>CAXAAD010000126.1:0-687000 GCA_963966675.1 Lasioglossum calceatum
ATATTCCCATGCGGGTTCTCCTGCTTTTTGCAACCGGTTCCTGATTTCGTCTTACATGTGGAAGAGCCGGTCGCGGGAGATGAACGTTCGGCGGAACGCTTTCATGAAGTCCTCCCACTTTTCCCAGTCGCTTCTCTGGTTTCGGTACCATTGGAGGGCCTTCCCTCTTAGTATTTCTGCCAGGCATCGTAGCGTTTGTTCTGGTTTGACGCCGTAGCTCTCGTGTAGGTCATCTAGCCGGTCAACGAAATCCTCGGCGTTCTTCCCGTCGAAGTGGGCTCCCCAACGGCTTATAGCCTTTAGTATGTCGGTCTTCTGGGCTTCCTGAGACGGCCCTGCGGCCGATTTCTCGTCTGTCGGCATTGCCCGTATGTGGTCCGTTATTCGGGCTCGTAATTCGTCGACTGTGCCCTTGGTGTCGAGTCCTCTCTTCTCCGCTTCTTCTATGAGCTCGGTTTTCCTTAATTGGTAGACCCAGCCTACTTTATCACTCATTCGTGGCCCTTCCGTATTGCCTTACTGTTCGGGCGCCATTTGTGACGGTTACTCGGTGCGTGGAAGGTAGTGCTGCGTCTGTCGGCTGTCCAGGGTCGCGGAGCCTCGAATAGCAAGCGGGGGGGGGGACCTACAACTGTAGTGGCCGGGTGGAGACAGCGATAGCTCGGCGGAGCGGCGGCTCGGAAACAGCGGTCGCTCGGAGTAGCGGTCGCTCGGAGTAGCAGTCGCTCGGAGTAGCGGCGGCTCGGACTAGCGGTCGCTCGGAAGTAGCGGCGGCTCGGAAGTAGCGGCGGCTCGGAATAGCGGTCGCTCGGAATCGCGGAGGCGCTGTCGCTCGGCGTTAACAGTGTAGCGGTGGAGGAGCGGATGCCCACTCGGCTTTTCGCCACTGGGGCCGGATTAGTACCTACTCGGCGTTTCGCCACTGAGGTGGAGGGACTCCCGTCGGTGTTTCACCACTTGGGCCGGGTTGGTTCCTGCTCGGCGTTTCGCCACTGAGGATGGTAGACGGTGGGGCATTCGACCCCCTACCGATGATTTCTCGGGGTACTTATTCCCGAGCGTGTTCAGTTTCTCTTGCGAGAAACCGGTTCGTCTCGGTGGCCCTCTCGCGGCCGCGAGTCGCGCTCGCGGTATCGTGGCGCGTTTGTCGGCGCGGCGGTCGCGGGGTTCCAGCGGTAGTCGCTGGTGGGGATAGTTTCGCGCCGGTAAGGATGTAACCGTCACATCCCCCTCTTACTTCGGGGCGCGAAACTTCCCCTTCTCGCATCTACGGGTCCCTGGATTGGAGGTTAAGGACCCCCTCCCGGGTGACCCGTAAGTGTAGCCAGCCTCCCCGGTGTTGAATGCGGTGCCCTCCTGTTTCGGCATTTCGGTGCGGGGTGTGCGGTACGGTTAACTGGTCGGCGACGGTACGGTGCCCTAATCGGCGATGGTACGGTTCCCTGGTCGGCGATCGGTGGTACGGTGCCCTGGTAGGCGGCGGTAGGGTGCCCTGGTCGGCGACGGTACGGTTCTCTGGTCGGCGATCGGCGGTACGGCTCCCTGGTCGGCGGCGGTACGGTGCCCTGGTCGGCGACGGTACGGTGCCCTGGTCGGCAATCGGCGGTACGGTGCCCTGGTCGGCGACGGTACGGTTCCTTGGTCGGCGGTGGTACGGTGCCCCACGCCCATTCGAGGCCCTTCCAGTTTTGTCAAGCCTGTTCGGGCGCCATTTGTGACGGTTACTCGGTGCGTGGAAGGTAGTGCCGCGTCAGTCGGCTGTCCAGGGTCGCGGAACCTCGAATAGCAAAAAGGAGGGCGGACCTACAACAGTAGGGGCCGTCGGCGATAGCGAGGGCGTGGCGAAGCGGTCGCTCGGAGTAGCGGTTGCTCGGAGTAGCGGCCGCTCGGAAGTAGCGGCGGCTCGGGAGAGCGGTCGCTCGGAATGAGCGGCGGCTCGGAATAGCAGTCGCTCGGGAGTAGCGGCGGCTCGGAATAGCGGTCGCTCGGAATAGCGGAGGCGCTGGCGCTGGGCGTCAGCGGTGCAGCGGTGGAGGGGCGGATTCCCACTCGGCTTTCGCCACTGGGGCTGGATTAGTACCTGCTCGGCGTTTCGCCACTGAGGTGGAGGGACTCCCGTCGGTGTTTCACCACTTGGGCCGGATCGGTTCCTGCTCGGCGTTTCGCCACTGAGGTGGAGGGACTCCCGTCGGTGTTTCACCACTTGGGCCGGATCGGTTCCTGCTCGGCGTTTCGCCACTGAGGTGGAGGGACTCCCGTCGGTGTTTCACCACTTGGGCCGGATCGGTTCCTGCTCGGCGTTTCGCCACTGAGGTGGAGGGACTCCCGTCGGTGTTTCACCACTTGGGCCGGATAGGAGGATTGGGTATATGCACTCTTGCATTCGCTCACTCTCATTGGAAGTCGGTTACACGGTGTCGGTCGGCGTTCGTCGCTACGGACTAATTGACGGTAGACGGTGGTGCAGTTCGACCACTAATGGTGGTTGCCCGGGGTACTTATCCCCGGGCGCGCACAGTTTCTCTCGCGAGAAACCGGTTTGGCGCGGCGGACGCGGGGTTCCGGCGGTGGTCGCTGGTGGGGATAGTTTCGCGCCCGTAAGGATGTAACCGTCACAGCCTGATATACGAGATCGCTTGCGATGACGCGTACGAGGCGCTGCTGAAACGTTTTAACGGGTCCGGTTTTCCGCGTGTGTTCTCCTGGTCGTGGTGTCCCTCGTTGCTGAATGGCTCGCCGAGCCAGGGTCCTAGACGGCGAGGGACGTGTTTGATGTGAGGAGCGGGGTCGTAGCGGGGCGAATCAGTGAGACAGGTGTTTTGTGCTACGATAGTGCCCGCTGCCTTAGAACGCGTAAGATGCGCGGTCGATGTGGTGCGTGGTCTCGAGGATACGTTAGTCGTAGAGGGTGGACGCGAGGATACGGCTTGGAACGGTCGTAGGTGGAGGACCGATTCGAGGCGAGCGGAGGACGGGAGTCGATCGTGGCTGTCGCCGTGATCGCCCTTCCTAGGCCGGGTTTTGACGGGCCCCCGACGCCGGTGACGCACCGATCGTCGAGTTTCCTCCGGACGGTCCAGGGGTGAGTGTCGGCCAGGTGACGCACCTAGTTTTCACCCAACCGTCCTCGTGGGCGACTCGCCTTACGAGGCGCCGGCGGAACGCCGTGCGTTCTGGACGCGCTAGGTTCTCGTAGACGACTCGTCGTACGAGGATACCGGTGACGCACCGGGGTAACTACGGTAGAACACGGTTCTCACCGGCAGGATGCAGGTTATAGGACAGGGGTTCGATGGATTCGAAGGGTGACGCACCGCTTCTCGTCCTGTCGCTTTCGTAGACGACTCGTCGTACGAAAGATACCGGTGACGCACCGGGGTGACTACGGTAGAACACGGTTCTCACCGGCAGGATACTGGTTGCAGGACAAGGGTTCGACGGATTTGAAGGGTGATGCACCGCTTCTCGTCCTGTCGCTCTCGTAGACGACGCGTTTACGAAAGATGCCGGTGACGCACCGGGGATGACCGGAGGAGCACTGCTCGCTCTGGAGGAAGTTTCAGGACGGGAGGTTCCTCGGCGGAGTCGTAGGGTGACGCACCACTTCCTATCCGTCGGTTTTCGGAGACGACGCGGCTCGCGAAAAGTTACCGGTGACTCACCGGATGCTTCCCTCGATGGAACACGGTTCTCACCAGGGTGAACCAGGGTGCCGTTTAGACAAGGGGTCTGCACCGCAAACGAGCCCGTAGTCGACGGTCGGAAACTAGGATAACGGGTGCTTGTAGAATACTTACAGCTGGTTAACAGGAATGATCTGGCTCTCAGGAAATTCACTGGTAAACTCCGGTGATTTTAGTTGATTTCGGGCGCCTTTTATAGGAATAGTTTGGCGGCGGGGGGCGGTGGTGCGGCGAGGAAATTAGCTGGTGACGTATCCCTTTTTCTATTTCATATTTTGGGTTTTGATTTTGGATTTCCGTTGGGGGATACGTCTCTAGGTGCGGGACTGGTGCGGTGTTATTATTGTGACAGGAACGCCGGTGGTACGTTACGCGATTCGAGATCGCGTGTATGACGGGTGGAGGTTTGACAGGGGTTTGCTTCGTAACAGGTCTGCGTTATGCAGGTCTGTTACACCCCCCTCCTTCTTCGGGGTGGCGGGCGGCTGGCAGCGAGACTCTTTATTCAGGCAGATCTGTTTTTAATATTTACAATGATATACCAGATAAACTTACATACTAGAACCCGATTTTTTTTTTACCCGTACCCGTAACTTAACCTAACTATTTACATGTTCTATACTACGGTTCGTTGCCGGTTATTCCCGAATCGCGTTGCCGGCATCTTAGTAGTCGCCCGGTTTGGTCGAAGTTTAGGACCCAGCGTTCGTCCCCCAGGGACGTCATGAACCTTTTGGAGGTGACTAGTCGCAGGGGCACCTCGGCGCGGCGACCGTTCGGGAGCACGTACCATGTGGACGGGCACGGCGCGTCTTTCCCGGTGTAGGGGATTGGTGCTTTGTTGTCCGGGTAGCCTGGTGGTGCGGGGAGGCCCCCATTTCCCGGCTCTTGGTATCGGGGCTCCTTGGCGCTGCGTGTCTCCGGTTGACGTTCGCTTGCTCGTCGCTTGCGGTCTGTGGTGGATGGTGGTCGGTTGGTCGGTGACTGGTGTGCGTGTACCGGCCCTAGCTCTGGTGGTTGCTGACTCCTCTCGGGGGCCATGTACCTGGTAGTCCGTGTCCGGCCCGGAGGTGTGGCCGGTACTGCTTCGGTTGGTATGCGTGCTGCAGAGTGCGGCGGGGAGGCCCTTGGTTGTGGTTTCTCCGGTGGTGGGGCTGCTCGGGGCAGTAGGTCTCGTCCTGCCGTGCCCTTTGGTGCTGGTGGTGCTGGCCTTTCGGCTGGTTGCCGCGGGGGGTTCCGTGTTCCCGCCGGTTTTCCCTCCTCTTTCGTTGACCGCCTCCTGGTCGGTGGCCGTGCTGCTGTAGGGCCGTCTGGTTGTCGCCATTGGGGTGGCTCGGGGATGCCCTTGGGGAGCCCCAGTGATGGCCCGTGTCCCAGCTTCCTTCGGTGTTCCTCGATGCTTGTGGGCGGTACTGTATCGTCGCTGAGTATTGCGCTGACGGTTGACCTGGTGTGTGTGTGGTCGATTTCCTGCGGCGGTTTTCTCAACCAGGTAACCGCTCGTATTACCGTGGGTCCCTTCTTCTGGGTGGTAGTTAACCCTTTTTCCCCGGGTGCCGGTCTTCGCGAGGTGGCCACGGGTCGGGGCCGGGTGGCCTTCCGGGTGGTCAGGTCCGTCGCCGCGTGGTTTGTCGACGGGTTGGTGGTGGTTACGGTTGGTGTTGGGGGTTTTGGCCCCTTCCCGGCCGCGCCGCCTTGTCCCGTGATGTGGGCCCGGTTGGTGGGGTTGCGGGGGTGCGCCTTGCTGTTCGGCGTGGGCCTCGTCCGTGCCTGTTTCTGCGGCTCGGTTGGCGGTTGCGGGTGCACCTCCGCCAGGTGGTCTGGAGTACCTGGTGTGCGGGGCCGCTCTTCAGTGTCCTCAGGGTTCCTGAGGACCTCCCTTAGTTCTTCGAAAATAATGTCCCAGGGCTGCCGGTTCTCCTGCATGGTGCTGGTGCTTTGTTTTCTGTGGATTAAGCATATGTTATTGATTAATTTTCGGGGTCGGCCTCGGCCGCGGGGTGCCGGGGTTGTCGGGTGCGGGACGGGGGTGGCCCTCCTGGTTCGCTCCGTGGGAGAACCTGATCTCGCGTGGGTTCCGGCTTCTTCTGGCTGCCCGTCGGGCTCCTCGTGGTGCTCCGGTTTGAGGTCCTGGATGTGGATATGCCGTGTCCACTTCCTGTTTTCGTCGAGGAGATCGACGATGACCGGTGACACGATGCGTTGGACCGTGTACGGCCCGCTGTATTTCGGGGCCAGTTTGGCTGCAATGCCAGCCCCTTTGTCGGAAAGGGTGTGCTCCCTTTTCCACACACGATCCCCTATGGCCGGTCTCCATTCGCGGTGGCGTAGATTGTAATACTTTTCTTGCCGGCCGAAGGCTTGCGCCAGGTGGAGTTTGGCCAATTCTTGGGCCTCCCGTAGGTTTTTCCAGCGCTGGTGGGGGGTGGTGGTTGATTCGTCGGCTGGTTGCTGTCCCGGTATCCTTAATTCTCGGCCTTGGTTCAGGTAAGCTGGTGTGTAACCGGTTGCCTCGTGCCAGGCGGTATTGATGGCGAATCTCGCCTCATCCAGTTTTTCGTCCCAACGGTCGTGGTTTTTCCCGACGTACTGGGCCATCATTGTTTTCACGACCTTATTTGCTCTCTCAACGGGATTGCATTGTGGCGTGTATGGTGGCGTACGTCGGTGTGTGATGCCGGCTGCCTGTAGCAGACTGGTAAATGCTTCCCCGATGAACTGGCGTCCGTTGTCGGAGATGATTATTCGTGGTGCTCCGTGTCGCAGGATAACGTCTTTCTGGATTGCTGCGGCGACCGCCGCGCTGGTGGCCTTTCGGAGGGGCGTGAGTTCGACCCATTTTGAAAAGCGGTCGAGTGCGACGAGTAGCCAGATATGTCCGCGGCGTGACCGTGGCAGCGGCCCGACTAGATCTACGGATACGGTATGCCATGGTTGCGTCCCTGGATTAGCGTGGAGGCGTCCGGGCGGGGGTAACGGTGGTGACTTGTACTGTTGGCAGCTGACGCAGCTGCGTACGTGTCGGGCGATGTCCCGGAACATCCCGGGCCAATGGTACCTCTGAGCGATGCGGACGCTCGTTTTGGCGATTCCCAGATGCCCCGCGGTGGGGTCATCGTGGAATTGCCGTAGTACTGCTTCTCGGTCGGTCGCTGGTATGCATAGTTTCCATGCGTTTCCGAAATCAGGCTCATTGTAATCGAGCTGGTGCGGTATTCGTCGTTGCAGTTTTCCTTCGCAGATTCGGAAATCGGGAACTGAGGCAGGGTCGCGTTGTACGGCTTCCATTTTCTTTTCGTACCAGGAATCGTTGCGCGTTTTGTTGCGGAGGAGGCTAACGCCTGGCACTGGTTCGATGCGGGATAGCGCGTCTGCTACATGATTCCATTTTCCTGGCCGGTATTGTATGTCGAAGTCGTATTGTTGTAGTTCGAGCGCCCATCTCGCCAGTCGTCCGGTCGGACTGTCGATTTGTTGTAGCCAGCGGAGTGCCTGGTGGTCTGTGAGGACCGTGAAGTGGTACCCTTCCAGGTATGGTTTCATTTTTCGCACTCCCCATACGACGGCTAGGCACTCCTTCTCGGTTGTGCTGTAGTTCCGTTCCGTGGTGCTCAGCGTATGACTGGCGTACGCGACAACCCTCTCCTCGTTGGTGGGGCCCTGTGTGAGTACGACTCCCAGGCCGTGGTCACTGGCGTCGGTCTGGAGCGTGAACGGCTGTTCAAAGTCCGGGCAGGCGAGTACCGGTGCGGTGACCAGTCTCTCCTTCAGCGTCTGGAATGCGTTCTCCTCGGTTTCGGTCCATTTCCATTTCGCGTTTTTCCGCGTTAGCTGCGTGAGCGGCTCCACTATTTCCGCAAAGTTTGGTACGAAGCGCCGGTACCACGAGGCCATGCCGTGGAATCGTCGGACTTCCCGGATGTTTTTTTGGTGCGGATATCTTTGCGATTGCACTTGTTTTTTCGGGGTCGGTCCGTATCCCCTGCTGGTCGACAATGTGCCCGAGATAGAGGAGGCTGCTGACGCAGAATTGACATTTATCGGGGTTCAGGCGTAGTCCGGCCGCGTGGAGGCGTCGGAAGACTTCCTGTAAATGTCGCTGGTGCTCCTCGAGGGTCTTACTGGTGATGATTATGTCATCTAAGTACGCGAACGCGTATGGCTCGAGTTCGGGGCCGATTATTCGGTCGAGCAGCCGTTGAAACGTGGCGGGCGCCGAATGTAACCCGAACGGCATGACTCGAAATTGGAATAAACCCTTTCCTGGCACCGTGAAGGCGGTGAGTGGTCGGCTGGCTTCTGCGAGTGGGACTTGCCAGTACCCGTTTTTCAAATCGAGGGTCGTTAGGTATCTTGCCCCTCGTAATTTGTCGAGGGTGGCCTGTATGTGGGGTAGCGGGTATGCGTCTTTCTCGGATCGGTCGTTTAGCCGACGAAAGTCTACGCAAAACCTGGGCTTCCCGTCCTTTTTTTTAACGACCACCACCGGGGAGCTCCACGGATTGCTGGACCGCTCTATTACCCGGTCATCGAGCATTTTCCCGACTTCTTCATTTATTATCGCCTGCATCGCCGGGTTTCTGGGCTGGTAGCGTTGTTTGAGTGGTGTCTCATCGAGCAGCTCGATACTGTGCTCGATGTCGTATGGCGGTTTCAGGCTTATTCGGAGTGCTGCGATGGCTTGAATGCCCAGTAGTACTGGTGGGCCCATGTTCGGCAGTATGGTAAAGTCCTGCTGGCTTTCGATGCCCAGTGCGGTGAACGGTAATCGTATGCGGCCGGCGGGTTGCATGTTTGTGCCGTCTGCCAGGCTGATTAGCGTACTCGGTTCGGATGCTCGCATGCCTTGCTCGAGCGCCCATTCGTACGCTTCGGTGTTGATGCACGATAACTGGGCACCGGTGTCGAGCAGGGCGTCGATTTCCCGTCCTAGTATCCGAATAGGTAGGAAGGGGCGGGGCGTGTATCTTATGTCGGGGGTCGGCGTTCGCCCGTCTGCGGCGAGCCCCGTGCTTCGTTTCCCGGCGGGTGACAATCCTTCGTAAGGACGCCATCGCGGCCGCAGCGAGAGCAAAATTTACGGTAGGCGTTCCGGCATTCGAACCGGGTGTGGCCCCGCTGTTTACACCGCCAGCAGTGCGTTATTCGACTGTAATTGCCGGTGTTGTCATTTTGAATCGCGCTGGCGTTCCCCTCCCCGAGGGGTGTGTTGCTCAGCTGAGTGAGTCGTACCTCGATTGGTTCGGCGCGATACTGGCTAGATCCGTGGTCTCGATTCTCGGTGGTAGCAGCGGCAAGGGGCCGGCCGGGGGTACGCTGGTCTTGGTTTTTCCTCTCCATGGCCCTCTCGATGCGTTGTACGTGCCGGAGTAAGTCGTTGATGTTCGTTATGGACTCTGGAGCGATGATGGCTGCGTAGTCTGGCAGCATGTTTTCGTACAACGTCTCGAGGTATTCGTCTGTAGGGATAAGCGCCCGTCTCATCAGGGTGGTGAGCGCGTTCATGTATTCATGGAACGGTTCCCCGGGCTTCTGTACCCGTGTTCGCGCCTCGCGTTCTCGTTGCAGGGGGGTCTTGTGTCCGGCGTAGACCATCAGGAAGTTGGCGGTGAATTCTTCCCACGTACTTATCTGGTAGCGGTTATTCCGGTACCAGAGTTGTGCATCGCCTCGTAATAATTCCGGTACCCCTTCCAGTAACTCCTGGTCGGAGATACGGTATGAAAGAGCCAGTTCCCCGATCCTTTCGAGGAACGCGAAGGGGTCCTTGCCGTCCGTGGTACATCCCCACTTGCGCATACGGTCCATCTTCTTCCCGGCGTCTTCCTGTTTGATCGCGGCGGCGGCCGTTCGGTCGGTTTCTTCGGGCGTGCCTGGTCGCCCGATGTTCACAAATAGCGGGGTGGCCATGTCGAAGAGGTCGGCGATCTGCTTGTTCACGTAATCGGCCCACTGTTGACGGTGTTCTTCCGTTGTGCGGTAAATTTCGGCGACGGGAGTTCGTAGCGCGGTATTTCGAGATTTCGTTTCGCGGGTCGGGCGGTACCGGTGCGCATCCAGAGATGGCGTACGCTGTGCTATACGCGTGTGAGCCGGCGCGGTTACGGTTCAACGCGTCTCAGGAATGTTACGCGGCGTACTGGTCCTCTGTTTACGCGCGCGTTTACCGCGTTGAACCGGCGACCGTTTGTTTTGAACGTCTACGCGCTGCTAGTCGCGGCGCGGATGTATTTCCTTCAGTCCCTGTTCGGGCGCCATGTAACGGGTCCGGTTTTCCGCGTGTGTTCTCCTGGTCGTGGTGTCCCTCGTTGCTGAATGGCTCGCCGAGCCAGGGTCCTAGACGGCGAGGGACGTGTTTGATGTGAGGAGCGGGGTCGTAGCGGGGCGAATCAGTGAGACAGGTGTTTTGTGCTACGATAGTGCCCGCTGCCTTAGAACGCGTAAGATGCGCGGTCGATGTGGTGCGTGGTCTCGAGGATACGTTAGTCGTAGAGGGTGGACGCGAGGATAAGGCTTGGAACGGTCGTAGGTGGAGGACGGATTCGAGGCGAGCGGAGGACGGGAGTCGATCGTGGCTGTCGCCGTGATCGCCCTTCCTAGGCCGGGTTTTGACGGGCCCCCGACGCCGGTGACGCACCGATCGTCGAGTTTCCTCCGGACGGTCCAGGGGTGAGTGTCGGCCAGGTGACGCACCTAGTTTTCACCCAACCGTCCTCGTGGGCGACTCGCCTCACGAGGCGCCGGCGGAACGCCGTGCGTTCTGGACGCGCTAGGTTCTCGTAGACGACTCGTCGTACGAGGATACCGGTGACGCACCGGGGTAACTACGGTAGAACACGGTTCTCACCAGCAGGATGCAGGTTGCAGGACAGGGGTTCAATGGATTCGAAGGGTGACGCACCGCTTCTCGTCCTGTCGCTATCGTAGACGACCCGTCGTACGAAAGATACCGGTGACGCACCGGGGTGACTACGGTAGAACACGGTTCTCACCGGCAGGATACTGGTTGCAGGACAAGGGTTCGACGGATTTGAAGGGTGACGCACCGCTTCTCGTCCTGTCGCTCTCGTAGACGACGCGTTTACGAAAGATGCCGGTGACGCACCGGGGATGACCGGAGGAGCACTGCTCGCTCTGGAGGAAGTTTCAGGACGGGAGGTTCCTCGGCGGAGTCGTAGGGTGACGCACTACTTCCTATCCGTCGGTTTTCGGAGACGACGCGGCTCGCGAAAAGTTACCGGTGACTCACCGGATGCTTCCCTCGATGGAACACGGTTCTCACCAGGGTGAACCAGGGTGTCGTTTAGACAAGGGGTCTGCACCGCAAACGAGCCCGTAGTCGACGGTCGGAAACTAGGATAACGGGTGCTTGTAGAATACTTACAGCTGGTTAACAGGAATGATCTGGCTCTCAGGAAATTCACTGGTAAACTCCGGTGATTTTAGTTGATTTCGGGCGCCTTTTATAGGAATAGTTTGGCGGCGGGGGGCGGTGGTGCGGCGAGGAAATTAGCTGGTGACGTATCCCTTTTTCTATTTCATATTAAGGGTTTTGATTTTGGATTTCCGTTGGGGGATACGTCTCTAGGTGCGGGACTGGTGCGGTGTTATTATTGTGACAGGAACGCCGGTGGTACGTTACGCGATTCGAGATCGCGTGTATGACGGGTGGAGGTTTGACAGGGGTTTGCTTCGTAACAGGTCTGCGTTATGCAGGTCTGTTACAACGTGATATCCATCGATACGACACCAGTAATTATGCCGCGAACAACGTTTACGGTGTTCCGATCGCGAACAAGAAACAGCTAGGATTGATGAAGGATGAGAACGGTGGTAAAATTATGACAGAGTTCGTAGGGCTTCGTTCGAAAATGTATGAGATTCGCGTGCAAGATGATCAGGAAACGAAAAAAATCAAAGGCATCAGAACAAACGTTACCGCTCGGGATATAAGTTTCGAAGACTATGTCGAATGCCTTCGTAATAATAAGGAAAAAAGTGTTAACAGTAATCGTATAGCGTCTGTACGTCATCAGGTGTATTCGATGTCGGAAAAAAATTGGCATTGAGTCCGTACGACGATAAGCGGTATATTTGCAGTAATTTGATCAATACTCTTCCTTGGGGGCATTACAACATCGATTGAGAAGTTTTTTATCCGTAAAAGAAAAAAGGTAGGGAGATTATTGCGGGTCTTTGAAGACGAGTCGGGGAGGGGGATGCTTCCATTTTGTTGTAAAAAGGAAGTGGTGGGGGAGCGTCCTATAAAAGCATTGTATTCCGAGCGTCACGCTTCAGATTGAGACAATCGCAATCACGAAAACAGCACGATGTATTACAACCATCATTCGCCCGCTGAATGTAATCGTTCAAACACCGAGGAGCCATACGAAAAGGGGAGACTAAATAATATGTAAGTAGAAAGATGAAAAATTGTGAAATTTAGAAAAACGTCTAATTTTGAAATCTGTTGCAGGGGTTTTCCCAACAACAGCCCTATTTCATCGATGGTACAGCCGTCATCGTCGTCGAGGAGTTCGCGCAGGATCTTGGGCCGAAGATATTCAATAGCCGGCAATTATTTTAAATATCTTGAAATTGGTGTGCGCGTTGGCAACGATATTCGTGCGGAACTAGCTATAAGAGATAACCGCGGTAACGAAATCACGTTTTCCCTGGACGCATGGACGGAGTTGTTGCGCACGAAGGAGTGTATTTCCGATTTACTTTCATCGTCTATGCAGAAACAGTGTAGAAAATTGAGCGATGATTTAACATTGCAAATAGTTAATCTCGATGGTAGGAAGCTAGTGAAACTATCGAGTCAGTTCGTAGCTCTATACATCACGGAAAAAACTATGCATAACTTGTACAATCTTGAATTCTGCGTGCACAATGTGCATTCATGGCTGATCGACAATGTTCCCACGGTTGTCGATAAATATATGAATTTTGTCTTTGCGGTGAAGGATGCCAACGCGAAGAATATCGTGAAAGCGATCGTCGAGAGCGAATCTTTCGATCAAAGTTCACTGATCGATTGCGAACTGGTGGCTTCGTGCGCTGATATCATCGCGACCGAGGCGCAAAGAAACAGATGGGTTTAAAATATTAATGTTGTGTGTGAAAATTGTCTTTTGTAACGATATTTTTAAAAATAAAAAATTATTTAAGACTCTTTTGTATTTTTTTATAGTAACATTACATACAATTCCTACAGAAATGTAATTAACGCAGAAAAGGGGAATAAAGTATAGAGAAAAAAATTAATTGTCATAAGTAAGTAGTAAAGCTATGCCGGTTCTGGACCAGGGTGGTTCCCCCCCATGGTGGAGGGGGTATCCCCCCTCCACCAAGCCTGGGGGGGGCAATTGCCCCCCCCTGTAATTGACCCCCCAGGGTAATTGCTCGTAATTGCCCCCCCCCAGGGTAATTGCTCGATTTTTTTTACCCCCCCTTTTTTTGGGAGGTCATGAGGAAGTGACATCAGCTCGCGGGAAGTGACGTCACCAGAGACGTGTTGACACTTTGTCAACCATACCTACAATGGCGTTTCGTAGCCTACCGCCACCACATTCACTGGACCCCCCACCACTTCCGTGACGTCACGAGCTGTTGCGTGGCATACCACCACCTTCGCTGGAACCCCCACCACTTCCGTGACGTCACAAGCGGTTGCGATTTTTTTTTTAAAGAAAAAAAACTGAACAGGATTCGAACCCCGGTCTACCGCTTGGTAGTCCAACTCATTAGCCGCTTGGCCAACCGATGATCTCATAAACATAGCGAACATTTGGTATATATGTCAAAGAATAACTCTGGGCATGCAAATACTGCAGCGACAGCATATTTTCGTCCAAGACGCTATTGGTGCGACAGGAAGATACTGCGAAATATTATGTCGAACGTGTTAT
This sequence comes from Lasioglossum calceatum, assembly GCA_963966675.1. NCBI lineage: Eukaryota > Metazoa > Arthropoda > Insecta > Hymenoptera > Halictidae > Lasioglossum > Lasioglossum calceatum. The sequence goes on from CAXAAD010000126.1 coordinate 13,598, forward strand.
AACTAATTCGTGTTACTCGATCAACCTTGACATTTTTTTCCTGTAACTGCAGCATTTTTTTTTCGTTTATGACGTTATTTGGTCGGTCTTTGATCGACCATTTTTATGAAATATGATACCCCTTAGGAACGAACAGGAATCTCGGCGCATGCATGGTTGACCTTGATACTGCTTAGGAATTTCGCAAAACTGTGGCGACAGGAAGTCACTGCGAAATATTATACCGAGCGTGCGACTTTTTTTTTCGTTTATGACGTTATTTGACTGGTCTTTGATCGACCATTTTTATGAAATATGATACCTCTTAGGAACGAACAGGAATCTCGGCGCATGCATGGTTGACCTTGATACTGCTTAGGAATTTCGCAAAACTGTGGCGACAGGAAGTCACTGCGAAATATTATATCGAGCGTGAGAAAAAAATGCTATGTAAATATTTCGAGATATGGATGTATCGCGAGCGAATGAGACACTGAAAAATTAGCGGTTTCTGGACTATGTTTTTTTTTTCAACATCGATTGGCTTTTTGCTGAGCTGTTGTTTTCGGAAGGCTATATAAGAACCGATTATGTCTACGTGGAACACGTTTGATTCCACCCTTTTTACCGTTGCAAAGTCGCGCGTTATTTGTATCAGATGACGACGAATATTGATGGAAAAATGACTGTGCCAACGTTACAAAGTTTGGCTTGGGTTCATATTATAAATTCATATTTGAACGATCGTTTCCCCATCGAGCAGAGAACGGTAATAGAGCGTTTAATGCGAAACGACGTAACGAGTCGCGTATGTTTCACATATACGAAAAGATTTAGCCAAGTCGTGGCGCGATGGCCTGCGGTCGATTCACCATCCGGGATATTGGCCATTGTCGAAACGGGTGAACGTCGCATCGTTGAATGCGAAGTATAATTACGTTTCTGACAATTGGATCGTCAAATTAAAGTTAAAAAAAAAATATTTTGTTAGCGTGCAACCGACGGCGTCAAAATGATTGTTGAAAAATATGCTAAAGTGTTTGAAAGTGAAATATTATATCAAGCGTGCAAAAATGCAATGCTGTGTAAGTGTTTCAAGATATTGATGCATCGCGAGCGAATGAGACACCGAAAAATTAGCGGTCGTTTCTGGACTATGTTTTTTTTTCAACACCGATTGGCTTTTTTTTTGCTGAGTCTGCTGTTTTGGGAGGCTATATATGCACTCCACCAAATTAGTTTTGTTCAGCCACTGATTGTGAGGCAAAGAAAAAACCATGGGAGGAATTCAGAAAATTGAACACGATTTGTGGGACCAATCTGATCGCTTAAGATTGCAGGAAGAATACCTTGTCTGGGAGGAAAGATGCAACGAATGCCTCGAGTTGCTTAAAGAACATAATCGAGCAAAACGTCCTCGATTATCGATCGGTATTCAACAATCATTGATCGCCCGTATCGCCGCTCTTGAGAGTTTAAAATATTCTTTACGAAGACGTTTCATACATGAAGGTGCTGGACATACAAGCACAGGACTCATATGGCGTGACATAGACTCGGCTTTCAAGGGTCGCATATTAACAGGTGCCGTTATCAATTCCAATTACATTGAACCTCTCAGCTTCCTCCAGGACGCGAGGGAAATTGTGCTTGAAAAAATACGGAACGCTTTGGGAAAACATAAGTCTTTAAAAGTGAACGCTATGTTTAATGGTGAATTTGTGACAGGTGATCAACGCTCGCGCAAAAGTGTTGGCACAAAGAACTGTGAAATCGTTTACGCAACCGACCTCGAAGAGATGTACGAGCTATGCATCGTAGGACCGATCCTAACATCGTTGGAAGAATTTCAGGAACGTGATAGCGGATGGGCATTGTCGCGAATACTCAATCTTACAGTTGGTATCAACAAATTTAACTCGCTGCATGCAGGGTGTCAGATCAACATACCGAGAGAAATAGCGTTGAAGAAAGCTACAATTAATGTTCACTCCAAAGACAATGCATGCTTTGCATGGTCGGTGATGGCAGCTCTGTATCCAGCGACTGCTCACAGTAACCGTCAAAGTTCGTACCCAGAATACACAAATGTTTTAAACTTTGAAGACATCGAGTTTCCCATGCTGTTGAATCAAATTACCCGGTTCGAAAAGTTGAATGATATTTCGATCAATGTGTATGGTTTTGAAGACATCTTCGAGAAGAAAAAAAGGGTAAAATCATTTTTTCCACTTCGTATCACCAATCAGAAGAGGAATCGACATGTCAACTTGCTGTACATACAAGACCAGACCGATAGTATTGTGGAACATTATGTGTGGATTAAGAACCTATCACGACTCGTTAGCTCACAGTTGAGCAAAAACGCTCATATGAAATTCATCTGTGATCGGTATGTACACATTTACAAAAGTATGATGGTCTATTATAACACATGAAAATAAATTTTTTTTTTCTTTTTTTTCAGGTGTTTGCATTACTTTCCTTCCAACGAAAGATTGCGGGCCCATGAACGAGACTGTGGAGAACTGAATCGCTGCGCCATTGTATTACCTACCGAGGACGACAAATGGCTCTCTTTCGGTAACTATATGTGGAAAGAACCGCTTCCATTTGTGGTGTACGCAGACCTAGAATGTACTCTGGAGAAGATGGAAGATTGCGGGGAGGGGAAACTTCAATCACATAGAGTATTTAGCATCGCATACTATGTGCATTGTTCATATGATGCATCTCTATCGGTATATCGATGTCGTCGCGATGCGAAGTGCGTCTCATGGTTCGTTGGAGAATTGGAAAATTTAGCATATTTTGTTAAATGTGCTTTATCTAGTAATGTACCCATGAAGCAGCTAACAAATGAACAGTGCGAGGCATTTATCAACGCAGCACATTGCCACATTTGTGAAAAGCCATTTGAGGGAAACGATATACGGGTGCGCGATCATTGCCATCTAACAGGACGATATAGAGGCCCCGCACATCAAGATTGCAATTTAAATTACAAAAATTCGTTTTGTATTCCAATAGTTTTCCATAATTTATCCGGGTACGATTCGCATTTTATTATTGAAGAAATCGCTAATGCATTTGAGGGTAATGTCGACGTATTACCTATAACTAAAGAGAAATATATTTCTTTTACCAAAAATGTTAAAGATCGGGAATCAGATTCGCGTAATTCTATTAAATTAAGATTCATCGATTCGTACAAATTTTTGAATACGAGTCTGGACAAATTAGCATCTTTTCTCGAGACAAATAAATTGACAATTTTACGTTCAGAATTTATAAATCTTTCAATAGAAAATTTCATGTTATTGACGCGAAAGGGTGTCTTTCCGTATGAATATCTGGATTGCGTGGATAAATTAGACGATCTCTGTTTGCCGCCGCTCGAGTCATTTTACAGTTCGCTGACATGCGAAACCGTATCGGAACGTGACTATGCGCATGCCGAGAATGTGTGGCAACGTTTTAACATAAAGACCTTGGGTGAATACAGCGATTTGTATTTGAAAACTGATGTTTTGTTATTGGCTGACGTTTTTGAAAATTTTCGTAAAACATGCATTAAGAGCTACGGTTTAGATCCAGCATACTATTACACGTTACCAGGTTTCACGTGGGATGCTATGCTGAAACATACAAAAATTAGGTTTGAATTATTAACTGATATCGATATGGTGATGTTTATCGAACGTGGTATACGCGGCGGTTTGAGCCAATGTTCCGGTAGATATGCTGAAGCCAATAACAAGTACATGCAGTCGTACGATCCATCGAAACCATCATCATACTTGATGTATTTTGATGTAAACAATTTGTATGGATGGGCAATGTGTCAGCCTTTGCCATATGCCGAATTTCAATGGGTTAACAACATTGAAAATTTTGACATATCTTTGATTGCTGCTGATTCACCCATAGGCTACATTCTCGAGGTGGATCTAGAATATCCGCAAAGTCTGCATGATGCTCACGCTGACCTACCATTCTGTCCAACACGTGCTAAACCACCTGGCAAAAGAGAGGCCAAGTTGCTTGCAACGTTACATGATAAGCAGCGTTACGTGATACACTATTATAATCTGCAGCAGTGCACGCGCCACGGTCTTCGTATTACAAAGATTCATCGCATCCTCCAATTCGCACAGTCACCATGGCTCCGCGAATACATAGAATTAAATACCCTGTTTAGAACAAATGCCAGTAACGATTTTGAAAAGAATTTGTACAAATTGATGAACAACGCGGTATTCGGTAAAACTATGGAAAATGTTCGGAATCATGTAGACGTAAAACTCGTGACACATTGGGATGGGCGATATGGTGCAGAGGCAATGATCGCGAAACCAAATTTCCACAGCCGCTGTGTATTTTCCGAAAACTTGGCTGCTGTGGAGTTGCGCAAAGTCATGGTGAAATTCAACAAGCCAATCTATGTGGGTATGTGCATATTAGATATATCCAAAACCTGCTTGTACGAATTTCATCATGAGTATATGGTTCCTCAATATGGTAAAACTTGTAAGGTAATGTACACAGACACCGACAGCTTAATTTATCATATTATGTGTGAGGACATTTATGAAACCATGAGGCACCATATTAACCGTTTCGACACAAGCGATTATCCGATAGAGAATAAGTATAATATCCCACTTGTAAATAAAAAGGTTCCCGGCTTGATGAAAGATGAGAACAATGGGATGATAATGACAGACTTTGTTGGGCTAAGAGCAAAAATGTATACATTGCGAGTTGATGGAAAATCTGATACAAAAAAAGCAAAAGGTGTAAAGACTAGCGTTGTAAGGACAACGATAACGTTTGATGATTACATGCGATGTTTGCAAGATGAAATTGCTATGAGTCGTACACAGACATGTATACGATCGAAATTGCACAAAGTGTATACTATATCAGAGCGCAAAATTGCTCTCAGCCCATATGATGACAAACGGTATATCATACCCAACTCAACAGAAACATTGCCGTGGGGCCATTATCAAATTCCTCCGCAGCTATAAAATTGTTTATATTCAATGTAAATAGAAGATTATATTTTTCATTAAATAGGTTAAATTGTTTATAATAAATGTTCATAATAAATATAAAATTGTTTATATTCAATGTAAACAGAAGATTATATATATTTTTTTTTTTCACTAAATAGGTTAAATTGTTTATAAATGTTCATAATAAATATAAAATTGTCTATATTCAATGTAAATAGAAGATTATATATATATTTTTCATTAAACAGGTTAAATTGTCTATAATAAATGTTCATAATAAATGTTTATAATACATTGTCTTTATTTATCCATGAATTATTTACATTACTCAATCCTAACCATTTTATATACACCTTATTTCCTTTTCTACGCAACACTTTCTCCACTAGGTGTACATCTGGATTGGCAACGCGATGCAATTCGTGTTCATAGAATCCTCCAGCAACGGGGTTTCCACAGGAATCTTGCAGTAGATAAGTTACCGGATTAGTTGCTTGTACCTTGACTATCTCAAACACCTCAGTGGTCCAATTTGGTGTGTAACCTTTATCGAAAATGGTCTTAAATTTGCTGATGCGTACAGACTGCCCCACGTTGAATTTCGCCGGTGCAGCAATCTTTATGCTGTTATACGCTGTGTATAAGAGTCTGTTGGAAATGGTAGGGGTGACATCACACGGTCGCATTCCAATAGTTCTATGCTTTTGTGCATTGTACTTTGCAACTAGATGAGGTAGCACATTGATCCATTTATAGGTTCCATTAAGTGTAAACTCTTTCCACATGCTATTCTTCAATGTGCGATTGAACCGTTCTACGATGGAAGCTTTCATAACCGAATATGTAGAATAATGATTAATGCCATGTTTCGTCAAAAGTTTATGCATCTCACTGTTGTAAAATTCCTTTCCCTGATCGGTTTGTAAATTTTTCGGACATCGATTTCGAAATATCATTCTGAACGCTGCAGCTACCTCGCCCCCACTTTTAGTCTTGAGCGGTACGCCCCACGCATATTTGGATAACACATCGATAACGGTTAATATGTACTTATTACCACAAAAGAAATTTAAAATGCATAAAAATAATCGCATGATCCGATCCATGAACTTTACATTGACATTGCGATTGGTATCTTGCGAATGCATTCTCGCTGGAAACTGACATCTTTAAAAATATGTAAATATATTTATATCATTCGACGTAATGTATGAACTTTAACCATTATTTCTTTCAAAGCTTTCAGAAAAAATTGGTCCCTCATTTCTGTTCAATGATGTCATTCTTTCAATTGTATCATGCATCATCTCGAGTATGTGTTCACGTAAGAATTTGAGTTTGGTTAGTATTTCTTCCCGCAGCTTGGAACTCTTGGCATCACATGCTTTCAAAATATGTGTCATTTTTTTGTCCATGTATACCTTATTCACAGCATCGGCATCATTCGTCGATCTTGCTAAACGTCTTATCTTTCGATCTCTCGCGTCGAAAGCATCGCCATCGAGGTAAAGTGCGCTCGATCGCACGTAATTCTTGCATGTTTCACCATCTTTATTTGACTCGTTTCGGAGCATAGCACCGAACTTGTTGATAGGCATCATGAAAAGGTACTGATGAACATGATCAGAACAGTCTTTAATTTATAATCAAACCCGCTTCTCGGAGCTCCTCGATTATTGAAACAATTTCATTATCATGTCCGGTATGCCCAGCCGCTCGCGACGACACCAGTAATCTTATTCTATCCACTAATTCATTCGGATCATCCCAATGTACATAATCAATCGCATTATCGGTAACCGCCATGTTCTCCGGTAATGTATTCATCAAAAATGACTTGGAGGCAAACCCTCTTCCAGTGCGAGGTCGTATTTCAAGCAGCGGTGCAATTATATGTTTATACTTGTATCCTCTGTTACTCAATAGGGGATTTGCAGCATTATGGTTGCGCCTGTGCGCATTTGTTGTCAACAGAATACTCTTATATTTCTGTTTGTCTGCATCGGTGTATATCGTATCGTCGGGGATTCTCTTGAAAATTAGTTCGAAAAGACCAGGTGTTCCTTTGTATTTTATATTATTGATAATTATATTATCCTCCATGTCTACGTCGAAATTCTTATCCCCAAGCATCATTGCATTTTTATCATAGTACACACCATACACATGGTCAACCTGTTTTTTCTTATCTGTGAAAAAGAAGTTCAAATATTCCTGTGACAGCGGTCCGAGATTCTGAGTCAAATATGTAGTGGCTTCTTCATGCTGTTCAGGATTCTCCACAATCTCACGCATTGTCGTTTCGAGAATATTTTGGTCAAGTGGTTCTGTTTCGTCTGTCCATACTTCTTCTGCAGGAGGTTCGGAATCTGGACAAAGTCGTTTCGGTAATCGATGAGGTGTTGGTCTTAAAGGTGTTTCCGCACGTACTCTTTTCAATCCGCGATACCGAGGTGTAGCGTTTAGCACAGGCGGCTTCAATCCACAATATTGGGGTGCAGCGTTAGGCATAGGTGATGTTGAAGATGGTCCTCCATGATATCCAGGTGTAGCATTAAAGACAGGTGATTGCTGCTGATACAATGAGGATGTTGACTCCGAAGATGTCTCTTGAAGAATTGGATTGGGAATCGGTTTTGTGTTTTCAATCAATTCTTTCAGGGGTCTTATCACAGGTTGCAAGCTATGTTCCAACGCCGCATCGGTATCCATTTTTCCAGCTTTTATTGCCAAATATTTTTTTCGTATAGCTTCACTCGTATTGGCAATCTCTTTCGTTAACACTTCTTTTTTCCTCTTTTCCTGTTTTTGTTCAGCAGAATTTTGCCCCATGTTCAATTGGAAGCGTTTTCAATGTCGTTCAATAGCCGTTCAGCCGTTCAACGTCGAACGTGTACGTTCGACAATCCGTTCAACACCTGTTCGACACCCGTTCAATAGCCGTTTGATGCCGTTCAACGTCGAACGTGTACGTTCGACAATCCGTTCAACACCTGTTCGACACCCGTTCAATAGCCGTTTGATGCCGTTCAACGTCGAACGTGTACGTTCGACAATCCGTTCAACACCTGTTCGACACCCGTTCAATAGCCGTTTGATGCCGTTCAACGTCGAACGTGTACGTTCGACAATCCGTTCAACACCTGTTCGACACCCGTTCAATAGCCGTTTGATGCCGTTCAACGTCGAACGTGTACGTTCGACAATCCGTTCAACACCTGTTCGACACCCGTTCAATAGCCGTTTGATGCCGTTCGACAACCCGTTCGACACCTGTTCGACACCTGTTCGATACACCGTTCGACAACTGTTCAATGTTCCGTTCACAACGCGGGTTTGTGGCCAAATGATACCATTATACTATGACATAGTCATTAAATCCATGTCGATAACGACCTCTGTGCATAGGACTATCCTTGTCTATAACGACAAATCCATAGTTTTGCTGCCAACATTTTGCACACAGTTCGTTAAATTGTCCAAACGTCATATCGGTATTTACATGATCATTATTCACATGGCGCAAATTCATACTATCCTGTTTGAACAGTAGTAGGAGATTGGTATTATCGCGAATCAGGTGCTTTGGAATTCTTGCATATGATTGACAAAGATACAGACTGTCCACTTTTGAATGTCGACCCATGGAAAAGTACTCTCTAATCACATCTTGCTTGTCACATGCTACATCATCAAATATAAATATAGAATTCGGTAGAGCTTCGTTAGGTGGAACGACATCGGTATTGTGTGAAAAAGGAAAGTAGCCAATATTTTCTACGGATGATAGCAGCTTTTCCAAATACTGATATTTTGGCTGTTGCAACGACTTTGAATATACGTATACGTTCTCAAATCGCATACCGTTGGGACTTTCCAACATGCTAATGACTACATTAGTCTTCCCGCAATTGGAAGGACCGCACACTATACCGCGTACAGTGTTAGGTAATAGCGGTCCATGTCGTAGAACATTTTTGGTAGTATTATCAAACTTTCTGTCTGAGATTACTCGAATTTTCACAGGTTGCCTAATGATCTGCATCGCGACTGTTGTAATAATAACAGATAAGTGTGGGTATGGGGAATATTTATACAAACGTTGCCCAGAGATATCAATCAGTCTAGAAATGACTTCCATACTTGTAACACATACATATGCTCATCCATAGACAACATATGAAAAAAAAAGATTGTTACTCATGCATACGCCGACGTGGAGCAGGACTTCTAAATACCCTGATAAATAAATTGCCATTTGAGTTACATATATCCGGATATCAATTTTGTGGACCTGGCACACGGTTGCGCAAACACTTGGCTCGCGGTGATCGCGGTATAAATCCATTAGACTCGGCCTGTAAAGAACACGACATCACATACTCTCGCAACAAAGATTTGACAAATCGTCACAAGGTAGATCACATTTTAGCTGATCGAGCACATCGTCGCATATTTGCGAAGGACGCTACGTTAGGTGAGAAGATAGCTGCGTCAACTGTTTGGGCTGCGATGAAAGCTAAGACGATGCTTGGGATGGGGATCAAGAAAAAAAAGAACACTGGTAACGGTGGTAAGAAGAGGCGAACTCTACCTATAGCAAAGCGGGGCGGTTTCCTCCCGTTCCTCTTACCTGCATTGGCTGCTATAGGGTCGTTAACTGGTGGTGCTGCCGGCATCGCGAAGGTTGTGAATGACGCTAAGGCTGCACGAAAACAGTTGGAGGAAATGCAGCGTCATAATCATGCTATAGAAGGTCATGGACTTTATCTCACACCTTATAAGAAGGGTACCGGTTTAAAGAAAAAAAAAACAAAAAAATTCACTCTATGAAAAACTAGGGATACAACCAATGACAAATGGGCAGCTTGAGGATATAGGAAGGAAAAATATACCACATTTTCGCGGAGTATACATGCGCAATAGTCTTCCGACAAGAGCAAATGTAAATGAGAGTGGCATAGTAAACTTGGATGAAAGCATCGGTCCCGGTACACATTGGGTCGCATACGTGAAACACAATCATAGTGTAAAATACTTTGATAGTTTTGGTAATCTACGACCACCTGCGGAACTTATTGCATACTTCGGATCCTCAGCAAAAATTACTTACAATCATACACGTTTTCAAAATTTCAATCAAACCATATGCGGGCAACTGTGTGTAAAATTTCTTGAGGAAAACTCATTATAAATGCACATTATCGATACATACAATTTCATTATGTGCTTTAAACCTTTCGTATAAACATGACACCCTCGTCGTTGACACTAACGTTAACAGGTAAGAGCAGTACGCTCGCAGTGCAGTACTTTCCCCCGATAGATTTGAGCAGTCATGAATATGAATTGGGCCTCGTGGATTTTGAAACGTTTAACACGATACCGAATGTCGATGTTCGGAATAATAAATTTTATTTCGGAGAAAATGATGCTGAAATTGTAATTCCCGAAGGATCCTACGAACTAGATGCAATCAATAAGTACCTGAAACGGGAAATATTGCGACGATATCCCACCAAACATGATTCGGGGAACAACGACGAATATCCTCTCATCATACGTGCTAACAATAATACGATGAAGAGTGAAATATACTGTTCCTATAAGATTAATTTTGAAAAACCCAATAACATAGGATCACTACTTGGATTTTCTACAAACCGTATTCTCCCACCTAAAATATGGTATGAGTCTGACGCTCCTGTGAATATTATAAGCATCAACGTGATTAGAGTGGAATGTAGCATAACAGCTGGATCATATAGTAATGATAAACCCGTACACATTATTCATGAATTTTCACCTAGGGTTCCTCCTGGATATAAGATCTCAGAAACTCCGCCTCGAATCATTTATCTTCCGATCGTCGTGCGAAGAATAGATGATTTAGAAATACGTTTGGTGGACCAAAACAATCGTCTGATTGATTTTCGTGGAGAAGAAATCACGGTTAGACTGCATGTAAAACGGCGAGATCCACGCATCTACGAATAAGTGCTGTATTATGCTTGTGTATAACAAAACAGACGAACCTCTAATCGCAGCCGCTACAAAAAATACGTTCATCGACACAGTAAGTCGAACAAATTATCACACAGCACCATCGTCGAGGAAGAAGAACCTGAGCTTGCAGAACATACGTTTTCTACAATCGTTGGGATTTATTGTAAAGCAATAATGTCCGACATTTTGGCCATTGGCAATACGCCAACCTCTGATAATCGTATAACTAAGATAGAAGTGCACACATATAATCCCTATGCAAATACTACTCTCGGAAATAGTGATGAAATAAGGATACCAATACATCAGCAGGATCTGTATACGCTACCGTGTGAGAGTTTCTTGTACATTGAAGGAAAAATCATTTTAGCAGAGGCTCCACCTCAAGGAACAAGCAACAATGTTATTCTCGATACCAATTGTGCTGCTTTCATGTTTGATGAAATTCGATATGAACTAAATGGAGTTGAAATAGACCGCTGTAGAAATCCTGGAATAACGACCTCGTTAAAAACACATGTATCCATCTCTCCTGGAAAAAGTAAAGCATTGGCCACCGCAGGCTGGCATCGTAAACTGGATGGCGCAGATTTCAATTTCTGCATACCATTCAATATGCTATTTGGCTTCGGTGAAGATTATAACAAGATTACCGTTAACGTGCGTCAAGAGTTGGTCTTAATTCGATCACGAAACGATCTAAACGCGTTGAATGGTTCTAGTACTTTAAGACCTAAAATCGAATTATTCAAAGTTCAGTGGCGTATGCCACACATAAGTCTGGAAGAAGTAACCAAATTGTCATTACTACGCATTCTCGAGAGAGGACAAATGATACCTATGAGTTTTCGCTCTTGGGATCTATACGAATATCCACATTTGCAAACAACTACGAAGCATACGTGGGCGATAAAGACTGTAACACAATTGGAGAAACCCCGTTTCATCATATTCGCATTGCAGAACGATAGGAAGAATCAATTGCAGAAGAGTGCTAATCAATTCGACGATTGTAAACTGTTAAACATACGGTTGTACCTAAATTCCGAATCGTACCCATACGACGACCTAAACTTGGACTTTGAAAAGAATAAGTATGCGATACTTTATGACATGTACACAAGATTTCAAAACTCATATTATGGTAATCGATCCAGTGAGCCGCTATTGGATGAATTACAGTTCTTATCACAGGGTCCATTTGTGGTCATAGACTGCTCTCGTCAAAACGAGTCTGTCAAAAGTGCAACCATTGATGTGCGCATAGATTTCGAGTGCAGAGATAATGTGCCTGTGAATACAGCTGCTTACTGTTTAATCATACACGATCGTATAGTCGAGTACAGCCCGTTGACCAACGTCGTGCGCAGAATACTTTAACAAGCGGTGGGTGATGGCCCATGTAACGTTCGTCGATCTACAAGGTTTCAAGACGGGGGCAAACGGTTTCATTGTAAAAGAAGCAGCCATTTTACGAGATGGAAATAAACTATTGCACTGGATATTCAAGCCACCATTTGAATTCCATCGATTAACTGCTACTGAAGCATGTCAGGTTCGATGGTTAACGCACAAACATCATGGAATCGGTTGGGCAGATGGATATGTTCCATACAAAACAGCCGGAAGTTGTTTGAAACTGGCTCTGGAAAATACGCAGCAGGTCATTGTCAGGGGTTTGGAAAAGAAAAAATGGTTATGGAAATTAACTGGAATAGAAGCTCTTGATGTGGATCTGGAGGATGTGCCAAGATTATCGTTAATGCAAAAGGGATTGCATAGATGTGCATTCCATACTGGCGTATGTGCCATGGAAAATGTATTTAAACTGTGTAAATTATATACTGATCGACAAGAACCATGTTTTTGAATAAAATGTATTATTTAACAGAACTTCGCTTATTTCTTCCCATATACCAAATAGCGCCTTAAATGCTGACACTACAATTTTTGCGAGTTTCCTGTTCGTTTCTAAGGGGTATCATATTTCACCTATTCGTTGCTGAGGGGTATCAAGGTCAACCATGCATGCGCCGAGATTCCTGTTCGTTCCTAAGAGGTATCATATTTCATAAAAAAAAATGGTCGATCAAAGACCAGTCAAATAACGTCATAAACGAAAAAAAAAGTCGCACGCTCGGTATAATATTTCATAAAAACAATATCACACATCCTGTGGTCTCCAAAAAATGTTGACACTGCAGTTTCTGCATGCATGTTGTCCCAAAGCTGTGAGAATTAGCGCGATGCCCCCCCTCCACATGAATTTGCTATGTTTGCACTTTCAAAAACTGGAAAGAATGAGGGGTTAGCGAGAGGCTATGAAACGCCATTGTTGGTTCGATCGGCAAAGTATCAACTATGTGGTCCGCAACCGTCAACTCTCGAGCAACGCGGCAGAATAATGAGTTTAATCCTCCGCAATTACACACACAGTAAGTACTCCGGCAACCGCTAAAAATGCATTATTGTTTCTTTGCAACTGAAAAAAATTCTTTCCTAATTGTTTCATTTAATATCAGTGCAGATAATTCGGAACAGAGTATCACGCACACGGTGCGTATATTGGGCCGGAGATATCCCTTGACGAATACATGCTACAAATATCTTGACATTGGGGTTCGAATTGGTGGTTGCTGTCATGTTGAGTTGGCTATAGGAGACAATCGCGGCAATGAAATTCAATTTTCTATGGCTACGTGGAAAGATTTTCTACGAAAAAGAGAAGACATTCTGCGGAACATTGCCAACTCAGGGAATGCTGTGCATGTTGGTGATATAACTGTGGAATTCTATCAGTTAAACGATTATGTGAAGCTTGCAAAATTATCGACTTCAACTAAGTGCATACAGATTACTCAGAAAACGATGAGAAGATTGTTTGATTTGGAATATTGTGTCGACCACATGTACTCATGGCTATCTGAGAACCTATATTCTGTACAAACAAAATATTGTAAGTTTATGCAAATAATTTCTAATGTTACCGATGATTTTGCAAAAGCAATTGTGGAACATGAAGATTTTGAACGCAATTCATTAATAGACACCGAATTGTTAGCTTTGGGCTTAGATGTAATGCTAATAAAATAAATCAAAAAGTTTATTCCAAACTATGATATTTTATGTGTGATTTCCTGTCCCAAGATTCCTACCAAAAATGCTAACGCTGCAGTTTTTTTGCGAGATTCCTGTTCGTTCCTAAGAGATATCATATTTCATAAAATGGTCGATCAAAGACCAGTCAAATAACGTCATAAACGAAAAAAAAAGTCGCACGCTCGGTATAATATTTCGCAGTGACTTCCTGTCGCCACAGTTTTGCGAAATTCCTAAGCAGTATCAAGGTCAACCATGCATGCGCCGAGATTCCTGTTCGTTCCTAAGGGGTATCATATTTCATAAAAATGGTCGATCAAAGACCGACCAAATAACGTCATAAACGAAAAAAAAAATGCTGCAGTTACAGGAAAAAAAATGTCAAGGTTGATCGAGTAACACGAATTAGTTATAACACGTTCGACATAATATTTCGCAGTATCTTCCTGTCGCACCAATAGCGTCTTGGACGAAAATATGCTGTCGCTGCAGTATTTGCATGCCCAGAGTTATTCTTTGACATATATACCAAATGTTCGCTATGTTTATGAGATCATCGGTTGGCCAAGCGGCTAATGAGTTGGACTACCAAGCGGTAGACCGGGGTTCGAATCCTGTTCAGTTTTTTTTCTTTAAAAAAAAAATCGCAACCGCTTGTGACGTCACGGAAGTGGTGGGGGTTCCAGCGAAGGTGGTGGTATGCCACGCAACAGCTCGTGACGTCACGGAAGTGGTGGGGGGTCCAGTGAATGTGGTGGCGGTAGGCTACGAAACGCCATTGTAGGTATGGTTGACAAAGTGTCAACACGTCTCTGGTGACGTCACTTCCCGCGAGCTGATGTCACTTCCTCATGACCTCCCAAAAAAAGGGGGGGTAAAAAAATCGAGCAATTACCCTGGGGGGGGGGCAATTACGAGCAATTACCCTGGGGGGCAATTACAGGGGGGGGGTCAATTACAGGGGGGGGGCAATTATAGGGGGGGCAATTGCCCCCCCCAGGCTTGGTGGAGGGGGGATACCCCCTCCACCATGGGGGGAACCACCCTGGTCCAGAACCGGCATAGCTTTACTACTTAAGTAAAAAACAATTAAAGTATATTCGTTTTAGATATCCACGAATTATGTGACGCGTCCATTCCCAACCATTTTACATATACTTTATTTCCTTTTCTGCGTAATATTTTTTCAACTAAGTATATGTCAGGATATTTTGCCGCGCGTATCTCGTGTTCGTAAAATCCTCCGGCGCTAGGTTTGTCCTTAGAGTCAGCCAAGAGGTATGTGACAGGATTCGTTCGTTTCACCGCGGTAATCTTGAATATTTCGGTTGACCAGTTCGGCGTGTATCCTTTGTCGAATAGGGTTTTAAACTTGCTGACGCGCACGCGATCATCGATCTTGAATTTGGCAGGACCAGCAATCTTCACGTTGCTGTACACGGTCGACAGAAGGTGCCCGGCATTTTTACGGTTCACATCGACGGGTCGCATACGGATGGTACGATGTTTTCGATTATTGTAGTCCTCAGTCAACGTGGGAAGCGCATCGATCCAACGATATTTTCCGCTCAACGAGAAAAATTTCCACATGCTGTTCTTCAACGTACGATTGAAACGTTCCACGACGGACACTTTCATAGTGCTAAACGTGGAATAATGGTGTATGTTGCGGCTCCTCAGATAGTCTTGGAACGTTGCATTGTAGAATTCTTTCCCCATGTCAGTCTGCAAGTTGTTCGGGGCTCTACCGTCCTTCTTCAACGCTGACGCGAAAGCTTTGCACACGTCGCTCGCATTTTTACTCTTCAAAGGAACCGTCCACGCGTATTTGCTAAATACATCGATTATCGTGAGAATATATCGATGCCCTCGATTGTCTCGCGCATAGTTTTGAACCTCAACGATATCGGCTTGCCAAAGATCATCGAATCCTCGCACGATCACACGTCTACGCGGGTAAAAACGTCTCGCCGGAGCATGCAGCTCTTCCACCACGTTTTCGTCGTCGCTGTATCTGCGCGTATACTTTATCGAGTTTCCCATATATACTCATCTGAAAATCTTCTTTCTAAATTATATTTCCCTCCCTCATTTTTTTCCAGCGCTCTCTCAAGGATGATCATTTCTATACGATGAATGTTACTTAGTATCAATAATACATGATAGCACAGGTACAGGTGTACAGGTGTACAGGTACCGGTGTACAGGTACCGGTGTACAGGTACCGGTACGGCTGTAGCGGTATGACGGTTGGCTGTCGGTACAGCTGTAGCAGTATGACGGTTGGCTGCCAAGATCGGTTGACACGTTTCTTTTAATATTGTCTTGAAATCTTATTCTGAAGTTCTCCAGCCGATCGTTGATGACGTCTTTTTTACCATCTCCTTCTCGAGCGTTTGCAACCAAATTATCGATTCTCGCGTTGATATGTGAATCGGTTGATTTCATATTTTCGTTTGCATCGTATCGGACGTCCTGTATCGTGGTCAGTATTTCTGACTTTATCGTTTCTTTAGCGGTTTTCAGATCTTCAATCAGTTTTTCATTCTGTTTAGCTAATATTTCAGACTTTATCGTCTCTTTAGCGGTTTTCAGTTCTTCGACCAGTTTTTTCATGATCTCAGACTCGAGCGTCGCGTTAAGCGTGTCCACGTATACTTTGGTTGCAGCATGATCGTTTGCCTCGGGATTCGCCACGCGCCCGATCCTCATACCTTTTGCATCATACAATCTAGCATCATCGTTCATACATATGGTGTTATCACGCACATAACTTTTAAAAACGCCGGGATAGAAAATCGAAGAAACATTCGACTCGCGTTTGTTTGCTTCGTGAAACACCGTACCAAATTTGTCGATAGACATTTTTGAGTTAGTCTTCTTCTTCGATTATCGTCAACTCGTATCGCTTGCACAACCGTTTTACTTGCTCTTCGATCTGCAGCATTCGTTGAAATAGCTCATCCAGTTTTATCCATAGACTTTGAAATCTCAAGTTCCAGCATTCACCGTCGTCGTCGTCTCCTCCTCCCGAGGATATCGTTTGATTCGTTTCGCAACAATTAAGACGAACACGCATTTTTATCGAGCCGTAACAATTGACATTTCATTCGACACTAACTCAACGAAACGCACGCGCTTTAATTTATAATTATACCGGCTTCGCGAAGTTCTTCGATTATCGACATTATTTCGTTGTTATGGTTGGAATGACCGGCGTTCTTCGAAGCGGTTAACAATTTCAAACGATCGACGAGTTCGTTCGGATCGTCCCAATGCACATAATCGATTGGATGGTCAGTCACGCGCATAGAAGTTGAAAGTTGAATCCCCTTTCCGCCTCGCGGCAAGAACATCGGTCCTATTACTTTCTTGTACTTGTAACCTTTGTTTCCCATAAGCTGATTCCTGTGTCGATGCGCTTGCGTAACAATGAGAATTCTTTTGTACACGTTCTTATCGTCATCGGTGTACAGCCGGTTGTTGGGCAATTTACTGAATATCAATTCGTAAAGACCGTGAGTCCCCTCGTACCGTACTCCGTCAACGATGATATCGTCGTTGTGGTCCACCTCGAACGTTGAATTTCCCAGCATCAGCTTATCGTCCTGGAGATATACTCCGTATACGTTGTCGGATTTTTTCGTTGGTCCGCTAAAAAATTTTTCCAAATATTTACGCGCCAAAGGTCCGAAATTCTCGGATAGATATTGATTCTCCTCTTGATGAGTTTCGGGATTTTCAAAAATATCGCGCATAGAAGATTCCAAACATTCCGTGCTCGGCGATTCGAAGGTATCCTCCTCCTGTCGCGGCGGTGCCACCACCGTCGCCGACTCGATCTCGTCATCGTCAAAAGATATTTTTCTCGAGACATCATCGTTCTTTTTCCTCTTTATTCTTCTTCTTTTTTTCATAGAGGGCGCTGGTGTCGTTCCCCTAATATCTGAGAATCTTCTTTTTTTGATAGGAGGGGCGGAGTTTCCTTAATATCCGAGAACGTGTTGTCGTCCGGTTGAACAGTAGCCGTATTTTGAACTAGCTGTTTGAGCGGTTCGACGATCGGTTGTAAAGTTGTTCGCAAATTCGTCTCGACCGTCATTTTCCCAACTTTCAACGCTAAATACTTTTTACGTATGGTATCGCTGGTCTTCGCTATTTCGTTCACGACCGAAGCTCGCAGCTTCTTCTCCTTCGACGACATATCGAGGGAGAATTTTCTAATGCGACTCCAACGACTCTTACCGAGCAACTGTGCTCATTACAGTACAACAAACTCGTTAAATCCACGTCTGTAACGACCACGACTCACGGGGCTGTCTTTATCGATTACGAGAAATCCGTACTTCTTTCGCCAACAATCCATGCATAACGTGCTAAACGTCTCGAACGACATATCAGTATTTACATGATCCTGATGAATGTGACGCAAGTTCATGGTATCCTGTTTGAACAGAATCAGCAGATTGGCATTGTCGCGAATTAAATGTTTCGGTATCCTCGCGTACGACTGACCCAGGTAGAAGCAATCGACGTGCGAATGTCTGCCCATCGCAAAATACTCTCTCATGATATCCTGCTCGTCGCATGCCACATCATCGAAGATGAATATTGAATCGGGCCGTGCTTCTGCGGGAGGAATTACGTCAGCGTTGTTCGCGAACGCGAAGTAGCCAACATCCTTCCCCACGGATGAGAACAGTTTGCTCAAGTATCGATATTTTGGCTGACTCAGCGATTTTGAGTACACGTAAACGTTTGCGAATCGTAGCCCGTTCGCGCTCTCCAGCAGGCTAATCATAACGTTCGTTTTACCGCATCCTGACGGACCGCTTATGACGCATCGTACATTGCTCGGTAACAATGATCCATGTTTTCGCATCGTCTCGTCGCAATCGTCGAACGCGCGACACGTTGGAACACGAATATCCAAAGATTGTCTTACAAAACGCATGATCTGATTGATTCGATGTGGTGGGTGCTTGGGGGGTATTTATACGAGAGCTCGAACACCGTCGACATCAGTCACTCTTCGTGCCTCCCCCGAACGTGAGAGAAAAAAGGATCCGTGTTCTTTAAACAGAGAGAGAGAGCAGAAAAATAGTTTATGCACATGAATCGTCGTTCACAACGGTGTCTCGGTCCGCATACGGGTAAGGGGTTGTTAAACAGAGCTATAAACGCGTTACCGTTCGAATTGCATATACCTGGTTATCAATTCTGCGGTCCTGGTACGAAACTGACCAAGCGATTAGATCGTGGGGATCGAGGAATCAATCCGTTGGACGCGGCCTGTCGCGAGCACGATTTAGCCTATTCACGGTACAAGGATCTTGGAAATCGACACGCGGCCGACCGCGTTTTGGCGGATCGAGCGCTGCATCGAGTAACGTCCGGAGACGCGGCGTGGGGGGAGAAGGTGTCCGCGGCCGCAGTGTTGGCAGCCATGAAAGCTAAAACGAAATTGGGCATGGGTCTGATAAAGAAAAAAGGTGAAAAGAAAAAGAAAACGACAAAACGAATTCTCCCAATCGCCAAACGCGGCGGTTTTCTGCCGTTGCTGTTGCCTGCTTTGTCGGCTATAGGAGCATTGACGGGCGGTGCTGCAGGAGTAGTCAAAGCTATAAACACCGCGAAAGCTGCGAAAAAACAATTGCAAGAAGCGGAGCGACATAATCGAGCCATGGAGGGTGGTGGGATACGTCTCGCTCCGTATAAGCATGGGAAAGGCTTGAAGGAGAAAAAAAAAACAAAGAAAGACAACACGACGACAGACGCCGAATTGATGGTCATCTGTAAAGGATTACCATATTTTCGTGGAGTTTTTATGCGTGACGATTTGCCGCGGCGCGTGTGGGTAAATGAGCGGGGTATAGTCAATCTGGATAATAGTCGTGGTCCGGGAACCCACTGGGTCGCATATATAAAGCACGGCTCGCGTGTCAAATATTTTGATAGTTTTGGAAATCTTCGACCGCCAATCGAGTTGATTCGCTATTTCGGCGTGAACGCGACTATCTTATATAACCACAAACGTTTTCAAAACTACGAAGAAAGCGTGTGTGGACAATTGTGCGTGAAATTTCTCCGAGAAACTACGTTATAAATTGTCTGGAAAAAAGTCTGTCTCTCTCTGCATGATGCATGCGAAAAAGTCATTTACGTTCACGTTGTCGGGAAGAAGCAGCGTACTGTCATCCAAGTGCTTTCCACCCATAGATCTGAGCAATGGTGAATATGTGTTGAAAACTATAGCTAATGGAGATAGGTTGTGTGGTAGAAGAGAAGGTGTAGCGATGTATGGTTAACAGCAGAATATATTTAACACAAAACAAAACGGAATGATACAAAAGGAAAATTATGAAATTGCGACGATGAACTGTGATGAAGCGAGCGAATGATTACAATGGGTGTCAGTATGACAAGAGCGCAGTATCGATCGAAATTCACGAGATTCACAGTAGCTAGAGTACGTAAGTCCGTTCGAGAGGCCCGCGTAGCCCTCTTTTATACCCTGGTGGGCCATCGGTTTCGGGAGGAATAGGGAGAGGGGACTTTGAAATCAAAAATCTAGGATCGGGCAACGTTCGTGAGGGCAACGGCCTCTTAGACGGAGCTGTGACGGAAACAAAGGAGTTAGGTAATGGGAGCAATATAAGGAAAACACGGGATACGATGGCCCACGGGACAACACGGCGAGTTCGATAAACTTTCGGGCTGGTGAGGTTTACATCGGCGGTCGATCACCTCGGTGATTGTTGTCGAACGCGCACAGCTGATCGTTGGTGGCATAAGAAACGGTCGGTGCGAGATAGTTTTTGCCTCGCCGGTGTCGCGGCTTACAAAGGTATAGATAATATTAAATGCTCGGATCGCGAAGCGAGGGTATTCAAAATACTGGACTGGAGGTTTTTGAACAATATGAGTTGGGATTGCTCGATTTGCAAACTTATTACACAATACCAAACATCAGCACCAACATTGGAAACAATCGATTCTACTTTGGTGAAAAAGATGATGAGATCATCATCCCCGACGGTTCGTACGAATTGGAAGCTATCAACACATACTTGAGGCGTGAAATATGCGCGCGATATCCTAAAAAAAATGTCGATGAGTCATCCGCCGCCTCCGATATCGAATATCCGCTGGTCTTACGGGAGAACAACAACACCATGAAAAGCGAAATTATAAGCGAGTATCAAATAAACTTTGCAAAGCCTTACAACGTGGGGTCTATCCTAGGATTTTCCACGGGTCGAGTTTTACCGCCGAACATGGTGCATACATCGAACGCACCTGTGAATATCATCAGCGTGAATATCGTACGAGTGGAATGCAACATAAACACCGGATCGTACGACAATGGTAAACTCGTTCACACGATACATGAGTTTGCGCTCCAGGTACCGCCAGGGTATAAATTGTCGGAAACGCCCGCGCGAGTCATTTACCTTCCGATCGTTGCACGAGTCATTGACGATTTAACGATTCGCATAGTTGATCAATCCGGGCGTTTGATTGATTTTCGAGGTGAAGAAATCACGGTGCGACTACACGCACGACGAAGCAATGCTAATTCATAACAATACGACATTCCATACGTTGAACAACAGCCATAAACTAACCACGGAAAAAAGGTCATCGATTCGTAAGAAATTAACCGTGGAAAACGCAAAGTATCTACGATCTTTGGGATTTATTGTTAAAAAGTGAGAGGAAAAAATCATGTTTCGTGACATTTTGAACATCTCCGAAGAGCCGATCTTCGACAATCGCATAACGAAGATTGAGCTGCACACGTACAATCCGTATGCTAACACGACGTTCGAAAACAGTGATGAGATAAGGATACCCATTCAACAACAAGACCTGTACACGCTCCCGTGTAAAAGCCTCCTATACGTGGAGGGAAAACTTAGTTTATCTGGAAAACTTGAATTACCGGCTGGAGGAGAATCCCACATCGATACGGTGACACTCGAGAACAACGCTGTTGCGTTTATGTTTGAGGAAATACGTTATGAATTGAACGGAGTGGAAATCGATCGGTCAAGAAATCCCGGTGCGACGACAACTCTGAAGAATTACGCGAGTCTGTCCAGAACGAGAAGCGACGCGTTGTCCAACGCTGGTTGGCTGTATGCCGATGACAAACAGAAGCAGACTGCAACGACCACGGCTGCGATACATTTCAACTTTTGCGTTCCTATGAGCGTTTTATTAGGCTTCTGCGAAGACTACAAACGCGTTGTGATAAATGCGCGACATGAATTGATTTTGATCCGCTCGCGTACCGACGCGAACGCGTTGCACAGTACTTCCAACAACGCGAAACCTATTCTGGATCTGTACAAAATTCAATGGAGAATGCCGCACGTCGCATTGGATGAAGTACATAAGCTGTCCATGTTACGTATTTTAGACAGCGACAGACCGATCGGAATGAGCTTTCGATCGTGGGATCTTTATGAATATCCTCTACTACAGACGACTACGAAGCATACATGGGCGATAAAAACAGCTCTGCAAATGGAAAAACCGCGATATGTGATATTCGCTTTGCAAACCAATCGAAAGAATAACTTAACGAAAACGGTTACACGATTCGATCATTGTGCATTGGCAAATATTCGGCTTTACTTGAACTCGGAAACCTATCCGTACGATGGTTTAAATATCGATTTTGAGAAAGATAAATACGCGTTGCTCTACGACATGTATGCAAAATTCCAAGAATCGTACTATGGAAACGGCGAAGCGCTACTCAACGTCATGGATTTCCTGCATTATGGTCCACTCATCGTTCTCGATTGTTCCCGACAAAACGAAGCGTTAAAAAATGCTACGGTCGACGTGCGAATCGATTTCGAATGTCGAACCGACGTCCCTCCATCGACAACAGCCTACTGCTTAATGATACATGACCGCATCATGGAGTACAGTCCATTGACGAATATTGTTCGAAAAATTACTTAAACCGTTTATACAGATAAAAAATATATGTACTTTATCAAATAAAAAATTATGTGAAATATCTTATTTTTTAGTAAAAACAATCCTCCTCATACCCCATATTACGACAAACACTTGCAACCATCGTTTATTCCATTAAAAATATGACTTTAGATTTTGTATGATGGAATGCTGTGTGGATGAAACTGTCCATGGAGACATAACACCGGGTGAAAAGATAAAGAAATATGATACAATACCGCTCTAACATGCAAGATAAAAAATATGCTGACTTTACAGTAATAACATCCTCCTCCCCATAGATTTTTTTTATATTAGTGGTGGGGGTATCCATTATAAATTGCTCGCCACAGTCGTCGTATGAAGTTATACCATAACAAACGTTGACAGTCACGGTGATCGCTATACATACAAAGTTACATCGCATAACAAACGTTGACAGTCACGGTGATCGCTATACAAAGTTACATCGCGTGTTTTTTTATCATCCGACCAGCCAACTTTGGATATCATCTTTTCTTCAACGGTAAGTACATATAATACAAAATTAATAAACGATTGAAAAATCCGGTGAAAAAACTTTCTTTATTTAGATGGATCTTATCTCTCACATCATTGACATGGATGGATTTATTGTTAAAAAAAAATTCATGTGCAAAGAATTAGCCATGATCAATGTTTGTTACGACGGCTCGTTCGAACTCTCTGAATTTTGCTTAGGGGAGAAATTTCATTCTTTATCTGCCGCTGACAAAAAGTCGGCATGGTATGTCAGCAATTACATACATGGGATTCCATTTAAAGATTTCGGCTATAAAAAATATCAGCAGGTTTGTTAAACACACTGGGTAGTTGTGTGACACGGCCGTAACGATTTCGACACGGAATCCTTGGGAGCAGAGAATATAGTTTGTTGAAAAGGCACCTGTACGTTCTGCCAGTGAAAAAAAAATGTTTTGAATGCGAGCAAACGGACACAGTTTGGGAGCCGTACAGGTGACCTGTGACAACACATCGCCTGCGACGCGTGTGAGAGAGCGTTACCGCGGGAAGGAGTCGACGGTTATCCGTATATCGAGAAGCACGCGTTAGATTTAGCGAGGCATAATCGTTAGCCTCCGATCATTTTCGCATCGGTGCCTTTCGTTTTGATTTTCATACTATCGTCGATTTCGATATTCCCGTGAGCAACATTCTCGCTTTGTTGAAGGAAATATTACGGAATAAACGCCTACGTGTATCAACATTGTCGTGCGAGCGCCAGTTAAAGTGCGTCTTTTGTAAATGGTATTCAAGAATATATTTAGACTACTCGGTCGGTATTTTCGGCAATAATTTTGCATTATTCACCAACAACGTCCATTCAACCGAACCTCCTACTCGGGAAAGACATCCTAGAGCATCCCTCAACCACCTTGCAACCTTACATAATCAAATTGATCTCATTCGATCCATTGCGAGGCTCCAGGTTGAACAAGGTTGATATATTCAAAATTATTCAAAATTTTGTGTGTGATTATGCGAATCCAGTTGTAGCATATAAAGGAGGATGTTTCGAGTGAGACATCCTTCGAAAAATGAACATAAACTCAATAAATTTAGAAGATTTCAACTGCCCAAAATATGATGTACTAGTTCACGATCCCATGTATGAAATTGCTGACAAACCGTGTCGACTTCACTGTTGGCGATCGACAAAGAACGTCACATACCATTGTAGTCTGCGCGAAGTGCAAACATTTCGGGCATGGATTAACAATTCTAAAAAAACATGTACGGTATCAATCGGTTATAACACACGTCTTTGAATTTTTCCACATTTAAAACACCTCTTTTTTTACACAGTGTCTTCATAATGATTGTGAAATCAGAGATGGATCCTGCAACCGTCGCAACAACAGATCAGGATACCCCAGCAACACCTGATTATCGTCTCGAGAGTGACAGACTCCAAAGTTTCCACAACTGGGGTTACTCGCACATCGTTCAACCTGAAAAACTCGCCGTCGCAGGATTTTTCTATCTGGGCGATGAGGATTTTGTTGAATGTTTTGAATGTGGTATACAGTTGACTCAATGGGACGATGACGATGATCCAATGCACGCGCATCGCGCCTGGTCGAGATCCTGTGCATACGTTCGTGGGGTGAACTGTGGCAACGTGCCAATCGGAGTTGATCCTGATACAATCCAGCCAAACCCGCGCGGTATAGACGTTTGTGGATTCAATTAAAGAATCGTCGCTCGAAGGTAAAAATAAATTTTTTCACAAATACTCTAAAGTATATAACATGGTACATATAACTGTCTGTTCGCAGGAAACGAAGAATCCCACTAATGTGTGAATATATATGGCGAGGGGATGATAACGCGAGCCTTTGAACTGTGTCGGCGGCAACTACTGTTCACGTCTCTTTCTTTCCAATACGCTCTTCTTCGTTTGCGTTTGAAAACTTTCATCGTTAATTAAACCACATGTAAAATTATATTATGTTTTGGTATGATGATGAGGCGATGTTTTGAATAAATAAATGTGACATTTCAAAAATAAAAATTTTTTATTTTGGTACAACCTTGAATAATCAATCCCAATTTCCCAAACTGAATGTAGATATGTTTGAAACTATTTTGTTTATTGAAAAAATACAAAAATATAAAATAATATACAATATTATAGCTATTCTTCATTCTCGTTCTCGTTCTCATTCTCGTTCTCGTTCTCATTCTCATTTTCATTCCCATTGTTATAAGTCTGAAAAGGAGAAAAGATAGATTTTTTAAATTATTAATATTTTTTAATTAGTAAATATATAAAATCATTACCCCAACTCACCGTCGCTGCATATGCTATTTGAAATGCTGTGATAAATTCATTATCCCAATTTTCAATATTTATATTGTACCGTCGGGCCGCATATAGCCATCCAGCTATGAACGCATCCCTCTCTCTCTCCGAATTAAATGTCTGTTAATATAAAATAGTAATAAAAAACTGACAATAAATAAATAATATAAAAATATTTCATTTATACATACTGTTCCGGCCGACCAACGGTCGGCTGTGCCGCGTCATCAACGCCGCCTAGTCGCGCGGCTGACGTCACGTCATCCGCGCGACCCCCCACCTCGCGATCCACCGAACGCGCGATCGTCGATCACGCACCGGCGGATCGCGATCAGACGTTTGTAATCACACCGAGCGAAAACAATCCTTTGTCGCACCGCTTACCGTAATCGTTGAAACCGCGTTCGTTCTCGCGTCCGTTAACCGTTCGCACCGCTTGTTTGTCCGCTCATCGTTCGCGTGATTTATTGTGTTCTTTGTTACGTTTGTTCAATAAACTGTTCGTGTCACGTAAATACATTTATTCATTGTCTAACCGCCCAGTCTCCCGCTGATTGTGATTCCGATATTATACACATACCAATAACTGCATTGTCTCGGCTAAGATGACATCATCATTCGCTAGCACGTAAGCTTCCATGTTTTCAAACTAAACTTGGCGTTGACAACACCCATTCCTATATAATGAAATATTCGCTCGCTTGCAAGTTTAGAAAGATGCTCGTTGCAGTAGATAATAAAATGAAATCTGAACTCGCAAAAGTTTCAATCAGCACTAATAGAGAGAACTGACAAAAAACAAATGTGTCCAGGTGCCTCAGCTTGGTAACTCTAAACCATGCGAAAGGATGCTGCTACAGATTATGGAACACGCTCCTCTTACAATGATATGAATAAGAACCGTGAAAATACGTTCCAACACACAATCCTACATGCATCGAAAATGATAAGGGAAACTTTATATCACTGTGAAGTAGAAACTCTCTCGATGTATGAGCAAAAGTTTGAATCGGTTAATTTCATATTTCCGTTTAAATGAATCTATCTTACATCTCTCTCTTACAAAGGGGGTATCGCGGAACGTGTTCGAAAACGTTTCTGGAGGTACTATGGCCGCCACGGGGGAGAAGTGTCCAACCGTGGGAATGACACTGGGTGAAAAGATTATTGTAATAATTCCATGGAAAAAATATGACGTAATAATTCCATGACGCCTAGAGATTATTGCAACAATTACATGGAAAAAATATGGCGCAATAATTCCATGAAAAATATGTCGCTGTTTAGGATTAAGCTTAGAAGTAAGTTAGTTTAAGATGTCGAGATCGAGCGATACGGCCCTTACTCGCCCCCCGCGTGACACGTCCCCAGGATTTACGCTCCTGACAATTGGCTGTACGCGGATTCCGTGTTTTTGGCGATTCCCGGTATCGCGCTCGTGATGCGTGATCACGTGCTCACCGAGGACCCCCCGTGGATCGCTCGCATTACCACGACGATCAGACTCGTTCTAACCACTACCCGATTTACACGCTGTATCTCGCGCCCAGTTATTATAACTATCGCTATCGCTATTCTGCTCATCGGGATCGATACCTATATCGACTCGATCACGCGCCCTTTATCGCTTACGCGAGTTACCAGTTAATAAATCACGGTGGTTTTCGTCAACGTACAACGTTTCTCTATCGCTTCTTTCTCTCGACCGTTCCCGCTCACGTTTTCTGGACTATCTGGTTTTCTATCCGGACTCCCTTCTGTGTTTGTACCCGATCCATTTAATTTCCCACACAGTCCACTCCATTCCTAATCCTAAATTCGTCCCGGGTTCCCAAACACTCGCAATATTGCAACAATTCGGTGCAAAATAATTCCACGAAACACCGCCCTTGACCTAGAAACGATCTGCCCTCGTTCCAAGAAAAATATAATTCCAAGAAAAATATAACGCAATATTGCAACAAAATACATGGAAAAATATGACGCAATAATTCCATGAAAAATATGTCGCAATATTGCAATAGTGCAAAATAATTCCATGGAACACCGCCCTTGACCTAGAAACGATCTCCCCTCGTTCCAAGAAAAATATAATTCCAAGAAAATTCCCCCCGCTCCCCTCCCCCCTCTCTCGAATATGCTTGCGCAATATCGCTCTGCGGCGGTACCGCTCTCCCGTGAAATAAGGTATGCTCTCTCGTGAATTTAACGTTGATTTAGAACCGGTGTATATACCCTACTCAAACTAATTAAAAAACAAAACAAATTGTACCTAGTATTTATTTATTTAATTATTAACTTCCCGATTTTATAGGGAAGTTATTGTAATCACCCCGAAAATCGAAAATCGATTTTTTAGCAGACCTTCACGTTTCATGGTCATTGGAGTCATTTTAGACTATTTTCAGCAAAATGTTCGTATGTGTGTGTGTGGGTGTGTGTGTGTGCGTATGGCCGTTTGTATGTTATCAAATTTTTCGTTAACGTTTTCGGAAAAAGTAACAACGCGATCAGAATGATGAATGATGCAATCGATGTGCCCCGCTGTAACTTAGAGCTGATTAGATTTTGGTCCATTTTGGTCATGTAGTTTTTTAGTTTTTTTAGTTTTTTTAGCTTTTTTCGAAAGAAGTTCATTCAACAATGCAATTTATACGAGAGGATGGACATTTTCCATCGAATAAACAAACGCAATTACAAAAAAATTTTTTTCTTAATTTTTTTTTTAAATTAAAAAAAAATTTTTTTTTAAACTGATGCTAATTTTACCCCGTGGAATAATCGAAAGTTATTCCAATGCAAGAGTGGGTTAATCATCGCTACTGACGACAATACCTTTTCAAAGAATATTAATGAGTGTGTAAACTAATTTATATTACAACCATTGGTAATACAATCTATTCAAAACGAATTGTTACCTGCAAATTTTTATTCAACAAACTACGTACGTCGTTTCATCGGTAGAACGCACCGTTGACAGACATTAACGTTTACTTAATATTGTAACGTCTTAGTACGATAGTAATGGGGTTTTAGCATTATTTAAATTGAATATCTCCTGAACTACTAACTTTTCGACGTACATAGGTTTGTACTTTTTTATAACGACTGTCCAGCTGCATCGATTGATGTATTAAACTAAGCTTTAGAAACAGCCGTATGTAAAGAAGTCATAAAACCTGATTGTTATTTACGAGATAAACATATTAATTTATTTCACGAAATTATGAACAGAAATCTAAACGAGCGTGGAATATACAACTTTGCTCAAGATACTGATTACGTTCGAGCTTTTTTGAGTAATTTACAAGAGATCCCAGAACATGAGACGAATATTCAGATAATATACACTGGTGAAATTGGAAAAAAGGTAGTAGGACATTGGATTTGCACAAGATCTGATGATAACGGAAATGTACACATATATGATAGTTTTAATGCTAATCATTTGAACCATGATGTAATAGGTTACCTGAATGCCCTGTATAAATATAAGAAAAAATATATATTTCACAGAGTACAATATCAAAACAATGCGTTTGATTGTGGAGCATTTGCGATTTATTTTGCAACATTACTATGCTATTACAGGGAACCAAGCGAGCAACGAGCATACGATGTTGGTTTAATGCGACGTCATATAGCAAACATTTTGATAAGTAGAAAACTATTGAACTTCCCTGAAAACGTATAATCTTCTTAAAATGTACACTAAATAATTATAATAAATAATATCCTGCAACTAACGAATCGGGAAGTTCTTTGTGTGACTCTCCAAGAGTCACACACCAAATATGAAACATTAATAGCTGTAGACCCTACTAGCCATGAGTACCAATAACCATCTCGCAAGAGCAGTCGTACCCGCGAACCGCGAACTCGCGAAGCGAGTGAGCAACAACAACCCTATTCGCGAGCGAGCGAAGCGAGCGAGCAACAATAACCTCACTCGCGAGCGAGCGGAGCGAGCGAGCAACAATATCCCTCTAGTTTACTTAATAATCGACCGAGACATATATGTAAAGTAGGATATATATTGGGCTATTAATAACAACTAGGACAAATAGGTATAACTCAGAATTGGCCCCATCTTTACGTGAAGTAATGCTTATTGGCGGTTCCGCGTAGGGAAGGGTTACCTTTTCTTGTAATTAGATCGTTAGGATTATAGGAGGAGGGGTTTTTAGGGGGTATAACACCGAGTCCCTCACGACGTGCGTAATGCATCTTCCCCTCCTCGGTAATAAAAAAAAGGGTTAGGTTAGGTTAGGTTAGGTTGGGGTTCACGGGAGGGGAGACTGGTTCCGGGGATGCGCGTAATACATCCCTCCTAGGCACCTAGTCTCATCGCGTACGGTGACCTCCCTCCTCGCTCACGAGGACGGGGGCCGCCGGGGATCGCGGGGGGGTTCGAGCCGAAACTCGGACTCCCCAACGAGCGATCCACCGGGAAGGGGGATGGGCACACCTTGCCGTCGGCTGCCTATCCGAGTTTAAGGGGGGTTTGCTTTATGGGAGGTCTATGTAGAAAGACAGCGGGGGCACAGTTGAGTACTCGGTGATCCTGGGTGCCCGCATCTAATGTCTAGGGACGGCTATTGGGGTTTTAGTCGGGGTGGCTCCGACATTGGCCATCCTTATCTTCGGCGATAGGGATGGTTATCCATAAGGGATTTCCCCAATTCAAAAAAAAAAAAAAGGTTAGGTTGGGGTGGGGTCCTAGGCTCTGTGGCGCCAACAGTGGTGGCTCTGATCCACTCTTGGTCCGTTCTCTCTATTTGAGGGATGTCACAGAGCTAAACCCACTCGCTCCACCTCCTCGTGGTGGACCCTGGGACACACTTCGGTGTGTGCTAACGGGGCGGAGGTCGGGACTGGGTATTGATATATGTACAGAAATTATATATATGTATATATACATAATATGGTTTCAGGAACTATTGTATATGTATCTCGCAACATTGTATCTCGCGGTACCTCTAGGTATCGAATCAAAGACAGAGCCGCGCGTCTTTTGGTCCGCCGGCGTGTCCCATTCAAATGTTTCTCGTTTTCAAACGTATCGACGAGCTGCCGAACTCAGTCAGTCTAAGCCTAGCCTTAGTAGAGGAAACATCGGTCAATTATCGTTCTAAATAAATATCTGTTCTTTTATTCTCTCTAAATAAATACCTTGCTTCCCAAAACCAACAGGTTATGGGCCCAGGCACATAGTTAAAGTAATTTTTGTGAAAGTTTCTAAATAAAAAAAAAATATATATAAAAATCATAGAGAGATTGTTAGTGAAGTGGCAATTGTAAATTAAAATAAGTTTAATCAAAAGTGAACTGGAAAGAGACGTGTGATACTGTGAAAATGAGTGCAGACACGAAGAAGCCAAAGCGAAACATCAATCCCTTCGATGGGGAAAATTATAGCGTCTGGAAATACAGAATTCGGGCATTAATAGCAGAAGAGGATGCACTGAAAGTTTTGGACTTGGATCGCCCAGAGACCCCGGGAAAAGATTGGATGCGATGCGAGAGAATTGCTACGGGAATAATTATTGAATACTTAACAGATTCAATGTTATGTTTCGCAACGGAGACAGATACGGCTAGGGATATAATTAACAAATTGGATGCGATATACCAAAGAAAAAGCCTAGCAACTCAACTTGCTGTCGAGAAGAAGTTATTGTGTTTTAAATTTAAGGAAGATATACCACTTTCAAAACATTTCATACTTTTCGACGAAATGATTGTGGAACTACACTCTGCGGGAGAAACACTGTCTGAGATGAGTAAAGTAGCCAGATTATTATTAACATTACCAAATTCATACGATCCACTTGTCACCGCAATCCAAACCCAATCAGACGAAAACCTAAGCCTCGCATTTGTAAAAATTAAATTGCTAGATTATGAAGTGAAACTACGAAACGAGAAAAGTGAAACAAGTGCAAAAGTATTGCATATAGAAACAAAAAGGGATAATGAGAGGATAAAGAAAGATAAAAAATTTAAGACAAGTTTTAAAAGAAATGAAAATCATCAACGTCGTTCTTTTAAAAATAAAGGATTTAACAAAAACTATTATAAAAAATGTGATTATTGTGGCAGAAGAAACCACGAAAAGAAAGACTGCTACTATTACAAAAAGAATTTTACGGCTGAAGAGCGGCCGCGAACAATTCAAACCGTTCAAGTGCAAGGAGAATGTGAAAGCTTCGCGTTTATGACAGGAGTTCAAATGAAAAATAATAAGAGATCAAATGATTCTGCTGAAATAGACTTTATATTGGACTCAGGTGCTACAGATCACTTGGTTAATGAAATGGATTTTTTCGCGACTTTATCAACATTGAAGAAGCCCATTCATGTGTCAATTGCAAAGAAAGGAGAAGTTATCACGGCAACGAAGATTGGTTCGATTAAAATAACGACAAATCTAGGAGTTACCGGAGTTCTGGAGAATGTATTATACGTACCCGATGTCCCAAACAACCTACTATCCGTTCGCCGAATCCAGGAAGCCGCAATGAGAGTCATCTTTAGCGAAACTGGCAATGTTACAGTAACGAAAGGTGGTAAGACCATACTCACTGGTAAGTCAGCACAAAATTTAATATGTGTAACATTTACTATTGATAAAACTATGTGTGATAAAACATATGCAAATAATATCGTAGTACCAAACACATACAAATTGTGGCATGAACGTTTGGGTCATATTGAGAATTCTAAATTCGTTAAAATGAAACAAAATGATTTAATCGTTGGTAAGAAATTAATAGACAGAATTAGTCCAACACAGGATTTATGTGAAGCTTGTGTGTACGGAAAACAAGCACGTCTGCCTTTTTCAAAAGGAAGGGACAGGAGTCATATAACTAGACCTCTGTTTACCGTCCACTCTGACGTATGTGGACCAATTAAACCAAAAACAATCGACGATAAAAGTTATTTTGTTACATTCATTGACGAATTTACACATTACACGGTCGTTTATCTCATCGCGTTTAAATCTGAAGTGTTCAAAGTTTTCCAAGACTTTGTAGCTAAATCTGAATCACACTTCAGTTTACAAATCGCAAATTTAAATTGCGATAATGGGACAGAATACTTATCGAATGAATTCAAAGCTTTTTGCGTACAAAAGGGTATTCAATATCAATTGACAGTTCGGTATACGCCTCAGCAAAATCCCATAGCAGAACGAATGAACAGAACTCTATTAGAAAAAGCTCGCGCCATGATTCATGGTGCTGTTTTAAACAAAGAGCTATGGGGAGAGGCAATATTAACAGCAGCCCACTTAATTAATATGTCTCCAAGTAAAGCCATCGCGGAGAATAAAACTCCTTTTGAACTATGGCATAATAGGAAACCAAAATTAAATCGTTTAAGAATTTTTGGTAGCACCGTCTACGTGCATGACAAAAATAGAGAAAGTAAATTTGATAAGAAATCGTTTAAAGGGATATTTATAGGCTATGAGAAAAACGGGTATAAAATATTAAACGTGAATACAGGAAAATTCATGATAACCCGTGATGTCATTTTTGATGAGATTAATTTTAAAAATTCAAGACCTTTCGTACGCACAAATAACTTTGAAGAAGAAAGTATCATAGCAATAAAATCACAAGAAGCTGATGAAGAAAATGAAATCAGCAAAAGTCAAAGGAGCGAAACAATAGTGTCTGATAAAAGGAATATCGAAAACACTAATGCTCAAATTGACTCTAATGAAAGTGGTTCGCGAAGAAGTGCAAGAATTAAAGCCAAACCTCATATAAATTATAATGAGGAGCATGATTATCATGCTTATGCACTCGTAACAACTTGTGAAGTTCCCAAATCGTATAGTGAGATAAAAGACCGTGATGATAAGATTCAGTGAGAGAAAGCGATAAAAGATGAAATCGACTCCCTAATACATAACAATACGTGGAACCTAGTTCCCCGTCCAAATAATAAAAATATAGTTGATTGCAAATGGGTTTTTAGCATTAAAATGGATGAAAAAGGAAATCCATGCAAATTTAAAGCGAGATTGGTTGCAAGAGGTTTTAGTCAACAACATTTATTAGACTATAATGAGACCTTTGCGCCTGTAGCTCGCATTGCAACTTTTCGAATGCTTTTGGCCTTTGCAAATCAGTATAATTTATTAATTCACCAAATGGACGTTAAGACAGCCTTTTTAAATGGTCTACTGAAAGAGGAGATTTATATGCGTGTACCAGAAGGTATTCAAGCGCAAGAAAATCAAGTATGCAAGTTGAATAAAGCATTATATGGCTTAAAACAATCGGCCAGATGCTGGTTTCAACTTTTTGAAGTCACTCTCAAAAACCATGGTTTTCAAAACTCTTCTGTAGATCGCTGTTTATATTTCCTCGATAGGAATCATATTTGTAAAAATATATATGTCATTTTGTACGTTGACGACCTTTTAATAGTTACATACGATAGAAGCACATTAAAAAACTTTAAAGATTATTTAAAAAAGAAGTTTTCAATGACAGATATGAACGAAATGAGATTATTCCTAGGAATAAACGTTGAAAGAAAAGACGATATAATCACTCTAGATCAAAGCATCTATTTACAGAATGTTTTGCAAAAGTACAAAATGAGTGAGTGTAATAGTGTAAGTACTCCATTGCCTGCAAAATTAGACTACACAGCCTTAGATTCGGATGAATATTTTGATGTACCATGTAGGAACCTTATTGGCTGCTTAATGTATGCTATGCTATGCACGCGACCTGATTTATGTTTCGCTGTGAACTTGCTTAGCAGATATCAAAATAAAAATAATAAGGAACTCTGGCAGAATCTAAAAAGGGTCTTAAGATATGTAAAAGGATCGTTAAAATACCGTTTAATTTACAAAAGAAATGATTACAAAACTATATTGACTGGTTATGTAGACTCTGATTGGGCAGGTAATGAAATCGACAGAAAGAGTACGACTGGATATACTTTTAAAATGTTTGAAACGAATACGATCTGTTGGAATACAAAGAAACAAAACTCAGTTGCAACTTCCTCAACTGAAGCTGAGTATATGGCGTTATATGAAGGGATTAAAGAAGCTTGTTGGATAAAATATTTGTTATCGAGTATAAAAATAGACATAAAGGAACCAATTACTATTTTCGAGGACAATAACGGTTGTATAGCAATAGGAAATAATCCAACAGATCATAAGCGATCGAAACACATCGACGTTAAGTATCATTTTTCACGAGAAAAGATTGAACAAAAGGAGATAATACTAAAATATATACCTACAGGTGAACAACTAGGGGACATTTTCACGAAATCAATACCAACAGTGAAGTTCAATTATATGCGCAAGCAGATCGGACTGGAGGAGCCCGAGTGATAAGAAATTGTTAAACGATAATAATGGTTTGATTGGGTTTTTATTTTGGGTTTTCCCCAATCCATTGCAACGAATGTTGAACCATTTGTATATTGCCCAAAAAATAATAATAATAAAAAGGAAATGAACGATGTTCTCTCTATAAGTATTTAAAGATTAATTTCTGAGTGGGAGTATTGATATATGTACAGAAATTATATATATGTATATATACATAATATGGTTTCAGGAACTATTGTATATGTATCTCGCAACATTGTATCTCGCGGTACCTCTAGGTATCGAATCAAAGACAGAGCCGCGCGTCTTTTGGTCCGCCGGCGTGTCCCATTCAAATGTTTCTCGTTTTCAAACGTATCGACGAGCTGCCGAACTCAGTCAGTCTAAGCCTAACCTTAGTAGAGGAAACATCGGTCAATTATCGTTCTAAATAAATATCTGTTCTTTTATTCTCTCTAAATAAATACCTTGCTTCCCAAAACCAACACTGGGTCGCAAGATGTCGGCCCAGGACCGTTGACCGCAAACCGGAAGGTTCCGGAGCGGGGGGACTTGCCTTCACCGGCTGGTCCTGCGAGGAGGAGAAACCTCTCTAAAAAAGTCCTTAACCCCAAGTTTAGCTCGCGGCGAGGGGGTCACCTCCGGAGTAAGCGCTGGATGTGGGCCGGGCTAGTGAACCTGGTCCTTAGCGAGCACCTCTGCGGTACCGGCCCGCACCGCAGAGTATGGGTGGACTTCTCCAGGCAAGGCGGCTCTGCCTCTGGTGACGTCGGTTCCGACCACACTCGTGGGAAGTCTATGGATTTTTCGAAAATTTTGGGGACTGAGGGGGGAAACTGATCGCGGCGGCGGGTCGCGGTGCTAGGAAGGGGAAGGCGGGCTCGGCGAAGCCGAGCGGGAAGGGTGACAACGCGGCGGCGGGGGTAGGTACCTCCGCCAACCGAGAGTCCCAGGCGGCTGGCGCCTTGGGCAACCAAGGAGACAGCCGTGGGGGAGGGAGCTCTCGGCTGGGCCCTGGAAGCCCATCCGGGGAGCGACGGAGCCCGATATTGGGCGGGGAAGGGGGGGACCTGGAGGGCGACTGGACGGACACTGGGTCCGTTTTGTCGTCCGCCGCGTCCTCGGCGGGTCCG
Organism: Lasioglossum calceatum; assembly: GCA_963966675.1. Taxonomy (NCBI): domain Eukaryota; kingdom Metazoa; phylum Arthropoda; class Insecta; order Hymenoptera; family Halictidae; genus Lasioglossum; species Lasioglossum calceatum. The sequence goes on from CAXAAD010000126.1 coordinate 50,036, forward strand.
GGAGGGAGACGGAAGCGGTCATGGGATCCTTCCGCGGGAGCCATCGCGCGGGGGCCGAGGCGGGGGTCTGAGTCCCCACGCAGCCAAAAAATCAACTATGGGGTGGGAGGCCTCTTTTCGAGTAGGGTCGCCCGCGAGCTCCATAAAGTCGGCAGTGAGCTGGCCGCCTCATACGCTACGTACGGGGACTTTGAGCTCGCGGAGGCCATAGAGGTGGCCTGCTCGGTGGTGGACAGGGTGTCCACCATCAGCACGGGATTGAAGGGCTCCTGCATCAAGGAGCTCAGGACCGCGTCCTTGGAGATGAGGATGGCGGGGGCGGAGCTCGCTGCGCGAGTGGGACGGTCGGCGGATCCGCCAGGGGAGGATACGGAGGAGCTCGACATGCTCCGCGCGAAGGCCGGGACGCTCTACTCGAGGGTCAAAACCCTGGAGCGCGAGCGTGAGGAGCTCCTCGCGAGGCTCGAGGGGGCACCGACTTCGATGTTGGCGAGGATGGAGCCCGACCAGGCCGCTTCGGGGCCTGGATCAAAATTGGTCTTCCGGGCGGATCCGGGGCCGGGGGGGTCATTCCCGGGGTGATCCCGGACCGACTCCGGACAGCGGGGGGGTCAAGGCGGGTCCGTCACCGCGGACGGGACCGGGGACGGGGGGAGCGCGAGGGAGGACCTGTCGCTCGAGGTCGTGAAGCGATTCATCGACGACAGGGTGACCCAGATGGAGCGCCGCCTCATGACGGCGCTTCTCCCCCACGGGAACAGGGAGCTCCCGCCCGACGCGGCGGACCGTCCTAGGGGCGTTCCGAGCTTCGGCGCCGGGGCTTCCTCGTCTGAAAAGGCACCGAAAGGGAACGGGATGAAGGGGAGGGGGACGACGGGGCAGGAAGTGTCCCGTACCGCCGACCCTAAGAAGGGATCGAGGGCGGGGGCCAAGACTCCCGCTTCGGGATCTAAGACCCCCGGGGAAGAGACCTGGGCGACGGTGGTCACCCGGCGGGGCAAGCGGGCGACCATAGCGGCCGTAGCGCAGCCCGTACCGTGGGACACTGCCGTTGCGGGTCCCAGTACAGGGGGGCAGAAGGCCCCCCAGGGAAGGGATGTTCCCCCTCCCAAGGGAAGGACGGCGCCGCGACTGCCGCGGCTGCCACGTACGGCGGCCATAGTTATGACGGTTCCCGTGGGTGTGAAGGCAACCTACACCTCCGCCATGGAGAAGGTGACTGCCGGCGTCCGGCTTGAGGATGTTGGCATCACCGACGGCCTGTCCTTCGGTCATGCCCAAACCGGTGCCCTCATGATGAGGGTTCGCGGGGCGGGAGGCCGGGAGAAGGCGTCTGCTCTGGCGGAGCGAATGAGGGCCGAGATACGGATCCGTGGGTTGGGCATCAGCGCAACCCCGGAGACGGTTCGGGCCTCCCTCGCGGGGCATCTTGTTGCCCCCCCCCCGAGGAAATCCGCGTCGGGGCGGTCAACAGACCACCCGGAGGGGGAGGAAACGGGCCCGGCACGTATGCCCTTGGCGGCAGCGCGGAAGCTGGCCGGGGTCGGCCGCATAAGGGTGTGGTGGGCCTCTGCGCGGGAGGAGGTACTGGAGCAGCGCCCGCTCCAGTGCTTCCGCTGTATGCGCGGGGGCCACACGTGGGCGAAGTGTACCCACGAAGTGTACCGCTCTGCGGGGACCTCGGCCTGCCGGCCGGACACAGGTCCGGCACGCGCGCCTGTCCCTCCTTCCGACACGGGGCAACACCCTTGGCGAAGGGGGGGACGGGGAGAGAGACGGCGGCTCCGGGGGCCGACCCCGCTCGCCTTCCCGACAATGGGGAGATGGATACGGAGTAGAGGCCCGTCCTCCTGTCGGGGTCCCCCCATAGGGGATGGCCCTCCTCCCACGATCGGGGGCGTTCCCGATCGCCGGAGGGGGGAATGAGCGCTTGGGTGTCGGCATCTACGCGTTCACGGGAGAGGGGGCGTGGCCCGGGGGTGTGCGAAATGCACCCCTCCGAGGGACGCGCCTTACCGCGCACGGAGACCCCATCGATCGCGTCGGCCGGCTTTGCCGGTTTTGCCGATCGAGGGGGTTACCGGGGGACGCCAGGGGGTTCGGGCCGGACCCGGACCTACCATCGGGCGTCCTAGGGATGGGGGGGAAACACAGGGTCCGTCTGTGGTTCCCCTTGTAGGGTAATTCGTGGGGAGGCTTCTCCTCCCCCTCGGCAAGTCTAGGTAAAGACAGTGGGGGATTCCGGTTGTATGCTGACGCGATCCCGGATTCCTCGCATTTAATGTCTAGGGACGGATCGCAGGGTTTTAGTCGGTGAGAGTCCGACATTGGCCTTCCCCATCATACCGCTGATGGGGGGGGGGGTTATCCATAATGGGTTTCCCTGACGTTATAAAAAAAAAGGTTAGGTTAGGTTAGGTTGCAGGGGCCATTATTCATCATCAACTGCGGTCGGAGGGGCGAATCAAAGCCGGCTACCAGCCTCCCTGTGTAAGAAGCTTCATCAGCGGGTCCAGGACGATTGGAGGATGGCGGGGTTCGGAACTGACGCCTGTGGGGCCCGGGAAATGGGGTGTGTCTCCCCGCCCTCACGCTCTCTCCGGATACGAGGAGGAAGCGTCGGAGGGGAGTAAGGCGAAGACAGACTTCTTAAAGCTCGAAGAAAAACGTAAATAGAAATAGATACTGTATATTAAACGATACAATATAATTTAAGGCACAGAAGAGGTAGTCGAATAGCTAGGAATAGAATAACTGTGAACGCACTCACGCTCGCTTACTATTAGATATCTTCGTATAACCAAAAAAAAGAGTAGATAGGCGATAAAGCAAACCTAGGAGAGAAGGATTTTACAGGTAAATAATAAATGTACGCATTTACATTGAATAAGTATAGGTTTAGTTAAGTTGAGTTGAGTACAATAAGTATATAAGCATAGGTACAGTAGTAATTGAATAAGAAATGGTTATTAATAACGATAGACACTGCAGACCTGAAACATAGGGGGAAAAAGATTAGCATAAGAAGTAAAAGCGGGGTATAGAAGAAAGGGAATACTTACCGGTGGAAACAGAGAACAGAAAAAATCTTTTTCATAATTAAGCCGGCCAGATAGAGCAACAGATAAGAAACAAGTGCAGTGGACTTGAAATAAAAAGAAAAAGAGCAGTAATAAAAATGCATGACAGAACATGGTAGAAAGAAAACTTACCTATAGAAAATAGAGTATAATTAAATTATAATTAAATCCAGGTAGAATAGCTTAGTAGGGGACAGCCCGCCCCAGCAGGGATATGCAAGCCTCCCAGCGGCTAGGTAGTTGCATGATCCCACGTGCAAAAAAGTCTTTAGACCGAGTATTTATGAACCTCAGGAAATGACTTTGGAGTTCCTCGCGAACCACGGCCCCATGTTTTAATGTATCGGAAACGGGTCGTGGACCGCACGATACGAGGATTGAGGTGCCGGGAATCGCACAGCGCTGTGCGCGAAGAGAACGGATGCCGGAAAATAAAACACGAACGTGTAGATTTGCGTTGTGAACGAGTGGACTGTATTTTGCACTTTGTCTGTATTGTACTGGCTTCGTTGAATAAACCAGAACTGAATAAACAAGGTTTTAATTCACTTGAATTGAACGAGTCTGACTCGAGGCGACTATCGCGCGAACAAAAGAATTAGGCGAGAAAAATGTGTGAATGCGACCGAACTGCGCGGCGGTTGAGCGAAGAAGAGGCCAGGAATTCGCGGAAACAGCGCGAGTCCGAATTCCTGGTACGCGCGGATTGGTCCTTTAAGGATCACGCGATAATCGGCGATCGCGATTGGGGAACAATCATTAACTAATGGGAGCACGCGTGTGGTGACTGACGTCACGACGAGGTAATACGAAAGAGAAACGAGGCGACTGCCTCGTGCGTTCGCGCGATCGCGAACATTTAACATATAACGATCGAATTTACGGAATAGCCAGAAATCGGTTGGTGCAAGGTCGGGTGAGCGGGGTGGATGAGGCATCAGGATCGTTTTGTGCTCCTGATACCGCACACGAGAATAGGTTGAAACACGGGGTGGGAAGGTATCCTGGAGTAATATAGGATGAGTGTTTCGGAGATTGGGATATAAAGCCTTATAACTCTGCAGGGCCTCTTCAAAAAGGGCAACGTGTATAATGCTGGTTAGAACCTCTTGTGGTTCAAAGAAGCGGCAGAGTAAAACTCCGCCACTACACCACCAGACGCTAACTTGAACTCTTAGCGGGGCTGGCTGCAAGGATTTGGGGAAATTAACCCTATTAGAAGAAGGCGACCAATATTTGAGAGATCCGCTTTCGAAAACTAGCCACCGCTCGTTGCAAGTGATAATGCGATTTAGGAAGGGGAAATCCTCGTGACTGAGCAAGAGACATGTGCATATCTCTTCCCTTCTGGTACGATCTTTAACAGAGGGTTTGAAACGGTACCCAGTAGATCGCCGCTTCGAGTAGTTAAGCTCCTTTAAGCGACGGTGAATGGTAGTCCAGCCCACCCCGAAAATACGGGCAAGCGCGCGAATACCAATGGTGGGAGTCTGGGTAATAACCGACTCGAAAGACTTCCCATCGAGGTGTTCGATACGAGGTCGTCCGCTGCGAGGTTCGTCGACCATACTTTCTCGCCCTTGTCGGAATTTCGAATAGAGCTTGTACACACAAGAGAGAGAGAGTATCTGCCCGTAGCCTGCGGTTATCTGGGCATATGTGTCCTGCGGCCTATGGCCAGACACATACAACAAATGCACCATACTCCTTATCCGTTCGCGTGTGAAATGTTTGGACAAAACCTAAAATAGAAAGATGTTAGAATCCGGTTAGAGCCAGAATTAAGAAATAGAATTATTTTACCCGCCGCGAGGGGCTCCGAAGTCCAGAATCTGAACGGGAAGGCCGCTGAGACATCGGTAAAGGCTAGAAAGGGAAACCAGAAATTAGAAATATTCTCTATAAGAGAAGTAAGAAGAGATGGAAATAGTAAGAATGCGTTACCTGTTGTATTATGGATTACGTCAGTAGGAAAAGCTTGATGAGGCGGAAGAAATAGCCCGGTTCAGACTGCTACCTGTCAAAGTATAAAGGAGGTAGTGAATGTAAACAACCAAGAGTGAGGTTAGAATACCCGAATTCGTACGTCAGATAATAAAGGACTGTAAAGTTTACTGGAAGGATCCGGTAAGCTAGGAGAAGGAGAGAGGGACGTTAAAGATTTACCCTAGGCAGGAAAAAAGATTAGTGTAAGTTAGCGATGAGTTCACGAAAAAGTGTAAATTAAGACTCACCGAATCGTAAGGACACGTTTGCTTAGCTGCGTGCGCAACGTAGGGACCTATGACGTCACTAGGTAGACCTGTAAGGACAAATAATTAGTGCTAAACCTAATTAGAATTCAGAATAGTAAAAGTAAAAGTGTAAGATTACGGTTTCAATATATAGGTTAAATGTATAGAATACGATAATTCTCTCGTTTAGAAAGAATAACGGAGGGTATAAGAATAACGCCGGGATAGCGACAACCCGCCTTACAGAAACAGAAGGTAGCAGTATACAAGGCGCTCGGGAATAAAACAATAATTGCGAATTTTAACAACTTTTTAGACAAAGTGCGAGGGGACATGTAAACGGGGAGTGCTCTCGAGCATGAGGAAAGGCTAAAGACCGGAAAATCCTACCAGGAGAAAAGTGTTTGGTCTATAGTTAGAATAGAATGGCTCCTCTCCAAGAGAGAGATTTGGATGGCAAACGACTGACGATACGTATCAGAATTTAGTATACGTCATTACAGGAAAGACTGTTATTAATTAGGAACGTAGAGGCACAAACTAAGAGAGAGAATAGTCATAGATTACCGGAGAAAATTGAATGCCGAACCCTTTTAGCGTTGAATCTCGAGCCACCGGAAAGCTCATCGATAATCAATATACAAAACAATTATTAGTCGTCTAGAGAAAAATCACAAGCATTTAGTCCCACAGAAATGGGAGCCGCTAAAGGAAAAAGTAGAAGCAGGGAGAGAGGGAAAGAGCTCGAATGATTGTTATTAATTAGGAAACTTAGAAGCATAGTCGATAGAGAAAAACTGTCACAGATTACCTGAGGAAATTGATCGCCGAACCGTCCAGTATTGAATCTCGAGTCACCTGAAAGATTTTAAATATTATCGGTAGAATCTCGAGCCGAGGCCTTCTGCTTGACCCGCCACACTCAACGGACGAGGGCAGCCGCGACAGAGTGGACTGGGCAAGTGCTTATTTCTCCGTAATGTGGCGGATGCCCGCGAAAACGCAACAAACATAACAGCTCGATCGAACGCATCGAACGTCAACGCGAGGTTAGGGCGCGAAGCAACACGTGGCGAAAGGGCGCGGGAATCAAACGCGTGACGAGGTTTCGATCGACGCCGGGAGAACGGGACCGCGGAAAACGACCGCGATCTCCCCGATATCGATCGAAAAGACTAAATAAGCAACAAAGGGAAGGGTCAGGAGGAAGAAAACGGAGAAAAAAGAGAGGAAAAAACTCTTCGTCTCGCGGCCGGGCCGAACCGAGGCGCGATCCGATGATCTCCCGGAAAAAAGAATCGACGGGAACGCGAAACGAAAAATCGATAAAAAGTTAGAAATCGGAAATTCGGGCGTAGGGAGAATCGAAAATAATAGAAAGCGAAGCGGGAAGATGCGGTCTGTGTAGTAGACTATGGAAAAAGTCGCTGGAGGCCGGATTTTCCTTACTTTGCTTCGCATGGCCCCCTCCCCCACCCTAGTCTATTTCTTACGCCTTGGCTCGCGTGACCAAAGTGTCGTTTGTCTGTAAGGACACGAAATTGGTCTTATAGCCAAAAAGAAATCACGGAATAAAGGAAATGGAAATATGGAAATAGGGAAATGAGGAAAAAAAGGAAATCTCACGACCAAAAAAATAAAAAAGAGAAAGAAAAGAAAACCTGTAAGGTCTCTTCCTGCAATATTTATCGATTAATAAATCGATTCGTGCCTCGTAATCTCTTACCGTGCCGATATCATATTTGTCTTGTGCAAATACCGTCTTATATTTCTCTATAATACGTTCTATTTGACCTCTTTTCTTTGTCCTAAATAGCTAACCTTTATCTGAAAATCTCCATGAATGCGCTCATTAAAGTTTATTGAGTATTGTTTGGGAACCCGGGACGAATATGTGAGGAATGGAGTGGACTGTATGGGAAATTAAATGGATCGGGTACAAACACCGAAGGGAGTCCGGATAGGGAAATCGTGAGGAAAAACCGTGAGCGGGAACGGTCGAAAGAAAGAAGCGGTAGAGAAACGTTGTACGTTGACGAAAACACTGTGACTTATTAACGTGTAAATCGCGTAAACGATAAAGGGCGCGTGATCGAGTCGATAGAGATATTGATCCCGATTAGCAGAACAATTATAGCGATAGTTATAATCACTGGGCGCGAAATACAGCGTGTCAATCAGTGGGTGGTTAGAACGAATCTCTCGGTTGTTGGAACGTGTCTGATGGTCGAGGTAATGCGAGCGATTTACGGGGGTCCTCGGTGAGCACGTGATCACGCATCACGAGCGCGATACCGGGAATCGTCAAAAACACGGCCTTCGCGTACAGCAGATTCTCAGGAGCGTAAATCCTGGGTACGTGTACCGCGGGGGGCTACTGAGGGCCGTATCGCTCGAACTCGACATCTTAAAAACTAAGTTGAATCTAAGATCAATCCTAAACAAGTATGGTTCTATCTTTCCTCTGGTGTTTTTATAATCTTTTATCGATTGTGCTATCTATCTTTCTCGTATCCATATCTTTCACTTTTTTTTTCTTCTTATTTAATTCTACCTCTATTACCCAGTTACTTCCTATATTCCCAGATTTATTGAATCTCCCTTTCTCCCCTTCTCTCTTCTTAAACCAACAAGACTCTTCTGGGTGATATCTCATGCCCTATTCAAACTTTCACAGTTTCTGCATGGCTTCTTCTCTTCAAATTTCTTTCTGTACTCGACTTTATCTTCCTTCTTTCTTGCAATGTTGTTTTTTCAACTTTCGCATTTTCTAATTTCATTGAATAATTCAGTTGAGTCTTTACATTTCTTCTTGTCTATTTTATTCCTTATAAACTCAGGTAAGCCTGCTGCTATAAGCATTATTAACGTGCTTGAACCTATATCTTTATCCATATCTAATAATAATCTCTCCTTTTTCATAGCATATTCAATTAGTAAACCCTCTTTGTATCTAAATGATATAGCGTACATCCCTGTGCTCCATCCTTGGTCTGGGAAAGTTTCTAAAAATCTATCCTTCCATGCAAACCATTTAGCATCCACTGTCAACTTTGTCAGCGTTGCACCGTGCCAGTCCAGACACGCCCTATCTCAAAATAATCTCAATATATCGATCCTTGTGCTATCTCCCATGATTTCACATCGTGTGCATTCTTTCTCGAATATCTCTAATCATTGTTCAGCGTTTGAATGATTACTTGTGAATTCTCCACCATAAACTTCTCTTAAATTGAAAAATGCTCTCGGCGCGCAGCTTCGATCAGTAAAACACAAGCAAATTTGCAATAATTAATTGCTCAACGTTTCGATCCCGGTTGGGATCATTTTCAAGAGTAATTGCGTCTGAAAATATATCGGTAATGAATAAGATAACTTTTAACTATAGACAATGCTGATTGTAATAATACTTATGGGAACCTACTTGCTGTGTATAAATAATTCTATAACCGTGTATTTGAGTGACCGTTAACCATGATGGTCTAAGACGAACTGAGTTGAAACCGATAAAGGATAGCAACACTCATCTATTGGACCGACGCATATTGACAAGTAGCCAATCAGACACAGTGATCGACACGTTGTTGAATCGATTCTTGGCGGTAAATTCAAACCGGCATCGCTGCTCATTCCAACATTACACAACCCGGTGTATACCATATAAGTGGTAAGAAGTATTTGACATTCAATGTTAATGACCAGAATATTATACACTCAACATGTATGTTGGTATAAGAGAACAAATTGATCTTGGAAATTTCATCATAATACATTACTGGTTTAGTAATGTAGCGTAATATTCATGAATCTTTGGGGTTTCATACCTCAGATTTACGCTTTGGTGTTTAATCATGTGAATTGTTTCCAGTAGTAATCTTTGTTGTAAGTTAGGTTCTCTGTCTAGAATTTTTGCATTATCAAAGTCAAATGCGTGGTCAAACTCACAAGAATGTTTCGTCAATGCGGTGTGTTGTGTTGAGGTCGTCTCCAATTATACGACCGAGGCCTTCCTGGCGGCGTTCCGCAGATTCATTTCGCGAAGAGGTATATGTTTGCATCTCTATAGCGACTGCGGAACGAATTTTCAGGGAACCGACCGGGAGCTGAGACGTCTCTTCAGTGCCAGCAGTCAGGAGAACCGCAGCCTCAGAGACCAGATGACCAGCCTGCGGACACAGTGGCATTTTAACCCACCTGCTGCACCTCATTTCGGTGGACTGTGGGAGTCCGCAGTAAAGTCCACTAAACACCACCTACGACGTACCATTGGGGAGGCTCGACTCACGTTCGAGGAGCTAACGACGCTGTTGGCTCAGGTAGAGGCTTGTTTAAATTCCAGACCATTAGCTGCCTTGTCCGACGATCCAGCCGACGTGACGGCGCTGACACCTGGGCACTTCCTGATCGGCTCAGCGATGAATGCGCTGCCCGAGCCGTCACTGCACGACGAGCAGATGAACAGGCTCACCCGCTGGCAGCTGCTGACAAAATTACGGGATCAGTTCTGGAAGAGATGGCAGAGGGAATACCTCCACGGCCTTACCATGCGTCCAAGATGGCGACGATCGATGGAGAATCTTGCAGTTGGTCGTCTCTGCATAATCACGAACGAGAACAACCCTCCTTCTCACTGGCCACTCGCGCGCGTATCGGAGGTTCACGCCGGGACAGACGGGAAAGTTCGGGTCGCGAAACTGATCACTGCGAATACCGAATTGTTACGACCGGTGCACAAGCTCGTTGTTCTGCCGATCGATGCACCCGATCAATGAGTGGGTCGATGCAGTTCACGCGCACACATACTACGCAGCTTACAACTGCGTAGTAACACGCGGTACGCGACGCGATTCATCTCCGCGCCGGCGCAGTAGCCAAACCACGCAGTATTCTCGTCGCGGCAACCTCGCTCGCGAGCACTCAAAATTCACCTCATTCGTCGACATCTTCTGATTGTTCAATCATTGTACACCATTAATACCAAACTCTGTATTCACTAGCATTGTACTTTTCACGCGGGTTAGTCAAAATTCGACAAGTCGAGGCGGGCGGCATGTTCGAGATTGGCGCCCCGAGCGCCATGTTGCTTCGTGACGTCACAAAGATCCACGCGCGATCCCGCCGAAGACGCGAGTGACAAGCGTGTGCCGTCGAGGCTCACGCGGGCCGAAATCACGCTTGTCATTGGCTCAACTGTCTCTCGATCTTTCTGGAAGATTCTCGAGCGTCAAAGCGGAACCATCCAAGCGTGACGAACTTCCAGAAAGGTCGAGACAATAAAACAGAGAGACAACCGTCGTCTCGCTCTCTCTCTGTGACAAGCCATCAGCTGACACACGTCAAACAAGCAATCTAGTTCAATCTCGTTTATTCATTTTCTGTTACATTTCCTGAACAACGACGCTCATTTCTGTGATATAATCGACAAATACATTAACATTGTAGATCCGACTCATCTTGCTTTACCAACTTTTATACAGTCCACTTCTTTCCATTCAAATCCATCCGTTATCACTTTCAACCATTCCAGTTAACCTTGCATTCCACCTTTCATTTCAAGCATACCACTCTTCCAATCACACCTTCATCCATTCTTGGTTTCCAAAACCGATTTACCAAATATTTCTGGTCCTTCGAGCCGGATCCTTACAATAATCGTTAATCCACGTGGTGAAACAGTGCTGTTGTGAAGTTCCATCCATCGAGCCAGCTCCGAATCAGCATGGAATTCACCGCCGAAGAACTGCTCACCAGACAGAGCGAACTGGGACGTAAAATCAGCCGTACGGTAGAAAACTTCAAAAAGTCCACAGCACAGAGCAGAATGACGAGAGGTGATGTACAATCACGGCTGGAGCGCCTCGAAGACTGCTGGTCTCAATTCCAACGAAACCACGATGTCCTCTCATTTCGGCATAAGGACGTGGTGAAGACCAGCGACTATCAAAAAAAGGGTTACGCGGATATCGTAGAGGAGGCTTACCTGGAACAACGAGGTCGGTTACTGGACATGGTGAACCAGTTCGACTTGGACAGCTCGAATTCAGCGGCGAAAGGGCAAACGACTGCAGGCAGTTCCGAGCAGGAGTCACGATCTGGGTCGGCCCCACTCCCCAGGATGCAACTACCTGAGTTCAATGGGGAATATGTAGAATGGCCAGCCTTTAAGGATCTGTTCGTGTCGATCATGGACAGAAACAAGCAGCTAAGCAAGGTAGACCGCCTTCACTACCTCAAACTCAGTCTCCATGGTCAAGCCGCCGATCTAGTGAAGGACCTGCCAACAATAAATGAGAACTACGATCGAGCATGGACGATCCTGAAAGAGCAGTTCGAGAATAACAGGATCCTCGTGCGATCGTGCCTCGATCGGCTCGCCTCTCTCCCCAAAATGAGAGAGAGCTCAGCTCAGGAGCTTACCACTATTCACAAAGGCGTCATTTCCGTGGTGAATACCTTGGAAGGTCTAGGCAGACCGATTGACCGAACTGAAGACTGGTTTGTGTATTCGGTGGTCAATCTCTTCGACTCAACCACACGCGACAAGTGGGAGGAGAGAGTGACCAGTAGCAGCGATCCACCGTCTTTTTCCACCTTGAAGGACTTCATGACGAAGAGGCGGCAACAACTTGAGGCGTCAATCGACGAGACCTCCTCACAGTCCTCTCAAGGAAAACACGGCGAACAGCCCAAGAAGCACGAACCACGCTCGAGCCAAGGTCAGCCTAGAAAGTCACAGAGAGCGGTTAGAGCAAACCACGCTCAACAATTCCAAAAGTCTGCATGTGCCAAATGCAATGGGGAGCACTTCCTTATGCAGTGCCCCGAATTCCAAGCGCTTCAACCGGCAGAGCGAAGGAATTACGTCGAGAGGGCTCGCCTATGCATCAACTGCCTCAGAAAGCACCAACTGGAAGCGTGCCCTTCCTCGAGGAACTGTATGTCCTGCAACAAAAGGCATCACTCATCCCTCCATGAAGCATTCCGCGATGGTGCCAGGCCAGCGACGATCCATCACACCCTTGATTGCTGCAACGAGAGAGGTCAAGTATTACTCGCCACTGCCATTATAAGAGTTTCAGATCGTCTTGGGAGAAAGCACCACGGTCGAGCCCTCATCGACCAAGGCTCGGAAATCTCAATGATGAGCGAAGGGTTGGCACAGCGGCTGCAGCTTCCAAGGACATCCTCCAACGTTGACATCTACGGGGTAGGAGGGCAGCATCTCACCAAGACGCGGGGACGAGTGACGTTGACCATATCTGCAGCCAAGACAGAGGACACATTCAAAGTCACGACCTTGGTTCTCCCAAAGCTGACCGACTACACGCACGGTTGCACTAGACTGCAATGTAGCTGGAAACATCTAGAAGGGCTGGAGTTGGCTGATCCAGCCCCTTCTCGGACCAAGCCGATAGATGTTCTGCTGGGGGCGGACGTGTATTCAGCCATCATTAAGCCAGGAATGAAGAAAGGAGCTCCAAACGAGCCAATCGGCCAACTCACCGTGTTTGGCTGGATTGTAACTGGAGTGGCTGGAACCTCGGTGACTTCAACGCACGCCAGGGTGCACCAAGTGACCGTTGGCGAATCCCTTAGCTCACTTGTTCGCAGGTTCTGGGAGCAGGAAGAGTTCCGGGAGGCTCACTCAACGCTGACAGCGGAGGAGCTGGAGTGCGAGAACCACTTCGTCGAGACACACTCCCGCACTCCTGAGGGGCGTTACCAAGTGAGGCTACCATTCCGTCAGTTGGATCCAGTCACTCCAGGGTCGAGAGCAGCATCCTTGCACGCACTGAGAAGGATGGAACAGCGCTTTAGGCGAGACGAAGAGTTCAAAACTCTGTACCACGACTTCGTCTCGGAATACGAGAAACTCGGGCACATGACCAGGGCAAACCAGCCCACAGATGAGAACCAAGCTCATTACCTGCCACACCATGGAGTCCTGAAGATGAACAGCTCGACAACCAAGCTCCGAGTGGTGTTCAATGGCTCCTGGGCAGGGCCTTCGCAGCTGTCACTCAACGACTGTCTGCGCGTAGGACCAAACCTGCTGCCGTTGCTGGGTGACATACTGTTGAGATGGCGCAGGCACAAGTACGTGGTGACAGCCGATGTCACCAAGATGTACCGGCAGATCCTGGTTCACCCCGATGACCGTGACCACCAACGGATACTGTGGAGGAACAACGAGACACAGCACGTGAGTGAATTCCGCCTTAACACTGTCACTTACGGTTTGTCTTGTGCACCCTACCTCGCAGTCCGCACCATGCACCAACTGGCAGCTGACGAAGGCACCCGCTACCCCATCGGTGCAGCAGCAGTCAAGCAGGACTCGTACGTGGACGACATCCTGACTGGAGCCGACTCCGTTCCAGCCTTGAAGGAAGCGGCGGGGCAATTACACCAGCTGTGCATGGCGGGCGGCTTCCCGCTGCAAAAATGGGCCTCCAACGTACCAGACCTGCACGACGTCATCCCTCTGTCATGTCAGCCTGCCACCGGCCAGTCCACATCGCACCAGAGCACACAAGGAGAGAAGAAAACGTGGATGGATGCGACTCATTCGGCTCTTGGCCTCCAGTGGTCACCGCGCGAAGACACGTTTCACTTCACTATCACCAACACCGACACGCAACCAACCACTAAGCGAGGGATCGTTTCCAAGGCGGCACAGCTGTTCGACCCTTTAGGATGGCTCACTCCAGTCATAGTACGAGCCAAAATATCCATTCAGACCACATGGCTCCTGGGGCTCGGCTGGGATGATCCTCTTCCATCGCAGCTAGCTAACGAGTGGCTGAGTTACTGCGCAGAGTTACCGCTGCTCGAGAAGGTAAAAGTGCCTCGACCCCTGTTTTACAGTTCCAGCCAGACGCAGAGGGAGTTCCATGGCTTCGCCGATGCATCCGAGCGAGCGTATGGGGCTGTCACGTACCTGAGGGCTCGGACCGGAGAGGACCAGTGGACAACCACCCTGATAGCTGCCAAGAGCAAGGTGGCTCCACTGCAGCAGGTCTCATTGCCACGCCTCGAACTGTGTGCAGCCCACCTTCTCTCACGCCTGGCTCAACACATCATCACAACGCTTGGCCTCGGTGACACCACAGTTCACCTCTGGTCCGACTCCACGGTGGCGTTGGGATGGATCCAGGCCCATCCATCCAGATGGAAGACCTATGTGGCCAACCGGGTCGCTGATATACAACGAAGAGTTCCGGAAGCACAGTGGCACCACATTGCAGGAGTCGATAATCCTGCTGACTGTGCTTCGCGGGGTCTCTCGCCATCACAACTGCTGGACTGGAAGCTGTGGTGGAAGGGGCCGGATTTTCTGCTGCGGGACATCACTCTTGCTCCAGCAGAATCCATCAACCACGACCATCTTCCGGACAAACGAGGGCCCATCGTTGCCGTCACCACAGGGATGGAGCAGGCTGATGAGGACAACGATGTGCTGAACCGGTTCTCCTCCTACACACGTCTGCTACGAGTCACAGCCTGGTGTCGGCGGTGGCTCAGCAATCGCCACAGCCCCTCGCCTTCAGAAGCCGTGGGCACCAGGCAAGGGATGCAGCCGCCAGCCCTCACAGTAACCGAGATCTGCGAGGCTGAACGCTGTTGGATCCGGAAGGTGCAGCAGGAAGCCTACTCCAGGGAAATTGAGCTGGTCGCCAACGGTCGAGGTGTGCAGCCCAAAAGCAGTCTGGCAGCGCTGGCCCCGACACTGGACCACAACACCATCCTAAGAGTCGGTGGCCGACTCGGAAAGGCGCAGCTCAACCCAGACGAGGCTCACCCAGCTATTCTGACCACCAGATCACGGCTCACACACTTGTACGTGTCACACATGCACCGAAACACGTTGCATGGAGGAGTCCAGGCTACACTTGGGGCAGTTCGACAACGGTTCTGGATCCCCAAAGGCCGGTCCATAGTAAAGGGCATCCTACACAAGTGTGTGACGTGCTTGCGATGGCGGGCGGAGCCGGCACAGCAGCTGATGGGGGAGCTGCCGGCACATCGGGTCACTCCGGCTCGTCCCTTCCTCTCCACGGGTGTCGACTACGCGGGTCCGATCTGGCTGCGAACCACCCCAGGGCGTGGACACAAGGCTTACAAGGGTTTCTTCGCCGTCTTCGTCTGCATGGTCACGAAGGCAGTCCACCTGGAGGTCGTCTCCAATTATACGACCGAGGCCTTCCTGGCGGCGTTCCGCAGATTCATTTCGCGAAGAGGTATATGTTTGCATCTCTATAGCGACTGCGGAACGAATTTTCAGGGAACCGACCGGGAGCTGAGACGTCTCTTCAGTGCCAGCAGTCAGGAGAACCGCAGCCTCAGAGACCAGATGACCAGCCTGCGGACACAGTGGCATTTTAACCCACCTGCTGCACCTCATTTCGGTGGACTGTGGGAGTCCGCAGTAAAGTCCACTAAACACCACCTACGACGTACCATTGGGGAGGCTCGACTCACGTTCGAGGAGCTAACGACGCTGTTGGCTCAGGTAGAGGCTTGTTTAAATTCCAGACCATTAGCTGCCTTGTCCGACGATCCAGCCGACGTGACGGCGCTGACACCTGGGCACTTCCTGATCGGCTCAGCGATGAATGCGCTGCCCGAGCCGTCACTGCACGACGAGCAGATGAACAGGCTCACCCGCTGGCAGCTGCTGACAAAATTACGGGATCAGTTCTGGAAGAGATGGCAGAGGGAATACCTCCACGGCCTTACCATGCGTCCAAGATGGCGACGATCGATGGAGAATCTTGCAGTTGGTCGTCTCTGCATAATCACGAACGAGAACAACCCTCCTTCTCACTGGCCACTCGCGCGCGTATCGGAGGTTCACGCCGGGACAGACGGGAAAGTTCGGGTCGCGAAACTGATCACTGCGAATACCGAATTGTTACGACCGGTGCACAAGCTCGTTGTTCTGCCGATCGATGCACCCGATCAATGAGTGGGTCGATGCAGTTCACGCGCACACATACTACGCAGCTTACAACTGCGTAGTAACACGCGGTACGCGACGCGATTCATCTCCGCGCCGGCGCAGTAGCCAAACCACGCAGTATTCTCGTCGCGGCAACCTCGCTCGCGAGCACTCAAAATTCACCTCATTCGTCGACATCTTCTGATTGTTCAATCATTGTACACCATTAATACCAAACTCTGTATTCACTAGCATTGTACTTTTCACGCGGGTTAGTCAAAATTCGACAAGTCGAGGCGGGCGGCATGTTCGAGATTGGCGCCCCGAGCGCCATGTTGCTTCGTGACGTCACAAAGATCCACGCGCGATCCCGCCGAAGACGCGAGTGACAAGCGTGTGCCGTCGAGGCTCACGCGGGCCGAAATCACGCTTGTCATTGGCTCAACTGTCTCTCGATCTTTCTGGAAGATTCTCGAGCGTCAAAGCGGAACCATCCAAGCGTGACGAACTTCCAGAAAGGTCGAGACAATAAAACAGAGAGACAACCGTCGTCTCGCTCTCTCTCTGTGACAAGCCATCAGCTGACACACGTCAAACAAGCAATCTAGTTCAATCTCGTTTATTCACCTTTTCTGTTACATTTCCTGAACAACGACGCTCATTTCTGTGATATAATCGACAAATACATTAACATTGTAGATCCGACTCATCTTGCTTTACCAACTTTTATACAGTCCACTTCTTTCCATTCAAATCCATCCGTTATCACTTTCAACCATTCCAGTTAACCTTGCATTCCACCTTTCATTTCAAGCATACCACTCTTCCAATCACACCTTCATCCATTCTTGGTTTCCAAAACCGATTTACCAAACAATAACCGTGTATTTGAGTGACCGTTAACCATGATGGTCTAAGACGAACTGAGTTGAAACCGATAAAGGATAGCAACACTCATCTATTGGACCGACGCATATTGACAAGTAGTCAATCAGACACAGTGATCGACACGTTGTTGAATCGATTCTTGGCGGTAAATTCAAACCGGCATCGCTGCTCATTCCAACATTACACAACCCGGTGTATACCATATAAGTGGTAAGAAGTATTTGACATTCAATGTTAATGACCAGAATATTATACACTCAACATGTATGTTGGTATAAGAGAACAAATTGATCTTGGAAATTTCATCATAATACATTACTGGTTTAGTAATGTAGCGTAATATTCATGAATCTTTGGGGTTTCATACCTCAGATTTACGCTTTGGTGTTTAATCATGTGAATTGTTTCCAGTAGTAATCTTTGTTGTAAGTTAGGTTCTCTGTCTAGAATTTTTGCATTATCAAAGTCAAATGCGTGGTCAAACTCACAAGAATGTTTCGTCAATGCGGTGTGTTGTGTTGGGTTCAAAAAAAATATTTCTTTTGTGTTCTTTAATTCTTGTGTCTAATTGTCTCGACGTTTGTCCAACATATGAGCTGTTGCAACCTTTACACGGTATGGAATAAACTATGTTACATTGTTTAGAACGAGGTAGTTTGTCTTTTACTGGTGGAAACCAATTTTTTAACTAGAACGGTATTTTGTATATAGTGTGAATTCCGGCTTTTCTGAAAATTCTTCTAACGTCGTTAGATATGCTTCGAACAAAAGGAATCGCTACCGTGTTTTTCCAATTGATTGGACCCAAAGAAATATTTTTTTGAACCCAACACAACACACCGCATTGACGAAACATTCTTGTGAGTTTGACCACGCATTTGACTTTGATAATGCAAAAATTCTAGACAGAGAACCTAACTTACAACAAAGATTACTACTGGAAACAATTCACATGATTAAACACCAAAGCGTAAATCTGAGGTATGAAACCCCAAAGATTCATGAATATTACGCTACATTACTAAACCAGTAATGTATTATGATGAAATTTCCAAGATCAATTTGTTCTCTTATACCAACATACATGTTGAGTGTATAATATTCTGGTCATTAACATTGAATGTCAAATACTTCTTACCACTTATATGGTATACACCGGGTTGTGTAATGTTGGAATGAGCAGCGATGCCGGTTTGAATTTACCGCCAAGAATCGATTCAACAACGTGTCGATCACTGTGTCTGATTGGCTACTTGTCAATATGCGTCGGTCCAATAGATGAGTGTTGCTATCCTTTATCGGTTTCAACTCAGTTCGTCTTAGACCATCATGGTTAACGGTCACTCAAATACACGGTTATAGAATTATTTATACACAGCAAGTAGGTTCCCATAAGTATTATTACAATCAGCATTGTCTATAGTTAAAAGTTATCTTATTCATTACCGATATATTTTCAGACGCAATTACTCTTGAAAATGATCCCAACCGGGATCGAAACGTTGAGCAATTAATTATTGCAAATTTGCTTATGTTTTACTGATCGAAGCTGCGCGCCGAGAGCATTTTTCAATTTATCAAAATTTACGATCGAGAAACTCAAAGAATAAACTTCTCTGCTATATTTTTCAAGTTTCGTTGGCTTTCTTTCTTTTGTGTAGTTTGCTCTTCCTGTTCTATTTTGTCTATTATCTCATCTAAGTATGTATCGTTACACATTACATTTTACGGGAAGGAGAAGAAAGGAAAAGAAAAAAGAAAAAATGGGAATACGAACTGAGGAAAAAAAAAACCTCAAGCAGAACGAACAGGAAAGATACTCAAACAAGAACAATAATGTTCTTGAGATCTTGAACGGTAATACATGGATGAGGAGACAGGGCTCCCCTGTATTTCAGATCTTAGGACCAAAGCAACAAACAACTGCGGAAATAGAAACGTCCCAAACAGAAACAATAAGGCCTTTAAGATCTCGAACGGTAATACATGGATGAGGAGACAGGGTTCCCCTGTATTTCAGATCTTAAAAGACCAAACCAGCTCGAATAAAGAAATAGGTCACAATAAAATGGAAAGAATAATAAATTGGAAATAATAAACTGGAAATAACAAATTGGAAATAGTAAATAATAAAATGGAAATAACAAATTGGAATAACAATGATAGGAAGTAAACAAAGGGGGGGCCCAAAAAAAGGCCCCCCAGGAGAAACAAACTCAAACAAGGGAGACAAGCCTAAGAATGGCGACGTCGAACAAAGGAGGAAATAGATCACAAATGGAAAACAAATACCCAAACAAAGAATACAACAGGGTCTCTGAGATCTGACGGTAATACATAGATGAGGAGACAGGGCTCCCCTGTATTCTAGATCTTAAGGACCAAAGCAACACAACCAACTGCGGAAATAGAAACATCCCAAACAGAAACAATAAGGCCTTTAAGATCTCGAACGGTAATACATGGATGACGAGACAGGGCTCCCCTGTATTTCAGATCTTAAAAGACCAAACCAGCTCGAACAAGGAAATAGGTCACAATAAAATGGAAAGAATAATAAACTGGAAAAATATTAAATTGGAAATAATGAACTGGAAATAACAAATTGGAAATAGTAAATAATAAAATGGAATACAAAATACCCAAACTAGAATACAACAGGGTCTCTGAGATCTGACGGTAATACATGGATGAGGAGACAGGGCTCCCCTGTATTCTAGATGTCACTGCACCAAAGTAACTCTAACAAACAAGGCAATTTAACTCTAACAAACAAGGCAATTCATTTACAAATGGAAATTTATAACAAAGAAATAACAACAAACAGGTAAACAAACGGGGGGACCCAAAAGGTCCCCCCAAAAGCAACAAACTTAAACAAGGAAGACAAACCTGAGAATGGGGCAACCCGAGGATGCTGGTCACGTCCAAAAACTCAAATCAGCCACAACTCCTAGTGCGTCTTGAGCCCTCCACACAAACCCAACCCGCGGTAGGCTCGGCAGGTGAAGACCGCATGGAAACAATATTTCGGTCTATTCCGAAATTTAGTTGAAGTCGGATCGGATCCCAAGTTGATTATATATATAGATATATATAGCTTCTCCCCAACGAAATGTGTATCGCGGCCCCTAGAAACTTGCAAACCCACATAGAGTCACAGATTAGGACCTAACCTAGCCTAAGGGGTGTCGAGTAAAAGGGGGTAAATTCCAGACTAGCTGGAAATAGAGGGAGCATAGGAAGTAATACTCAAGACGCACGAGATGGTTTTGTGGTGAAGAGGGGGGGCCAAAAGGGCAGGTGTGGCAAACCTGTAGGTCCGAAGGTGAAAAGGTCCGACGTCCGCCACGAGCCGTAAAACGCTCAAAAACTCTCAAATACTAGGTAGAATGGCCTTTTCATCAATGACGACCATCCCTGACTAGTAGATCGACCACCCTGAAAGTTGCCCGGGCTATAAAAAGCAGGGTCTGGAGATCGAACGCAGTGGTTATTTGCAACCCATAGCGGGCCGAGGACCGGAACCGCCAATAATGAAACTAGCGTAAGCTGGTGTGCGTTCAGGAAGTGGGGGGAGTGCCGATCACTCCTCCCCGGTCAATTTACTTACTACTACTACTACTACTACTAGGTGAGGTTACGTGCCCACAACGACCCGTGCCCACAACGGCTCCGCGCTTGTGATTAATAAAGAGTGGTAAAAAAGCTCATAAAGTAGAAAATTTTGTGATGGGTAAGTTTATTTAACAATTATATACATTAGTCGAAAAAATTACAACAAAAAAACTAGTAGTTTAATAGTTATTAGCGACCAAAGTCGCCAAGCGGCTAAAGGCCGTTGGAAAATTTAAAAGTGAAGTGTAGTGAGAGATAGAAAGTGATATTTTACCGAAAATAACCCACCTTCAGTGCCCACAAGCCATCGAAGGACTCGTTATCAAGAGATCTTACCTCTAAAATCAATAATCCGGCCGACGTAAAGGTAAAAGTCCGTAAAACAATCATCTGAAAAGTGACAGGTATAACGGCTGAGAGACAGAGGACAAAGAAATCCGCGGTGGAGAAAGTTTTGTCCACTCCACTAGTGAAAAGTGACAAAAGTGACATTAAATAAATTGATCTACTGCCGAAAACTTGCAGGGCCAAATAAAAAATCAGTAGAACTCGATTAGAACATTATAATTTAACCTTAGATAATAAAATAAACAAAAATCAACTCCTAAAGCCAACAGAAGTGTCAATTCTTTTTCGGCCGGAGGGAAACTGAGACTTTGAGAACTAAATAATTACTAGTACGTATCGTAGCAATTAGAATTATTAGTCTAGAATAGATTAAGGTAGAATACTATTAATACACTTATAAAATAAGCAGTATCTAGCGTCTAAAACGAACTGACAATTAGGTTAGTAAATCTGTCAATTGAACCATCCGGCAAAGACAAAATAGGAACAGTGAATAAAGTAAAATAAGAAATCACTCAAAAAATTAGCGAGCATATACAATAAATCAAGAGGAGCACAGAACCGTACGCGGGAACAGAAGAGCATAGTGACACAAATTCCACATAGTCTGGCGAAGCTGTACTTCCAACAACATAACAAGACAGGTAACTAAAACAGAAGAAAGAGCACATCAGAAGAAAGTAAAATAAATCAGAAGAAACAACGCAAAATACCAGACGGAAACCATGGAGGACTCTGGAGGTACAGGATCCAACATTAACAACATAAGACGAGTGATACAATGCTCTCTCAGCGATGAGAGCCTACAAATTCTCTCCGACAGCATGCTGCCGAACGAAATCGCTGACCTAATGAGCTCCACCATCCGACAGGCAAAAGAAAATCTTCCGGAGATTAGACTTGTCAGGATAGAAAAACAAGAACTAAGAAAGGAGGATCCACCCAACAAAGCTGACTCCATACAGGAGGTAGACACAGACAAGGAGAATACAGAAGCAGAGGACTTCACAGACGCGGAGGAGAAACTGAAGGAATCAGAAAACCGTGCGAATAAACCACAGACACCGACCACCGAAATATCCCCTATACTCAAAAGTTCAGGGACAAAACAAAACAAGAAAACATCTCTCAAGATCACAAAAGAGAAAACATTCAACCAACCAATAACCAATTTAAGGATGGAATTGGAAAAATTCTACGTAGGAAACCGTGGAATCAACAAACCCTGGAACATAGAACCTAATAAGGAAACATCCAACAACCAAACAAACACGACACCGGCAAATAGAAACAACAAAAACGAGACCAATATGGAAATAGAAACTGCACACAGAGAAGAGAACACAGACAATATTATCAGGGCATATGAATCCGGCAAGGGTCGCTTGTCTGTGAAAAAATATCCCCGTCTAACAGCCACCACAACCGAAACCGATGAAGAGAGAACGTACAAAATGAGAAATTACGACGTGAACATAAACGCCACCACCATGGTGAACACACTACACTCCATTCAAAGGAATATGAAAGCCTTATCACAAGATATACTGAGATTGAACAACATAAGAAAAAACACGAAAATGCTAACCAATATCACAATAAACGAGATGGAGGAAGCCATTAAACAGACGACGAAACTGCTGAGCACTCTCGAAGCGCAAGACCAAGAAGTGAAATACATCTTAGAAAACAAGCAGAAGCAAGTGAAGAGACTCCTGGATCTCTCGACGGAGATCAGAACAATAAAAGATGACAAACTAGCAAAATCTAAGAGAAACAGGGACTCCCCGACGGACGGTAGACCAATACACAAAATAATAAGGAGTCTACAGGGAACAAGAGCAAGAGGCACGGACACAGAAGACATCGAAGATACCTCCACTAACGACGAAGCCACCCCCATGAACGATGAGAACCAAAGGCTTACACGTATGAAAACGAGGAAACATACGAAGACAGATACGCTGAAGAACACAAATATGTACATTTTCGGACAGCCGACACTCAACGAAGGAGCTGCACATAACAGAGGAACACCAGATGCATTAAACAAACCTACAGTAAACAACTCTAACAAAGTTTCGTGGGCGGAGGTAGCCAGGAAGGCACCGCCACCCCGAACAGCCGAAAATGAACTCAAAAAAGGAAAGTTTCACTAGCTTCCTACCATCGAGATTAACTATTTGCAATGTTAAATCATCGCTCAATTTTCTACACTGTTTCTGCATAGACGATGAAAGTAAATCGGAAATACACTCCTTCGTGCGCAACAACTCCGTCCATGCGTCCAGGAAAAACGTGATTTCGTTACCGCGGTTATCTCCTATAGCTAGTTCCGCACGAATATCGTCGCCAACGCGCACACCAATTTCAAGATATTTAAAATAATTGCCGGCTATTGAATATCTTCGGC
Source organism: Lasioglossum calceatum (assembly GCA_963966675.1). NCBI lineage: Eukaryota > Metazoa > Arthropoda > Insecta > Hymenoptera > Halictidae > Lasioglossum > Lasioglossum calceatum. The sequence continues at coordinate 73,559 of CAXAAD010000126.1, forward strand.
CCAAGATCCGGCGCGAACTCCTCGACGACGATGACGGCTGTACCATCGATGAAATAGGGCTGTTGTTGGGAAAACCCCTGCAACAGATTTCAAAATTAGACGTTTTTCTAAATTTCACAATCTTTCATCTTGCTACTTACATATTACAGTAATCTTTCGAATGCTGTCGAGCAGCCGGGGACTGGAGCGACAGGGTTCGCGTGCTTGTATATTTTTTGACTGCGTTTCTACGTCGATCGCGCCGAGCGAGACATCAATAGAAAGCCGAACATAGAGAAGGACAGAATGAGATACGGATCGGGTGACCGTAGCGTGTCGCCGTCGCCGGCACAGTTTAAAGGCCCACATTGTTGCTGTTATTCGTGGCGTTCGAAAGTTCGATCGTCGATTAAACCACTAAGCACAGTTGGAATTATATCGTGTTTGGTGTCATTTTAATCAGAGAAATGCCAGAAATAAGTTAGTGAAAGTCTCATGAAAAAATAATGAAAATTAAGAAGTTTGAAAATTCGATTCACTCGAGTCAATGTGTGGTGTTCACACCGATATACCCGAGCCGAGATCAATCATCGCCGCCGTGCGTCTCGGCGCGACGTTGGCTGGGAGTGGATGGGGTAGGTGCTCGACAGCATTCGATTGACAGCATTCACGAGATTACTGTATTTATTCTCCTCTTTTTGTATGGCTCCTCGGTGTTTGAACGATTACATTCAGCGGGCGATTGATGGTTGTAATACATCGTGCTGTTTTCGTGCTGTTTTCGTGATTGAGATTGTCTCAATCTGAAGCGTGACGCTCGGAATTCAATGCTTTTATAGGACGCTCCCCCCACCACTTCCTTTTTACAACAAAATGGAAGCATCCCCCTCCCCGACTCGTCTTCAAAGACCCGCAATAATCTCCCTACCTTTTTTCTTTTACGGATAAAAAACTTCTCAATCGATGTTGTAATGCCCCCAAGGAAGAGTATTGATCAAATTACTGCAAATATACCGCTTATCGTCGTACGGACTCAATGCCAATTTTTTTTCCGACATCGAATACACCTGATGACGTACAGACGCTATACGATTACTGTTAACACTTTTTTCCGTATTATTACGAAGGCATTCGACATAGTCTTCGAAACTTATATCCCGAGCGGTAACGTTTGTTCTGATGCCTTTGATTTTTTTCGTTTCCTGATCATCTTGCACGCGAATCGCATACATTTTCGAACGAAGCCCTACGAACTCTGTCATAATTTTACCACCGTTCTCATCCTTCATCAATCCTAGCTGTTTCTTGTTCGCGATCGGAACACCGTAAACGTTGTTCGCGGCATAATTACTGGTGTCGTATCGATGGATATCACGTTTCAGCAGCGCCTCGTACGCGTCATCGCAAGCGATCTCGTATATCATGCTGTCCGTGTCCGTGTATAAAATCTTACAATTTTGCTGGAATTTTGGATACATGTACTCGTAATGAAAGCTGTACAAATGAAATTTCGATATATCTGTGAAAGTAATTTCACAGTTGCATGATTTCGAACGTTCTCCATTGTTTTTCCAAATACAGCGTTGTTCATTAATTTGAACAAATTCTTGGAAAAGTCGTTGGTCGCGTTTGCGCGTAATTTTGTGTTCAAATCGATATAGCCGCGCAACCATCGCGACTGCTGAAACTCTAGAATTCGATGAATTTTCTTCAATTTCAGATTGTGTTTCAAACTTTGTTGGAGGTATCGGTAATGTACAACGTATCGCTCCTTATCGCGAAGTGTTGCCATCAACTTTCTTTGACTCGAGCTGGTCATCGCCGCGTCGTGACTTGGACAAAATGGAAGATCCGCATGGACATCGTGAATTTCGCTCGGATACTCTAAATCCACCTCCAAAATGTATCCTACAGGGCTATCGATCGGAACGGATTCAACGTCAAAATCATCTACCCCATCGTTCACCCATCGAAAGTCTCTGTACGGTAGAGGTTGTGACATAGCCCAACCGTACAAATTATTCACGTCGAAATACATTAAGTAGGTGGACGGTTTACTCGAGTCATGTGTAGGTAAATATTTGTTGTTCGCATGTGCATATCTGTGAGAACACTGGCTCAATCCACCACGTATTCCTCGCTCCACGAACAAAAGCATGTCCACGTCGGTGAACAACTCCAATTCAATATTTGTCATTTTCAGCATCACGTCCCACGCGAAACCAGGAAGCGTGTAATAATGTGCCGGATCGAGCTTGTAATTCTCGAGACAGTCATCGCGAAAATTTTCGAAAACATCCGCCAACAACAGCACATCCAATTTTAAGTATAAATCGCTGTACTGTCCTAGCGTTCGTATAGCGAAACGCGACCAAATCGTATTCGCGTGATCGTAATCGACGTCGGATATCTCGCGGTCATACAGCCGATTGTAAAATTCTTCGCTCGGTGGCAAACATGTATCGCTTAATTTATCGTACGATGTCAGATAGTCGTATGGAAAAACGCCTTTTCTGGTCAAAAGGTTGAGATCGTCGTCGGAAAGATGTGCAAATTTACCTCGTACGATGCGTAATTTACTTTTGTCCAAGTATGACGACAGCTTGTCCACACTCGAGTTCAAGAACTTGAACGAGTCGATGAAGCGGAATTTCAACAACTTTGCATACTTTTGTTCTTCGCCCGTCTCTCTCTCGATGGAAACGTTTTTCGTGAACGAGATATACTTCTCTTTCGTCAATGGTAACACGGTTATCCGTCCCTCGAACGAGTTTGCGAATTCTTTGATGATGAAATGTGCGTCGTAGCCAGATAAATTATGGAAAACCACCGGTATCACGTACGAAGATTGATAGCTCAAATTGCATACGTTGTGAGCCGGACCACGATACGTGCCCGTGAAATGACAATGATCGTGCACCCGTATATCGTTTTCTTCAAATGGTTTCTCGCAGACGTGGCAATGCGTGGCCGTACGAAAATTCAACTTTTCCGTTTCGGTTAGCAGGTTCATCGTTACCGTTTTGTCGAATATCGGCTGTAATTTGCGACTCAGCTCGTACAACCTGTTCCCGCCGCGATCTGGCCGCAGCCCGATTAGTTTGTTCTGCGTATGGGTTGTCGTGTTGTGGCAGTCGTTGTAATGTATTCTGTAATTATTCTATATTTCTGCGTTCTGTATTTCTATAGCGTTCTGTGTTTTCCATTGTGCTCTGTGGCGCGTGTCGCGTCGTGCAGATGTACACGTGTTGGGATCTCGGCGTGGCGTATGAATGGTGCGAAATCGGCTTATTATTTGGGATACGAAAGTTTATGGTCGCGACCGAGATTTGCCGGTCGGCGGGAAAGGCCGCAACGACCTATGCCAAAAAAAGGGCACAATCGAGTTTTTGCCGATTGGCGCGAGGTTTGCCGCGCAGGGGACGGGGTCCCTCGCCGGTTATTATTGTTGAGCGATCGAGGTTTGCCGATCGGCGCGAGGTTTGCCGCGCAGCCAGGTGGGGGACTGTGTCCCCGACAGTGTATGTTGAGCGATCGAGGTTTGCTGATCGGCGCGAGGTTTGCCGCGCGGATTCCGCCTCCAACGTTACGCCAGCTTTCAGCGATGAATGCACGTTTAAAAATTCCGTAACGCGTCCCGTAATTATTCGTTTCGCGTGTTGTAAAAATTGCTTAGGATCGATATGTTCGACGTTGATAACGATGCCGGTTGATATGCGATTTTTAAACGCCGACTCGACATTTTCCCAACGAAGGGTCGAGGCTCTCGCACCGCCGCGATCGTATAAACCTCTACCGACGCGCGACGATGAAATACGATGATTCAACGAAACGTTCAAAGTTTTCATACGTCACATAGTCGATGTTAAACTAAATTTCTCGCCTACCGACAATTCATCCTTCGCACAGGCTAGATAATTGACGCAACACTGCAGAGACTCGATGTACGAGCGATGCCATTCGCGATACTCGTCCATAGTTTTCAGCAGCATTGACATGCGCGTCAAACACTTCAACATTTTTTTCCACGTTTCAACCATCTTGCTACCGTTGTTAACAAAATATTCCTTTCAACTTTGAAATTTCCAAGTCTCAATTGCACTCCAACGATGCAACGTTCGTTTTTAATTATGATGACACCGGGTGAAACGATAAAAGCACAATAGTCTCCCTCTTACATCATCTTTCTTATAAAGGGTATCGCGAAACACGTTCGAACATGTTTCAGGAGCACTATGACCGCCACCGAGGGAAGTGGGAGGGTATCGCGAAACAAGGCCAACCACGGCGTAGGAAACTGTCTTTGGAAACATGACACTGGGTGAAAAGATTATTGTAATAATTCCATGGAAAAATATGACGTAATAATTCCATGACGCCTAGAGATTATTGCAACAATTACATGGAAAAATATTATGTAATAATTCCATGAAAAATATGACGCAATATTGCAATAGTGCAAAATAATTCCATGAAACACCGCCCTTGACCTAGAAACGATCTCCCCTCGTTCCAAGAAAAATATAATTCCAAAAAAAATATGACGCAATATTGCAACAATTACATGGAAAAAATATGATGCAATAATTCCATGTAAAATATGACGCAATATTGCAATAGTGCAAAATAATTCCATGAAACACCGCCCTTGACCTAGAAACGATCTCCCCTCGTTCCAAGAAAAATATAATTCCAAGAAAAATATAATTCCATGAAAATTCCCCCCGCTCCCCTCCCCCTCCCTCGAACATGCTTGTGCAATACCGCTCTGAATCCCCCCCCGCCCCTCGTTTACCTAATTCCGCTCTTTTAGCCCCAAAAAAGTGGTTTAGAACCCGTGTATATACCCTACTGTCCGGCTGCCGCTGGCGGCGGCGAGGAAGCTGGCCGGGGTGGGCCGCGTAAGAGTGGGGTGGACCTCTGCGAGAGTGGAGGTGCTGGAGCAGCGTCCGCTTCAGTGCTTCCGTTGCCTCCGCAGGGGTCACACGTGGGCGCAGTGCACCCACACGGGTGAGGCGAGCCGGATCGACCAGTGTTATCGATGTGGGAAGGTTGGCCATTGGGCGGCGAAATGTGACGATTCCCCCAAGTGCCCGCTTTGTAGCGACCTGGGGATGCCCGCCGGCCACTGGTCCGGCACCAAGGCCTGTCCCTCCTTTCAGACTGTGGTCAAACCCGGGCGGAAGGGAGGGCCGGGCGGGGGAAATGCGGCCGCGACGGATGCGGTCCCTCCGGTCGATCCGCCTCGCCCGCCCGACGGGGGGCCGATGGAGGTTGGGGGGGAATAGGAGGATGGACCTCCTCCCACGACTGGGGACGCTTCCAGTCGCCGGAGGGGGGGGGGGGTGAGACGCAACTCGGACTGCTCCTAGGGACCTAGTCTCATCGCGTACGGTGACCTCCCTCCTCGCTCACGAGGACGGAGGCCGCCGGGGGTCGCAGGGGGGTGCGAGCCGAAACTCGGACTCCCCAACGAGCGATCCACTGGGAAGGGGGATGGGCACGCCTGGCCGTCGGCTGCCTATTCGAGTTTAAGGGGGGTTTTGCTTTATAGGAGGTCTATGTAGAAAGACAGCGGGGGCCCAGTTGAGTACTCGGTGATCCTGGGTGCCCGCATATAATGTCTAGGGACGGCTTTTGGGGTTTTAGTCGGGGTAGCTCCGACATTGGCCATCCTTCTCTTCGGCGATAGGGATGGTTATCCATAAGGGATTTCCCCAATTCAAAAAAAAAGAAAAGGTTAGTGAGGGTATTGCGCTTGTAGCGAACAGTTACGTATTTTGGAAACTCCAGTAGGAGATTAGTATTCGGTCGTTAAGTCGGGATGGAAGTTATACTAGTTGTATATAAAGTTTTAGTTCAGTGGTTAATGAACGAAAGAGGATTATAGAGAGACTAAGGAAGGGTTTATTCAGGGGCCACCACATTTGTAAAGACCTGTAGACGGTCAAGGCTGGTGGAGGAATCTCTCTCGAGCCCAAGGAGAAAAACCCGGTTTCTCTAGGACTGTCAGTGTAGGAATTATTTAGTTTTTAAAATTTATAGGTAGTAGGATTACAGAATAGCATAGTTAGTATAAGGATCGAAAAGTCTTCTCGGCACGCCATTTTGTCGGCACTCATGCCAAAACGGCAATGGTTAAGACGCTAACCAATCACTGGTGAGGTGGGTCCCGACAAGATGGTCGTTACAATAGGTTAAGATATAGGTTAACTTCTACAGGTTGTATAATCTCCTGGTAGTTCCAATAAGTTAGGTTAAAATAAAAGTGGAGGAATTCTGAGAATTGGGAATTTCCAAGAAATACTTTAGTTAGGTAAGGATAGGTTATAGTTTAAATGGGGACCGAGGTCATGTGGCCTTCACAGTGCTGACTCTGATCCACTGTGGAGTTCGTCATCTCTATTTGAGGTGGTCACATGGCTAAAATTCCTCTCGCTCCACCTCCACGTGGTGGTCCCTGGGATACACTTCGGTGTATTGCAAACGGAGCGAGGGGTGCAGGAGGATCCGGTCTGCTGCTCTCTCCTGTCCGGGTCCACCGGCGAGGTGATATCTCGTTTGGGCGGTTCCCGGGCAGCAGGACCGGATACCTCCGTCGGGACGGTCTTTGTGTAAAGTTATGCTTGACATAACAAGGTGTGACTAAAAAGCACTAACGGACCAGGGCAAGTTTTGGGAGTTCTTTAATAAATATGGCCAGTACAACGAAAGGGAAAAAAGTTTACGGCGCAGGTGGTCGGATCCCCAGTGCCGGCACGGGGGTGGTGGGCGAGCAGGCCTGCCCCGAGTCGTCATCCAATGACTGCGAGCTCGTGGAGGTGTCAAATCAGGCCCCACGAGAAGTAATGATTACTGATGAGGTAACGATGCGGATTTCTCAAAAGGACAAGAGCGGCAAACATTCGGAAGGGAACCTCGGGTCCTCAACCCAAGGAAATGTCTCGTTGACTGATATAACGGGATCTGGTATTCCCTGGAATTCCCTGGTATACGCGAACCCAGGTGAAGGCACCTCATGGAACTCGGACCCTGGAACGAGTAACACAGGAGAGTCGAAGCAACTCGGAGGAAAGAAAGAAAAGAATAAAAATCAAAATAAAAATAAAAAATGTGATATAATTACGAACATCCAAATAAATAGTGGAAAAGAAATTATGGCTAGATTTAATCAAATTACACTTGAATTGAATAAAATCCAAAACAAAGCGGCGGAATTAAATCAGTACATTAATAAAGAGTTCGAAGGGAACGAAGACACTAAATTAGACACACGTCTCACAAAAATAAGTAGTGAATTACCGCATAGTATTCGGAAGGCATATGTCACTTTAAATGATCTATATATAAAAGTCAGTGTTGAACTGAAAGGTAGAGGAAGAGAGGTACTAGGAAAAAATAAAAGATTTAACATTGACACTAACGATGTGGGTATTCAAGCGAATTTGGACTCGACTTTCAAAGTACCTAAAATCCCAAAACAGAGCAAGAAATATAGCGAAGACGAGATTATGGTGGATGGAACTAATAGTGAATCCAGTAATAGTAAAAGACAAAAAATGAATGGAAAGAAATTGGATGAGAAACCTCATCAGTATCGTCACCAAAATAAGGGAAACCAAAGGGATACGTATACTAGCAAGGATGAGGAAAGTTCCACAAACATCGACGATACTGTCGATGGGGGATCAATCTCACAGCGGACTTTCACGAAGCAATCATCCTCCGAGGATGATTCATCCTCGTCGGATGGAGTGCTTGACAAAATGTTGGAGCTTCTACAGCAAAGATCTAATATGAAAAAACAAAAGAAAAAGAAGCACAAAGAAACAGAAGAAAGAGAAAGATTGATAGAAATGAAGAAAAGAGAAATAGAAGAACTAGAAAGAGGAGCCAAATATAGACAGGAGAAAGAGTTTAAAAGTAAAAAAAGAAAAGAAGAAGGAGGAAAAAACAAAGTAGATAGATTAAAGACAAATATAGAAAGAAGAACGGAAATTAGAGGAGGAAAAGTTAAAAACATTACCGTTAAAAAAGTCAGTCAACCTAAATGGACGATCACTAAAAGTGATGCAGTGGTCGTCAGAACTGAAAACGAGGAGGTTTTTAGGAACACATACGCGAAAATCTGCGGACTTAAAAATAGTGTGGAACTAATTAAAAGAGCCAGGAAAACACGAACAGGAGATCTCCTATTGGAGCTAAACAATAATGATGAAGCTAAAAATATGCACAATAAACTTGATGAAATGCTAGGCGAAATGGCAAAGTCAAAATTCTCCAGAAGATGTTTCACATCGAAATTAAGGATTTAGATCCACTTGTGGATAGTGGGATGGTTGTAAATGCTATCAAAGAACAATATAATATAACGGATCAAGAATTAAAACTAAAAGTTATTAGAAATACTAAATTAGGCATGCAGATGGCAGTTGTTGAAGTTCCATTAAAATATTTAAAAATGGTTATGGAGAAAAGCAGACTAAGAATAGGACTAACATATGTAACGTGCTCTCCGGCCCCAATTATAATCAAATGCTTTAAGTGCTTCAAACTGGGTCATCATAGTACTAACTGTAAATTTAAAAACAATGATAAAAAAGATGCAGAAAATGTGCACAAGAAGAACATGAACAAAACGAATGCATAAATGATATGAAATGTGTTTCGTGCGAGGAAGAAGGTAACCCTACTGGTCATATGGTAGCCACAATGGCATGCCCTATTTTCAGGCAACGCATTAGGGATCTCAAAGAAAACTTTAATCGTTTTTATTCGAGTTCTGCAGATAAACTTAAATAGAAGCCAATTGGCCCACAATCTACTAGAACAAACATGCTCTAAGGGAAAAATTGATATTATAATTATCCAAGAACCGTATAGAGTAAAAACTGGATGGATCTCATCCACAAATGGCAAAGCCGTAATCGGCGTAATAAATACAAATATAAAAATTAAAAAAAAGCAAATCGGCGACTTTTACGCTGGTATTGATTTAGAGGACTTTGTTCTTATAAGTGCATATATTTCTCCGCGCACTAAAGGTGATGATTTTATAAAACATCTAGACTCACTTAAAATAATATTTGAAAAAAAGCCGATAATTTTGATGGGTGATTTGAACGCCAGATCCGAACTGTGTGGCGACAAACTAACCAACAGTAAAGGGTCCCTGTTGAACCAGTATATGTCCGAATCCAAATTACTACCGGTCCAAATTGAAGGTGGACACACATTTGAAAGCCACGTTGGAAAATCAAAAGTAGACGTTGCATGCGTATCAGAAGTTATACTTAAATATATCAAAAGCAGGGTAGATTATACCTTTAACGGGTCCGATCACAAAAACTGCTTACATTACATAACTATGAATAAAAAATCCAAATTCAGTATTAAACGACAACATAACATAGACTGGACATGGAATACTAAAAAATGTAACGTAAAAAAATTTAATGAAATATTAAAAGTACAAAATATAGAGGAAAACTTAACAACAATAAATATAAATAAATTAACAAACAAATATATTAACAAGATAAACAAAGCATGCAAACAATCTATGACTAAAAAATATAACAAATTCTACCATCGGGGCAATCCCTGGTGGAATACAGAAATATCGGATAAGAGACAGAAGGTAATTAAAGCAAGAAGAAGGTATCAACGCGCACGAAAAAACAACACGGACCAGAACGATCTAACTGTAGTGAAAGCTACTTACAAAGAATTAAAAAAAGAACTACAATATATTATAAATAAGGCTAAAAGAAATCAATGGGTTGAATTTATAAACATGTTAAGAGATGACATTTGGGGGAGACCATTTATTGTAACGAGGAATAAACTACAAAACAGAAAACCGGACCCAGGATTGCCACCTGCTCAAGCAAAAAGCATACTGGAAGAACTCTTTCCTAGAGAAGATGACCCTATAAACTATGAAAATTTTACAACAGATGAATTAGGTGCAGGTTTAGAAGTCTCTAAATTCGAAATTGAAGAAATTGCCCAAAATTTAAATCTCAAGAAAGCAGCAGGCCTAGACCATTTAACACCAGCTATAATCAGAGCAGTCATAGCAAATGATTTGGATAACTCTTATAAAGTATTAAATACATGTCTGAAACATTGTCGCGTTCCTGATAAGTGGAAGACCGTTAGGGTAATCCTCCTTAGGAAGAATAGTAACCAGACCATGCTATCAGCAGATTTTCGTCCGATTTGTATCGGCGATATTGTGAACAAAATCCTGGAGACAATTATAAAAAATCGCCTAATTTCAGAATTAGGATACCCGCCGCACAATAGTAAACAATTTGGTTTCGTTACTGGGAAGTCCACCCTGGATGCACTAAGTGAAGTAAACAATTACATAACAGAAAGCAACCAAATGGGAAGATATGGTATTTTCCTAAGTTTGGACGTAAAAAATGCATTCAACAGCCTTAGCTGGAATGCGATATTTTTATATCTGAAAAGACGCAACATCTCGCCGGCGTTGCAAGCAATAATTCAAGACTATCTTAAAAACAGAATAATAAAATACAAGGCCTCTAATAAGTGGATCAGCGTTAAAATGGAGAAAGGGGTTCCGCAGGGCTCCATCTTGGCACCTATATTATGGAACATGGTCTATGACGGAGTCTTGGATCTACCTTATCATGTTGAACTCCAGGTAGTCGCATATGCGGATGACCTGGCGATTTATATGGCCGATGACGACCTTTCCAGGCTCAAAAGAACGATAGAACATGCAGTAAACAGGCAGATCGCACCGTGGCTTGAAGAAACCGGTCTTGAAATGGCTCCGCAAAAATCTAAATTTATCTTTTTCAACAAAAAGGTTGTTCCGAAAATATTCTCGCTGGATATATTGAATTGCAAAATAAAGGCCTCTACTTCTTTAAAGTACCTTGGCATACACATGGATCGGTATAATAATTTTGTTAATCACATACAGGAGGTTTCGCACAAAGCCACTCGAACGATGGGGGCCCTTGCGACCCTCATGAGTAACATAGAGGGACCCACCTTTGGGGGCAGACGCCTATATTATTATATCTCTGAAGCTATACTAAGCTACGGATGCCCTATATGGGCGGATAAAGCGTTAAAATTTAATACAAATATTGAACTGCTGAGCAAAACGCAAAAAATAGGTCTAAATAGGATGGCGAGAGCCTATAGAACTGTAAGTAGAGATACTTTATGTGCAATTACAGGAATTCTCCCAATCGAAATTACCATTAAAGAAAGAATAGATATATATAAAATAAGCAATAAATATAAAAAAGAACCGGGAGACTCAGACGTCACAGCCATTGAGAAAAAGAAGGAAAGAAAAAAAGAAATCGAATTAATAAAAGAAAAATCATGGATTGATTGGCAAGAAAAATGGTCTGACCCCGAAAAGGTGAATTGGACGAGAAAACTGATTCCAAATGTTATAGCATGGAAGGACAGGAAAGTAGGTACACCAAACTACAGACTGTCCCAAATGCTATCTGGACATGGTGTATTTAACAAATACAGAAATATGATTGGAAAAGCCGATTCTAAAATATGCTGGTACGATTGCGGAGAGTAGATGACGCCGAACATTCTCTATTCTATTGTGAGAGATTCCATCATAAAAGATTCCTTATGAACTTGGAACTAGATGAAGACCTAAACATGCAAAATTTTGCTAAACAAATTACTGCAAATGAAAAGAACTGGTCATTAATAAATAAATTCATAAACTATGTCATTACATGCAAAGAGGAATATGAAAGAAAAATTGAAGGAGAAGATAGAGAGAGACAAAGAGATAGAAGGATGAGAGGAAATAGAAGAAGATGATATTTTATTCTAAAGATCTTAAAATTGTATATATTATTTAACCTAATCTTACCTAAGATCCCCATATTGTACATAGTAAATTGTAAATAGTTTGTCTAGATGTTAAGTTTAAAGGAAAATAATGAAAAGCAAAGAACAGGTGTGGTTTTCGCTACCACCGCCCTTCACAGTATGCGAATAGCGGGTCGGGAGGGTAGGAGTAGTCCAGTGAGGAAGGAAAGGACCCAGAGAATTCTGGAGTCCTTGGGTGTGGGGGTTTACGGTGGTTTCCGCCGGTTCCCCCACATCCTAAAAAAAAAAAAAAAGGTTATAGTTTAAATATTACGAGTAAGACAGAGAGGGTAAACGAGCAGACAGCCGGCGACTTCTCAGAGACGAAGTGTCGCTTCAAAGTTTTAGCGGAGGCGCCCAATTCTGTGAAACGCTGTATCTCGGAAACGACGAGAGCTAGGCCATTTTAGACAAAAATTTCACAAGGCCCATGGGGGTAAATAGTGGAGGACCGATATCCGTTAGAAAAAGAAAGGGTTAATTGTCAAAAAGGATTTTTTGGTGGAGGCGCGGAAAACTAAAAATCGCTGTATCTCCGTAACGGAAGGAGATACGGCGATTTTGACGAAAATTTTTAAGAAAATTAGGAATAGAAGGTTCGGGTAGGCTTCGGGTAGGCTACCTACACGAATCTGTAAAAAAAAGTAACATTTGTAATAAACAAATTTTAAGAAATAGTAGTAAACCCACAGAGCGGAGTAAGTGTAGCATGCGAGGGCTCGTGGTAATCCTCAGGGCGAGGCCGTTCCAACACACTTGGTGTGGAGGAACGAAAGGTCACCCGAGGGTTAAAATAGAGGAAAAAGTAGGATTTAAGTAGTTTTACGTAACATTTTCGAGTGAGGTAGTGGACTGTAAATAATTGGGAAAATGTTTTATAAAAAAAGGTTAGGTTAGGTTAGGTTAGGTTGGGGTCCTAGGCTCTGTGGCACCAACCGTGGTGGCTCTGATCCACTGTTGGTCCGTTCTCTCTATTTGTGGGATGTCACAGAGCTAAACCCTCTCGCTCCACCTCCTCGTGGTGGACCCTGGGGCACACTTCGGTGTGTGCTAACGGGACGAGTGGTCGGGACTGGGTCGCAAGATGTCGGCCCAGGACCGTTGACCGCAAACCGGAAGGTTCCGGAGCGGGGGGACTTGCCTTCACCGACTGGGCCTGCGAGGAGGAGAAACCTCTCTAAAAAAGTCCTTAACCGCAAGTTTAGCTCGCGGCGAGGGGGTCACCTCCCGAGTAAGCGCCGGATGTGGGCCGGGCTAGTGAACCTGTTCTTTAGCGAGCACCTCTGTGGTACCGGCCCGCACCGCAGAGTATGGGTGGGCTTCCCCAGGCAAGGCGGCTCTGCCTGGGGTTGACGTCGGTTCCGACCACACTCGTGGGAAATCTATGGATTCTTCAAAAATTTTGGGAACTAAGGGGGGGGAAATTGATCGCGGCGGCGGGTCGCGGTGCTGGGAAGGGGAAGGTGGGCTCGGCGAAGCCGAGCGGGAAGGGTGACAACGCGGCGGCGGGGGTAGGTACCTCCGCCAACCGGGAGTCCCAGGCGGCTGGTGCCTTGGGCAACCAAGAAGACAGCCGTGGGGGAGGGAGCTCTCGGCTGGGCCCTGGAAGCCCATCCGGGGAGCGACGGAGCCCGATATTGGACGGGGGGGACCTGGAGGGCGACTGGACGGACACTGGGTCCGTTTTGTCGTCCGCCGCGTCCTCGGCGGGTCCGGGAGGGAGACGGAAGCGGTCATGGGATCCTTCCGCGGGAGCCATCGCGCGGGGGCAGAGGCGGGGGTCTGAGTCCCCACCCAGCCAAAAAATCAACTATAGGGTGGGAGGCCTCTTTTCGAGTAGGGTCGCCCGCGAGCTCCATAAAGTCGGCAGTGAGCTGGCCGCCTCATACGCTACGTACAGGGACTTTGAGCTCGCGGAGGCCATAGGGGTGGCCTGCTCGGTGGTGGACAGGGTGTCCACCATCAGCACGGGATTCAAGGGCTCCTGCATCAAAGAGCTCAGGACCGCGTCCTTGGAGATGAGGATGGCGGGGCGGAGCTCGCTGCGCGAGGGTGGGCGGTCGGCGGATCCGCCCGGGGAGGATACGGTGGAGCTCGTCAGGCTCCGCGCGAAGGCCGGGACGCTCTACTTGAGGGTCAAAACCCTGGAGCGCGAGCGTGAGGAGCTCCTCGCGAGGCTCGAGGGGGCGCCGACTTCGAAGTTGGCGAGGATGGAGCCCGACCAGGCCGCTGCGGGGCCTGGATCAATATTGGTCTCCCGGGCGGATCCGGGCCGGGGGGATTCCCGGGGTGATCCCGAACCGACACCGGACAGCGGGGGGTCAATGCGGGTCCGTCAAGGCGGACGGGCCCGGGTACGGGGGGCGCGGGGGAGGACCTGTCGCTCGAGGTCGTGAAGCGATTCATCGACGACAGGGTGACCCAGATGGAGCGCCGCCTCATGACGGCGCTTCTCCCCCACGGGAACAGGGAGCTCCCGCCCGACGCGGCGGACCGACCTAGGGGCGTTCCGAGCGTCAGCGCCGGGGCTTCCTCGTCTGAAAAGGCCCTGAAAGGGAAGGGGAAGAAGGGAAGGGGGACGACGGGTCTGGAAGGGCCCCGTACCGCCGACCCTAAGAAGGGATCGAGGGCGGGGGCCAAGACTCCCGCCTCGGGATCTAAGACTCCGGGGAAGAGACCTGGGCGACGGTGGTCACCCGGCGGGGCAAGCGGGCGGCCATAGCGGCCGCAGCGCAACCCGTACCGGGGGATGCCGACGTTGCGGGACCCAGTAAAGGGGGGCAGAAAGCCCCCCTGTTAAGGGATGTTCTCCCTCCCAAGGGAAGGGCGGAGCCGCGATTGCCGCGGCTGCCGAGGACGGCGGCTGTCGTTTCGACGGTTCCCGTGGGGTCGAAGGCGACCTATACCTCCGCCATGGAGAAGGTGACTGCCGGCGTCCGGCTTGAGGATGTTGGCATCACCGACGGCCTGTCTTTCGGTCGTGCCCAAACCAGTGCCCTCATGATGACGGTGCGCGGGGCGGGTGGCCGGGCGAAGACGTCTGCTCGGGCGGAGCGAATGAGGGGCGCTCTTAGGGAGACGGGGGTGGTGGTGAGCACCCCGGCGCGGAGGGCCGAGATACGGATCCGTGGGTTGGGCATCAGCGCAAACCCCGGAGACGGTTCGGGCCTCCCTCGCGGAGGCATCTTGTTGCCCCCCCGAGGAGATCCGCGTCGGGGCGGTCAACAGACCACCCGGAGGGGGAGGAAACGGGCCCGGCACGTGCTGGGCACGTCTGCCCTTGGCGGCAGCGCGGAAGCTGGCCGGAGTCGGCCCCATAAGGGTGGGGTAAGCTCCTGCACGGGTTGAGGTACTGGAGCAGCGCCCGCTCCAGTGCTTCCGCTGTCTGCGCGGGGGCCATACGTGGGCGAAGTGTACCCACGACGGGGAGGCGAGCCGGGACAGCCGGTGTTACCGATGTGGGGACGAGGGGTACAAGGCAGCGACGTGCACACGGCCGCCCAGGTGCCCGCTTTGCGGGGACCTCGGCCTGCCAGCCGGACACAGGTCCGGCACGAGCGCCTGTCCCTCCTTCCGACCCGGGGCAAAACCCTTGGCGAAGGGGTGACGGGGAGAGAGACAGCGGCTCCGGGGACCAAACCGCCTCGCCTTCCCGACGAAGGGGGTATGGATGTGGGGTAGTGGCCCGCCCTACTGGCGGGGTCCACCCATAGGGGATGGCCCTCGTCCCACGAACGGGGGCGTTCCCGGTCGCCGGAGGGGGAATGAGCGCTTGGGTGTCGGCACCTACGCGTTCACGGGAGAGGGGGCGTGGCCCGGGGGTGTGCGAAATGCACCCCTCCGAGGGACGCGCCTTACCGCGCACGGAGACCCCATCGATCGCGTCGGCCGGCTTTGCCAGTTTGGCCGATCGAGGAGTCACCGGGGGACGCTAGGGGGGTTCGGGTCGGAACCGGACCTCCCATCGGGCGTCCTAGGGATGGGGGGGGAAACACAGGGTCCGTCTGTGGTTCCCCTTGTAGGGTACTTCGTGGTGGAGGCTTCTCCTTCCCCTCGGGAAGTCTAGGTAAAGACAGTGGGGGATTCCGGTTGTATACACACGCGATCCCGGATTCCCCGCATTTAATGTCTAGGGACGGATCGCAGGGTTTTAGTCGGTGAGAGTCCGACATTGGCCTTCCCCATCATACTGGCGATGGGGGGGGGGTTATCCATAATGGATTTCCCTGACGTTATAAAAAAAAGGTTAGGTTAGGTTCATAGGTGTTTGCGCGGGCACTGGTTTTCGGGATCAGTACGGCGATTAGCTTAATAGAGGAGATGGAAAAACTATTGATAGGAAAAAGAGTGGTAGGAAGCTCGGAGAGTAACAAAGAAATGCAAGTTACGCCAACTTTGAAAGGTACAGTTACCCACAGGGGTTGCGAGGACAAATCCACGCAGATTTCTCCGTTAGCGGAGGAGCGGATAGAAAAGAATATAGTGGACAATATAGGGGAGGAAAGGGCTCAGGGACAGGAGCAGGGACGGTCGGAAGGCGAAAAACAGTCGGATGGTTGGAACCTGGTAAACGAAAAAGGGAAAACAGATCAAGCTAGGAAAGACAAGGAAGAGAGAAAGAGATTAAAGCAGGATGAAAAGAATAGGAAGATAGAAAGGGAAAAGAACGAGAAACTAGCTCGAAAAAAGGGTAAATCCACCGCCTCCAAAACCCAAGGCCATTTTAGTGAGAGCTACAAAGGAAAGAACGTTTGCAGATTTGTTTAGGGATCTGAAAACAAATGCGGGAGACAAGATAGGAGGAATACAAACGGTTAGGACGTCGAGAGGAGGGGATCTGTTAATAGATCTACAGAAAGACACGAACTGCGGTGACTTTGAAAAAATAGTTAAGGAATCACTGGGGGAGTCCCAGCAGGTTAGGCGACTCGCTCCCAGGGTGGCATATGAGATTAAGGACATAGATTCGACCCTGGAGAAAGAGGAAGTACTAGAGGAGTTAGCAAAGACAGTGCAAATAAATAAGGAGGAGATAGAGATAAAAAATCTAAGATTCGGGTACGGCGGAACAAGGACGGCTAATGTCTCTCTGCCTAAGGCCATAGAGGATAGTATAATGGATAGGAATAGGATAAGACTAGGATTCACTTCGTGCAGAATAAAGGTCACGGCGAATGTTGTAAGGTGCTTCAAATGTCATGAGTTTGGCCACATGACATACACATGCCCGGAGAAACAGTCGAAGAATCTACTGTGTAGGAAATGTGGAAAAGAAGGACACAAGATAAACGAGTGCAGTAATGAGCGCAGTTGTATTCTTTGCACGAGAAAGGGTGCCAGCAAAGAGGAAGCGGATCACGTGGCTGGAGCATTGAACTGTCCTCAGTATAGGAAATATGTGGCGCAGTTGAGCGGTAGAAGTTCGCAGAATTCAAATTAAGAATCCTTCAGATAAACGTGAATCAGACCAGACTGGCGCACAACATTCTGTATCAGTCGGCTAACGAATTAGAAGCAGACATTGTCTTAATATCAGAACCCTTACGCAACCCAGGTAACTGGGTTTTCTCTAAGAACTCCAGCAACGCGGCAATCTGGGTGACAGGGATCAGGGGTCTGAGGAATCAGGAGGACGGGAATATGATGGAAGAAGATTTTGTGGCGGTCACACTAGGGCGGTTAACAGTAATGAGCGTTTACCTGTCACCGAATATATCGCCGGAACTCTACGAGGCGAAATTAGAAAAACTACAAAAGCTTATTGAAAAAGAAAAAAGAGAGGGAAGGAAAATTATAGTGGGTGGGGATTTTAATGCCAAATCCCCAGCTTGGGGGTCCAGGACTCAGAGCTCCAAGGGCACGTTGACGTTGGAGATGCTAATGGACCAGGACATCCACCCGGTGGTCCCGTTAGGAGGCCCGACATTTGAGAGGAGAAATGCCTCTTCGAATATTGATTTTATAGCCACTTCGCCAGAATTCCAGGAGGAGGGGAAGCTATCTTGCAGGGTTCTTCAGAAAGAGTCAACTTCGGATCACAAATATTTATTGACGGAGATCGAGATGGAAGAACTGAGGAGCTTGGAAGATCAGAGAATAAGCAAATGGAAGGTAACTCCGCAAGGAATGATAAAACTGAGCAGGGTAATGAATAGAAGAATGCGGGAAGCCAACCTGGAAGGAGTAGAAGTAATGAGTAGGAAACAGATAGAGGTGATGCTGACGATACTACCGGAGATCTGCGATGAAGCATTAGAAAAAACAGGACAGAGGAACCCAAAAAGAGAGAACCAGTGGTGGACGAAAGATATCGAAGCAGCAAGAAATAAGACGCAGAAATTAAGAAGACAAAGGCAGAGAGCGAAAAAGAAGGGAAATTTGGACGAGGAAGAGGCTCTTCATGAACTATATAAGTTCAACAAAAAAGAGTTGAATAGAATGATATTTAGGGCAAAAGAAAAAAGCTGGAATGACCTCTGTGAGACAATAGAGAGTGTATAATATCGGAATCAAAATCAGCGGGAGATTGAGTGTTTGGAGAATAAATCAATGGATTTTTGTAACACGAACTGTTTATTCACACTTATAACAAAGAACACGATAAATCACGAGAATACTGATAAAACGAACAAGCGGTTCTAACGTACGCGGGAACGAACACGGTATAACGGTAACAGACAAGGCGGTGCGACGGAAAAAGAGTTGTTTTCGCTCGGTGCGAGGACGAAAGTCTGTTATCGATCCGCCGGTGCTTGATCGAGGATCATGCGTTCGGTGGATAGCGACTAGGCGACGTTGATGACGCGGAACAGCCGACCGTTGGTCGGCCGAAACATTACTCCCCCCCTTGCCGAACCGAGGGGTCGGCAATAGACGCGGGAACGTCGACCTTCTCGTAAGAAGGGTCGGACGTTTTTTCGTCGACCGGCAGTCGGCACAGTTTTACAATGGGCCGCTTCAATATGGAAGTGGCCGTTCGCACGGTCACGACGCGCGTAATGTCGTCCTTGCCCGGATGGAGCTCGGTCACGCGCGCGAGAGGACATTTGGCCGGTGGCATTCGTTCATCTCGGATCAGGACAAGATCTGCGATTCGGACTGGTAGTGACTTCGTTCGCCACTTCGACGCAGAAAGGAATTGCTGAATGTATTCGCGTGCCCACCGCGACCAGAAGTGATCGAGAAGCTGACGAAGGAGTTGCCATCGTGACAACCTTGAGCGAGGAGTGTCCGCGAGATCCGGTTCAGGAATGACGTTTAGTGCATCGCCGACCAGGAAGTGTCCCGGTGTGAGTGCGGAGAGATTCGAAGGATCGTCGGACAGTGGACAGATCGGCCGCGAATTCAAGGAGGCTTCGATTTGTGCAAACAGTGTCGCGTATTCCTCGAACGTCAGTGAGGACTCTCCGATTACGCGGCGCATGTGAAATTTCGTGGATTTCACTGCGGCTTCCCATTTGCCACCGAAGTGTGGCGCGGAGGGAGGATTGAATATCCACTGCGTTCCTAGATCGGCGACACTGTTTGCGATCGTTGTGGCTTCTTTCGACGCGCGCGTGAACATTCGACGAAGTTCGGCGTCCGCGCCGACGAAGTTTGTGCCACAGTCGCTCGACAGTGTACGACAGATGCCGCGGCGCCCCGTGAAGCGTTTATACGCGGCGATGAACGCTTCTGCAGAGTAGTCAGATGCGAACTCGAGGTGGACTGCACCGGTGGCCATACAGACGAACAGCGCGAGGTACCCTTTGAAGACCTTGGCTCCTCGGCCACGCGTCGTGCGCCATTGGAAGGGACCTGCGTAATCGACACCAGTGTTTATAAATGCACGCGAGATAGTGACGCGGCGAGAAGGGAGCTGTCCTATGAGTTGCGTACACTGGCGAGTGGTGTGACGAGCGCACGTGACGCAACGCTTTATGAACGCTCTGACTGGCTGTCGCCCGCCGACAATCCAGTACGATTGCCGTATAGTCGCGAGAGTGAGCTGAGTACCGGCGTGCAAGTTGTGCAAGTGAGCTTTTGCGATTACGAGTGAGGTGAACGTGGCGGACCGCGGCAAAATGACTGGGTGTTTTTGATCCGCATCGAGAAGTGAATGCTGCAGTCTTCCTCCCACACGCAAGATGCCGTTTGCGTCAGCGAAGGGCATCAGGTTTATGAGGCAGCTTGACTTTGGTAAGGCGATTCCGTGAGTTATGCTACATAGTTCAGGAGTGAAGTGCTCCTTCTGAGTTTGACGAATCCAAAATTGACGAGCTTTTTCGATTTCAGAGACTGTTAGAGGATCAGCTGGACCGCGGGCCGCTCGTTTCACCTTCAACCGGCTGATCGCTCGCATGCACAATGCAGTTACGCGTAACCGTTTGGTCAGTGAGGAAAATCTGTCGATTAGATTCCACGATGTTGTAGTCGTCGCGGTCAACGCGGACAGTTTTTAAGACCGCCTCTCACCGTCTATGCGGGGATCCGGAGAAAGGGTTTCCGCGGGCCATGCCGGAGAGAATTCTCGCAGCCACGCAGGCCCCCGCCACCAAATGGATTCGAGCAATGACCGCGGAGATACGCCGCGGGATGCTAAGTCCGCCGGGTTGCATGTCCCGGGGACGTGGTGCCAGTAGGCTTGAGGTGTGGATTGATGAATATCCGCAACGCGGTTACGAACGAAATCTTTCCATTTGGAGGGGGGGCTGCGAATCCACGCGAGCGCGACGGCCGAATCTGTCCACAAGTGAGTTGGAATTCGCTCTATTTCCAACGCTCTGCGGATGTACGCGACTTGTTTCGCGAGCAGAAGAGCGGCCGATAGTTCCAGGCGCGGAATGGTCATCGGCTTGATGGGGGCGACTCTGGACTTCGCGGAGAGGAGGGTTACGCGGAAGGTGTCATCGTCATTTCGTACCCGGAGATAGATCACGATGCCCATTGCGCGCGTGGATGCATCTGCGAATCCGTGAATCTCGGTGCCGTGATCGAGGTCGAGCGGTCCGACCCACCGATCTATCGTTAGATTGTGAATCTCCGCCAAGTCATTGCAGAATCGTTCCCATCAGGGTGAAAACTCAGGGGGGAGCGTATCGTCCCATCCTGTTTTCTGTGTCCACAATTCTTGCATTAGTATTTTGCCCCGCACCGTGACGGGCGCGAGCCATCCTAGCGGATCGAATAATTGGGAGATGGTCGAGAGTACTCCTCGCTTCGAGCTGTGCGCGCGCGTGGGAGCCGTGAATAAGAAAGTGAACGTATCGGAGGCGGTGTTCTACGCGAGACCGAGGGCGCGTTGCGGGGCGTCGACGGCCATCGGTTTCTCGTTACTTGAATCCGGACTTCGTTCCTCCGCGGGAACTAATTTGGCGTAGTTCGCGACCCATTTTTTCAGCGCGAATCCCCCCGCTCCCAGGAGACGCTGGAGTTGCTGAATTTTCTCCTGGGCGGAGTGCAGCGTATTCGCGCCGGACAGTACGTCGTCAACGTACGTTTCCCGGAGGAGAATATCCTTTGCACGCGGAAAATTATCGCCCTCATCAATAGCCAACTGTTTCATGCATCGTAATGCGAGGAACGGGGCGCACGCGAGGCCGTAGGTGACTGTGGTAAGCGCGTATTCCTGAACCGGATGCGAGGGGTCGGAGCGCCAGACTATTCGCTGGGAGGTTTGGTCGTCAGTATGTACGCGGATTTGTCGGTACATCTTCTCATCGTCTGCTGCAAACGCGAACTGGAATCTACGCCAGCGGAGAATGGCGTCTGACAAGTCTACTTGTAATTTCGGACCGATGTGCAGACAGTCGTTGAGGGATGTACCGGACGACGAACGGTGCGATCCGTTGAAGACGACACGGATTTTCGACTCGCGGAGGACTCCGTGATGCTTCAGTACGAAGGACGCGGGTTCCGTTTGACTGTGGCGGTCGGATACAATGCGCATATGACCGAGTCGCTCGTACTCGTCGAGGAACGCGACGTATTTATTTTGTAATTCCGGACGCGACGCGAGGACCTTTTCGTTTCGAAGCAAAATTTGGAGAGCCGCCGATCGCGAGTCCCCGAGCTCGCAGGGGTTTTTTGCGAACGGCAAGCGCACGATGTACCGTCCGGTGTTATCGCGGGAATGCGTTTGGACAAAGTGGTTCTCACAAAGCCACTCGGAGGCCGTCAGTGCTGTCTCGATTTGCGTGTTCGGCTCTTCCTGGATCCAGAATTTCTGGATCAGATCGTAGAGGTCCCGGTCGACGCCGCACTGGAAGCTGCGGGCCGCGCAGGATGCAGCGGATGTGAGTCCGGAGGCCGCCGGACCGGAAATTATCCAGCCCAGCTTGGTGAGCTGAGCGACTGGAGTGTCATCATCCCCTCGCCTGATGTCGGGGCGAATGATGCGGCTGTACACGTCGACGCCAATGATGATGTCGATCGGCTGCGCCTCCAGGTAGGTGGGGTCGGCTAACTTTGACCCTCGTAGATGCGCCCAACTAGCTTGAGGGCTTGATACGCTGGGAACATAATGCGTTAATTGTGGTAAAATGAACGCTTTTACCTTGCAGGTGTACGCTTCTGTACGCGAAGACAGAATGAACGTGGAGACGCCCCGAGTGGTCACGTTCTGTCCTGCTCCGATCCCGTATATTGACAGGTTTGCATGCTGCCGTGGAAGACGCAGCCGTTGGCAGAGGCCCTCGGCGATGAAGGACACCTCGGATCCTTGATCGAGCAGAACGCGAGCTTCGACGCGGTCTCCGGTGGCGGCGATGACATCGACAAGTGCGGTTGCCAAGAGCATCGGACGGCGCAGCATGACCTTGAGCGAGATTGGCGTGACCTGATGCACGGATGCGGACGGAGGATCTCCGGACGGTGCGGAGTCTGCTGCCGATGAAGCGGAGGCGGCGTGGGAAGCATCGTGCAGCGACGTATGGTGCATCGACGTGCATTTCAGGCATCGTTTTGTGCTGCTGCAGGCGTTGCAGGGGTGGGTCCCCAAGCAATTATAGCAACGTCGTTGTTGCGAGACGAACTGCTTGCGTTGCTCCGGGCTCCTTGAGAGATATTTCGGGCAGCTTCCGATGTAGTGGCTCGCGTTGCACAGCGTGCACCGGCTCTGAGCCGCGGCGGTGGCGTGGGAGTGCGCGTTGGTCGATCGCGGCTTCTGTGTGGTCACGACAGCCTTGGCGTTGTCGACCGTGGCGAGCGCGCGTATGCGATTCTGCATAAACTTTTCGAGGACTGCGAATTCAGGATACTCGGTGTATTCCGCGATGAGGAGCTCCCATGCTTTCAGCGTCTCGGGATCCAGCCTGCGAGAGACCCAGTAGATGACGATCGGTCCCCAATGTTGCACTTGACACTTCAAACCTTGGAGCGCACTAAGAATTTGTGTCACCGTCCCGCGAATTCTCTTCAATTCCGTCGCGGATTCCGACTTCGCTGGTGTAATCGAAAACATGGTGTCGAGCAGGTTGTCGACAAGGACGCGCGTGTTTTCGTATTGTTCGACGATGATTTTCCACGCGCGTTCGAACTGATCACCGGCGACCGGTATGTTCCGAACAAGGTCGAGCGCGTCGCCGCTGAGGCTCCGGAGAAGATAATGGAACTTCTCGGTTTGGTCGAGGCTCGCGTTGTTCAATACCAGCGACGTGAACAGCGATTTGAAGGGCGGCCAATCTTTGAATTCCCCTGAGAAGTCGGGAACGTCGATGCGTCTCAGTTTCGCCGACGAGGTGCCCGGTGGATTTGACGCGCGGGGGCCTCCTTGAGAGTCGGAACCGCGGGGTGCAAGATCTTTTAGCATATTGCAGAGGGTGGCCTGTGTGTCGATGACCTTCTCTTCGCACTCGCCGCGCAGATCCTTGGCGAAATACACGTGTTTTTCGAGCTCGGCAGTGAATAATGCTTGCAGCTGCACGTGATTTGTTCGGAAATCGTCCCAATTGCGTAACAGTGCATCCAATCGGGCCTGGATGTACGCCTCGGTGAGGTTATTCATTCCTTTCTTTTTGGTGTTGGTGATGACTCGATCGATGCTGTTGTACAGTTCGACTTGTAGCGCGAACAGTGTTTTGGCCGTTGCCATTTTGAACGACCGGTGTGGTAACGAACGCGAGGTCACGGGACAAGCGAGCGAGACACAAACACACGCGCGAGCGGTTTTCGACGGTTAACGAACCGATTTGAACGAACAATGCGAGTTCACCGGAAATCGCACACGCGTTTTCTGACGCACTTTCAACACTGCGCTCCCCACTGATTGTAATCTCGATGTAAGATGCTGGGAGTCGCCGAAGGATCCGGCTCGAAGGACCAAAAAATGTATAATATCGGAATCAAAATCAGCGGGACATTGAGTGTTTGGAGAATAAATCAATGGATTTTTGTAACACGAACTGTTTATTCACACTTATAACAAAGAACACGATAAATCACGAGAATACTGATTGTTTGGGATTGGCTGAGCGTGTCGACAGCGTGATCGTATCGATCTACCGCGCCGCCCCGCTATTGGCGGATCACCGCGAAACCGCGAGATCGAGAGTCGATAAGCAGCTCGCAGTAGCATAGACCAACACCGTCGGACTTCGATTGGGATCGATTATCGACCCCAAAAAGGGGATTACTATTGGCGGATCGCTCTATCGATCCGCCAATCATTCGTTCGACGGTGACGGTAAACTGCCAGCTGTTCGACTCCGATCTCAACGATCATCAATCGTGCTCACTCTTGCGAACGGTAAACGTCGCGCTTCTCTTACCGGTTTCCGCGAGCAAGAAAGGCGATTCGATCTGTGATTCACGGCCGCTAAACGTGAATACCTCACCGCTCTATCAAAATTATCGGGTTAATCAAGCTACCTCTATTTAGCTTCGGTTAAATTCGCTTTATTGTGTACACAATCGCGCTTCGGCTGTGTTCATTTCAACATAGTTTTGTACAAGTTCGTTTGGGAGCGACGATCCCTTCGCGGGAATAAATAAAGTGACGTTTCATCGAAGTTTGTCGTTCTCCCACCATCTTGTCCGTAACACTGATAAAACGAACAAGCGGTTGTAACGTACGCGGGAACGAACACGGTATAACGGTAACAGACAAGGCGGTGCGACGGAAAAAGAGTTGTTTTCGCTCGGTGCGAGGACGAAAGTCTGTTATCGATCCGCCGGTGCTTGATCGAGGATCACGCGTTCGGTGGATCGCGAAGTGGGGGGTCGCGAGGATGACGTGACGTCATCCGCGCGACTAGGCGACGTTGATGACGCGGAACAGCCGACCGTCGGTCGGCCGAAACACATCGTCTGATTGATGGCTTCCTTCACTTCGTTAGTTGTGATGTTAGTTAGCATTTTGGTATTTTTCCTTATGTTGTTCGATCTCATAATATCTGTTTCTATCGCTTGAAAGTTCCTTTGTATCGAGTGTAAGGTGTTCACAACGTTAGTGACGTTAACGTTCACGTCGAAGTTTCGCATCTTGTATGATCTCTCTTCGTCCGTATCTGTTGTTACGGGTGATAGGCGGGGGTATTCTTTCACGCACAGGTGCCCCTTGCCTTCAACGTACGCTTTGACAATATCGTCCGTGCTCACTTCTCTGTGCACCGCTCCTGTTTCCGTGTCTGTTTCGTTGATGACGTTTCCTTTTCCCGTTGTCGCGTTTACATAGCTGCTGGATGTTTTCTCGTTTGCTTCTATGTTCTCTTGATTCTTGGTTCCTCTGTTTCCCTCGTTGAATCTTTCCAGTTCCCTCCTTAAATTGATTATTGGTTGGGAGTATATTTTATCCTTTGTGATTTTGACAATTGTTGTCTTGTTTTGGTTAAGTTTTGGCCCCGAGCTTGTGAGGATCGGGGATTTAGGGCTGTTCGGTATTGGTGGTCTGTTCATTGGGCTGTCTGACTTCAGTTTTTCTTCTACCTCTGTGAAGTCCTCCAGCTCCATTTTATCCTGGTCTGTGTCTGATTCCAGTATGGTATCAGGTTTGTTAAAAGGATCCTTCTTTTCTTTTTTTATTATAGGCACCAGTCTAATGGCTGGGAGGTTTTCCTTCGCCTGGCGGATGGTGGAGCTCATTAGTTCTGAGATTTCGAGAGGTGACATGCTCTCCGACAGCACTTGTATACTCTCATCGCTGGGAGAGGTTTGTATGATTTCCCTTATCTTATCTATACTGGAATCTGTACCTCCAGGGTCTTCCATGTTTCCTGTCTTCTTCTTTTATCGTTATTTCCTTCTAATATGTTCTTTCTTCTGTTTAGCCGCCTCTACGGGACGTTTAGTGCAGCCTGGGCAGGCTCAGCTTCCACCTGGAGCTTGTGCGCTTCGGTGTTTCACTTTTCTTTACGCGATTACTGCTTTCTATATTCGCTTACTATTTTTACTCTGTTAGCTAGGAGTGAGGTTGTACTAGCTAAGTGTTGATAATTATATTTTGTTTTTGGTATTTTTCTTTTTATTTATTAACTTCCCGATTTTATAGGGAAGTTATTGTAATCACCCCGAAAATCGAAAATCGATTTTTTAGCAGATCTTCACGTTTCATGGTCATTGGAGTCATTTTAGACTATTTTCAGCAAAATGTTCGTATGTGTGTGTGTGTGCGCGCGCGCGTGTGTGTGTGTGTGCGTATGGCCGTTTGTATGTTATCAAATTTTTCGTTATCGTTTTCTGAAAAAGTAACAACGCGATCAGAATGATGAATGATGCAATCGATGTGCCCCGCTGTAACTTAGAGCTGATTAGATTTTGGTCCATTTTGGTCAAGTAGTTTTTTAGTTTTTTTCGAAAGGATTTGATTCAACATTGCAATTTATACGAAAGGCGTATCCACCGAAGAAGCAAACGTAACTATATATATATTTAGACATACTTAAAAAAATTTTTTTTATAAAATTAAAAAAAAAATTTTTTTCCTTATTTTTCTTAATTTCAAAAAATTTTTTCCCCAATTATGCAACTAATGCTGTTACGGATGACGAACAGGTGTTCAATATCATCTCTGGCAGGAACCGTCCTAGATAAACGAACAGAGCCATCCTAGATAAATCTACATAGCTGTTTAGTTTAGTTTAGGGCCCATACATACGCACGACCAACTGGTCGTTGACAAAATACGAATGTTCACTCAAAGGGTACTGACAAGTACCACCCGTCATTGCAGGGGTATATAAGCCCTTGCATTTCTACTCTCGTGGGTTAGTACTGTCGTAATTACGAATCGTGTCGCGTCGTGCTGCATCTCGGAAGTCAACTACCAGTGAGATCGGGCTAAAGTTCCCCTTCGAATCAAAAGTTAACCGTATAGATTCCGCGAGTTCGGTGTAAAATCTATTAGGCAGTGATAAGGTTGCTCCGAGACCCCCGCATTGCCAGTGCGTCAACACCGTGCATCTAGTTTAGGTAATACACTTCTACTTTCAATTCTTTCTATTCTAAACTCAATTCATTCGCGACAATTACACAATTGTAACACTAATTCTTATAATCAGAATATATCTGTGTTCCTTGATAATTAACGCAAATTCATTAAACCCATAATTATCGTCCAATATCCTAATCGAGTAATTGAACGTCCCCACACGATACAATCTTACCGCTCGGATTGTATCACTAAATTATACTAGTTACGAGGCTTACTAACTATCCTAACAGCTCCCTGATTTCGCATCAGGTTCGTCTGTGCTTTTATCCAAACTCCTAGCGGCTCCCCAGTTTCGCATTGGGTTCGTCCGCGTCGTTCTACAACTTCCTAGCAGCTCCCCGGTTTCGCATCGGGTTCGTTTGCGCTTGACTCCATTCCTAGAGGCTCCCTGACTTCGCGTCAGGTTCGTCCTCGCTGTCTATAATCCTAGCGGCTCCCCAATTTCGCATTGGGTTCGTCCGCGTACCTTTAACTAACAAACTGATACCATATTCCTAGTGCAACAACACTTCGCCGGCCACTCGTGCTGCTCGCGGCCCTGGCTCGTAGCAATGCTAATGTAACCGCTTACAATAATCGAAAATTATTCCAATGCAAGAGTGAGTCAATCATCGCCGAGAATACATTTTCAAAGAATATCGATGAAAGTACAAAAACATTTATATTACAATCTTTAAATAAACAATCAGTTCAAAACGAATTGTTAACTGAGATTAAATTGAAAATTAATATAAAAAAATTTATGATAATTAATAACATTGATGTTGAAGACGGATTGATTAATGGAGCATGCGGACTATTAAAATTTATTACTTTTCAAGAAAATACTAAAATTACGTCTATACTGTGGTTAGATTTTCAATCGGCCAGAGTAGGAGAGAAAGTAAGAACTAGAAGAACAATAAGAACACCCACCTCAGGTGACCTGTTTATAGTGCCCCACCATGTATATATATTAGGGGTAATAACACTGTCCAACAAATTTCAACTTTTTTTATTTTTTCATATAACTGTTGGGTGGATCTTGTAGAGTTTTTTGCGCTGATTCCGAATCTGGCATTATTTTTTTTCCTACACGCACAGTTTAAAAAAAAATGGCTTTGAAAAAAAAACGTATTTTTCAACTTTAAACAAATATTGTGACGTTATTATAAGAGATATTGAATTGTTCTTTCTAGCAAAAGATTCTGTAGACTTTCCTGAATACAATGATATCCGATATTAATACATTATAAATGTTTAAACATGTTTAAACAGTCATTAAAGACGGAGAGGCACCACTTTTGCAGGAAATTTTGATGATATTTTTTTCAATTTGTATCAAAAAGTAAGGGTCCTGTGGAAAATCAAACTATACCACGCGGTAGAGCAGACTTTTATCTTGAGAAACCACCCTGTCAGGTTTCGAACATCGACGTTTTTACCGAGCCAGAAAGCAAAATATCATCGAGGAACACGAGTCGCCGCCAGTGGTGCTCTGCCACTAGCGCGGTCGCGCCGCTCCGTATTCCGACGAACGACCGTGCTAGTGGCACAGTACCACTGACGGTGACTCGTGTTCCGTGATGATATTTTGCTTTCTGGCTCGGTAAAAACGTCGATGTTCGAAACCAGACAGGGTGGTTTCTCAAGATAAAAGTCTGCTCTACCGCGTGGTATAGTTTGATTTTCCACTGGACCCTTACTTTTTGATACAAATTGAAAAAAATATCATCAAAATTTCCTGCAAAAGTGGTGTCTCTCCGTCTTTAATGACTGTTTAAACATGTTTAAACATTTATGTTTCGGCTTCGCCTTTAAATGGAGATGCCGGGGCGCCGGGATCGCCCAGATTTGAGCGCGCGGAGACAAGAGAACGGGAAAATGATATAACGAGGAGACTCGCGAGAACAGACGGGTTGATTGAATGTCTGACAGGTGACAACTCACTTTTATTTATCGTTAGAGCAAGGAGCGATAGTACAATGAAACTTGGATGATGGTGGCCGTGTGAGGTATCGCAAGGAATGGGCTCCTCCGACGCAGGAGGGTCCCTAAATAGCCGTCGCGTCGGCCGAGGTGGTGTCACGCTATTGGCGTGGATCGCTCATCGAATCGATTGTTTTGAGATGTTGGATTATCAACAAAGTTACAAAAATTAATCAACGATCTCAGAGTCGTATTCTTAAACAGAGATTACAAAGTATCAATAGAACGTTCTCGGAAGTAGACTTTCTTTCAAGTGTCGAACTGTGGGGGGCTAACCTAAACAGTTTGCAGATACGAAGGGACTCTGGTTTCCTTTCTGGGGACCCCAACGGTTCTCCCCTTCCAAAAGGTCAGTCGAAGCTAAGACATCTCGTAGTAAAGAGCTTCCTTCCGCGCCGTGAAATAAAGGCTAATTTTACTTTAAAAGAACTAGTGTTCACTTACTTACACCCATATCCAATAGGTTATGGGCCCAGTTAATGTTGAAATACTCTCGTAATTTAGTGAACTGTGTTTATAAACTATAGTTAAGTTATTTTTAATTAAAACATATAAGCACATATGTATATTTAGGACTAGTGACGTTTAACTTAGTGATATTTAATTAGTGACATTTATCTAACATAGTGACGTTTACTTTAGTGACATTTAATTAACTGTTTAAAACATTTTAGTGTATATATATATAGTGCTGAATACAATTGAACATGGACAACTTGAGAATGAGAAGGAACATTAAACCTTTTGATGGTGAGAGATACAGTCTATGGAAGTTAAGAATTCGGTCACTACTGAACGAATTAGATGTGATAAAAGTAATAGATCAGAACATTCCGGAAAGATTAAATACCGAGTGGATTAAGGCTGAAAGAATCGCGAAGAATACAATAATAGATTATTTGTCCGATTCCTTTTTGGGCTTCGCACACACTGGGAGCACGGCGCGGGAAATAATAAAAAGCTTAGATGCTATATACGAGCGAAAAAGCCTCGCGACGCAATTGGCGTTAAGAAAGAAACTTTTAAGCCTAAAATTAGAAGGTGATACACCATTGGCAAAACATTTCACCGTATTCGACGATTTGAATGCGGAACTATTATCCGCGGGTGCAAACGTGGGAGAGGCTGATAAAGTGTCGAATTTATTGTTAACTTTACCTTCCGTATATGACGGTGTAATAACTGCAATTGAGACATTGTCTGAGGACAATTTAACATTAGCCTTCGTTAAGGCGCGCTTGTTAGACCATGAGGTAAAATTGAAAACAGAAAGTAATCCCACAAGTACGAAAGTTCTTCAAGCACATAGAGTACACAATTTTAAAAGAAATAATACAGGAATGAAAAGGGTTTTTCAAAATAATAAAAGGTTCAATAAAATTAATACGCCGAACCAGTCATTTAAAATTAATCGAATGGGAAATATGAAATGTCATCACTGCGGAAGAAAAGGACATAAAATTCGGGACTGTTTCCATTACAAGAGGAGTCAGCAATACCACGAAGATAAGAAAAGGACGGCACAAACGACTCAAGTGACAGAACCGAGCGGATCGCAGGTAGAGGCTGAAGGTTTCGCGTTTATGGCAGGAAACCTGGAAAACAAAGGAACGGAAGACTTGACATTCCTACTCGACTCAGGGGCCTCGGACCATCTTGTAAACAGGGATGACTGTTTTACAACCTATTACACGTTGCAGCCACCCATAAGGATTTCAGTTGCCAAAAACGGAACGTTCATAACGGCGACAAAGAAGGGCAACATCAAGGTGACGAGCAACCTTGGGATCGAGGGTGTTCTGGAAGATGTCCTCTACTGCCAGGACGTCCCGTACAATTTACTGTCGGTGAGAAAAATGCAGCAGGCAGGGTTGTGCATCAGTTTCGATGAGGAAGGGGTCCACATAACGAGGAATGGTAAATTGGTAATGAGTGGTAAGCCCTTAGAGAATTTAACATGCATTGAATTTAAAATTAATAGAAAAATAGTAAACTGTCTTTCACGAGTTCACAATGCCATCAAAAATAACTATGAACTGTGGCATAGACGATTGGGACACATTGGAAAGGCAAAGTTTATACAGTTGAGGGATAAACAAATGGTCGACGACATAGAACATAT
The DNA here is from genome assembly GCA_963966675.1 of Lasioglossum calceatum. NCBI lineage: Eukaryota > Metazoa > Arthropoda > Insecta > Hymenoptera > Halictidae > Lasioglossum > Lasioglossum calceatum. Next base: position 104,929 of record CAXAAD010000126.1, read on the forward strand.
TAACAATGTTGTACCAAATGATAGCTTATGTGAAGCTTGTATAAATGGTAAACAAGCAAGATTACGTTTTGAAAAAGCTAAGGACAAAAGTCATATAAAACGACCATTGTTTATCATTCATACTGACGTTTGCGGACCTATCACTCCATCTACCGTTAATAATAAGAATTATTTTGTATTATTTGTCGATGATTTTACTCACTATTGTGTCACATATGTGATCACGCATAAATCAGATGTATTTTCGTCATTCAAAGATTTTGTTGCAAAAAGTGAAGCTCATTTTAATTTGAAAATTGTTAATTTATATTCTGATAACGGTAGAGAATACTTATCAAATGAGATGAAAGATTATTGTGTGCAAAAGGGTATCAGTTTTCATTTAACGGTTCCACGAACACCTCAATTGAATGGTATTTCAGAACGCATGGTTCGGACAATTACAGAAAAAGCACGTACGATGATAAGTGGTGCTAGTCTAGATAAAGTGTTTTGGGGAGATGCAGTGATTACTGCAACTTATATAATTAATTTGACCCCGACTAAAGCTTTAAAAGAAAATAAAACTCCATTCGAATTATGGCACGGTAAAAAGCCTAAATTAAAGTATTTAAAAATTTTTGGTTCAACTGTTTATGTTCATAATAAAGTCAGAAAAACAAAATTTGATGAAAAGTCATGGAAAGGAATTTTACTTGGCTATGAACCGAATGGTTATAAGGTGTGGGACGTGGATAATGAAAAATACGTTGTAGCTAGAGACGTAATAGTAGATGAAACGAATTACTTAGAAACTCGACCAGGAACGAGACCTAAAAAGGTCGATGGAAACATCTATAGTAAAACTGATGCATCTGACATTAGGTCAAAATCAGTGGAAATAGATGAATTGTTTTATAAATCTGATAATGATAAATCAGATGTATTAAAGTCGAGAGCAAAAGTAAATTCGAAAGAAAAGTTAAATGAAAACCCAAATAAATTTGTAACAGAAACAAATGTGCACAATGAATCTTGTTCTAAAAATGATAAAGATAAGATAGCAGAGAAAATCGAACCTAGAAGGAGTGACAGGATTAAGCAACGATCTCATATTTCGTACAATGAAAGTGACACACAAAATGACATTATCATGTGTGCACAATCTTTTGTAAATCACATACCAAATTCATTTGAAGAGATTGAAAGTAGGGATGATATTGTTCATTGGAAACAAGCAATAAACAGTGAAATCAATTCGCTGCTGTTAAATAAAACTTGGACATTAGTTGAAAAACCTAAAGGTATAAACATAGTCGACTGTAAATGGATATTTACAATTAAGAGCGATGAACACGGTAACCCGTCGAAATACAAGGCACGTCTTGTTGCACGTGGATTCAGTCAGGAATATTTAACTGACTACAATGAAACATTTGCACCAGTCGCAAGAATGGCTAGTTTTAGATTTATAGTTGCTTTTGCTAATCAGTTTAATTTATTGATACACCATATGGATGTCAAGACTGCATTTTTAAATGGTGAATTAAAGGAGGAGATTTATATGAAAGTTCCTCAAGGAATTACGTGCGAAAGCAACCAAGTTTGCAAGTTGAATAAGGCAATATATGGTTTAAAACAGGCAGCAAGATGTTGGTTTGAAGTATTTGACAGAAGTCTGGTAGAAATGGGTTTCCGAAGTTCATCAGTCGACCGTTGTATTTATATCTTAGATAAAGGAAATGTATTGCAAAATATATACGTTGTACTATATGTGGACGATCTTGTGATTGCTACTGCAAACTTGGAAACAATGACTAAATTCAAAGGTTATTTAATGAATAAATTTAAAATGACAGATTTAAATGATATTAGTTTCTTTTTAGGAATAAGAATTGAACGTCATGAAAACAAAATAACCCTAGATCAAAGTGGATATATTAAAACTGTTTTAGAGAAATTTAATATGAATGAATGTAACCCCGTTAGTGCACCTTTGCCAAGCAAGTTAGATTATCAAGCTTTAAACTCTGAAGAAAAATTAGAAGCACCATGCCGTAATCTGATCGGTTGTCTAATGTACGTAATGTTATGTACAAGGCCCGATTTGAGTGCGGCAATAAATATATTAAGTAGATACACGAATAAAAATAATAAAGAACTTTGGCAGAATTTAAAGCGAGTATTAAGATACCTTAAAGGTACAATTAATATTAAATTAGTATATGTGAGAGCAAATTATGATGAAATTATAAGTGGATATGCCGACTCTGATTGGGGAGGTCATGATGAAAATGACAGAAGGAGTACAACGGGATACTTATTCAAATTATTTGAACAATGCACAATTTGTTGGTCAACAAAAAGACAAGCATCTGTGGCTGCATCTTCTACTGAAGCAGAATATATGGCCCTCTTTGAAGCCACCAGAGAAGCTTTATGGTTAAAATCTTTAGCGGACAGCATAAGTATGGATATTTCAAAGCCAATAGTAATATACGAAGATAATAATGGCTGTATAAGCATAGCAAATAATCCAAGTAATCACAAGAGATCGAAGCATATAGATATCAAGTATCATTTTTCCAGGGAGCAAATTGAGAAGAATATTATTAAATTGATATTTGTCTCCACAGAAAATCAAGTAGCTGACGTCTTGACAAAGCCATTGCCAGCACCTAAATTTATGGAATTCAGGACAAAGTTGGGCTTAGAGTAAATCAAGTTTTATGTATGAAAAAAAAAAAAAAAAAAAAAAAAAAAAATTTTAGAAATAAGATTGAAATGAATATATTATAGTTTTAATAGTATACAGTTTTGATATGGTCTGATTAGGTTTTATGGGTTTCCCTAATCCTTGGCAACAAATGTTGGACCATTTGTAATTTCCCAGAAAACGGCAAGAAAGGAATCTCTTTGCAATTTATTTTATTATAAAGTTTAATTTGTAATTAGGTTAGTATTCAATCGTAATTTATGAGACATATATATAGAATAATATCAGATAACGTGTATTGTATTGTTTAATCTTATTTGAGAGGAGTTGATTTATTTTTGAGGGGGCGTGTTGGATTATCAACAAAGTTACAAAAATTAATCAACGATCTCAGAGTCGTATTCTTAAACAGAGATTACAAAGTATCAATAGAACGTTCTCGGAAGTAGACTTTCTTTCAAGTGTCGAACTGTGGGGGGCTAACCTAAACAGTTTGCAGATACGAAGGGACTCTGGTTTCCTTTCTGGGGACCCCAACGGTTCTCCCCTTCCAAAAGGTCAGTCGAAGCTAAGACATCTCGTAGTAAAGAGCTTCCTTCCGCGCCGTGAAATAAAGGCTAATTTTACTTTAAAAGAACTAGTGTTCACTTACTTACACCCATATCCAATAGGTTATGGGCCCAGTTAATGTTGAAATACTCTCGTAATTTAGTGAACTGTGTTTATAAACTATAGTTAAGTTATTTTTAATTAAAACATATAAGCACATATGTATATTTAGGACTAGTGACGTTTAACTTAGTGATATTTAATTAGTGACATTTATCTAACATAGTGACGTTTACTTTAGTGACATTTAATTAACTGTTTAAAACATTTTAGTGTATATATATATAGTGCTGAATACAATTGAACATGGACAACTTGAGAATGAGAAGGAACATTAAACCTTTTGATGGTGAGAGATACAGTCTATGGAAGTTAAGAATTCGGTCACTACTGAACGAATTAGATGTGATAAAAGTAATAGATCAGAACATTCCGGAAAGATTAAATACCGAGTGGATTAAGGCTGAAAGAATCGCGAAGAATACAATAATAGATTATTTGTCCGATTCCTTTTTGGGCTTCGCACACACTGGGAGCACGGCGCGGGAAATAATAAAAAGCTTAGATGCTATATACGAGCGAAAAAGCCTCGCGACGCAATTGGCGTTAAGAAAGAAACTTTTAAGCCTAAAATTAGAAGGTGATACACCATTGGCAAAACATTTCACCGTATTCGACGATTTGAATGCGGAACTATTATCCGCGGGTGCAAACGTGGGAGAGGCTGATAAAGTGTCGAATTTATTGTTAACTTTACCTTCCGTATATGACGGTGTAATAACTGCAATTGAGACATTGTCTGAGGACAATTTAACATTAGCCTTCGTTAAGGCGCGCTTGTTAGACCATGAGGTAAAATTGAAAACAGAAAGTAATCCCACAAGTACGAAAGTTCTTCAAGCACATAGAGTACACAATTTTAAAAGAAATAATACAGGAATGAAAAGGGTTTTTCAAAATAATAAAAGGTTCAATAAAATTAATACGCCGAACCAGTCCTTTAAAATTAATCGAATGGGAAATATGAAATGTCATCACTGCGGAAGAAAAGGACATAAAATTCGGGACTGTTTCCATTACAAGAGGAGTCAGCAATACCACGAAGATAAGAAAAGGACGGCACAAACGACTCAAGTGACAGAACCGAGCGGATCGCAGGTAGAGGCTGAAGGTTTCGCGTTTATGGCAGGAAACCTGGAAAACAAAGGAACGGAAGACTTGACATTCCTACTCGACTCAGGGGCCTCGGACCATCTTGTAAACAGGGATGACTGTTTTACAACCTATTACACGTTGCAGCCACCCATAAGGATTTCAGTTGCCAAAAACGGAACGTTCATAACGGCGACAAAGAAGGGCAACATCAAGGTGACGAGCAACCTTGGGATCGAGGGTGTTCTGGAAGATGTCCTCTACTGCCAGGACGTCCCGTACAATTTACTGTCGGTGAGAAAAATGCAGCAGGCAGGGTTGTGCATCAGTTTCGATGAGGAAGGGGTCCACATAACGAGGAATGGTAAATTGGTAATGAGTGGTAAGCCCTTAGAGAATTTAACATGCATTGAATTTAAAATTAATAGAAAAATAGTAAACTGTCTTTCACGAGTTCACAATGCCATCAAAAATAACTATGAACTGTGGCATAGACGATTGGGACACATTGGAAAGGCAAAGTTTATACAGTTGAGGGATAAACAAATGGTCGACGACATAGAACATATTAACAATGTTGTACCAAATGATAGCTTATGTGAAGCTTGTATAAATGGTAAACAAGCAAGATTACGTTTTGAAAAAGCTAAGGACAAAAGTCATATAAAACGACCATTGTTTATCATTCATACTGACGTTTGCGGACCTATCACTCCATCTACCGTTAATAATAAGAATTATTTTGTATTATTTGTCGATGATTTTACTCACTATTGTGTCACATATGTGATCACGCATAAATCAGATGTATTTTCGTCATTCAAAGATTTTGTTGCAAAAAGTGAAGCTCATTTTAATTTGAAAATTGTTAATTTATATTCTGATAACGGTAGAGAATACTTATCAAATGAGATGAAAGATTATTGTGTGCAAAAGGGTATCAGTTTTCATTTAACGGTTCCACGAACACCTCAATTGAATGGTATTTCAGAACGCATGGTTCGGACAATTACAGAAAAAGCACGTACGATGATAAGTGGTGCTAGTCTAGATAAAGTGTTTTGGGGAGATGCAGTGATTACTGCAACTTATATAATTAATTTGACCCCGACTAAAGCTTTAAAAGAAAATAAAACTCCATTCGAATTATGGCACGGTAAAAAGCCTAAATTAAAGTATTTAAAAATTTTTGGTTCAACTGTTTATGTTCATAATAAAGTCAGAAAAACAAAATTTGATGAAAAGTCATGGAAAGGAATTTTACTTGGCTATGAACCGAATGGTTATAAGGTGTGGGACGTGGATAATGAAAAATACGTTGTAGCTAGAGACGTAATAGTAGATGAAACGAATTACTTAGAAACTCGACCAGGAACGAGACCTAAAAAGGTCGATGGAAACATCTATAGTAAAACTGATGCATCTGACATTAGGTCAAAATCAGTGGAAATAGATGAATTGTTTTATAAATCTGATAATGATAAATCAGATGTATTAAAGTCGAGAGCAAAAGTAAATTCGAAAGAAAAGTTAAATGAAAACCCAAATAAATTTGTAACAGAAACAAATGTGCACAATGAATCTTGTTCTAAAAATGATAAAGATAAGATAGCAGAGAAAATCGAACCTAGAAGGAGTGACAGGATTAAGCAACGATCTCATATTTCGTACAATGAAAGTGACACACAAAATGACATTATCATGTGTGCACAATCTTTTGTAAATCACATACCAAATTCATTTGAAGAGATTGAAAGTAGGGATGATATTGTTCATTGGAAACAAGCAATAAACAGTGAAATCAATTCGCTGCTGTTAAATAAAACTTGGACATTAGTTGAAAAACCTAAAGGTATAAACATAGTCGACTGTAAATGGATATTTACAATTAAGAGCGATGAACACGGTAACCCGTCGAAATACAAGGCACGTCTTGTTGCACGTGGATTCAGTCAGGAATATTTAACTGACTACAATGAAACATTTGCACCAGTCGCAAGAATGGCTAGTTTTAGATTTATAGTTGCTTTTGCTAATCAGTTTAATTTATTGATACACCATATGGATGTCAAGACTGCATTTTTAAATGGTGAATTAAAGGAGGAGATTTATATGAAAGTTCCTCAAGGAATTACGTGCGAAAGCAACCAAGTTTGCAAGTTGAATAAGGCAATATATGGTTTAAAACAGGCAGCAAGATGTTGGTTTGAAGTATTTGACAGAAGTCTGGTAGAAATGGGTTTCCGAAGTTCATCAGTCGACCGTTGTATTTATATCTTAGATAAAGGAAATGTATTGCAAAATATATACGTTGTACTATATGTGGACGATCTTGTGATTGCTACTGCAAACTTGGAAACAATGACTAAATTCAAAGGTTATTTAATGAATAAATTTAAAATGACAGATTTAAATGATATTAGTTTCTTTTTAGGAATAAGAATTGAACGTCATGAAAACAAAATAACCCTAGATCAAAGTGGATATATTAAAACTGTTTTAGAGAAATTTAATATGAATGAATGTAACCCCGTTAGTGCACCTTTGCCAAGCAAGTTAGATTATCAAGCTTTAAACTCTGAAGAAAAATTAGAAGCACCATGCCGTAATCTGATCGGTTGTCTAATGTACGTAATGTTATGTACAAGGCCCGATTTGAGTGCGGCAATAAATATATTAAGTAGATACACGAATAAAAATAATAAAGAACTTTGGCAGAATTTAAAGCGAGTATTAAGATACCTTAAAGGTACAATTAATATTAAATTAGTATATGTGAGAGCAAATTATGATGAAATTATAAGTGGATATGCCGACTCTGATTGGGGAGGTCATGATGAAAATGACAGAAGGAGTACAACGGGATACTTATTCAAATTATTTGAACAATGCACAATTTGTTGGTCAACAAAAAGACAAGCATCTGTGGCTGCATCTTCTACTGAAGCAGAATATATGGCCCTCTTTGAAGCCACCAGAGAAGCTTTATGGTTAAAATCTTTAGCGGACAGCATAAGTATGGATATTTCAAAGCCAATAGTAATATACGAAGATAATAATGGCTGTATAAGCATAGCAAATAATCCAAGTAATCACAAGAGATCGAAGCATATAGATATCAAGTATCATTTTTCCAGGGAGCAAATTGAGAAGAATATTATTAAATTGATATTTGTCTCCACAGAAAATCAAGTAGCTGACGTCTTGACAAAGCCATTGCCAGCACCTAAATTTATGGAATTCAGGACAAAGTTGGGCTTAGAGTAAATCAAGTTTTATGTATGAAAAAAAAAAAAAAAAAAAAAAAAAAAAATTTTAGAAATAAGATTGAAATGAATATATTATAGTTTTAATAGTATACAGTTTTGATATGGTCTGATTAGGTTTTATGGGTTTCCCTAATCCTTGGCAACAAATGTTGGACCATTTGTAATTTCCCAGAAAACGGCAAGAAAGGAATCTCTTTGCAATTTATTTTATTATAAAGTTTAATTTGTAATTAGGTTAGTATTCAATCGTAATTTATGAGACATATATATAGAATAATATCAGATAACGTGTATTGTATTGTTTAATCTTATTTGAGAGGAGTTGATTTATTTTTGAGGGGGCGTGTTGGATTATCAACAAAGTTACAAAAATTAATCAACGATCTCAGAGTCGTATTCTTAAACAGAGATTACAAAGTATCAATAGAACGTTCTCGGAAGTAGACTTTCTTTCAAGTGTCGAACTGTGGGGGGCTAACCTAAACAGTTTGCAGATACGAAGGGACTCTGGTTTCCTTTCTGGGGACCCCAACGGTTCTCCCCTTCCAAAAGGTCAGTCGAAGCTAAGACATCTCGTAGTAAAGAGCTTCCTTCCGCGCCGTGAAATAAAGGCTAATTTTACTTTAAAAGAACTAGTGTTCACTTACTTACACCCATATCCAATAGGTTATGGGCCCAGTTAATGTTGAAATACTCTCGTAATTTAGTGAACTGTGTTTATAAACTATAGTTAAGTTATTTTTAATTAAAACATATAAGCACATATGTATATTTAGGACTAGTGACGTTTAACTTAGTGATATTTAATTAGTGACATTTATCTAACATAGTGACGTTTACTTTAGTGACATTTAATTAACTGTTTAAAACATTTTAGTGTATATATATATAGTGCTGAATACAATTGAACATGGACAACTTGAGAATGAGAAGGAACATTAAACCTTTTGATGGTGAGAGATACAGTCTATGGAAGTTAAGAATTCGGTCACTACTGAACGAATTAGATGTGATAAAAGTAATAGATCAGAACATTCCGGAAAGATTAAATACCGAGTGGATTAAGGCTGAAAGAATCGCGAAGAATACAATAATAGATTATTTGTCCGATTCCTTTTTGGGCTTCGCACACACTGGGAGCACGGCGCGGGAAATAATAAAAAGCTTAGATGCTATATACGAGCGAAAAAGCCTCGCGACGCAATTGGCGTTAAGAAAGAAACTTTTAAGCCTAAAATTAGAAGGTGATACACCATTGGCAAAACATTTCACCGTATTCGACGATTTGAATGCGGAACTATTATCCGCGGGTGCAAACGTGGGAGAGGCTGATAAAGTGTCGAATTTATTGTTAACTTTACCTTCCGTATATGACGGTGTAATAACTGCAATTGAGACATTGTCTGAGGACAATTTAACATTAGCCTTCGTTAAGGCGCGCTTGTTAGACCATGAGGTAAAATTGAAAACAGAAAGTAATCCCACAAGTACGAAAGTTCTTCAAGCACATAGAGTACACAATTTTAAAAGAAATAATACAGGAATGAAAAGGGTTTTTCAAAATAATAAAAGGTTCAATAAAATTAATACGCCGAACCAGTCCTTTAAAATTAATCGAATGGGAAATATGAAATGTCATCACTGCGGAAGAAAAGGACATAAAATTCGGGACTGTTTCCATTACAAGAGGAGTCAGCAATACCACGAAGATAAGAAAAGGACGGCACAAACGACTCAAGTGACAGAACCGAGCGGATCGCAGGTAGAGGCTGAAGGTTTCGCGTTTATGGCAGGAAACCTGGAAAACAAAGGAACGGAAGACTTGACATTCCTACTCGACTCAGGGGCCTCGGACCATCTTGTAAACAGGGATGACTGTTTTACAACCTATTACACGTTGCAGCCACCCATAAGGATTTCAGTTGCCAAAAACGGAACGTTCATAACGGCGACAAAGAAGGGCAACATCAAGGTGACGAGCAACCTTGGGATCGAGGGTGTTCTGGAAGATGTCCTCTACTGCCAGGACGTCCCGTACAATTTACTGTCGGTGAGAAAAATGCAGCAGGCAGGGTTGTGCATCAGTTTCGATGAGGAAGGGGTCCACATAACGAGGAATGGTAAATTGGTAATGAGTGGTAAGCCCTTAGAGAATTTAACATGCATTGAATTTAAAATTAATAGAAAAATAGTAAACTGTCTTTCACGAGTTCACAATGCCATCAAAAATAACTATGAACTGTGGCATAGACGATTGGGACACATTGGAAAGGCAAAGTTTATACAGTTGAGGGATAAACAAATGGTCGACGACATAGAACATATTAACAATGTTGTACCAAATGATAGCTTATGTGAAGCTTGTATAAATGGTAAACAAGCAAGATTACGTTTTGAAAAAGCTAAGGACAAAAGTCATATAAAACGACCATTGTTTATCATTCATACTGACGTTTGCGGACCTATCACTCCATCTACCGTTAATAATAAGAATTATTTTGTATTATTTGTCGATGATTTTACTCACTATTGTGTCACATATGTGATCACGCATAAATCAGATGTATTTTCGTCATTCAAAGATTTTGTTGCAAAAAGTGAAGCTCATTTTAATTTGAAAATTGTTAATTTATATTCTGATAACGGTAGAGAATACTTATCAAATGAGATGAAAGATTATTGTGTGCAAAAGGGTATCAGTTTTCATTTAACGGTTCCACGAACACCTCAATTGAATGGTATTTCAGAACGCATGGTTCGGACAATTACAGAAAAAGCACGTACGATGATAAGTGGTGCTAGTCTAGATAAAGTGTTTTGGGGAGATGCAGTGATTACTGCAACTTATATAATTAATTTGACCCCGACTAAAGCTTTAAAAGAAAATAAAACTCCATTCGAATTATGGCACGGTAAAAAGCCTAAATTAAAGTATTTAAAAATTTTTGGTTCAACTGTTTATGTTCATAATAAAGTCAGAAAAACAAAATTTGATGAAAAGTCATGGAAAGGAATTTTACTTGGCTATGAACCGAATGGTTATAAGGTGTGGGACGTGGATAATGAAAAATACGTTGTAGCTAGAGACGTAATAGTAGATGAAACGAATTACTTAGAAACTCGACCAGGAACGAGACCTAAAAAGGTCGATGGAAACATCTATAGTAAAACTGATGCATCTGACATTAGGTCAAAATCAGTGGAAATAGATGAATTGTTTTATAAATCTGATAATGATAAATCAGATGTATTAAAGTCGAGAGCAAAAGTAAATTCGAAAGAAAAGTTAAATGAAAACCCAAATAAATTTGTAACAGAAACAAATGTGCACAATGAATCTTGTTCTAAAAATGATAAAGATAAGATAGCAGAGAAAATCGAACCTAGAAGGAGTGACAGGATTAAGCAACGATCTCATATTTCGTACAATGAAAGTGACACACAAAATGACATTATCATGTGTGCACAATCTTTTGTAAATCACATACCAAATTCATTTGAAGAGATTGAAAGTAGGGATGATATTGTTCATTGGAAACAAGCAATAAACAGTGAAATCAATTCGCTGCTGTTAAATAAAACTTGGACATTAGTTGAAAAACCTAAAGGTATAAACATAGTCGACTGTAAATGGATATTTACAATTAAGAGCGATGAACACGGTAACCCGTCGAAATACAAGGCACGTCTTGTTGCACGTGGATTCAGTCAGGAATATTTAACTGACTACAATGAAACATTTGCACCAGTCGCAAGAATGGCTAGTTTTAGATTTATAGTTGCTTTTGCTAATCAGTTTAATTTATTGATACACCATATGGATGTCAAGACTGCATTTTTAAATGGTGAATTAAAGGAGGAGATTTATATGAAAGTTCCTCAAGGAATTACGTGCGAAAGCAACCAAGTTTGCAAGTTGAATAAGGCAATATATGGTTTAAAACAGGCAGCAAGATGTTGGTTTGAAGTATTTGACAGAAGTCTGGTAGAAATGGGTTTCCGAAGTTCATCAGTCGACCGTTGTATTTATATCTTAGATAAAGGAAATGTATTGCAAAATATATACGTTGTACTATATGTGGACGATCTTGTGATTGCTACTGCAAACTTGGAAACAATGACTAAATTCAAAGGTTATTTAATGAATAAATTTAAAATGACAGATTTAAATGATATTAGTTTCTTTTTAGGAATAAGAATTGAACGTCATGAAAACAAAATAACCCTAGATCAAAGTGGATATATTAAAACTGTTTTAGAGAAATTTAATATGAATGAATGTAACCCCGTTAGTGCACCTTTGCCAAGCAAGTTAGATTATCAAGCTTTAAACTCTGAAGAAAAATTAGAAGCACCATGCCGTAATCTGATCGGTTGTCTAATGTACGTAATGTTATGTACAAGGCCCGATTTGAGTGCGGCAATAAATATATTAAGTAGATACACGAATAAAAATAATAAAGAACTTTGGCAGAATTTAAAGCGAGTATTAAGATACCTTAAAGGTACAATTAATATTAAATTAGTATATGTGAGAGCAAATTATGATGAAATTATAAGTGGATATGCCGACTCTGATTGGGGAGGTCATGATGAAAATGACAGAAGGAGTACAACGGGATACTTATTCAAATTATTTGAACAATGCACAATTTGTTGGTCAACAAAAAGACAAGCATCTGTGGCTGCATCTTCTACTGAAGCAGAATATATGGCCCTCTTTGAAGCCACCAGAGAAGCTTTATGGTTAAAATCTTTAGCGGACAGCATAAGTATGGATATTTCAAAGCCAATAGTAATATACGAAGATAATAATGGCTGTATAAGCATAGCAAATAATCCAAGTAATCACAAGAGATCGAAGCATATAGATATCAAGTATCATTTTTCCAGGGAGCAAATTGAGAAGAATATTATTAAATTGATATTTGTCTCCACAGAAAATCAAGTAGCTGACGTCTTGACAAAGCCATTGCCAGCACCTAAATTTATGGAATTCAGGACAAAGTTGGGCTTAGAGTAAATCAAGTTTTATGTATGAAAAAAAAAAAAAAAAAAAAAAAAAAAAAAATTTTAGAAATAAGATTGAAATGAATATATTATAGTTTTAATAGTATACAGTTTTGATATGGTCTGATTAGGTTTTATGGGTTTCCCTAATCCTTGGCAACAAATGTTGGACCATTTGTAATTTCCCAGAAAACGGCAAGAAAGGAATCTCTTTGCAATTTATTTTATTATAAAGTTTAATTTGTAATTAGGTTAGTATTCAATCGTAATTTATGAGACATATATATAGAATAATATCAGATAACGTGTATTGTATTGTTTAATCTTATTTGAGAGGAGTTGATTTATTTTTGAGGGGGCGTGTTGGATTATCAACAAAGTTACAAAAATTAATCAACGATCTCAGAGTCGTATTCTTAAACAGAGATTACAAAGTATCAATAGAACGTTCTCGGAAGTAGACTTTCTTTCAAGTGTCGAACTGTGGGGGGCTAACCTAAACAGTTTGCAGATACGAAGGGACTCTGGTTTCCTTTCTGGGGACCCCAACGGTTCTCCCCTTCCAAAAGGTCAGTCGAAGCTAAGACATCTCGTAGTAAAGAGCTTCCTTCCGCGCCGTGAAATAAAGGCTAATTTTACTTTAAAAGAACTAGTGTTCACTTACTTACACCCATATCCAATAGGTTATGGGCCCAGTTAATGTTGAAATACTCTCGTAATTTAGTGAACTGTGTTTATAAACTATAGTTAAGTTATTTTTAATTAAAACATATAAGCACATATGTATATTTAGGACTAGTGACGTTTAACTTAGTGATATTTAATTAGTGACATTTATCTAACATAGTGACGTTTACTTTAGTGACATTTAATTAACTGTTTAAAACATTTTAGTGTATATATATATAGTGCTGAATACAATTGAACATGGACAACTTGAGAATGAGAAGGAACATTAAACCTTTTGATGGTGAGAGATACAGTCTATGGAAGTTAAGAATTCGGTCACTACTGAACGAATTAGATGTGATAAAAGTAATAGATCAGAACATTCCGGAAAGATTAAATACCGAGTGGATTAAGGCTGAAAGAATCGCGAAGAATACAATAATAGATTATTTGTCCGATTCCTTTTTGGGCTTCGCACACACTGGGAGCACGGCGCGGGAAATAATAAAAAGCTTAGATGCTATATACGAGCGAAAAAGCCTCGCGACGCAATTGGCGTTAAGAAAGAAACTTTTAAGCCTAAAATTAGAAGGTGATACACCATTGGCAAAACATTTCACCGTATTCGACGATTTGAATGCGGAACTATTATCCGCGGGTGCAAACGTGGGAGAGGCTGATAAAGTGTCGAATTTATTGTTAACTTTACCTTCCGTATATGACGGTGTAATAACTGCAATTGAGACATTGTCTGAGGACAATTTAACATTAGCCTTCGTTAAGGCGCGCTTGTTAGACCATGAGGTAAAATTGAAAACAGAAAGTAATCCCACAAGTACGAAAGTTCTTCAAGCACATAGAGTACACAATTTTAAAAGAAATAATACAGGAATGAAAAGGGTTTTTCAAAATAATAAAAGGTTCAATAAAATTAATACGCCGAACCAGTCCTTTAAAATTAATCGAATGGGAAATATGAAATGTCATCACTGCGGAAGAAAAGGACATAAAATTCGGGACTGTTTCCATTACAAGAGGAGTCAGCAATACCACGAAGATAAGAAAAGGACGGCACAAACGACTCAAGTGACAGAACCGAGCGGATCGCAGGTAGAGGCTGAAGGTTTCGCGTTTATGGCAGGAAACCTGGAAAACAAAGGAACGGAAGACTTGACATTCCTACTCGACTCAGGGGCCTCGGACCATCTTGTAAACAGGGATGACTGTTTTACAACCTATTACACGTTGCAGCCACCCATAAGGATTTCAGTTGCCAAAAACGGAACGTTCATAACGGCGACAAAGAAGGGCAACATCAAGGTGACGAGCAACCTTGGGATCGAGGGTGTTCTGGAAGATGTCCTCTACTGCCAGGACGTCCCGTACAATTTACTGTCGGTGAGAAAAATGCAGCAGGCAGGGTTGTGCATCAGTTTCGATGAGGAAGGGGTCCACATAACGAGGAATGGTAAATTGGTAATGAGTGGTAAGCCCTTAGAGAATTTAACATGCATTGAATTTAAAATTAATAGAAAAATAGTAAACTGTCTTTCACGAGTTCACAATGCCATCAAAAATAACTATGAACTGTGGCATAGACGATTGGGACACATTGGAAAGGCAAAGTTTATACAGTTGAGGGATAAACAAATGGTCGACGACATAGAACATATTAACAATGTTGTACCAAATGATAGCTTATGTGAAGCTTGTATAAATGGTAAACAAGCAAGATTACGTTTTGAAAAAGCTAAGGACAAAAGTCATATAAAACGACCATTGTTTATCATTCATACTGACGTTTGCGGACCTATCACTCCATCTACCGTTAATAATAAGAATTATTTTGTATTATTTGTCGATGATTTTACTCACTATTGTGTCACATATGTGATCACGCATAAATCAGATGTATTTTCGTCATTCAAAGATTTTGTTGCAAAAAGTGAAGCTCATTTTAATTTGAAAATTGTTAATTTATATTCTGATAACGGTAGAGAATACTTATCAAATGAGATGAAAGATTATTGTGTGCAAAAGGGTATCAGTTTTCATTTAACGGTTCCACGAACACCTCAATTGAATGGTATTTCAGAACGCATGGTTCGGACAATTACAGAAAAAGCACGTACGATGATAAGTGGTGCTAGTCTAGATAAAGTGTTTTGGGGAGATGCAGTGATTACTGCAACTTATATAATTAATTTGACCCCGACTAAAGCTTTAAAAGAAAATAAAACTCCATTCGAATTATGGCACGGTAAAAAGCCTAAATTAAAGTATTTAAAAATTTTTGGTTCAACTGTTTATGTTCATAATAAAGTCAGAAAAACAAAATTTGATGAAAAGTCATGGAAAGGAATTTTACTTGGCTATGAACCGAATGGTTATAAGGTGTGGGACGTGGATAATGAAAAATACGTTGTAGCTAGAGACGTAATAGTAGATGAAACGAATTACTTAGAAACTCGACCAGGAACGAGACCTAAAAAGGTCGATGGAAACATCTATAGTAAAACTGATGCATCTGACATTAGGTCAAAATCAGTGGAAATAGATGAATTGTTTTATAAATCTGATAATGATAAATCAGATGTATTAAAGTCGAGAGCAAAAGTAAATTCGAAAGAAAAGTTAAATGAAAACCCAAATAAATTTGTAACAGAAACAAATGTGCACAATGAATCTTGTTCTAAAAATGATAAAGATAAGATAGCAGAGAAAATCGAACCTAGAAGGAGTGACAGGATTAAGCAACGATCTCATATTTCGTACAATGAAAGTGACACACAAAATGACATTATCATGTGTGCACAATCTTTTGTAAATCACATACCAAATTCATTTGAAGAGATTGAAAGTAGGGATGATATTGTTCATTGGAAACAAGCAATAAACAGTGAAATCAATTCGCTGCTGTTAAATAAAACTTGGACATTAGTTGAAAAACCTAAAGGTATAAACATAGTCGACTGTAAATGGATATTTACAATTAAGAGCGATGAACACGGTAACCCGTCGAAATACAAGGCACGTCTTGTTGCACGTGGATTCAGTCAGGAATATTTAACTGACTACAATGAAACATTTGCACCAGTCGCAAGAATGGCTAGTTTTAGATTTATAGTTGCTTTTGCTAATCAGTTTAATTTATTGATACACCATATGGATGTCAAGACTGCATTTTTAAATGGTGAATTAAAGGAGGAGATTTATATGAAAGTTCCTCAAGGAATTACGTGCGAAAGCAACCAAGTTTGCAAGTTGAATAAGGCAATATATGGTTTAAAACAGGCAGCAAGATGTTGGTTTGAAGTATTTGACAGAAGTCTGGTAGAAATGGGTTTCCGAAGTTCATCAGTCGACCGTTGTATTTATATCTTAGATAAAGGAAATGTATTGCAAAATATATACGTTGTACTATATGTGGACGATCTTGTGATTGCTACTGCAAACTTGGAAACAATGACTAAATTCAAAGGTTATTTAATGAATAAATTTAAAATGACAGATTTAAATGATATTAGTTTCTTTTTAGGAATAAGAATTGAACGTCATGAAAACAAAATAACCCTAGATCAAAGTGGATATATTAAAACTGTTTTAGAGAAATTTAATATGAATGAATGTAACCCCGTTAGTGCACCTTTGCCAAGCAAGTTAGATTATCAAGCTTTAAACTCTGAAGAAAAATTAGAAGCACCATGCCGTAATCTGATCGGTTGTCTAATGTACGTAATGTTATGTACAAGGCCCGATTTGAGTGCGGCAATAAATATATTAAGTAGATACACGAATAAAAATAATAAAGAACTTTGGCAGAATTTAAAGCGAGTATTAAGATACCTTAAAGGTACAATTAATATTAAATTAGTATATGTGAGAGCAAATTATGATGAAATTATAAGTGGATATGCCGACTCTGATTGGGGAGGTCATGATGAAAATGACAGAAGGAGTACAACGGGATACTTATTCAAATTATTTGAACAATGCACAATTTGTTGGTCAACAAAAAGACAAGCATCTGTGGCTGCATCTTCTACTGAAGCAGAATATATGGCCCTCTTTGAAGCCACCAGAGAAGCTTTATGGTTAAAATCTTTAGCGGACAGCATAAGTATGGATATTTCAAAGCCAATAGTAATATACGAAGATAATAATGGCTGTATAAGCATAGCAAATAATCCAAGTAATCACAAGAGATCGAAGCATATAGATATCAAGTATCATTTTTCCAGGGAGCAAATTGAGAAGAATATTATTAAATTGATATTTGTCTCCACAGAAAATCAAGTAGCTGACGTCTTGACAAAGCCATTGCCAGCACCTAAATTTATGGAATTCAGGACAAAGTTGGGCTTAGAGTAAATCAAGTTTTATGTATGAAAAAAAAAAAAAAAAAAAAAAAAAAAAAATTTTAGAAATAAGATTGAAATGAATATATTATAGTTTTAATAGTATACAGTTTTGATATGGTCTGATTAGGTTTTATGGGTTTCCCTAATCCTTGGCAACAAATGTTGGACCATTTGTAATTTCCCAGAAAACGGCAAGAAAGGAATCTCTTTGCAATTTATTTTATTATAAAGTTTAATTTGTAATTAGGTTAGTATTCAATCGTAATTTATGAGACATATATATAGAATAATATCAGATAACGTGTATTGTATTGTTTAATCTTATTTGAGAGGAGTTGATTTATTTTTGAGGGGGCGTGTTGGATTATCAACAAAGTTACAAAAATTAATCAACGATCTCAGAGTCGTATTCTTAAACAGAGATTACAAAGTATCAATAGAACGTTCTCGGAAGTAGACTTTCTTTCAAGTGTCGAACTGTGGGGGGCTAACCTAAACAGTTTGCAGATACGAAGGGACTCTGGTTTCCTTTCTGGGGACCCCAACGGTTCTCCCCTTCCAAAAGGTCAGTCGAAGCTAAGACATCTCGTAGTAAAGAGCTTCCTTCCGCGCCGTGAAATAAAGGCTAATTTTACTTTAAAAGAACTAGTGTTCACTTACTTACACCCATATCCAATATGAGATTCAAAGTATGGTGATTTACGGTCGATGCGAGACGTTACGAACGTTGAAACAATAACAGCGGGCTCTACGCGCCGCTGACTT
Source organism: Lasioglossum calceatum (assembly GCA_963966675.1). NCBI lineage: Eukaryota > Metazoa > Arthropoda > Insecta > Hymenoptera > Halictidae > Lasioglossum > Lasioglossum calceatum. The sequence continues at coordinate 123,459 of CAXAAD010000126.1, forward strand.
GACGTAAAAACCAAGTGTCGCGCGGTGTTTATCCGTGTCTCGCGTCGACCGGTAAACTTCTTACTTTGAATCTCGAACATACCGCCCGCCTCGAAACACAGTTTCGAAACGAAGCACCCCTTTCACGCACGCACTATGCCTAAGAAGGTCGGGCCTCACACAGCCGCGAGACTTCACAATAACGGGAATGCGTTGTACGATGGTCACTGACGCTAGACCCAGAAGCGCACGCTCGAGAGGCGACTCGCTGTCGCCGGGTTCGCTTTGTTTTGTCGCAACGGTTTCTGAGAAGCGCGATTGTGACGTTGATCGTGGAAACCAATGGGGAACGCCGCCCGCCGTGACGGAACGCATCGGATCGCATCGTTTGATTCGCGCGCGGGGAGCGAGGGAGGCGGGACCCGGAACGAACGCGCGCGACGACGGCCGAACGGAGCTGCGTCTATGGGGTGGACGATGCGCTCTGGACGGGTAATAAACATAATTTCACTAAAGGTCGCTTTAGCGTTGCCGTCGCCGTTTTGACGGTAACGACTCGAGTGTGACCGTCGTCGCCGGGATGCAACTGGACTACGCGACCAAGTTCCCACTTGCATGGGGGGAGTGTGGGGTTCCTAAGAAGGACGAGTTGCCCCGTGGAGATGGGAGGGTACGGCTTCCGCCACTTGCCGCGCTGTTGCAGGGTGTTTATATAATCGTCCTGCCACAACCTCCAGAAGCGTTCTGCTGTGTGACGAATTAGCTGCCAACGGGAAAGTCGGTTTTCGCCCATTTCTAGATATGAGGGCTGTGGCGGTACCGTGAGCGTGGATCCCACGAGGAAATGCCCGGGTGTGAGGACTTCGTAGTCGTCGAGGGTATCGGTGAGCGGTGCGAGGGGGCGAGAGTTTAAGCAGGCTTCGATCGCGCAGAGAAGTGTTGAGAACTCTTCGTGGGTTAGCATGCGTTCGCCAAGGATGCGACGGAGGTGATGTTTCACGCTCTTGACCCCCGCCTCCCATAATCCCCCGAAATGCGGCGCCGATGGGGGGATGAAGTGCCACGTCGTGCCATCGGCAACTGTGTTATTTAAAAAATTCGGATCCCTTACGGCGGCGCGATACGCTGCGGCGAGTTCACGGCACCCACCTACGAAAGTAGTTCCGTTATCGGAGTAAACGGCTTCCGGCAGCCCACAGCGGGAGCAAAATCGAAGGTAGGCGTTTAAAAACGCGGGGGTAGAGTAGTCGCCGGCTAGCTCCAGATGAATTGCTTTTGTGGCCATGCAGATGAACAATGCGATGTAGGCTTTTCGCGAGGTGATACCGCGACCGGCCGAGGCGCGGACTTGGAAGGGTCCGGCGTAATCTACACCACAGTGTGCGAAACTTCGAGCTGGCGGGGATACGCGGGCTTTAGGTAAATTTCCCATGATTTGCTCGGGAACGGCAGCTCTTTCCCGAACGCATGTGATGCACGAATGGATGACGGATCTCACAGTGTTTCGGGCGCGGAGGAGCCAATAGTTTTGGCGAAGGGTGTGTAGCGTGAGTTGCACGCCGCCGTGCAGCGTGCTGACATGGATCTGCTCAACGAGGAGGCGCACGAGGGGATGCGGCGCAAGCAGAATCGGATGCTTTACCCTGTGGGCGAGGGAGGTGTGCTGCAATCGGCCTCCGACACGAATAATGCCATCCTCGTCGAGGAATGGGCTGAGCGATAATAGAGGGCTCTTTGGCGACGGCGCATGGGCTTGTTGGAGCGCGCGAAGTTCTTCGGGGAATGCCTCGAATTGGAGGCGCTTAATCCAAAAGAGCCTAGCTTGGGAGACGTCCGAGGTCGCGAGCGCCTGACCGGGCGGCTGATTAGTGGTCTCGGAGAAATCCCGACGGCAGAGACGGACGAACTTGATTACATAGGCCGTAACTCGTAGGAGTTTAGGCCATTTAGAGAATCGAGAGGCCAAATCCCACTCGATTGAGGAGGGAACCGTGTTGTGGTGCACTGCTTTGACCTCCGTCAGATCGTTACTTTCCGGGATGAGTGCCTGAGATGGCCATGCGGAGGCGTCGAGTTCGAGCCATTTTGGTCCGTGCCACCACAGCTGATGTTTGAGGAGATCGTCGCTCAGGTGACCGCGGGAACTGCAGTCGGCTGGATTGTCGGAGGTCGGCACATGCCGCCACTCTGCTTTTGGAAGTCGAGTCGGGATATCCGCGACGCGATTGGCCACATAAGTTTTCCATTTGGACGGGTGCGAATGTAGCCAGGCTAGCACGACGGTTGAATCCGTCCAACAGAAACACGAGGCGCTGGTGTTCGGAAGCGACGAAAGGACGAATGTCATGAGACGCGCCAAGAGCGCGGCTGCTTGCAGCTCGAGACGCGGAACTGTCACAGGGGTGAGGGGCGCGACTTTGGACTTGCCTGCGAGTAGTGATAGGGTGATTTGGCCTGTCGTGGAGATACACCGCGCATAGATGACGGCGGCGTATGCTATGTTGGACGGAGAGTAGCCGGTCCATCGAGGAATTTGTACTTGAGTGAGGGACGGTAGGCGAGTATAGATCGCGGTCCAGCGATCGAGTGCGGGGCCGGCTATCGGAGCGTCCCACTCGATTCGAAGGCGCCATAGGTCCTGAAATAGGATTTTGGCGGAAATGATGGCAGGAGTGACCCAGCCCAACGGATCATAGAATTTCGCGATCGTAGATAGAATCGTCCGTTTCGTGGAGGGGGTTGTATCGGGGATCGAGACTTGGAATTGGAATGCGTCGCGAGACGGATTCCAACTTACTCCTAGAATTTTGACCTCATCGTCGGGTGCGAGGAATTTCGAACACGCGAGGCCGTGATCCGCCGGATCCATATCGGTGAGGAGGTCGGAATGGTTGCTTGCCCATTTCCGGAGTCTTAAACGACCGCGTTGCAATAAACCATTTAGCTGATCGCGAGATCGGCGTAGAGAAGGGATATCGTCGCCGCCGAATAATACGTCGTCGACGTAAATGTTAGATTGTAGGATGGGACGAGCGAGGGGAAATTGAGAGCCTTCGTCCTCGCTGAGTTGCTGTAATACTCGAAGGGCGAGGAACGGAGCGCAGGTCATTCCGTAAGTGACGGTTAGCAACTGGTAGGAGTTGGGCTCGTCGCTGGGGAATTCTTTCCAAAGAATCCTCTGATAGTCGAGGTCGCGGGCATCGACGAGGATTTGGCGATACATCTTCGCGATATCGGCGGTGTAGACGTACCGAAAGTTACGCCACCGAAGTAGAACGGGGGACAGATCAGCTTGTAACTTGGGACCGGGTAACAGATGGTCGTTGAGGGAGGTTCTGTTCGAGCTAATGCTAGACGCGTTGAACACAACGCGGAGGTGCGTCGTCGCGCTGCCTTCGCGAAACACAGGGTGATGGGGTAAGTAAACAGATTGCGTCGACGACGGGGAGGAAGGGGGTGCGCGACGCATATGGCCGAGCTTCTCGTACTCGTGAAGAAACGCTTGATATTCCGAGGCGAGGGTGGGCTGCCGGTGGAATTTTCTCTGCAGCGAGCGGTGGATTTGTTCCGCTAAAGGGCGTGATTTCCCGATATTTATGGGAGGTCCAGTTCGGAACGGAAGACGAACCACGTACCGACCGTCGGCCGTGCGGGTGGTGTGCGCGCGGAAGTGTGACTCGCACTGTTCTTCGTCCGGGGTAAAGAGAGCACGACGGGGAATCTCTTCAAGTTCCCAAAATCGTTTGAGCTCGTGGGAGAGAGTGTCGTCGTGAATGCAATGGTGCATTGTGATGGTGGAGCAATCGAGAGGTTGACTACGGGCCGCGCTGGAGGTAGCTGCCTCTGGTGCCTGACACGCGATGGGTCCGGAAATGACCCACCCAAATACCGTTTCTTGCGCTACTGGTAGTCCGTGGGGACCTTTACGCACGCCGTGACGGATTAGGCCGTGGTAGACGTCCGCGCCCAGAAGGAGGTGAATTTCGGCCCGGCTTGACGGATCGGGGTCGGCCCATTCTAAGTTTGCGAGGTGCACTAGGGCTCGGGAATCTCGGATACTTCTCGGCGCGTATGTTGAAAGCGCAGGGAGCACGAGCGCGATGGTTGATATTGCGGGAGTCGCGGACGATCGGTGAGCAACTTGGAGCTGCACAGCGTGACGCACGGTGCCGGCGTGGATGCCGCCGACAGCCGAGATCGAGGTGGTGACGCGGGTGCGTTTCGCCCGCAGAAGATGCGCCATCGCTTCCTTGATAAAGCTGGTTTCGGAGCCTTGGTCAATCAGGGCTCGGATGGTCACGCAACGACCGGACGGAACGCTTATCTTGACGAGGGCGGTGGCTAACAATACCGTGGTGCTTGGTTCCGCGATGGTGGACACGAGGTGAGCGTTCACCTCAGAATTCCCGGCCGAAGGGGGAGTAGAGCTTTCCGCCTGTATCTCGTCATCGTGTAGGAGCGAATGATGTCGTCGGTGACACAGGCGACACGAAAACTTGCTGGTACAATCCCGACTGAGATGCGCATGGCTTATACAGTTGAAACAGCGCTTGAATGTATGTACGAGCTCGCGACGGTCGCGAGGGTTTTTCGCAGTGAATTTCGGGCATGCACTAAAGAAATGAGGAGCTTGACACACCGGACACGGTGGAGATGGTCGCTTGACCGCGGTGACGGCATGCACGTGCGACGTATCGTCGATCGATTCGGTGGTAGCGACCGGGTGCATCGAGGAGTTAGAGGACACACTTTCCGCGAATTCTTCAAGTCCACGCACGCGGGAGTCGATGAAATTGGACAACGTGTCGAAGGACGGAGGCGTGACATCGTCGCTGATTTTTAATTTCCACGCCCGTCGCGTTGTGTCGTCTAACTTCTGGGATACTAGATGGACAAGAATATCGTTCCAAAGATCTTCCGGCTTCCGGTTGAGATTCTGGAGCGACGCGCGGATGAGGCAGACGCTGTCGCGAAGTGTGAGGAGGTCGTCTGCTGATTCGCGAGAAAGCGCGGGAATATCGTACAATTTTTGAAGGTGGGTGGTTACAAGACGTCGCGGGTTTTGGTAGCGCGTGGTCAAGGTCGCCCAAGCAATTTGAAAGTTATTTTCGGTCACGGGAATCTGTTTGACATAGGCGAGCGCTTGACCCGTGAGAGAAGAGAGAAGGTAGTGGAGGCGCGATACATCGTGGAGCGTGTCGTTCTTAATGATGAGAGATATGAAACGGTCGCGAAACGATTCCCATTCCGCGTACTGGCCATTGAATTCGGGCAAGTCGAGACGGGGAAGTTGATCGGCCGGTACCGCCATTGAAACTTCGGCGCTGGGTTTTGAGGTGGGACTTACTGTGGCGCTGGTCAAGTTGTCGAGCAGGGTCGTCATGAAGGACACGGTCTCCAAATAGGTTTCCTCCGTTTGCTCGAACTGGTCCTCAGAAAAGTATGGGATCTGGGCCTGGTCCGCTGACGACGTGGCAGCGCGAAGGCGCGCGTTGACTGCATCGAACTTCCGCCACTGCTCCTGGAGATGGACGATTCTCGTTCTCAGCGTCGTTTTGGTCCACTTTTCCTTCCCCAGCTTCTTGAGGTTGGCCAGAGCGTTGTCGATGCCTCGTTTCGTTTGGAGTTGACCCGCGAGTGCGTCCGCCATGGTAGAGAATCTTGCGGGTCACGAGGTACTCCCAGTTCTCTTTTCCGCGATCCGGCTCGAAGGACCAATGTTTCGGCTTCGACTTTAAATGGAGATGCCGGGGCGCCGGGATCGCCCAGATTTGAGCGCGCGGAGACAAGAGAACGGGAAAATGATATAACGAGGAGACTCGCGAGAACAGACGGGTTGATTGAATGTCTGACAGGTGACAACTCACTTTTATTTATCGTTAGAGCAAGGCGCGATAGTACAATGAAACTTGGATGATGGTGGCCGTGTGAGGTATCGCAAGGAATGGGCTCCTCCGACGCAGGAGGGTCCCTAAATAGCCGTCGCGTCGGCCGAGGTGGTGTCACGCGACTGGCGTGGATCGCTCATCGAATCGATTGTTTTGAGATTCAAAGTAAGGTGATTTACGGTCGATGCGAGACGTTACGAACGTTGAAACAATAACAGCGGGCTCTACGCGCCGCTGACTTGACGTAAAAACCAAGTGTCGCGCGGTGTTTATCCGTGTCTCGCGTCGACCGGTAAACTTCTTACTTTGAATCTCGAACAATTTATAATGTATTAATATCGGATATCATTGTATTCAGGAAAGTCTACAGAATCTTTTGCTAGAAAGAACAATTCAATATCTCTTATAATAACGTCACAATATTTGTTTAAAGTTGAAAAATACGTTTTTTTTTCAAAGCCATTTTTTTTAAAACTGTGCGTGTAGGAAAAAAATAATGCCAGATTCGGAATCAGCGCAAAAAACTCTACAAGATCCACCCAACAGTTATATGAAAAAATCTTTGGTGTTGGACAGTGCAATTTATTTATTACATATATATTACATATATATTAATTTATTACGTATATATATGTAAGCGTAAGGCACATGCATGTGCGCCTTGGGGGATCGGACGTTACGGAAGTGGCGCCACGAGATGGGAAAGAGTGGAGGCTGTCGAGGAAAGACGGAAAGAAGGAGAGAGAGAGATTTTGAAGACTAAGAATTGAAATTGATAATAGCAGCTGACGGAGAGATTGTGGATTGGGAGACGAGTGCTTGTCCAACATCTGTTAGCATTGGTTGAGATTTGTTCAACAAGCACCAATTGACAGAGAAGTGGGAGCATAAACATTAATTGTCGATTCTCTTATTTTTAGGTTAGTCAACCACGTGCGATTATTGTAATTCTAGTCTGATTCATTGCATTAAAATAAGTTATTCTCTTATTTTTAGACGAATCAAGGTGTGTTTATTGCCTCAATAGCCCTTCCACATATTATATATATATTTTTTTTATTGTATCTAGAATTAATATTTATATATATATATATATATATATATATATATATATATGTATATATAATGAATTGGTATCATATTGAAAATATAATTATTTTGGACGATGCCAGTGCGTTGGAATTTCGGACATAACGTGCTGTCATCTAGTTTATATTTCGCATCTACCGATGGAATGCGGCTAACGCTGTTGTAAACACGGTTGTCGTGTCGAACAAAATAAAGGGAACGAAGCATGAATTATTGTCCTCAGTGGGGAATTCACGAAACTTGTGTGGTTATAACATCAGTTGAATAGTGCTTCTTGAGCAAGAAGGTTCACAGGTAAGTCTCTATAGGTATACTAATTTGAATTTATAACTTCTTTATTTTTCATAATTCTTTTATGGGAACTTGAAAAACGTATTCGTGGCATATTTCTAATGAAAAATTATACCAAAATATGATATAATTCCGATGATATTTACTTGTGTGATCGACAATTAAAGTTTCGAGCGTATACACCTGTGTTTTGATCTTCGTTGGTTTCCAGCACGTGGAATCTTTTCAACTCGTGATCGTGAAATAGCAAGAAAAAGGACATGAAATTAGTCGGGTTTTGGGAGAGCGTTTTGAGTTTGCTGAGTTACCCGCCATCACTCGCGACACGAAGAATTACTCTTTTACAGTCGTCGGCTTGTCTCTATCGGCAGAGACGAGGATCGATCGCGTGTAAATATAATTGCTCGTTACGTTTCGATAATTCGAAGAAGAGAGAACAGAATAGGACGAGGACCCGATTGGCTATTGTATACAGTGCTGCCAGAATCATGGGTCTCTTGGGTTATTTTCCTCCGCTGCTTCAGCCGGCTCGGCCCCCCACTCTGACGTACCGCCGTCACACGAACGTATCCCTACTATTCCCTACATGCCCGTGGAAGTGCCTGCTCGATTGCACGGGCATGTAGGGATACGTTCGTGTGACGGCGGTACGTCAGAGTGGGGGGCCGAGCCGGCTGAAGCAGCGGAGGAGACAAACCCAAGAGACCCATGATTCTGGCAGCACTGATTGTATATGTATACATCCGTCGCTGCTCATTCCCCTTACCGCGCACCTCAAACTATTCGGTCCGCCCGAAGTGTGCGGAAAAAGACAGACGACGATAGCCGAGTCCTCGTTACAGGTGACTGTCGGCAATCGTCAAAATACGCGTACACCACGGCACGTCGCGCGAATACGCTCGCACACTTGCATAGCGATGCCGAGTAGATGATTTTTAATCGAACAACCTGTATATGATCCGATTTATATCGTGTTTGCACAAATCTATTAAAATAAGTTCTATAAAGAAAAAAAATAAGTAATAATAAATAAAAAAGTTATTCCTTGGTATTGAATTGTGAGGACGCGCAAGCCTTTGAACTGTGCCGCCGACTGCGACTCTCGGCGTCTCTTTCTTTCCCATGCGCTATCCTTCCTTGCGCTCGAAACTTTAATTGTCCATTACACAAGTAAAAAAAAAATATCATCGGAATTATATCATATTTGGTATCATTTTGCATTATAAAAATGCCACAAATATGTTGGTGAAAGTTCCGTAGAAAAATAATGAAAAAATAAAGAAGTCATTTTTTATATTCCAATAGGGTGAATTTATATATTCTTATTTTTTTCTATTTATTCATTATATTTTATAAATTATCGTTATTTATAAACATGTTTATTTTTCCAGATTGAAAATATAAATTTTTGGGAAAATGGAACGCCATGGAAATGAAGACTTATCGAGTAAGTATATAATATTAACACTCATCGTATTTCCTGTAAATAATTTTTTTTTCTCATCAATGATGTTTGATATTTTTTTGGATTCCAGACTTATTAAAACAAATGGAGGTTCTGATTATGGGGGCGCCTCCCTCACCGGACACCTCAGCGGGCCACAGCCAGCCACAACCGCCACTTCCTCTGCGGCCACCGTCACCGCCTCCGCCACTGCCAGCACCGGAACATGATGGTCAGAGTACCGTTGTTGAGCAGAATGTGGAGGTGCCCGCGGATTTACTGCAACGCCTCCTCCAAGCTTTGGAAGTGCAGAATAAAAGTAAGTGTTTCCTTAAATTTTTAACTTCCCGATTCATAGAGAAGTTACTGTAATTCAGGAGTTGACCGGAAAAACCCGGGTCAGACATAATAATATGGGAATATATAATTAATGTTTTTTTCTTTTTCAGATCGTGGCACCAATGGCGGCGCATCGCGGGAGCGTTGGCTCCATCGAACTGCTGGACGAAGGGGTAGAGGAGCTGGTCGTGGGGGAAGAGGAAGAGGCCGTGGTCGTGGGGGAAGAGGGAGAGGCCGTGGCCGTGGTCGAGGTGCCAATGTCACCTTTCACCAACATTATCATTATGGATAATTTTGTAATAAAAAAAAATATTAATTTTAAAAAATGAATTATTATTATTGTTATTATTATTAACTTCCCGATATATTATTATTATTAGTAGTAGTAGTAGTAGTAGTAGTATTATTATTGTAATTATTTATACGTTTATGAAGTGATTGAATATCATGATTTCTTATCATTTATACTATATTTATTCATCTAATTACACTGTCCAACAAATTTCAACTTTTTTCATGTTTTCATATAACTGTTGGGTGGATCTTCTAGAGTTTTTTGCGCTGATTCCGAATCTGCCCTTAATTTTTCTCCTACACGCACAGTTTTTGAGAAACATGACTGAAAAAAACGTATTTTTCGACTTTAATCAAATATTGTGATGTTATTATACAAGATATTGAATTGTTCTTTACAGCAAAAGATTCTGTAGACTTTCCTGAATCCAGTGATATGCATTATTAATACGTTATGATTGTTTAAACATGTTTAAACAATCATTAAAGACGGAGAGACACTACTTTTGCACCCATTTTTACGGTTATTTTTCAGTTTATGTTAAAAAATAAGGGTCCAGCGTAAAATCGAACTACACCACGCGATAGAGCAGACTTTTCTCTTGAGGAACCACTCTATTAACTTTTGAACGTCGACGTTTTTTTCGACCCAGAAAGCAAAATATCTGCGTCCGACATAGGTTGCCGCCAGTGACGCTCACCACTAGAACGGGCGTTGTATGGGATACGGCGCAGCGAATTATTGTGTTAGAGCATAAAATGATCAGCCGTTCGGTATCGCCGCGCGAACACACGAATACACTCGCGTGACGTACCGTAATGAGCTCGTGTGTGTGTGTCAACTGCCGAAATGTATCTGTACGAGGACTCGGCCGTTGTCGTCGTTCGTCTCTCCCTCCCCGCACACTTCGGGCGGACCGAGTAGTTCGGGGTGCGCGGCGAGGGGAACGAGCCGCGACAATATACACAACAATCGGTCGGGTCCTCGCTCTCTCTTCTACGAATTGTCGAAAAGTATACTTTCTTGCAAGCGTTCTTGTCGCGTACCGACCGTTACAAGCCGACCCTTGTAATCCGAGATCGACGGTTTTTTCTGTAATATCGCGAGTGACGGTGGTCAAATAAAGTTAATAAGCTCTCCCACAATTCCGATCATTCAATCGATTTATTCTCCTGCTATTTCGCCGGATCGTAAATTCAAATTTCCGCGGGACGGAAATCAACGAAGATCCAAACATTTGGTGCCGAAACCCGGGAATAGAGTGTGTCGATTGCTCTATTCCACCGTCGAGATAGATCACCGCAGAATTACGAAGAATTCTGTGCATCACCGCGAGTTCCGTCGTTGCTTCGTTCTTCTTGTTCCCTCGAGTGATCCGCGAGTGCATCGAGCATCTTCTGAGGCCACGTCGAGGACAATCAGGAAGCACCTAGAAGAGAGCAGAAAGTTAATTCTACGAAGAGAATTAGTGAGTCCGTTCGCGAAAAACTCGGATTCGACCGTGTGGCGAACCGTTACGGATTCGAAAATTCCGTGACCTTCGGTCGATCGTCACCGCTTGTTCGAATCGATCGAGTCAAGTCGTTACCGCGATACGCGCAAGGTCCTTGTTTTCTGTCGCGTTCGATCGGTTGTTGTTTCGGTTCAGTTTAAAATCTAACTGACGACACGATGTCGCAAACGTTCATCGAAAGTGCTCGAGCTCAGGAAGATCTCGCTAGCCGAATCGAAAACTTTATTATCAATACTGATAAAATGGGTGCCGCGAGACTCACCGCGATCGCGTTGCAAAAGCGGATCACGTTGCTGGATAGCTACTGGCATGATTTCACCGAAAATCATCGCGCGATGTCATCGATGTCAGAATTCGCCGCCAGTGACTATCGGAAGAAGGGCCGATTCGATGAAGTCGAAGATGCGTATTTGGAGAATTCGACGGACTTGGCGGAAAGGCTGGAAAACTTGAAACCAGTCACCGAGGCAGATCCGACTGAAGTCGACCATCACGAGTGCCACGGAGGAACCAGGTTGCCGACACTTACCATCGAGAAGTTTTCGGGCGATCTTTTAAAGTGGGAGGAGTTTCGGGATTCGTTTCGCGCCTCGATCCATAACGCGAAACGGTTGCGGGACGTTCAACGCCTGCAATATCTAAAGGCGAACCTCACCGGTGAGGCCGCGAAGGTTATCGCGCGTACGGCTCTAACCGATGCCAATTATGCAACGGCGTGGGCGGCACTCGAACGTCGCTACGGAGGCATCCGCGTTTTGACCAAAGCGCACATCGGAAGGCTTTTGGATTGCCCAGCCATAAAACGAGCGACGAAGGAGGAATTAACCCGGGTACTCGATGAGTTCTGCCAAGCCCGAGATGCTCTGGCCGCATTGAGGAAGTCGGTCGATACGTGGGACGATTGGTTTGTCACCCTGATCGTGAGGAAGCTGGACTCGACCACTCGCTTGGACTGGGAGAAATTGTTCCCGGATCCGACGATCATGCCGTCGTTCGAAGAGATCCGAAGTTTCCTCGAATCCCAGATCCACGCTCTGGCCTCGACACAAGAGCCGGAGACGTCGTCGACGACTCCCAAACGAGAGGAGCAGCGAAGGACGGAGAAGAGGACAGCCATGACGGTGCAAGTGACGAAGGAATCGTTCGCGAAGGGCAAAACAATTCGCAAGTGCCCGTTGTGCTCGGGAGATCATCAGCTGGGACACTGTGGCCAGTTCAAAACCCTCAGCGCGCAGAAACGAAAGAATTTCGTGTACCAATCGAAACTGTGCGTCTCGTGCTTTTCGGGAAAGCATCTGCTCGCGGAGTGCCCGTCTTCGTATCGGTGTATGGTGTGCGACGACCATCACCATACCTCGCTTCACGAAGCGTTCTCAAAAAACGCATTCGCCGCGGAACCGAGCACGAGCTCGGTGAATACGTTTCGATCGAACCGCGTTGTTTTGCTGGCCACCGCGCGCGTCCTGCTAAAATCCTCGAGCGGTCGTAGTGTTTACGCGCGCGCGTTACTCGACCCCGGGTCCGAGATGTCTTTCGTGACCGACGACATCGTGCAAGCGTTACGTCTTCCGCACCGGAATGTAGAAGTGCACTTAACCGGATATCAGGAGATAAGCGTGGGTACGGTGCGTCACGAAGTGTCCGTATTACTCGCGTCCAGTCGCGATTCGAATTTCCAACTCTCGTTGAACGCGTTGGTGACGCGAAAAATTACCGCTCCGACTCCAGCGGTGGAAATCAACGACGAGAAGTGGACTCACCTGAGAGGGCTTCCGTTGGCCGACGAGGACTTCCGCTCTCCGAACAGGGTGGAGGTGATTCTAGGGGCAGATGCGTGTGGACACCTTCTCCTCGAGAATCGAATCGGACCAATAGGCACGCCTCCGATTGTCCGAACGCCTTTCGGCTGGGCGCCGATGGGCGCAACCACCTCCACGACGACTGATGGAGATGAACGTCAGGTGCGATCCTTGCTAGTTCAGCCTGCACGAGACCCTCGCGACGATTGGCAGAGGTTCTGGGAACTGGAGGAAGTATCGTCGAAACCGATAAGCTCGCCTCAGGATGAGGCGTGCGAACGATACTTTAAGGATACGCACAGCCGAGACCAGGAAGGGCGCTACGTTGTGCGCTTGCCATTCGTTATCACCCCGAGCGCCGACGTCGGGGTTCCGCGACCTGTCGCCGTTCGCATGCTCGTATCATCCGAAAGACGCCGCGAGAAGGACGAGATGCTACGCCAGAAATATACCGAATTTCTGGCGGAATACGAACGGCTCGGGCACATGGAGTTAGTCTCGAGGCACTCGACTGGCGGGGGGGAGAATTACCTTCCGCATCACGCCGTGTGGCGGGAAAATGGGGCCACAAAGAAAATCCGAGTAGTTTTCAATGGGTCATATGTTTCAGGAAAAGGTACCTCCATGAATAACTACCTGGCCGCAGGACCGAAGCTGCAATCTGACCTCTGGGCCGTCATAACGAAGTGGCGGTTCCATCGACACGCCTTCTCCACGGACATCGTAAAAATGTTTCGCCAGATTAAGGTGCACCCAGAGGACCGAGACTGGCAGAGGATCGTCTGGAGAACGGATCCAAGCGAGGAAGTACGAGATTTCCGCTTGACGACAGTGACATACGGCACGACGTCGGCTCCGTACCTCGCCACCAGAGTGCTGCTTCAGCTTGCCGACGACGAAAAGGCTCGATATCCGCGAGGTGCAGCAATGCTCCGAGCGAATTCGTACGTTGACGACATTCTCGCCGGAGGAGATGACATCGGCGACGCGGAGGAGGCTCGACGTCAGCTCACGGACATCTTGACGGCGGGCGGATTCCCGTTGGATAAGTGGGCGACAAATTATTTGCCGTCGAGTTCCGGTTTTGTCAAACTGTTGCAGGGTCACCAGGAGACAGGAGCACTGGGCCTCAGGTGGAGTACAGCGAACGACACGCTGTCGCTGGCGGCTCCGAAGCTCACGACTGCAGCACCAGGTCATCGATGGACCAAACGACTGGTCTTGTCTGAGACGGCTAGGCTGTTCGATCCCTTGGGCTGGTTGTCTCCGATCACCGTGGCTGCGAAAATCCTGTTGCAGGACCTCTGGTTGTCCGGACTGGCGTGGGATGAGTCGCTGTCTGCGCAATTTTCCGAGCGATGGAAGCAGCTTCGATCCGAGATGGAGAAGACCGACCGAATCACTGTTCCGAGATGGATTGGCTACCGTGCGGCAAGCAGCGACCATGTCGAACTGCACGGATTCAGCGATGCCTCGGAAAGAGCGTACTCTGCAGCCGTCTTTATAAGGGTGCCAGTTGCCGGTGCGAAGGTCGAGACGCACCTACTGATGGCGAAAACCAAGGTCGCTCCAACGAAACCACAGAGCATTCCCAGACTGGAACTGTGTGGAGCTCTTCTGCTGGCCCGATTGCTGAAAGCAGTAAGAGAATCGATGCAGCCTCGCAGTGTGACGATGCATGCGTGGACCGATGCATCTGTTGTTCTAGCCTGGGTAAGATCACATGCCTCCAGGTGGAAACCGTTTGTGGCGCATAGGGTGGCCGAGATCCAGCGCCTGCTGCCAGAGGTCGAATGGCGACACACGAGGACGCACGAAAACCCTGCGGATCTTGCCACGCGTGGGATCACGGCGCAGGCATTGGTCGACGATGATCTCTGGTGGACGGGTCCCCCGTGGTTGTCAAGGCCTCAGGAGGACTGGCCTGGCGCACTCGAGGTCGACGAGAGTGAGGCCCCGGAGCGCAGAGTGACGGTGACGACTACAACCGTCAAGAAAACGAAGCCCTCCGGCCATCTTAGCCTGCGAGCCGTCTTCGAGTCGCCCTGGGATCCGCTTCGATTCTCGTCAGCGCCAAGGTTGGTCAGGGTGACAGCGTACATGCGACGTTTCGCCAACAACGCCCGCTCCACCAATACACCGCGGTATGGGTTCTTGACCGCTACCGAGATCGACGAGGCATGGGTGAGCGTCCACCGAATGAGCCAAGCGGATGACTTTGGCGACGAACTTGCGGAGCTGGAGAAGGGTAAGAGCATCAAGTCGACTTCGACTCTTGTTTCTCTTCGGCCTATTATAGATCGTCAAGGTGTCTTACGAGTGGGAGGACGACTGGAACACGCAGCTGTGTCATTCGACCAGAGACATCCTGTGATTATCGATCGACAGTCTCCATTGGCATCCCTGCTGATCAGGTCGGCTCACCTTCGGACGCTCCATGGCGGAGTGACCTTGACACGGGCGACACTTAGGCTCCTCCACTGGATCCCGCGTGACAAGACTCTGGTGAAGCGGATCATCAGAGGTTGCGTCACGTGCACTCGACTCCAAGCACGCACTGGCAAACAGCAGATGGGAATGCTGCCTGCCCCACGAGTGCAACCAGCAAGGGCGTTTTCGGTTAGCGGAGTCGATTATGCTGGGCCGATTCCGATGCTCATGACGAGAGCAAGGGGCCAGCGCACCACCAAGGGATACACTGTTGTCTTCGTGTGCCTGTGCACCAAGGCAGTACATTTAGATGTAGTTTCCGATTTGTCCTCAGCTTCCTTCATTGCTGCCTTCAAGCGCTTCGTAGCTCGGCGAGGAAAATGCACGAAAATGCTGAGCGATAACGCCACGACGTTCAGAGGTGCCGATCAGCTTCTGAAGCGTATGTTCAACGCCGCATCGACGTTCTACAAAGAAACGGCGGAGTTGCTCGCTGCCGACGGAACGGAATGGAGTTTCATACCGCCGTACTCTCCGCACTTTGGTGGTCTGTGGGAAGCGGCAGTGAAATCGACAAAGAGGCATCTGCGACGCACGATAGGGGAACAGCAGCTCACCTTCGAGGAGCTTTCGACTTTGCTGTGTCAAGTGGAAGCTTGCCTGAATTCTCGACCTCTTGCCGCCTTGTCCGATGATCCAAATGATCCTTCCTTCCTCACGCCGAATCACCTTGTCAACGCTAATTCGTTGTGCGCAGTTCCAGAACCGGGTGACGAAATCACGTACGACGCTGGCAGACGGCGATGGAATCTGGTATCCAGACTTCTGGAAAGTTTCTGGCAGCGGTGGCGTACTGAGTACCTGAGCCAGTTGCAGACACTCCCGAAGTGGCAGAAGGCACGGGAGAATCTTGCTGTCGGAGCCATAGTCCTGTTGAAGGACGACCTCGCGCCGCCTACGAAATGGCCGCTCGGACGAGTCGTCGAGGTGCATCGGGGATCCGACGGACGAGTACGCGTGGCTGCCGTGAAGACTGCCACTCGTACCACCACCAGGGCCATCCAACGCCTTGTACCGCTCGTTTCGGCAGGAGAATCTGCGGGCGACGAAACGTGACTCTCCTCACGGCGGGCGGTGCACTGACGCACCTTTTCGATTTTGTATATATTGTATATAGCTGTATATAGTTCACTTTGTTTTTTGTCTTCATTGTTCACATTAACACCAACGGGTAGAGTTGCACTTTGCACTCCTTGCGTCACTCACGTTGGACACACACGTCGCGAAGTCGCGAAAAAGTCATTGTATTATTTCGTTGCCGACCCGACAACGAGGCGGGCGGTATGTTAGAGCATAAAATGATCAGCCGTTCGGTATCGCCGCGCGAACACACGAATACACTCGCGTGACGTACCGTAATGAGCTCGTGTGTGTGTGTCAACTGCCGAAATGTATCTGTACGAGGACTCGGCCGTTGTCGTCGTTCGTCTCTCCCTCCCCGCACACTTCGGGCGGACCGAGTAGTTCGGGGTGCGCGGCGAGGGGAACGAGCCGCGACAATATACACAACAATCGGTCGGGTCCTCGCTCTGTCTTCTACGAATTGTCGAAAAGTATACTTTCTTGCAAGCGTTCTTGTCGCGTACCGACCGTTATAAGCCGACCCTTGTAATCCGAGATCGACGGTTTTTTCTGTAATATCGCGAGTGACGGTGGTCAAATAAAGTTAATAAGCTCTCCCACAATTCCGATCATTCAATCGATTTATTCTCCTGCTATTTCGCCGGATCGTAAATTCAAATTTCCGCGGGACGGAAATCAACGAAGATCCAAACATATTGATTACATTAGTATTGCAATATAATACAATTACTCATGATGGTATTCTACTCAATATTTTTTTTTTAACATTCATTTTACCATATTGCTCGAATCAATTTATGTTATAATCATATATACGTTTGTATAATATATATGTGTGTGTCACGCGCTCGTTTATGGTAGAAGTACTTCTTTCCTTGCCCTTGAACGTCTCACCTTCGTCTCACCTACTGTACCTGGTACATTCTAACCAATTAAAGAAAACAAACGACGAAAAATATATTTGAGTGTGGATGTGGATGAGTGAGGAATTCGCTGTAAATATTTTCATTATCAGTTCTACTGTGACACTCATGGTGATCACTTCGTATATAAGTGAATATAACTTGAGTTTCTGTTCATATTGAAACAGGTAAGAATTTTGTCTGTTTATGTACAACTTATTTATTTTTTTTTTGTTAAACATTACTGACTAAAATGACATAGGAGTATATTATATATATAATATATATAAGACAATTATCTATAACCAAGGATCTTCAGCCAGAAATAAACTAGAAATTGTTTCCCTGTAAACAAAGGTTTTATATCTTTATTTAGTATTTTACATTACAACAATTATTTACACTATGTACAATCTTACCTGTAAACAAAGAAACGACATTTAAAGTTTATTCTATCTCACTTGTTTATTTACACTTTTATCACTCTTAATTTGTGAACATGTGCTCTGTTACGTAATCGTCTATCTATCTACCTCTTTCTATTAGTCGTTCTCTCTAACAGTAAACACTCTATATCCACTCTACACACTCTACGCTCTACGACGCGCGAGGCGCGGTAACATTTGAATTTAAGAAATACTATTTCTTTACATCTCCCCCCCACCCGGGGTGAAGATCCTCAACAATTTATTCATCTGTTACTATTTTTTTTTCTTTTTTTTACATGTTTTCCTCATGTTCTTCGTCTTCTGTCTCTTCTTCTTCTGTTCCAATTGGTTGTAACTTGGTTATATGGAAAAAAGTTGATTCTGTTTTCTTCTTTCCAGTGTTGATTTTGTAAATAGAATTTGATATTTTCTCCATTATTTCAAATGGACCAATTTTTAGTTCATCTAACTTTCTTCTATTTAGTTTGTTTCCGTTCTCTACATAGACTTTGTCTCCAATGTTGAATTCGTATTGTTTTCGATTTTTATCGAATAATTTTTTATTGTAGTTGTGTGATTTTATTGTGTTTTCTAACGCTATTCTTTTGTCCTCAATCCAATTATCTTCCTTCTTCTTTATCTTCAATTCATTTGGTAAGATGGTTACATCTGTGCCATCCAGTAAATATTTTGGAGCGAAGTCCGTGACTGAGTGTTCTGTCTCATTATATTTATCTACGCATTCTTTCGCTACCGTTGTCCAAGCTTTTTTTCCTTCTTTTTCGTTCATCTTGCATCTTATCTTATTGACCAGCGTCTGGTTTAGCCTTTCGTTCAAACCATTAGAGAATGGTGTATTAACAGCTGTAAATATTAGTTTTACATTGTTTCCATCCAGAAACTCTTTAAATTCTCTAGAATTAATCCCCGGATATTGATCCGTGAGGATTACTCCAATTTCATCTGTTTCTAGCACCTTCTTCACTAATTTAATAAAATCACATGCACTCTGTGTTTTTGAGGTTACGATGAAGGCGTATCGTGTAAAGTGATCTACTAAAAGATGTAGATACTTTTTTGTTGATCTGGATCCTCCAAAACCACCAATTGTATCCATAGACATTATTTCAAATGGTTTTGTTGCTGGTCCTAGTTGTGACAGTAACCCATATTTTCCTTGGCCTCTTGATTTATTTTTTTTGCAGGTTTCGCAGTTTTTACAAATGTTTGTTATATTTCTGGTTAAATTTTTCGTTGTATATATTGGACTTATTTTTCTCTGCAACTGTCTGATTCCTATGTGGCATAGATCTTCATGCACTTGTTTTATAAGTCTTTTGCTAAATTCTTCCGATAGGATAATTTTCTCTTTTTTTTTTATCTTTTTATAATAAATTTCATTCTTCTGTATCAAATTTCGTTTTTCTCTTATTGTTTCATTTTTCTGTTGGTCTGTCATTATATCTTCTATTTTTATCAAATTTACTATCTTCATTAATTCCTCTCTGTTATCTTCTGATTCTAATACCGGGTTTCTGCTCAAACAGTCTGCTTCGAGGTTTTCTTTACCTGGTATGTATTTTATTACAAAATCGTATTGAGATAAATAATACGTTAGGTCTCCTAACTCTTCATCTGTTCTAGCTTTTATATTCATATTTTCTAGAGGTTTGTGGTCTGAATATATAGTAAACGGTTTCCCTATAAGCCAGTGTTGCCAGTATTTCACAGCTTCTTTTATCGCTAGACACTCTAAGTATATGGCCTTTTTCCTTTTTTGGACTTCGTTCAGTTTTTTTGAAAAGTATGCCACTGGCTTATCTTTATTATTTGGTTGCGTTTGTTTTAATATTGCCCCAATACCCTCTAAAGATGCGTCTGTGTAGATTTTTATTGGTAAATCTTTGTCAAAGATCTCCAGTACCGGTTGGGAGCATAAAAGTTGTTTAATTTGTCTAAAAGATTTTTCACATTTTTCTGTCCATACAAATTTCTCGTTCTTCCTTAATAGTTTGTGCAATGGATCTAATATTATTGCACTTTTCGGTATATATTCATTATAAAAATTGATTTTTCCTAAAAATTGTCTAATGTTTTTTTGTGTCTTTGGGGTTGGGAAATTTCTTATTGAAGTTAAATTATCTTTTAACGGTCTTACTGAATTCTTCTGAATTACGTGGCCAAGATATTTTACTGAGTCTGACGCAAATGTACATTTTTTAAATTTTAGTCTAAAACCCTCTTTTATTATTGCTTCTAATACCTGTTTTACGTGTTTTATGTGTTCTTGAAAGTCTGGTGAATATATTAAAATATCATCAATGTAATTTACTGCAAATCCTGTGAGTCCATATTTCCTTAGAATGTTGCTTAGAATTCGTTGAAAAATCGCTGGTGATGTTTTCAATCCATATGGTAGACAGGTCCATTGAAAGTGTCCATCCTGTGTGACAAATCCTGTTTTTTTCCTGTCCTCAATACGTAGTGGTATTGACCAAAATGCAGAGTTTATATCTAATGTAGTAAAGTATTTACAGTTTCTCGTCTTTATTATCAAATCCTCTATTAATGGGAATGGTTGGGCCTGTGGTAAAATAATTTTGTTTAGTTCTCTGAAGTCTATACATAATCTTGATCTTTTATTTTCGTCTCTTTTAAATGCCAATGTTACCGGGGCTGCAAAAGGGCTGTAGGATTCTTCTATTAAGTTTTTTTTTAATAACATCGATATCTGCTCTTCTATTTCTTTTTTATCTTCGATTGTGCATCTATATGGTCGTTTACTACAGTATTTATCAACTAGTAGATCTATGTGGGCTTCATAATCTGTAACCGTTCCAATATCGTATTTATCTTTTGCAAAAATTGTTTTGTATTCTTTTATTATTTTTTCTATTTCGTTTTTCTTTTGGTTGTCCAAGTGGTCTATTGTAATTTTAAATTCTTCTTCTTGTATGTGTTCGTTGAAGTTTATCGAATACGTTTCTATCTTTCTCTCTTCATTTTCCTTATTTGCTGAGTTATCCTCAATTTTATTCTGTAATTCTTTTATATCTGTTTTGTTTTTCTGTTCTATCTCCAACTTTTCATTCTGAGTTAGGCTAAATTTTTTTATCATATCTAACCCTATTATGAAATCCTCAAAATCTTTCTTTTCAACTATATATACATCCACCTCTTCTTCAATTTCAAAAATCTTTATCTTAATTGTTATCAAACCATCCGTTTTCTTTACACCATTAACCGTTTTCATATATGCTTTATTTACATCTTCTTTTTTTTCTTTTACTTTGATCAGTCTCGAATTTATCAAAGAGATCTGTGAACCTGAATCATAAGTACCATTTACCTCTAACTTATCTTCTAATAATAGTTTGATCTTAATTAATGGTGTAATTATTGGTTTTTTCCATTTGTGTTTAAATCTACTTCTATAATAGAGTTATTATTTACATTTCTAGTTTTATTGGTTTTTTCATGTTCAGTGTTTTTTATTTTAAACCAGCACGCTTCCTCCGGGTGGTATCTAATTCCTTTATTTAAACCTTCACAAGTTTTGCATGGCTTTTTCTCCTCAGTTTTTCTCTTAAAATCTAATTTACTATCTTTGGTTTTTGTAGAGTTTTTTTTGTATATCATACCTTCGTATTTTCTAAGTTCGTTGAACAGATCTGTGCTATCGTTGAGTTCGTCTCTATCTATTTTATTTAAGATAAATTCGGGTAAGCCTGTTGCAATGAGGTCAATCAATGTTGTGGGGTCTATAGATTTGTTTATATCTAGTATAAGTTTCTCTTTTTTTCATTGCATAATCAATTAATGGTCCTTCTTTATATCTGAATGCAAAGGCATATGTGACCATATTCCATCCTCTGTTTGCAAATGTTTCTAAGAATTTTCCTTTCCATTCTTCCCATTCAGAATTCACTGTTAATTTTGTGGCCATCGAGCTGTACCAATCCAAACAGGGTTTCTCTAAAAATAACCTTAGTATCTCTATCTTTGTTTCATCTTTTGTTATATTAAATCGTATACATTCTTTTTCAAAATTTTCCATCCATTGCTTTGCATTTGAGTTTTTGCTTGTGAATTTTTCTATAATAAATTTCTCTGCAATATTTTTCAAATTTTGTTGGCCTTCTTTTTTTTCTGTGGCTTCTATTAATTTTTCCAGGATTTGTTGTAGATTGTCTTTTCTCTCTGCAGGTTGCTCTGTAACCCTTTCTTCTAAATATTGATCTAAAAATTGTATATTTCCCACTTCATCTACGTATGTATTTTTTAGTTCTCCTTCTAATTTGATCCATATTTTCCTGGTCTGATGTCTTCTTTTTAAGCTATTTTTTATCTTTGTATAATTACTTATCTTCATAATTTCCTTATGGTTGTTTATTGCTTTATACTCTTCTGGTATTTGAAAACATTTTCCCTCCGTTGTAGTTATAGAGGTTATGGCTACTACATTTGTTTTGTTATCACTTGATGCTACCACGGCAAATTCGAATTGGAGCCTGTCCATTTTCCTTTGTTTAACTATGAATGTCGTTTTATAAGACAATTATCTATAACCAAGGATCTTCAGCCAGAAATAAACTAGAAATTGTTTCCCTGTAAACAAAGGTTTTATATCTTTATTTAGTATTTTACATTACAACAATTATTTACACTATGTACAATCTTACCTGTAAACAAAGAAACGACATTTAAAGTTTATTCTATCTCACTTGTTTATTTACACTTTTATCACTCTTAATTTGTGAACATGTGCTCTGTTACGTAATCGTCTATCTATCTACCTCTTTCTATTAGTCGTTCTCTCTAACAGTAAACACTCTATATCCACTCTACACACTCTACGCTCTACGACGCGCGAGGCGCGGTAACATTTGAATTTAAGAAATACTATTTCTTTACATATATATACATTTATATTATATATTTGTATATAATAAAAATTTTTGAATAACATACAATTGTCAGCCGTAGGCGACACAAAGTACTAAATAAAATAAAATACAATTGTCAGCCGTAGGCGACACAAAGTACTAAATAAAATAAAATACAATTGTCAGCCGTAGGCGACACAAAGTACTAAATAAAATAAAATACAATTGTCAGCCGTAGGCGACACAAAGTATTAAATAAAATATTGTCTTGTCAGCCAAAGGCGACACTCATTTTTGAATAAAATACAATTGTCAGCCGTAGGCGACACAAAGTACTAAATAAAAAAGTATTGTCTTGTCAGCCAAGGCGACACCAATTTTTGAAAAAAAATACAATTGTCAGCCAGAGGCGACACCAAATTTTGAATAAATAATATACAACTTTCCGACAATACGAAAATGAAGGTAAAATGTCAATCACGAAAAGCTATCAATAAAAAACGAAAATATGATTATCTCTCCCTTAATAATAATGTTGTCAATGAGAGCGAAAAAGAAGAAAAACGGAATGCACAAATAAGACAGGCCATGCAAAAATTACGGTTTAAAAGTACATATAAAAATGATGAATATGAGAAAAATAGAATGCGAAACATAAAAAGATATCGTGATAATACTGATTGTAAGAAAAAATACATTGAATCTACTCGCAAACAAATGCAACGGAAACGACTGAATGACGATTTTCGTAAAAAAGAAAATGAAATGAGGCAAAATCGAAAGAAGCGAACAAGAGAAAATGACGATTATCGTAACAAAGAGAATGAAACAAATTTAAATCGAATTAAACGTAAACGAGAAATTCCAGAATTTAAACAATTGGAAAATAGAAAAACACTAAGTAGGATGAAGATATTGAGACAAAGAATAAATTATATTGCAAAAGAACTTGCCAAAAATTCTGCAAGAAATAAAATACTACGGCATAATGATGCGTATAAGTCCCGAGAACTTGCCAAAAATTCTGCAAGAAATACAATACTACGGCATAATGATGCGTATAAGTCCCGAGAACTTGCCAAAAATTCTGCAAGAAATAAAATACTACGGCATAATGATGCGTATAAGTCCCGAGAACTTGCCAAAAATTCTGCAAGAAATAAAATACTACGGCATAATGATGCGTATAAGTCCCGAGAACTTGCCAAAAATTCTGCAAGAAATAAAATACTACGGCATAATGATGCGTATAAGTCCCGAGAACTTGCTGAAAATTCTGCAAGAAATAAAATACTACCGGGCGTTGGTGGGGATCCTTCCGAAGTCCGGGGGAAGGGGAGTGGGAAAGGGAGGGGGAAGAAGGCGGGACCAGGGGGGTCCCAGTCAGTGGCGGTCCCATCGGGACCCGTGAATTCGGGTCCCGGGGAGGGGGACTGGGCCAAAGTGGTGTCTCGGCGGAGCAAGCGGGCGGCCAAAGTTGCCGGTGCCCCCCGAGAGACAGTCCCATCTAAGGGGCAAGTGGGAGATCCCCCTCCCAGCGGGAGGAAGACGCCTCGGTTGCCGAGGCTGCCGAGAACGGCTGCGGTCGTGATGACCGTACCGCAGGGGTGCAAGGCCACCTATGCCTCCGCGATGGAAAAGGTCACGTCGTCGTTCTCCTTGGAGGAGGTCGGCGTGACCGAGGGGCTTACCTACGCCCGAGCCCGAACCGGTGCCCTCATGTTGAGGATCTCCTGAGAGGGTGGTCGGGCGAAGGCGGCCGCCATGGCGGAGCGCATGAGGACGGCGCTCGGGGGATCGGGGGTGACGGTGAGCACTCCCACTCGAACGGCCGAGGTTCGGCTACGGGGGTTGGATGTCTGTTCAACTTCCGAGACGATCCGAGACGCCCTCGCTGCTGCGGCTAGCTGCGACAGCGGGGAGGTTCGAGTGGGGGTCGTGCACCGACCACCCACAGCGGGAAATAATTGGCCCGGCACGTGCTGGGTCCGGCTGCCGTTGGCGGCCGCGAGGAAGTTGGCCGGGGTAGGCCGAGTAAGAGTGGGGTGGACCTCTGCGAGAGTGGAGGTGCTGGAGCAGCGTCCGCTCCAGTGCTTCCGTTTCCTCCGCAGGGGTCACACGTGGGCGCAGTGCACCCACACGGGTGAGGCGAGCCGGATCGACCGATGTTATCGATGTGGGGAAGTGGGCCATTGGGCGGCGAAATGTGACGCCGCCCCCAAGTGCCCGCTTTGCAGCGACCTGGGGTTGCCCGCCGGACACCGGTCCGGCACCAAGGCCTGTCCCTCCTTCCAGACTGGGGTCAAACCCGGGCGGAAGGGAGGGCCGGGCGGGGGAAAGGCGGCCGCGACGGATGCGGTCCCTCCGGTCGATCAGCCTCGCCCACCCGACGGGGGGCCGATGGAGGTTGGGGGGGAATAGGAGGCTCCGCCCTTCGGGCGGGGCCCCTATTTGGGGGATGGACCTCCTCCCACGACTGGGGACGCTCCCAGTCGCCGGAGGGGGGGGGGGTGCGATGCGGGGGTACCGGTACCCACGCGCTCACGGTAGGGGAGACTGGTTCCGGGGATGCGTGTAATGCATCCCTCCTAGGGACCTAGTCTCATCGCGTACGGTGACCTCCCTCCTCGCTCACGAGGACGGTGGCCGCCGGGGGTCGCGGGGGGGTTCGAGCCGAAACTCGGACTCCCCAACGAGCGATCCACCGGGAAGGGGGATGGGCACGCCTGGCCGTCGGCTGCCTATCCGTGTTTAAGGGGGGTTTACTTTATGGGAGGTCTATGTAGAAAGACAGCGGGGTCCCAGTTGAGTACTCGGTGATCCTGGGTGCCCGCATCTAATGTCTAGGGACGGCTATTGGGGTTTTAGTCGGGGTGGCTCCGACATTGGCCATCCTTATCTTCGGCGATAGGGATGGTTATCCATAAGGGATTTCCCCAATTCAAAAAAAAAGGTTAGGTTAGGTTAGGTTGGGAAATATGGAAATAGGGAAATAGGGAAATGAGGAAAAAAAGGAAACCTCACGACCAAAAAAATAAAAAAGGGAAAGAAGAGTGTTCAAACCCATATCTATGGAATCGAAATATCCTTCAACGAGCGGTTAAAGGTTCGTCTGTTGGCTCGAGGCGATATTATTTCCAAGCGTTCCTGTGATTCAGTCACTCGTGACTATTGACAGTTTTTGTAACACGACCCTGCGTCTTGTCTAAATGTCGTCTCCGCCTCTGATTGGCGAACTCGAATAATAACGTTCCATGCTTAATCGCTGCCGTTTCTCGCCCCGGTTTCTCGTACCGGCAGTGAGAGTCGAATCGCCGTCAAGCAAAGTATATACTGTCAGAGAGCTCGTCAGGCCCTCGCAATAAATTCAAAGAATATCCGCAAACTCGATCAGTTATTTAAAAGTCACCAAACCACAGTCCAGTGAGCCTATCCAACTATCCTGTTGTTAACAAAGAGAAAGGAGGAAAAAAAAATTTTTTCTTTTGCTATATGTATGGCCATGTATATAGCTGTAAGTACATATGTAGATATATACATATATATGTAAGAGTCTTTTACTCCGATTGAATTTCTCTGGGGAACGGTTATAAATAATCAAACCGAATTGTTTCTCCGTAGGACAAAGAAAGTTTTTATTACTTTAAAACTTATAAATTAATGCTTACTCTATTACAAGTCATACCTGGAGAACAAAGAAACAACATTCAATGTTTGTTATTCACCCTATTGTTCCTTCTTTACAATTATGTCACTTTAATTAATGTTCGTACTGTGCACCTATTCTCCCACGTGTTTCTCATTACCATCTTCACCTATAGGTCTCTGGTTTACCGACCATCGTTATTACGCGGGGCGATTCGAACGTGGTTAGGGAAGTACCATGTACTTTCCTTACATCTCCCCCCCTCGAAGAGAAAATTTGACCGCAAAATTTTCATGAATCAGAACCTCGTTCTTCTTCTTCAGTGATAACGGAGTCCGAAACTGGGATAAGTTTGGTGATGTGAAATAGATTTGACTCTGGTTTCCTATGACCTGTATCCACCTTGTAAATTGAATTTGATATTTTTTCTACTATATTGTATGGGCCAATTTTTAATTCATCTAGTTCTTTTTTTGTTTTTTTTTCTGTTCAGGCGATTTCCATTTTCGATGTATACCAACTGTCCTACTTTAAATTCGTAGTTTTTTCTGTTTTTGTCGAATTTTTGGTTTACTCTAAGCGAGGTATTTTATGCTGTTTTCTAAAGCCGTTTTTCTATCTTGCTTTAAATCATCCATTGATTTTTCCTGTTTCAATTCATCTGGTAATGTTGAAGAATCCATACCATACAGCAGGAACAGGCCTCACAGCGTTTACAAATTTTGTTATATTTTCTGTTAAATTCTTTGCTGTATAATAAGGTCTGATTTTGTGTTCCATTTGTTTTATTCCTATGTGACAAAAGTTGTCATGTGTTTTCTTTAGCAGTTCTTTGCTGAAGTTCTCTGATAATATAATTTTATCTTTCCTCTCCACTCTTTTATAGTACAGGCCATCCATTAATTTTAATTTATCCTTGTTAGTTTTCGAGTCTAAGTTTTTCTCTTGATCTTCTACAATGTCTTTTAGTTGTATGAAATTTACAACTTTTAACTCCCCTTCTTTACTCTTATATGCTTCTAACACCGGGTTTCTGCTTAAGCAGTCTGCTTCCAGATTGTTTTTGCCTGGATTGTATATTATTTCAAAATCGTACTGTGATAAATAGTGTGTTAAATCCCCCAATTCCTCGTCTGTTCTTGCTCTAATGTTCATCTTTTGTAGTGGTTTGTGGTCCGAAAAAACTTTGAATGATCTGCCCAATAACCAGTGTTGCCAATAGTCTAGTGCTTCCTTTATGGCTAGGCATTCTAAGTATACCGCTTTTTTCTTTTTTTGGGCTTCATTCAATTTCCTTGAAAAACATGCCACTGGTTTTTCAATTTTTTTTTTTTTTTTAGAATTTAATTCTGCTTCCAGCTCAGAGTTGTTAACGTGTTTTATATTGTCTTCCTTATCTTTGAACCAACATGTGGATTCAAGGTGATAACAGTTTTAATATTACAATCGATACCACCAGTTACAAGGCACATTTCGAATGGAAAAAGTAAAGAAGTTCATGGACGACGTATGCCCATGGAAATACTAGGAAACAAACACAGAAAAGAACAGATGGACTCATGGAATCTGAAGGAAATATTAGGATGAGGAGACGGGGCTCCCCCGAAGGGTAATCCACAGGAAATAACGGGATCTACAAGACCCAACAAACGGACAACTGGGCCCCACAGACATGACGGAGAGGAGTGGGGGGTCAGATTACAAGTCTGTCCGTAAGAAGACGAAATTGGGCTTACAGCCAAAAGGAAGACACGGGAAAAAAATGGGAACACGAAACAGGGAACTGAGGAAAAAACCTCAAGAAGAACGAACAGGGAAAATACCCAGACAAGAACAATAATGTTTCTGAGATCTTGAACGGTAATACATAGATGAGAAGACAGGGCTCCCCTGTATTTCAGATCTTACAGCACACAAACAACTGCGGAAATAGAAATATCCCTAAACAAGAACAATAAGGTATTTAAGATCTCGAACGGTAATACATGGATGAGGAGACAGGGCTCCCCTGTATTTCAGATCTTAAGGACCAAAGCAACACAACCAACTGCGGAAGCAGAAACATCCCAAACAGAAACAATAAGGCCTTTAAGATCTCGAACGGTAATACATGGATGAGGAGACAGGGCTCCCCTGTATTTCAGATCTTAAAAGACCAAACCAACTCGAACAAACAAAGAAATAGGTCACAATAAAGTGGAAAGAATAATAAACTGAAAAAATAATAATAAATTGGAAATAATAAACTGGAAATAACAGAATTGGAAATAGTAAATAATAAAGTGGAAATAACAAATTGGAATGATAGGAAGTAAACAAAGGGGGGGCCAAAAAAGGCCCCCCAAGAGAAACAAACTCAAACAAGGGAGACAAACCTGAGAATGGCGACGTCGAACAAAGGAGGAAATAGATCACAAATGGAAAACAAATACCCAAACACAGAATACAACAGAGTCTCTGAGATCTGACGGTAATACATGGATGAGGAGACAGGGCTCCCCTGTAATCTAGATCTTAAGGACCAAAGCAACACAACCAACTGCGGAAATAGAAAGATCCCGAACAGAAACAATAAGGCCTTTAAGATCTCGAACGGTAATACATGGATGAGGAGACAGGGCTCCCCTGCATTCTAGATCTCACTGCACCAAAGTAACTCTAACAAACAAGGGAATTTAACTCTAAAGGCAATTTATTTACAAATGGAAATTTATAACAAAGGAAATAACAACAAACAGGTAAACAAACGGGGGGACCCAAAAGGTCCCCCAAAAGCAACAAACTTAAACAAGGAAGACAAACCTGAGAATGGGGCAACCCGAGGACGCTGGTCACGTCCAAAAACTCAAATCAGCCACAACTCCTAGTGCGACTTGAGCCCTCCACACAAACCCAACCCGCGGCAGGCTCGGCAGGTGAAGACCGCATGGAAACAATATTTCGGTCTACTCCGAAATTTAGTTGAAGTCGGATCGGATCCCAAGTTGATTATATATATAGATATATACAGCTTCTCCCCAACGAAATGTGTATCGCGGCCCCTAGAAACTTGCAAACCCACATAGAGTCACAGATTAGGACCTAACCTAGCCTAAGGGGTGTCGAGTAAAAGGGGGTAAATTCCAGATTAGCTGGAAATAGAGGGAGCACAGGAAGTAATATTCAAGACGCACGAGATGGTTGTGTGGTGAAGAGGGGGGGCCAATAGGGCAGGTGTGGCAAACCTGTAGGTCCGAAGGTGAAAAGGTCCGACGTCCGCCACGAGCCGTAAAACGCTCAAAAACTCTCAAATACTAGGTAGAATGGCCTTTCATCAATGACGACCATCCCTGACTAGTAGATCGACCACCCTGAAAGTTGCCCGGGCTATAAAAAGAAGGGACTGGAGATCGAACGCAGTGGTTATTTGCAACTCATAGCGGGCCGAGGACCGGAACCGCCAATAATGAAACTAGCGTAAGCTGGTGTGCGTTCAGGAAGTGGGGAGTGCCGATCACTCCTCCCCGGTCAATTTACTTACTACTACTACTACTACTAGGTTAGGTTAGGTTAGGTTATGTTTGGTTAGGTTGGGGTCCTAGGCTCTGTGGCGCCATCAGTGGTGGCTCTGACCCACTGTTGGTCCGTTCTCTCTATTTGAGGGATGTCACAGAACTAAATCCTCTTGCTCCACCTCCTCGTGGTGGACCCTGGGCGCTCACCTCAGCTGGTGAGTGGCTAACGGAGCAAGGGGTGCTCGACGGGAAGTAGCTCCTGTGATGTGTGAGGCGATGCCGGCGGGATCCTCGGATCCTGGCAGGGCCTCCCTTGCCGGTAAGGTTCACACTGAGTAGGAGTGAAAACCGTCGCCCATGTGTCCTGGTCAGCAAGTTGTCTGTCCAGGGCCGCATACCGTAAACCGGTAGTCATGTTTTACCGGACGGGGGGCTTGCCTTAACCGGCCGGCCCGCGAGGAGGATAAACCTCTATAAGAAAGTCCCTAACCCTAAGTTATCGTAACGCGGCGAAGGGGTACCCCCGGACTTACCGCCGGGCGTGGGTCGATGGATGCATCGACCTGCAAGCGTTGTACAACCTCGGGTACCTGCCGACCCCCGTTGTATATAGGCTTGCCAGGGCATGCGGCTCTGCCCTGGTCGACTTCCTGTCCTGCACTGGAATGGTTAGGCCATCGAGTGAGGCGTCCTCCACTCAGTGGATGGCGCGGTAACCAGGGCCGTTTATGAATATGAATTATGGACGCTAATAACGAGCCTCGGAACAATAGTATCGAGGAGGAGGGGCTACCGCGCCCGAAAGCGGCAGCAGCGAAGGCAGGGAAAGGGTCAGCTTTCACACGTCAGTCTTCGAGGGCGGCCGTAGTGAATGCCAGGCGGGGCGGAGTCGTGTACATCGAATCGTCTGACTCGGACGACCCCGCCACCACCGCAACTGATACGGGATGGGCTCCCTCTGTTGCGACATCAGACGCGGAGTCCGAAGGGCGCGACAGGAAGAAAAGGAAAACCCTGGGGGATGACGGAGGCACGGAGAACGCCTCCAAGATCCGCAAGGGGCCCTCCTCTAAGTCCCAGCACAACCAAAGGGACCACACCTCGCCCTGGCGGGGCTCCCCCCCAAGAAGAAGAAAGACTCTGCCACTCAGGTTGAGGACATGGCATTGAGCATCCGTGATCTCTCCACCGGAAGTATCTTGCAGGAGTGCCTGGAGAAGGTACGACTGGTGGAGAGGACCGCGCTCAGGAGTGCCAACCTCAAAGGCACTAGCGTGCGGGACCTGAAAATCTCCGCGCGCTATGCCGAGGCAGCACTCCTGGAGATAGTGCGGAGGGGGGAGAGGGAGGCGAGTCCAGCCACAGGCACGCCCCAAGTGGCAGTTCTCCACAGCCCCCCTGAGAATCCTCGTTTGCAGGAACTGCAGAAGCAGAACGAGTACCTGCGGGGGAGGGTGGAGGAACTGAAGGCCACCAATCAGGCAATAAGGGAGGAGATGATGGCGATGAAGAGGATGGGGGTGGCACCGCAGCTTCTCCCTCCTGCCCCCCTCACATCGTCCTCGTCTCCCCCCGGGAGATGCCACCACATCCGAGTGCGGTGGTGGTGGTGGCGAGGCCACTCCCCCCCACCGGTGAGAACACGCCCGACCCTCCGCTGCCGCCGCCGGAGGCTGGGTCGGACTGGAAGAGGCTGATCGGGCAACTTGGCGCCCTATTAGACGCCAAGCTGGCGCCGATTCAAAAAGTGCAGGCGGAGCTGAGCGAGGCGGTCACTCGGGACCTCCCGCTCGCCCCCTGATCCTCGGCGCCGCCCCGAAGTTCCAGAGGATCCCCTTCCCCCCTCTTCTGGTCCTTTGGGCCGGAAGAAGAAGAGAAAGAAGAAGAAGAGCGGTGGCCAGGCGTCGGCGCCCCTTATGCCCCATCCTCCTCCTCCCCCTCCACCCGCGACCGAGGCCCTGCGGCCTAAAACGGACCAGACAGCCACCAAGCCCCCCGTGACCACTTCCGGGGAGACATGGGCCACGGTGGTAGGCCGAAAGGCCAAAGTGGCGGCGAGGAGGGCCGCGAAGGAAGCTCCCCCTCAAAAAGCCCTCACCAAAGGGACTTCCAAGGGAGAGAGAGGGGGGCAAAAGAATGCCCCAAGGATTGCGCGCCCCCGAAAACCGCGGCGATTGCGGTATCGATTCCGGTGCAAGACCACCCTAGCGGAGGCCATGGCGACAGCTAAAGCTGTCATCAAACTGGCCGACGTCGGGGTTGAGGAGATCCGCTCCAAGCGAGCGGTGACCGGGGGTCTCCTGTTGAAGATCCCCGGACCCGAAGGGGCGGCCAAGGCAGATGCCTTGGCAGCCCGCATGTCAGCCACGTTAAGCGGCTTGGGGGTAAGGGTCAACAGGCCCCTCAAAATGGCGGATCTCCGCCTGAGGGGCCTGGACGACTCCGGCACCCCAGATGAGGTGAAGGCGGTGGTAGCGGAGGCCACGGGGTGCCCGCCCGAATCGATTAAGGTTGGGGACATTAAGTCCCCGGCCACTGGGTTGGGCACCACGTGGCTGAAATGCCCTGTCGCGGCAGCCCGCCAGCTGGCGAGTGTGGGGAAGGTGCGGGTAGGCTGGTCCACCGCAAAAATCGAGGCACTGGCCGCGAGGCCGTTGCAGTGCTTCCGCTGTCTGGCTGTGGGACATGTCAGGCAGCGGTGCACTAGCACGGTCGACCGTAGCGGCCAGTGCTACAAATGCGGTGCGACCAGCCACAAGGCCAATGCGTGCTCGGCGGCCCCCCGGTGTCCGATATGTACGGAATTGGGAAGGCCGGCCGGGCACAAGGCGGGGAGCGGTTTGTGCCCCCCGCCACCGCGGAAAGGCCGGAAAATCGGGGGGAAGGGGCCCGCCGACAAACCGGTCACAGAGGGTGGGGCGACAATAAATCCTCCCCCACCCACCCCTAGTCAGGAGATGGACGTGGACCCCCCACCTCCAGAGCCAGCCCTCCTTGAGGTGGCCGTAACGGGACCGTCAACGGCATAGAAATGGCTGCGACGCTCCCGGTTGTGTTGGCCAACGACCACGGAGTGGTCGTCACTCTCCGACCACCTTCATATCACCATGGAGGTGGAGACCACCCAGCAGCAGGCGGACCTGCCCCCGCGTAGCATCCACCCAGGGCCCGTGAGATGGGCGCTGATGCTACTGGACGGGGACGTCCTGAGAGCCTCAGCTCTCGCCTACTCCTGGGTTAAACCCAGGGAGCGCGGGACTGACGAGGGGGTGTCATGGTTCCGGGGTGTCATGAAGTCGATATGTGACGCTTCAATGCCCCGGGCCGGTAGACATCCCCCGAAGAGGTCAGCGTACTGGTGGTCGGGCGAAATAGCGGACGTGAGGGACACGTGTGTCCGCGCCCGACGCCAGTACACCCGAGCACGTCGACGCCGCCCAGTTGGAGGCGTCGACGAGCCGAGAGTGGCCGCCCTGTATGCAGAGTACAGGGCGGCCCGGATGGCTCTCCAGCGTGCGATTGCCGCTGCCAAGGCCGCGGCCTGGGATGAGCTCCTCGGGTCCCTTAATAGGGATCCATGGGGGCGCGCCTACAAGGTGGTGCTTAGCAAGCTCCGCCCGTGGGCGCCCCCCCATTACAGAGGAGTTAGACCCCGAGTTCCTGGGGCGGGTTCTCAGTACACTTTTCCCCCCTCGGAGGGAATGAGAGAGGACCCGCCTCCCTCCTCGGTCCATACCACCTGGACCGATGAGCTCGGGGTCACAGTGAGTGAGCTCTCCCGGGCTGTCCAGAGGATCAGGGAAGGGGGCAAGAAGGCCCCCGGTCCCGACGGTGTCCCTGGACGGGTTTTGGCCTTGGCCTTGGACGCCCTCGCCCCGGCTTTTATACAGGTCCTGAACTCCTGTATGGGCCGGGGAATCTTCCCCCGAGAGTGGAAGGTCGCCAGGCTGGTCCTCCTTCACAAGGTAGGAAAGCCCGCAGACACTCCCTCTGCGTACCGGCCCCTGTGTCTCCTCGACGAGGCGGGTAAGATCTTTGAGAAGATCATAGCTGACCGCCTCGTCGAGCACCTGTCCTGTCATGGTGGTCCCGACTTGAGCGATAGCCAGTTTGGGTTCCGGAGGGGGCGATCGACGATAGATGCCTGTGGTCGCCTCGCCGCCATCCGGAAAGCGGCTGTCGCTCGGAGCAGGGTGTTGTTGGCGGTGAGTCTTGACATCACCAACGCCTTCAACACCCTGCCCTGGGATGAGGTAGTGAGAGCGCTGGACTACTTCCAGGTGCCCTCCTACCTCAGGGAAGTGATCCGGGATTACCTGAGGGACAGGTGGTTCGAATACCCTGGCCGGTGCGGAAACATCCAGAGGGAGGAGATGCACCGCGGAGTGCCCCA
The DNA here is from genome assembly GCA_963966675.1 of Lasioglossum calceatum. Lineage (NCBI taxonomy): Eukaryota > Metazoa > Arthropoda > Insecta > Hymenoptera > Halictidae > Lasioglossum > Lasioglossum calceatum. The sequence goes on from CAXAAD010000126.1 coordinate 157,418, forward strand.
GGGGTCGATCCTCGGACCGCTCCTGTGGCTACTCGCATACGACGCGGTGCTGCGGGCCCATCTTCCCCTCGGCGTCCACTTGATCTGCTACGCGGATGACACGTTGGTGGTCGTCGAGGGGGAGACGTGGAGGAGGACCCAGAACCTGGCGCAAGCAGCGGTGGGCTGCGTCGTCGGTGGGATCAGGAGATTGGGGCTGGAGATTTCTGCCGGCAAAACCGAGGCGATGTGGCTACACGCATTGCCTCGGAGCCGGCAGCCACCCCAACTCCAGATCCGGGTGGGTGATGCCTCGGCCTAACCCTCGACAGCCGCTGGTGCTTCGAAGAGCACTTCGACCGTATGGCCCCCCGAGTCGATGGGGTGGCGGCCGCCATAGGACAGCTGCTGCCCAATATCGGGGGTCCCGATGATCGGGTTCGTCGCCTCTACGCGGGGGTGGTGCAATGAAAGTTCCTTTACGGAGCCCCCGTGTGGTCCGAAGAATTAATGGCCAGCCGACGCAACTTGTTGCACGCAAACCGCGTGCAACGACGGATGGCCATTCGACCATACGGGGCTTTCGCACCATCTCCGGGGAGGCGGCGTGTCTCCTCGCGGGTATGACTCCCCTGCATCTCATGGCGGTGGAGCGGGCAACTACTTACCAAATTGCCTGCTCCATCTGCCGGGGGGAGCTGTGCCCCGAGGGGGAGGAGGTCGAAGTGCTGAGGCGCCAGGCCCGGCGGGACATCCTGGTCCGGTGGCGGGAGGAAGTAGCTTCCGCCGATTCGGACCGGCCCATTGTCCGGGCACTCCTGCCCATTCTGGAGAAATGGTGCGGGTGTCGGGTACGGCTCACCTACCACATGACACAGGTGCTCTCCGGGCATGGTTGCTTCGGGGAGTACCTGTGTCGCATCGGGAAGGAACCGACGGCGCAGTGCCACCACTGCGGTGAGGCCCGGGACTCGGCGCGGCATACGCTGGAAGAGTGTCCAGCGTGGTCGGAGCCGCGCAGGGTCCTTAGAGGCGTTATTGGGATGGACCTCTCGTTGCCGGCCGTGGTCGATCACATGATCGGCAGCGAGAGGTCAAGAGCAGCGTTTGCCTCCTTCTGCGAGGTTGTGATGTCGCAGAAGGAGGCAGCGCAGAGGGAGAGGGAAGCCGACCCCCTCTCCGCCAGGAGGCTAGCCTCGGCTGGGCGACCCCGACGTGGCCGACGGCCCCCGGTAAGGGGCCGCAGACGTGTTGGCGGCGGTGGGAATACGTAGTTACTCCCACCTCCGCCAAGGGGGGCTTGCCTTTAGGCGCCCTCAAGGTGGGCAGGTCGCGGGGGGGCGAGGTGGAACACTAAGTCCCTCCCCCCCACCACAAAATCGCGGCCTGAAAGTCGACCCTCCCCTATTATTTTATTTAAATTCCGGGGGTCTACCAGGGGGTGGGACAGAGGGAGGGGACAGACGCGAGCCGGATCTCGCCTCTGTCCCCTCCTTGTCGCGTGCGGAAACCTCCCTCCTCGGCCGGGCGGGAACCCTTCTGGGTTCTCTTCCCCGAGCGAGAAGGGGGGTCTCTTGGGGTCGCGGGTGTCACGAGCTGGGGCTCGAGGCACCCAGCCGAACGACCCCAGGGAAGGGGGACACCGTGTGGGTGACCCGCACGGGGTCCGAATAGATTAGGCTTTGATTGGGGGAGCTTCACTCCTCCGGGATAGGGGCTCGCAAGCCAGGGTTGGAGGTGGTCGGTAGCATTCGATTACGAGATCCCGACCACCTCCAATTAGCTCAGGGAGGTCACCATAGGTTTTTTAGTTGGTAGGTCTGGCCCTTCTGGACAGACGAGCCCCACATAACCCCGTCTTTTCCCCAGGAGGACGGGGTATGCGTAAAGCATTTTTCCTACGTTAAAAAAAAAGGTTAGGTTAGGTTAGATTAGCCAATAATGAAACTAGCGAATGCTGGTGTGCGTTCAGGAAGTGGGGAGTGCCGATCACTCCTCCCCGGTCAATTTACTTACTACTACTACTACTACTACTACTAGGTTAGGTTAGCGGCAACGAGCTCGGTTCCTCGTTAAAGAAGAAATCTCTAAAGGGGCGAGAAACAGTTGCTAGATTACTTGCTTTTCACTCGGGCAAACAAGCAAAGGGAACAAGGGGTCTCTCGATTCAAAGACGCGACGACACACAAACATCGTAGCAAATCTTAACAAGTTTCAAGGAACTAACTATTAATATTATAATCTGAGTCGCATGAGAGAGAGAGGTTTTCACCGCAGCGTAGATTTTCACAGTACAAATGTCGCACTTTCACTCAAACACAGCCTCCGACGAGAAAGAGGTTTTTACTGCGCTGTATCCCTCGTCGACGCGCTGCCTGGGCGAGATGGCCTAAACATGGAAGCGATGTCCCGTTTCTGCACCGTCACATTGTCCAATGCACAACTCCTCCCGCGCACCCAAAAGGAGAAACCACAGCTAGAGTAATTCCTAAGGAAATAAGAGAAAATGCACATTAAAAAACGAAGATTAGAGTATAATCCTATCGGAATTTAGTATACGTCATTACAGGAAAGACTGTTATTAATTAGGAACGTAGAGGCACAAACTAAGAGAGAGAATAGTCATAGATTACCGGAGGAAATTGAGCGCCGAACCCTTTTAACATTTCAAGTCACCGGAAAGTTCATCGATAATTATAATACATAACAGTTATTGGTCGTTTAGAGAAAAATCACAAGCATTTAATCCTACAGAAATGGGAGCCGTTAAAGGAAAAGTAGGAACGGGGGGAAGAGGGAAAGAGCTCGAATGATCGTTATTAAGTAGAAACCATAGAAGCATAGTCGATAGAGAAAAACTGTCATAGATTACCTGAGGAAACTGATCGCTGAACTCTCCAGCATCGAATCTCGAGTCACCTGAAAGATTTTAAATATTATCAGTAGAATCTCGAGCCGAAGCCTTCTGCTTAACCCGCCGCACTCAACGGACGAAAGCAGCCGCGACAGAATAGACTAAGCAAATACTTATTTCTCCGTAAAGTAGCAGATGCCCGCGAAAACGCAACAAACATAACAGCTCGATCGAACGCATCGAACGTCAACGCGAGGTTAGGGCGCGAAGCAACACGTGGCGAAAGGGCGCGAGAATCAAACTCGTGACGAGGTTTCGATCGACGCCGGGAGAACGGGACCGCGGAAAACGACCGCGATCTCCCCGATATCGATCGAAAAGACTAAATAAGCAACAAAGGGATGGGTCAGGAGGAAGAAAACGGAGAAAAAAAAATTCTTCGTCTCGCGGCCGGGCCGAACCGAGGCGCGAACCGATGATCTCCCGGAAAAGAGAATCCACGGGAACGCGAAACGAAAAATCGATAAAAAGTTAGAAATCGGAAATTCGGGCGTAGGGAGAATCGAAAATAATAGAGAGCGAAGCGGGAAGATGCGGTCTGTGTAGTGGACTATGGAAAAAGTCGCTGCAGGCCGGATTTTCCTTACTTTGCTTCGCATGGCCCCCTCCCTCACCCTAGTCAACTTCTTACGCCTTGGCTGGCATGACCAAAGTATCGTTTGTCTGTAAGGACACGAAATTGGTCTTATAGCCAAAAGGAAATCACGGAATAAAGGAAATGGAAATATGGAAATATGGAAATAGGGAAATGAGGAAAAAAAGGAAACCTCACAACCAAAAAAATAAAGGGGGGAAAGAAGAGAAAAGAGGAAAAAAAAAATTTTTTCTTTTGCTATATGTATGGCCATGTATATAGCTGTAAGTACATATGTACATATATACATATATATGTAAGAGTCTTTTACTCCGATTGAATTTCTCTGGGGAACGGTTATAAATAATCAAACCGAATTGTTTCTCCGTAGGACAAAGAAAGTTTTTATTACTTTAGAACTTATAAATTAATGCTTACTCTATTATAAGTCATACCTGGAGAACAAAGAAACAACATTCAATGTTTGTTATTCACCCTGCTGTTCCTTCTTTACAATTATGTCACTTTGATTAATGTTGGTACTGTGCACCTATTCTCCCACGTGTTTCTCATTACCATCTTCACCTATAGGTCTCTGGTTTACCGACCATCGTTATTACGCGGGGCGATTCGAACGTGGTTAGGGAAGTACCATGTACTTTCCTTACATCTCCCCCCCTCGAAGAGAAAATTTGACCTCAAAATTTTCATGAATCAGAACCTCGTTCTTCTTCTTCAGTGATAACGGAGTCCGAAACTGGGATAAGTTTGGTGATGTGAAATAGATTTGACTCTGGTTTCCTATGACCTGTATCCACCTTGTAAATTGAATTTGATATTTTTTCTACTATATTGTATGGGCCAATTTTTAATTCATCTAGTTCTTTTTTTGTTTTTTTTTCTGTTCAGGCGATTTCCATTTTCGATGTATACCAACTGTCCTACTTTAAATTCGTAGTTTTTTCTGTTTTTGTCGAATTTTTGGTTTACTCTAAGCGAGGTATTTTATGCTGTTTTCTAAAGCCGTTTTTCTATCTTGCTTTAAATCATCCATTGATTTTTCCTGTTTCAATTCATCTGGTAATGTTGAAGAATCCATACCATACAGCAGGAACAGGCCTCACAGCGTTTACAAATTTTGTTATATTTTCTGTTAAATTCTTTGCTGTATAATAAGGTCTGATTTTGTGTTCCATTTGTTTTATTCCTATGTGACAAAAGTTGTCATGTGTTTTCTTTAGCAGTTCTTTGCTGAAGTTCTCTGATAATATAATTTTATCTTTCCTCTCCACTCTTTTATAGTACAGGCCATCCATTAATTTTAATTTATCCTTGTTAGTTTGCGAGTCTAAGTTTTTCTCTTGATCTTCTACAATGTCTTTTAGTTGTATGAAATTTACAACTTTTAACTCCCCTTCTTTACTCTTATATGCTTCTAACACCGGGTTTCTGCTTAAGCAGTCTGCTTCCAGATTGTTTTTGCCTGGATTGTATATTATTTCAAAATCGTACTGTGATAAATAGTGTGTTAAATCCCCCAATTCCTCGTCTGTTCTTGCTCTAATGTTCATCTTTTGTAGTGGTTTGTGGTCCGAAAAAACTTTGAATGATCTGCCCAATAACCAGTGTTGCCAATAGTCTAGTGCTTCCTTTATGGCTAGGCATTCTAAGTATACCGCTTCTTTCTTTTCTTTTGGGCTTCATTCAACTTCCTTGAAAAATATGCCACTGGTTTTTCAATTTTTTTTTTTTTTTTGTAATTTAATTCTGCTTCCAGCTCAGAGTTGTTAACGTGTTTTATTTTGTCTTCATTATCTTTGAACCAACATGTGGATTCAAGGTGATAACAGTTTTAATATTACAATCGATATCACCAGTTACAAGGCACATTTCGAATGGAAAAAGTAAAGAAGTACATGGACGACGTAAGCCCATGGAAATACTAGGAAACAAACACGGAAAAGAACAGATGGACTCATGGAATCTGTAGGAAATATTAGGATGAGGAGACGGGGCTCCCCCGAAGGGTAATCCATAGGAAATAACGGGATCTACAAGACCCAACAAACGGACAACTGGGCCCCACAGACAAGACGGAGAGGAGTGGGGGGTCAGATTACAAGTCTGTCCGTAAGAAGACGAAATTGGGCTTACAGCCAAAAGGAAGACACGGGGAAAAAATGGGAACACGAAATAGGGAACTGAGGAAAAAACCTCAAGAAGAACGAACAGGGAAAATACCCAGACAAGAACAATAATGTTTCTGAGATCTTGAACGGTAATAAATAGATGAGGAGACAGGGCTCCCCTGTATTTCAGATCTTAAAGCACACAAACAACTGCGGAAATAGAAATATCCCTAAACAAGAACAATAAGGTCTTTAAGATCTCGAACGGTAATACATGGATGAGGAGACAGGGCTCCCCTGTATTTCAGATCTTAAGGACCAAAGCAACACAACCAACTGCGGAAGCAGAAACATCTCAAACAGAAACAATAAGGCCTTTAAGATCTCGAACGGTAATACATGGATGAGGAGACAGGGCTCCCCTGTATTTCAGATCTTAAAAGACCAAACCAACTCGAACAAACAAAGAAATAGGTCACAATAAAATGGAAAGAATAATAAACTGAAAAAATAATAATAAATTGGAAATAATAAACTGGAAATAACAGAATTGGAAATAGTAAATAATAAAGTGGAAATAACAAATTGGAATTACAATGATAGGAAGTAAACAAAGGGGGGGCCAAAAAAGGCCCCCCAAGAGAAACAAACTCAAACAAGGCAGACAAACCTGAGAATGGCGACGTCGAACAAAGGAGGAAATAAATCACAAATGGAAAACAAATACCCAAACAAAGAATATTATAGGGCCTCTGAGATCTGACGGTGTAACCGTACCAGTTACATACCGAGCGAGTGCGACAAGCACGGTAGCGAATCCCCACCACAGCGGGCCGCGACAAGATTTGCGATCCTTGTCGGACTAAAGGAACATGGATCATTTCGCTAATTAGCATGCGTGCGCATCGATCCCCACTCGATACAGATCGAAGGAGGTCGATGCGCGAGGAAAATTGATCACTCTACGTCTGGACGCGGGCCTGATAACACGCGATTCTAATAGAACCGGCGAAAACCGGTACGAGTTCGGGAAGTCAAACCGACTTCGCACTTCTAGTCAAACCGCCTAGATTGCCTTCGTCTCGTACGCGCCTCAAACCGAGGAGTCACAGATGCAAACCGCATTGTGGCACGGTCGAGTTCGTAAATTGTCAGTACATGTATCAATCGTGACAGCGTAGAGTCACCTGTAAACGCAACGTACGAGAGGACGGCAATCAGAAGGAAATTTCGTGAGAAAGAATCGTGTGATTATTTCAAGTCGGTGACAGAGAGACTAAGTATGACTCAGATTCGCTATCCTGGAACCGGAGTGTAGTCAGGATCGCCTGTGGGCGCAGAAGAGTGCACTCTTTCGGTATAGTGAGGCGAGTACGGGTTTTATACGTGTTGTCATACAGTGTACTTCTCTGAGAAATCAGCAGAGTGCATGTGTGCTACGACGGTCGACATCTGTTCGGATTTATGCGTGGTACACGAAGTGGTTAGATACAGTGCCTTCTCATTGTTCTAGATCCGGAGTGTATTCGGGCTCGCCTCTCGGCGCAGAAGGAATCACTCTTTTGGGGTTGCATAATCTCTTTCGGTATAGTGAGGCGAGTACGGGTTTTATACGTGTTGTCATACAGTGTACTTCTCCGAGAAATCGGCAGAGTATCTCCGTGTTTCGACGGTCACTCGTTGTCCGGGGCACGCGAGTAACAGACGAATCTAACTCAGTAGAATACGAGCTACGAAGTCCAGAACCGGAGTGCAGCTGTGCTCACCGCAAGGTGCAGAAGGGTGCGCTCTTTTGGTGAGGCCGGAGTAGTGAGAATTGTACGCGTTATCATAGACGATACTTCTCCGAGAAATCGGCAGAGTACGTAGATGTTATAACCGTTACATTCGTCTGATTCGAATTCATTAACATCGAAGTCCAGATTGCTTGATTCAACGAATCATATCCAGACGTAGTGTCTTGTAGGGCACGTAGGACCGCGCAAAATATAGATGTATCGCGTTTGGCGACCGTATTTGAAGTGGGAGTTTTCGGTAAAGAATATAATTTCTTGCTCACGAGCAAGTTTTTGCGTTTTATATAGAAGTATCGCGCTTGGCGACCGTATTTGAAGTGGGAGTTTTCGGTAAAGAATATAAGTTCTTGCTCACGAGCAAGCTTTTGCGTTTTATATAGAAGTATCGCGTTTGGCGACCGTATTTGAAGTGGGAGATTTCGGTAAAAGATTTAATATCTTGCCTGCGTGCAAGTTTTCATTTGTTAATCGCGTAAGCTACTGTACCCGTCACGGTAGGTGAACTGTCGAGGTAAAACAACAACATTCTTGGAAGTTTGTATATACATCGGAATCGTAGGGTCGTCTCATGACACATGTACACGAGATTCGTATTGATGTACAGACTTGTTGAACGGTTTTGTATACGACTTATTGAGGCAATATACCCTACTTTTACCTCCTAACTGGTTCTCAACTTATTTACGAGCTGCTCTAAACCTCTCCGCTTTCCAGTGCCTGGAGGCACGAACCTGCTATTAAAAATTGCTATTAATTATTTACTTCGATTACTCAATCCCATCAAATGGTATCAATTGATGATAAGAACCGAGTGGTTCTCATTGATCAGCATTGATAAACGATAATGATCTATATTCATTCATAATAGTTAGAAGCAACATAAATACGGTTATAAATTGGCGCCCAACATGGGGCGAAGAGGTTTTGATCAGGTAAACAAGTAGAATCAGATAAAAAAGGGCAATATGGCAAGCGATAGTCGTGTTCAGACTCGAAGAAATCAGAACACTCCGGTAGGAGAGAATGTCCCGGTAGTCCCAGAAATACCTCCGTTTCGTCCAGGAGCAAATTCTCCATTGAACAATCCGACGACATCGAACGCCGAAGGTTCACAGAGTGCAGAATCCGACATGACTGTTAACTATACGGAATTGCTCAACAAGATCCGAGCCTTGGAAGCCAAGGTCACGTCCCAAGAGGATAAAATACTGCAATGTGAGATCAAGCTGGCAGCATGTATGGGAGTGCAGGTTCAGAGTAATGAGGCCCAACGGAACCTCGATAAAATCCAGCAAGAACTAGCCGCACAGATGGATGCCGAAAGCCAACGGTGTCAGGATAGCGAAAGACTCCTCCGGGCTAATATCCTGGGTCAGCTATCCCTCCAATCGGCAGAACGAATCACCAACGAAAGTAGGGTATATACACCGGTTCTAAATCAACGTTAAATTCACGAGAGTGCATACCTTATTTCACGGGAGAGCGGTACCGCCGCAGAGCGATATTGCGCAAGCATATTCTAGAGAGGGTGGAGGGGAGCGGGGGGGAATTTTCTTGGAATTATATTTTTCTTGGAACGAGGGGAGATCGTTTCTAGGTCAAGGGCGGTGTTTCATGGAATTATTTTGCACTATTGCAGCATATTTTTCATGGAATTATTGCATCATATTTTTCCATGTAATTGTTGCAATAACCGTCATGGAATTATTACGTCATATTTTTTCCATGGAATTATTACAATAATCTTTTCACCCAGTGTCATTCCCACGGTTGGACACTTCTCCCACGTGGCGGCCATAGTGCTCCAGAAACGTGTTCGAACGTGTTTCGCGATACCCCCTTTGTAAGAGAGAGAGAGAGATGTTCTTACATCTCTCTCTTGAGAGATGTTACTTCATTCGCCTCCCTCCCACTTCCCCGTTGCAATCATAGTGCTCTTGAAACATGTAAGCGTGAGAGTATTGTGCTTTTATCGTTTCACCCGGTGTCATCATAATTAAAAACGAGCGCTGCATCGTTGGAGTGCAATTGAGACTTGGAAATTTCAAAGTTGAAAAGAATATTTTGTTAACAACGGTAGCAAGATGGTTGAAACGTGGAAAAAAATGATGAAGTGTTTGACACGCATGTCAATGCTGGTGAAAACTATGGATGAGTATCGCGAATGGCATCGCTCGTACACCGAGTCTCTGCAGTGTTGCATCAATTATCTAGCCTGTGCGAAGGATGAATTGTCGGTAGGCGAGAAATTTAGTTTAACATCGACTATGTGTCGTATGAAAACTTTGAACGTTTCGTTGAATCATCGTATTTCATCGTCGCGCGTCGGTAGAGGTTTATACGACCGTGGCGGGGCGAGAGCCTCGACGCTTCGTTGGGAAAATGTCGAGTCGGCGTTTGAAAATCGCATATCAACCGGCATCGTTATCAACGTCGAACATATCGATCCTAAGCAATTTTTACAACACGCGAAACGAATAATTACGGGACGCGTTACGGAATTTTTAAACGTGCATTCATCGCTGAAAGCTGGCGTAACGTTGGAGGCGGAATTCATGCAGCGCGCCAACGAGGTTTCCGTGAAAAGTTTCGGCACGCGAAACGTCGCGTTGTTTCGGACGAGCAATCTACGACGGTGGTACCAGAAAGACGTTGTGCCGACGATTTTAACATCTTTGGAAGAGTTTCAAGAGCGAGACAGCGGGTGGGCGCTGTCGAAGATACTACATTTGATTGTGAACTTTGGCAAATATCAGCCGTTGCAAGCCGGTTGCACCGGTGCAAGCTATTTGCCTCGAACGATACAGCGGAAAAGAGCGGTAGTGAACGTGATTAGCAACGACAACGCATGCTTTTTTTGGGCGGTCGTGGCGGGTCTCTATCCAGAAGAGACAAATCCGTCACGTTTGTCATCGTATCCACACTACAAAGCGATGCTTCGAACCGAAGGTTTTCAGTCGCCCATGCTGTTCAAAGACATTCGTAAATTTGAACGAGAAAACGACGTTTCCGTGAACGTGTTCGAATGGGCGCGCAAGAGATGCGTAACGCTTCATTTGACCGAGAAAAAACGGAGGAGACATGTCAACTTGCTGTTTCTACAGAATGCTGCAAAGACGCGTGGTCATTACGCGTGTATACGAAATTTGTCACGATTGGTTTCATCGCAGCTTAGCAAGTTGGATCATAAGAAGCATATTTGCGATCGGTAAGTTGCACGTTTTTGAATTTTAAAAAAAATTCTTTGAAGCAGAAAAAAGTTTTTTCCCTCAGGTGCTTGCAATATTTTCCCACGCAGGACAGATTAAACGTTCATACGATCGACTGCGAACGAATGAACGATTGCGCTCTAGCGCTTCCAACGAGTGAAGATAAGTGGTTGCGGTTTAAAAACTTTGCCAACAAAGAACAGACACCGTTCGTTATCTATGCTGACTTGGAGTGTCTGCTGCTGTCTGAGGAGCAGGAAGGAGAAGGCCGTGCGGCACGCGTACAGTATCAACATCACCACGCGTTTAGCATAGGATACTACATGTGTTGTCGCTACGACATATCGTTGTGCGAGTATCAGGTTTATCGCGATAAAGAGGGATGCGCCGCGTGGTTCGCGAACAGGTTGTATGAGCTGAGTCGCAAATTACAGCCGATATTCGACAAAACAGTACCGATGAATCCGCTAACCGAAACGGAAAAGTTAAATTTTTGTACGGCCACGCATTGCCACGTCTGCGAGAAACCATTTGAAGAAAACGATATACGGGTGCGCGATCATTGTCATTTCACGGGCGCGTATCGTGGTCCGGCTCACAATGGATGTAATTTGAGCTATCAATCTTCGTACGTGATACCGGTGGTTTTCCATAATTTATCTGGCTACGACGCACATTTCATCATCAAAGAATTAGCAAACTCGTTCGAGGGGCGGATAGACGTGTTACCATTGACGAAAGAGAAGTATATCTCGTTCACGAAAAACGTTTCCATCGAGAGAGAGACGGGCGAAGAGCAAAAGTATGCAAAGTTGTTGAAATTCCGCTTCATCGACTCGTTCAAGTTCTTGAACTCGAGTCTGGACAAGCTGTCATCATACTTGGACAAAAGTAAATTACACATCGTACGAGGTGAATTTGCACATCTTTCCAACGACGACCTCACCCTTTTGACCAGAAAAGGCGTTTTTCCATACGACTATCTGACATCGTACGATAAATTAAGCGATACATGTTTGCCACCGCGCGAAGAATTTTACAATCGGCTGTATGGCCGCGAGATATCCGACGTCGATTACGATCACGCGAATACGGTTTGGTCACGTTTCGCTATACGAACGCTAGGACAGTACAGCGATTTATACTTAAAATTGGATGTGCTGTTGTTGGCGGATGTTTTCGAAAATTTTCGCGATGACTGTCTCGAGAATTACAAGCTCGATCCGGCACATTATTACACGCTTCCTGGTTTCGCGTGGGACGTGATGCTGAAAATGACAAATATTGAATTGGAGTTGTTCACCGACGTGGACATGCTTTTGTTCGTGGAGCGAGGAATACGTGGTGGATTGAGCCAGTGTTCTCACAGATATGCACATGCGAACAACAAATATTTACCTACACATGACTCGAGTAAACCGTCCACCTACTTAATGTATTTCGACGTGAATAATTTGTATGGTTGGGCTATGTCACAACCTCTACCGTACAGAGACTTTCGATGGGTGAATGACGGGGTAGATGATTTCGACGTTGAATCCGTTCCGATCGATAGCCCTGTAGGATACATTTTGGAGGTGGATTTAGAGTATCCGAGCGAAATTCACGATGCCCATGCGGATCTTCCATTTTGTCCAAGTCACGACGCGGCGATGACCAGCTCGAGTCAAAGAAAGTTGATGGCAACACTTCGCGATAAGGAGCGATACGTTGTACATTACCGATACCTCCAACAAAGTTTGAAACACAATCTGAAATTGAAGAAAATTCATCGAATTCTAGAGTTTCAGCAGTCGCGATGGTTGCGCGGCTATATCGATTTGAACACAAAATTACGCGCCAACGCGACCAACGATTTTTCAAAGAATTTGTTCAAATTAATGAACAACGCTGTATTTGGAAAAACAATGGAGAACGTTCGAAATCATGCAACTGTGAAATTACTTTCTCGTTGGAGCGGTCGACACGGCGTCGAACGATTGATAGCTAGACCAAATTTTCACAGCTATACGGTGTTTTCCGAGGACTTTGTCGCGATTCAGCTGAAAAAGCTGCTCGTTAAATTTTACAAGCCAATCTACGTAGGCATGTCCGTATTGGATATATCGAAATTTCATTTGTACAGCTTTCATTACGAGTACATGTATCCAAACTTCGAGCAAAATTGTAAGATTTTGTACACGGACACGGACAGCCTGATATATGAGATTACTTGCGATGACGCGTACGAGGCGCTGCTGAAACGCGATATCCATCGATACGACACCAGTAATTATGCCGCGAACAACGTTTACGGTGTTCCGATCGCGAACAAGAAACAGCTAGGATTGATGAAGGATGAGAACGGTGGTAAAATTATGACAGAGTTTGTAGGGCTTCGTTCGAAAATGTATGCGATTCGCGTGCAAGATGATCAGGAAACTAAAAAGATCAAAGGTATCAGAACAAACGTTACCGCTCGGGATATAAGTTTCGAAGACTATGTTGAATGTCTTCGTAATCATACGGAAAAGAGTGTTAGCAGCAATCGTATAGTGTCTGTACGACATCAGGTGTATTCGATGTCGGAAACAAAATTGGCATTGAGTCCGTACGACGATAAGCGGCATATATGCAGTAATTTGACCGATACTCTTCCTTGGGGACATTACGGCATCGATTAAGAAAAACCGAGACACCATTTTTTATCCCCGTAAAAGAAAAAAGGTAGGGAGATTATTGCGGGTCTTTGAAGACGAGTCGGGGAGGGGGATGCTTCCATTTTGTTGTAAAAAGGAAGTGGTGGGGGAGCGTCCTATAAAAACATTGTATTCCGAGCGTCACGCTTCAGATTGAGACAATCTCAATCACGAAAACAGCACGATGTATTACAACCATCATTCGCCCGCTGAATGTAATCGTTCAAACACCGAGGAGCCATACAAAAAGAGAAGACTAAATAATATGTAAGTAGAAAGATGAAAAATGGTGAAATTTAGAAAAACGTCTAATTTTGAAATCTGTTGCAGGGGTTTTCCCAACAGCAGCCCTATTTCATCGATGGTACAGCCGTCATCGTCGTCGAGGAGTTCGCGCCGGATCTTGGGCCGAAGATATTCAATAGCCGGCAATTATTTTAAATATCTTGAAATTGGTGTGCGCGTTGGCAACGATATTCGTGCGAAACTAGCTATAGGAGATAACCGCGGTAACGAGGTCACGTTTTCCCTGGACGCATGGATGGAGTTGTTGCGCACGAAGGAGTGTATTTCCGATTTACTTTCATCGTCTATGCAGAAACAGTGTAGAAAATTGAGCGATGATTTAACATTGCAAATAGTTAATCTCGATGGTAGGAAGCTAGTGAAACTATCGAGTCAGTTCGTAGCTCTGTACATCACGGAAAAAACTATGCGTAACTTGTACAATCTTGAATTCTGCGTGCACAATGTGTATTCATGGCTGATCGACAATGTTCCCACGGTTGTCGATAAATATATGAATTTTGTCTTTGCGGTGAAGGATGTCAACGCGAAGAATATCGTGAAAGCGATCGTCGAGAGCGAATCTTTCGATCAAAGTTCACTGATCGATTGCGAACTGGTGGCTTCGTGCGCTGATATCATCGCGACCGAGGCGCAAAGAAACAGATGGGTTTAAAATATTAATGTTGTGTGTGAAAATTGTCTTTGTAACGATATTTTTAAAAATAAAAAATTATTTAAGACTCTTTTGTATTTTTTTATTGTAACATTACATACAATTCCTACAGAAATGTAATTAACGCAGAAATATCACAATAGAAGTATAGAGAAAAAAATTAATTGTCATAAGTAAAAAACAATTAAAGTATATTCGTTTTAGATATCCACGAATTATGTGACGCGTCCATTCCCAACCATTTTACGTATACTTTATTTCCTTTTCTGCGTAATATTTTTTCAACTAAGTATATGTCAGGATATTTTGCCGCGCGTATCTCGTGTTCGTAAAATCCTCCGGCGATAGGTTTGTCCTTCGAGTCAGCCAAGAGGTATGTGACAGGATTCGTTCGTTTCACCGCGGTAATCTTGAATATTTCGGTTGACCAGTTCGGCGTGTATCCTTTGTCGAATAGGGTTTTTAAACTTGCTGACGCGCACGCGATCATCGATCTTGAATTTGGCAGGACCAGCAATCTTCACGTTGCTGTACACACAGGCACAGGTACAGGTATACAGGTGTACAGGTACAGGTACCGGTGTACAGGAACCGGTGTACAGGTAACGGTGTACAGGAACCGGTGTACAGGTACCGGTGTACAGGTACAGGTACCGGTGTACAGGTACAGGTACCGGTACTGCTGTAGCAGTATGACGGTTGGCTGTCGGTACAGCTGTAGCAGTATGACGGTTGACTGTCAAGATCGGTTGACGTGTTTCTTTTAATATTGTCTTGAAATCTTATTCTGAAGTTCTCCAGCCGATCGTTGATGACGACTTTTTTTACCATCTCCTTCTCGAGCGTTTGCAACCAAATTATCGATTCTCGCGTTGATATGTGAATCGGTTGAATTCATATTTTCGTTTGCATCGTATCGGACGTCCTGTATCGTGGTCAGTATTTCTGACTTTATCGTTTCTTTATATCGTCTGGTCGAGTTGCTACGGAAGGAAATGCATAATGTGTATGTAATGTATGAAATATCGAATAAATCGCACTCTTGGTGGGCGGCTTCACTATTCCTCCATGTAACATGACACCGTGCGATAAGATTATTGCAATAATTCCCCCATTTAACATGACACCGGGTGAAAAAATATGACGCAAAATATGCTCTCGCTATACCGTTCTAAGGTATGACCTTGACCTAGAAACGATCGCGCTATTCCCCCCCTACCCCCCCCCTCGTTCACATGCAATAATTCCACGAAAAATATGACGTAATAATTCCATGAAATACCCCCCTCCTCTCGAATATGCTTGCGCAATACCGCTCTGAGGTACCCCCCCCCCCCAGCCCCTCGTTTACATGTAATAATGCCGCGAAAAATTACGAGGGGCTGGGGGGGGGGTACCTCAGAGCGGTATTGCGCAAGCATATTCGAGAGGAGGGGGGTATTTCATGGAATTATTACGTCATATTTTTCGTGGAATTATTGCATGTGAACGAGGGGGGGGGGGGGTAGGAGGGGGAATAGCGCGATCGTTTCTACGTCAAGGGCATACCTTAGAACGGTATAGCGAGAGCATATTTTGCGTCATATTTTTTCACCCGGTGTCATGTTAAATGGGGGAATTATTGCAATAATCTTATCGCACGGTGTCATGTTACATGGAGGAATAGTGAAGCCGCCCACCAAGAGTGCGATTTATTCGATATTTCATACATTACATACACATTATGCATTTCCTTCCGTAGCAACTCGACCAGACGATATAAAGAAACGATAAAGTCAGAAATACTGACCACGATACAGGACGTCCGATACGATGCAAACGAAAATATGAAATCAACCGATTCACATATCAACGCGAGAATCGATAATTTGGTTGCAAACGCTCGAGAAGGAGATGGTAAAAAAAGACGTCATCAACGATCGGCTGGAGAACTTCAGAATAAGATTTCAAGACAATATTAAAAGAAACACGTCAACCGATCTTGACAGTCAACCGTCATACTGCTACAGCTGTACCGACAGCCAACCGTCATACTGCTACAGCTGTACCGGTACCTGTACCTGTACACCGGTACCTGTACACCGGTTCCTGTACACCGGTACCTGTACACCGGTTCCTGTACACCGGTACCTGTACCTGTACACCTGTATACCTGTACCTGTGCCTGTGTGTACAGCAACGTGAAGATTGCTGGTCCTGCCAAATTCAAGATCGATGATCGCGTGCGCGTCAGCAAGTTTAAAAACCCTATTCGACAAAGGATACACGCCGAACTGGTCAACCGAAATATTCAAGATTACCGCGGTGAAACGAACGAATCCTGTCACATACCTCTTGGCTGACTCGAAGGACAAACCTATCGCCGGAGGATTTTACGAACACGAGATACGCGCGGCAAAATATCCTGACATATACTTAGTTGAAAAAATATTACGCAGAAAAGGAAATAAAGTATACGTAAAATGGTTGGGAATGGACGCGTCACATAATTCGTGGATATCTAAAACGAATATACTTTAATTGTTTTTTACTTATGACAATTAATTTTTTTCTCTATACTTCTATTGTGATATTTCTGCGTTAATTACATTTCTGTAGGAATTGTATGTAATGTTACAATAAAAAAATACAAAAGAGTCTTAAATAATTTTTTATTTTTAAAAATATCGTTACAAAGACAATTTTCACACACAACATTAATATTTTAAACCCATCTGTTTCTTTGCGCCTCGGTCGCGATGATATCAGCGCACGAAGCCACCAGTTCGCAATCGATCAGTGAACTTTGATCGAAAGATTCGCTCTCGACGATCGCTTTCACGATATTCTTCGCGTTGACATCCTTCACCGCAAAGACAAAATTCATATATTTATCGACAACCGTGGGAACATTGTCGATCAGCCATGAATACACATTGTGCACGCAGAATTCAAGATTGTACAAGTTACGCATAGTTTTTTCCGTGATGTACAGAGCTACGAACTGACTCGATAGTTTCACTAGCTTCCTACCATCGAGATTAACTATTTGCAATGTTAAATCATCGCTCAATTTTCTACACTGTTTCTGCATAGACGATGAAAGTAAATCGGAAATACACTCCTTCGTGCGCAACAACTCCATCCATGCGTCCAGGGAAAACGTGACCTCGTTACCGCGGTTATCTCCTATAGCTAGTTTCGCACGAATATCGTTGCCAACGCGCACACCAATTTCAAGATATTTAAAATAATTGCCGGCTATTGAATATCTTCGGCCCAAGATCCGGCGCGAACTCCTCGACGACGATGACGGCTGTACCATCGATGAAATAGGGCTGCTGTTGGGAAAACCCCTGCAACAGATTTCAAAATTAGACGTTTTTCTAAATTTCACCATTTTTCATCTTTCTACTTACATATTATTTAGTCTTCTCTTTTTGTATGGCTCCTCGGTGTTTGAACGATTACATTCAGCGGGCGAATGATGGTTGTAATACATCGTGCTGTTTTCGTGATTGAGATTGTCTCAATCTGAAGCGTGACGCTCGGAATACAATGTTTTTATAGGACGCTCCCCCACCACTTCCTTTTTACAACAAAATGGAAGCATCCCCCTCCCCGACTCGTCTTCAAAGACCCGCAATAATCTCCCTACCTTTTTTCTTTTACGGGGATAAAAAATGGTGTCTCGGTTTTTCTTAATCGATGCCGTAATGTCCCCAAGGAAGAGTATCGGTCAAATTACTGCATATATGCCGCTTATCGTCGTACGGACTCAATGCCAATTTTGTTTCCGACATCGAATACACCTGATGTCGTACAGACACTATACGATTGCTGCTAACACTCTTTTCCGTATGATTACGAAGACATTCAACATAGTCTTCGAAACTTATATCCCGAGCGGTAACGTTTGTTCTGATACCTTTGATCTTTTTAGTTTCCTGATCATCTTGCACGCGAATCGCATACATTTTCGAACGAAGCCCTACAAACTCTGTCATAATTTTACCACCGTTCTCATCCTTCATCAATCCTAGCTGTTTCTTGTTCGCGATCGGAACACCGTAAACGTTGTTCGCGGCATAATTACTGGTGTCGTATCGATGGATATCGCGTTTCAGCAGCGCCTCGTACGCGTCATCGCAAGTAATCTCATATATCAGGCTGTCCGTGTCCGTGTACAAAATCTTACAATTTTGCTCGAAGTTTGGATACATGTACTCGTAATGAAAGCTGTACAAATGAAATTTCGATATATCCAATACGGACATGCCTACGTAGATTGGCTTGTAAAATTTAACGAGCAGCTTTTTCAGCTGAATCGCGACAAAGTCCTCGGAAAACACCGTATAGCTGTGAAAATTTGGTCTAGCTATCAATCGTTCGACGCCGTGTCGACCGCTCCAACGAGAAAGTAATTTCACAGTTGCATGATTTCGAACGTTCTCCATTGTTTTTCCAAATACAGCGTTGTTCATTAATTTGAACAAATTCTTTGAAAAATCGTTGGTCGCGTTGGCGCGTAATTTTGTGTTCAAATCGATATAGCCGCGCAACCATCGCGACTGCTGAAACTCTAGAATTCGATGAATTTTCTTCAATTTCAGATTGTGTTTCAAACTTTGTTGGAGGTATCGGTAATGTACAACGTATCGCTCCTTATCGCGAAGTGTTGCCATCAACTTTCTTTGACTCGAGCTGGTCATCGCCGCGTCGTGACTTGGACAAAATGGAAGATCCGCATGGGCATCGTGAATTTCGCTCGGATACTCTAAATCCACCTCCAAAATGTATCCTACAGGGCTATCGATCGGAACGGATTCAACGTCGAAATCATCTACCCCGTCATTCACCCATCGAAAGTCTCTGTACGGTAGAGGTTGTGACATAGCCCAACCATACAAATTATTCACGTCGAAATACATTAAGTAGGTGGACGGTTTACTCGAGTCATGTGTAGGTAAATATTTGTTGTTCGCATGTGCATATCTGTGAGAACACTGGCTCAATCCACCACGTATTCCTCGCTCCACGAACAAAAGCATGTCCACGTCGGTGAACAACTCCAATTCAATATTTGTCATTTTCAGCATCACGTCCCACGCGAAACCAGGAAGCGTGTAATAATGTGCCGGATCGAGCTTGTAATTCTCGAGACAGTCATCGCGAAAATTTTCGAAAACATCCGCCAACAACAGCACATCCAATTTTAAGTATAAATCGCTGTACTGTCCTAGCGTTCGTATAGCGAAACGTGACCAAACCGTATTCGCGTGATCGTAATCGACGTCGGATATCTCGCGGCCATACAGCCGATTGTAAAATTCTTCGCGCGGTGGCAAACATGTATCGCTTAATTTATCGTACGATGTCAGATAGTCGTATGGAAAAACGCCTTTTCTGGTCAAAAGGGTGAGGTCGTCGTTGGAAAGATGTGCAAATTCACCTCGTACGATGTGTAATTTACTTTTGTCCAAGTATGATGACAGCTTGTCCAGACTCGAGTTCAAGAACTTGAACGAGTCGATGAAGCGGAATTTCAACAACTTTGCATACTTTTGCTCTTCGCCCGTCTCTCTCTCGATGGAAACGTTTTTCGTGAACGAGATATACTTCTCTTTCGTCAATGGTAACACGTCTATCCGCCCCTCGAACGAGTTTGCTAATTCTTTGATGATGAAATGTGCGTCGTAGCCAGATAAATTATGGAAAACCACCGGTATCACGTACGAAGATTGATAGCTCAAATTACATCCATTGTGAGCCGGACCACGATACGCGCCCGTGAAATGACAATGATCGCGCACCCGTATATCGTTTTCTTCAAATGGTTTCTCGCAGACGTGGCAATGCGTGGCCGTACAAAAATTTAACTTTTCCGTTTCGGTTAGCGGATTCATCGGTACTGTTTTGTCGAATATCGGCTGTAATTTGCGACTCAGCTCATACAACCTGTTCGCGAACCACGCGGCGCATCCCTCTTTATCGCGATAAACCTGATACTCGCACAACGATATGTCGTAGCGACAACACATGTAGTATCCTATGCTAAACGCGTGGTGATGTTGATACTGTACGCGTGCCGCACGGCCTTCTCCTTCCTGCTCCTCAGACAGCAGCAGACACTCCAAGTCAGCATAGATAACGAACGGTGTCTGTTCTTTGTTCGCAAAGTTTTTAAACCGCAACCACTTATCTTCACTCGTTGGAAGCGCTAGAGCGCAATCGTTCATTCGTTCGCAGTCGATCGTATGAACGTTTAATCTGTCCTGCGTGGGAAAATATTGCAAGCACCTGAGGGAAAAAACTTTTTTCTGCTTCAAAGAATTTTTTTTAAAATTCAAAAACGTGCAACTTACCGATCGCAAATATGCTTCTTATGATCCAACTTGCTAAGCTGCGATGAAACCAATCGTGACAAATTTCGTATACACGCGTAATGACCACGCGTCTTTGCAGCATTCTGTAGAAACAGCAAGTTGACATGTCTCCTCCGTTTTTTCTCGGTCAAATGAAGCGTTACGCATCTCTTGCGCGCCCATTCGAACACGTTCACGGAAACGTCGTTTTCTCGTTCAAATTTACGAATGTCTTTGAACAGCATGGGCGACTGAAAACCTTCGGTTCGAAGCATCGCTTTGTAGTGTGGATACGATGACAAACGTGACGGATTTGTCTCTTCTGGATAGAGACCCGCCACGACCGCCCAAAAAAAGCATGCGTTGTCGTTGCTAATCACGTTCACTACCGCTCTTTTCCGCTGTATCGTTCGAGGCAAATAGCTTGCACCGGTGCAACCGGCTTGCAACGGCTGATATTTGCCAAAGTTCACAATCAAATGTAGTATCTTCGACAGCGCCCACCCGCTGTCTCGCTCTTGAAACTCTTCCAAAGATGTTAAAATCGTCGGCACAACGTCTTTCTGGTACCACCGTCGTAGATTGCTCGTCCGAAACAACGCGACGTTTCGCGTGCCGAAACTTTTCACGGAAACCTCGTTGGCGCGCTGCATGAATTCCGCCTCCAACGTTACGCCAGCTTTCAGCGATGAATGCACGTTTAAAAATTCCGTAACGCGTCCCGTAATTATTCGTTTCGCGTGTTGTAAAAATTGCTTAGGATCGATATGTTCGACGTTGATAACGATGCCGGTTGATATGCGATTTTCAAACGCCGACTCGACATTTTCCCAACGAAGCGTCGAGGCTCTCGCCCCGCCACGGTCGTATAAACCTCTACCGACGCGCGACGATGAAATACGATGATTCAACGAAACGTTCAAAGTTTTCATACGACACATAGTCGATGTTAAACTAAATTTCTCGCCTACCGACAATTCATCCTTCGCACAGGCTAGATAATTGATGCAACACTGCAGAGACTCGGTGTACGAGCGATGCCATTCGCGATACTCATCCATAGTTTTCACCAGCATTGACATGCGTGTCAAACACTTCATCATTTTTTTCCACGTTTCAACCATCTTGCTACCGTTGTTAACAAAATATTCTTTTCAACTTTGAAATTTCCAAGTCTCAATTGCACTCCAACGATGCAGCGCTCGTTTTTAATTATGATGACACCGGGTGAAACGATAAAAGCACAATACTCTCACGCTTACATGTTTCAAGAGCACTATGATTGCAACGGGGAAGTGGGAGGGAGGCGAATGAAGTAACATCTCTCAAGAGAGAGATGTAAGAACATCTCTCTCTCTCTCTTACAAAGGGGGTATCGCGAAACACGTTCGAACACGTTTCTGGAGCACTATGGCCGCCACGTGGGAGAAGTGTCCAACCGTGGGAATGACACTGGGTGAAAAGATTATTGTAATAATTCCATGGAAAAAATATGACGTAATAATTCCATGACGGTTATTGCAACAATTACATGGAAAAAATATGATGCAATAATTCCATGAAAAATATGCTGCAATAGTGCAAAATAATTCCATGAAACACCGCCCTTGACCTAGAAACGATCTCCCCTCGTTCCAAGAAAAATATAATTCCAAGAAAAATATGACGCAATAATTCCATGAAAAATATGTCGCAATAGTGCAAAATAATTCCACGAAACGCTGCCCTTGACCTAGAAACGATCTCCCTTCGTCCCAAGAAAAATATAATTCCAAGAAAAATATGACGCAATAATTCCATGAAAAATATGTCGCAATATTGCAATAGTGCAAAATAATTCCACGAAACGTCGCCCTTGACCTAGAAACGATTCCAAGAAAAATATAATTCCAAGAAAATTCCCCCCCCCGCTCCCCCCCCTCTCTAGAATATGCTTGCGCAATATCGCTCTGCGGCGGTACCGCTCTCCCGTGAAATAAGGTATGCACTCTCGTGAATTTAACGTTGATTTAGAACCGGTGTATATACCCTACTAACGAAGAACTGTACGAGAGAATCACTGAACATAAAAGTGAAATGAGGGATTGGAAACGCGACTTTGAGTCACGCCTGGAACGCCTTACACAAATGAGCGCAGAGAGGGAAGTACGAGAGGGTGCAAGTCTTGTAGGCCATCGCGCTAACAATACCCGCAGTGCGATTAACGAAACGGTGGATGGGAGACCCCGCGTCCAAGACCAACGTAACGAGCCAAGGGTGGACCGTAATCGTTTAACACAGAGGCTCTCCCTCAACCCTCGATGGCAAGATTACGAATCAACTAGATTCGATTCGTCAATGGCAGCCACGGCAAGACCATTTGCGGTGAAACCGAAGCTTCCGACGTTCGAGGGAAAGGTCACGGAAAAACCACCGAAGTTCATACGAGAAATGCGACAGTTTATTCAGGCTGCCCGAGTTCCCGAGGAGGAGGTTAAGTTCATAATCACGCAGGCCCTAAAGGGAATAGCGAGCGAATGGTGGGACATTATAGCTGACCAAGTCGATACATGGGACCAATTCTCAAAGGCATTTTTGGACAGGTTCTGGAGCCCCACGATACAGAGGAAGATCAGGGACAACTTGGATACGGGTACTCACCGGCCTGAGACAGGCTTGACACGAGTGGCGTACGCAATGCGCTTGATTGGGAGTGCGCGTGATTTAGTACCACGTCCTTCTGACGAAGAAATCGTACTGATACTCGCACGACATTTCACGCAAGCTGTCGACGATTGCGTACTCGGACAGAACATAACGGAGATAAACGCCTTCCTAGCCCTTTTAGAACGATTCGATAACGGCGGTACGGTTAATAGACATCGGACCAATGAGTCCTACGCGTATAACAAAGGATGGGTAAATCGGTCGAACCATGATCCAACAGCACGGAGCAACCCATATGAGGGAGGTGCCGCTCGGTATCAGCCGAACGAGCAGCAGGCTCGACAGCAGAGGGAACATCAACGCCCGATAGCAGAACACCCACGCGAGCACCAGCGAGAATATCCTCGGAGGGCGCAGGAAACACCACGAAGGGAGACGTATCAAAACCTTGAACGTAGACAAGATAGAGGGGAAAGGGGCGACAAACGATGGTCTGCCCGTCCAAGTCACATAAGAGCAGCCCAGATACAAGAGGAAATGCCAGCAGAAGATGAGGAGCAGGAGGAGATATGCCCGGAAGAAACCCTGTCGGAAAACGAATAAGGAGGGACTCTGAAGAGCGGCTGAGCGACTTCCCCGCTCAGGTGAGAGGCACCTCTAAGCAAGAACAGAAAAGGGAAGAGATCGGATTAATGGTTGGAACAATATTCGAAAATCCACGCCAGGACCTATTAGAAGAAAAAAACGCAGTACCAAGAACAAATAATGACGCTAACCGTTGCCCAGAAATCCTCATAGAAGTTGAGGGGATTCCTGTCAGAGCACTCCTCGACATGGGAAGTACGATTACAGCAGCGTCGGAAAATTGGTATCAACAACACCAAGATAAGCTGCTAAAAAGTCCTATGTTGCCCGCGGTAGGAGCGTTCGTCATCGGAGCGACGGGAAACAAATCAGCGCGGATTAAAAGACAAATTTGGGCAACAATTGTCCACGATGGGTCCACAGTGGAAACACCAGTAGTCATAGTCCCTGGCTTGATATGTGATTTTATTCTAGGCATCGACACATTAAGACGCACGAAGGCTATAATAGATTTCGAAAGGGACATCATCCAAATATCTACAGAGCAGGGATACACCTCCATAGAAATGGCTCGAGAAGAATCAACAACAGAAAGCGTTCGAACGATCAAAGACACACGTCAAAACCAGGAAACGACGACCGACATTCCGCCCACACTGTTCCAATCAGACCATATAACGGAAGAACAAAAGAAACAATTGCGTAGAGTGATCCTGGCATATCCCAGTCTGTGGAGAAAGGACGTGGGACGCTTAACATGTTATAAACATCACCTACATGTAAAGGTAGACACCCCGTACTTCCGCCGAACGTATCCTACTCCACTAAAATATTTGGATGCAGCGGATGCAGAAATAGAACGAATGTTAGAGAATGACATTATACGACCAAGTAAAAGCCTGTACATAAATACAGTCGTACCGGTACTTAAGAAAAATGGATCACTCCGCTTATGTCTAGATGCAAGAATGCTCAACCAAGCCCTCATCGACGACCATGAAATGTCCGAAACGCCGGACGCGATTTTCCAACGCTTTAAAAAAGTACAGTTCCTTTCAAGCCTCGACCTAACAAGTAGCTTCTGGTAGGTTCCATTAACTAAAGAATCACGAAAATATACCGCCTTTTCTTACCGCGGCAAATGTTACGAATACGTGGTGACTCCGTTTGGTCTCAAAACAAGCAGTGCGAGCCTACTAAGGGCATTGCGGCAAGTGTTACACGGTATGGAAGGATTCGTCATAAACTTTATTGATGATATCCTATGCTTTTCAAATACGTTCGAAGAACATATACAACACTTACACGCGTTGTTGGAAAGACTACAACAACATAACTTAACGATCAATTTGGAAAAATGTCGTTTCATGAGGCGAGAGTTGAAATTCCTGGGACACGTGCTATCCACGGAAGGTCTAAAACAAGATCCAGAAAAACTAACAGCGATCCGAGAATTCCCTGCTCCGCGCAACCTGAAGCAGCTGCGGGGATTTCTAGGCCTCATCAATTATTACAGCAAATTCACGGACAAGCACGCAGAGGTAACAACGCCTTTGTTAGCTCTGATGAACAAGGGAACGCGGTGGACATGGAATATGAAACTACAAACAGCCTTTGAGAATACGAAACATACATTTTGTAAAGAAGTCGTTCTGCAGTATCCGGATGCATCCAAGGAATTCTTCTTGGCTACTGACGCAAGCTTCGCAGCCATCGGAGCAGTCATCGAGCAGAAAGATGCAATGGGAAAACTGCGCCCGGTTGCATTCGCAAGTAGAACACTGAAGGGCCCGGAACTGACATATTTTACAACAGAGAAAGAATTGTTAGCGGTCGTATGGGCATTGGGAAAATTTAGGACGTATCTATATGGAACAAGGACAATCCTGTTAACTGATCACAAAGCTATCACCTTCCTTGTGAATAGCAGACTGCTAAATCAGCGGCTTACCCGCTGGATCTTATCGATACAAGATTACCGCGTCGAGATCCAATACCGACCGGGAAAGGAGAATATACCGGCAGACGTAATGAGTCGATCATTCCACGAGATGGGCACAGGTACCACAAGCCGCGAAATACGAATACCCATCCTCACGGCAGTAGCACGCGCAATGTCATCAACGCTGGTAAAGGCACTTAAAAACTTGTCCGAATGGCAACGGAAGGACGAGAAGACGCGTGATCTAATTGAAAAATGCCACCGAAAAGACAAGAAGACCGAGGGCAAATACTGCAGTCGAGAAAACATCCTGTACAAGGTAGATCGAAAAGGGGCAGTAAGAGCGGTGATCCCTTCCCAATTACACGATCAGATGATAAGAGAAGTGCACGAGACATACGCGCATCTTGGCAGCGACAAAACAAGCGCACTGATTGCGGAAAACTTCTATATATCGAAACTAAATCGACGTGCTCGTAAAATAATAGCCGTTTGTGACACATGTCAAAGAGTCAAGGTATCCACGCACGCGCTCCACTTTGATCTACAAACAATACTGCCAAAACATCCACTAGAAATTGTATCCATTGACTATTACGGTCCGTTGCCAACTTCAAGGGGGGGCGTAAAACACATCCTAGTCATGGAAGATCTGCTAACGAAATTTGTAAAATTGTACCCGGTAAAGAAGGCTACTACAGCGGTAACCATAGGTCGAATATTCAAAAACTACATCCCAACATATGGAAAGCCCAGAAAATTGCTAACAGACCATGGGACACAATTCACATCAAAGAAGTGGACCATAAAGCTGCAAGAGGAGGGGATTCAACACGTTCTGTCGTCCGTCAGACACCCCCAAAGCAACCCAGTCGAGCGAGTGAATCGTGAAATCGGAAGAATCTTCCGCACACTCGCAGCGAATGCACACACGTCGTGGGCAACTTGGATAGGTGTGGTAGAAACGTGTTGTAATGAGGCAGTTCATGAGAGCACGGGATTTACACCCATGGAACTATTCCTTAAAAAGACTCCGACACGACCGTGGACGAAATGGCTCGACAAAAATATAAAGGATCATACAACAAATAACCTGGACGAAAACAACAAGTTGCAACTGGCCTTCCGCAACATGACTCGGAAAGCACAGGAAAGGTGCAAGAGAGCAAACGCGGGAATGACACACACACACTACAACATTGGTTAGCATGTGCTGCTGAGAACAAATCCTGTGTCGAATGCCACAGACCGAGAAATAGCTAAATTCTTTCATCTATACGAAGGACCGTATGAATTAGTACAAAAAAAGGCCCAGCAACGTACGTTCTGCGAAACCCCCAGTCGAACGAAATCCGAGGTACATTTCACGCATCAAGCCTGCGCCGTTACCATCAATAGGAAGAAACGCTACAAGATGTAAACTAGACGCCTAAACCGCGTAGTAGTGAACCAGAGAGAGGGAGAATTCATAGAATACCCCATCCACCCAAAATTCTATGAGCATAGAGCGCTCCGGAAGAAATTCACAGTTTATCATGGAAAGCGAAAGCGTAAACATGAAGACGACGACGTGCGACAGGAGTACGCAAGCCTACGCCGCCTGGGCTATGATGTCAAAGGCGACGCAGACAGGGATGGACTTGCGGTACCATGAAGTTTAAAAATTACATAGAGGAAAAGAAAGCATTAAAATATGTAGTTAACAAATTTTGAATTGAATCGCAGATATTACGACGCCCCGGTTAAGGAGCTTCCAACGAAAACGGCTCGGCCATGGAAGCGCAGTAGATATCGACGATATCGGACAGGTGTGGCAACACAAGCCACCACCAAGAAAAGAAGCCAACACACGCAAACACCACGGAGGGGCCCAGCGGAAGACGGCGGCAGGAAAAATAAAAAGAAGAAGGAGGCCGCGAGCACGCCCGACAAAGCGTGTCCGGAGGCGGACCTGTCATGGGAAATAATCCCAGATTTCGTCGAGGCCGCGGACAGGAGGACACGAGGTGACCCGCCTCCGCAGCCCTACACACCAGCAAAGGACGGGATGGAATGCTCTTGGGAAGTCATTCCCACAGAGCGCGAACCCCCGGTAGAAATCCCATTCCTCAACCCGAGAGATCCGTTGGGTCTCCTCCTTCCACTGACGGAAGAGTTGATCGAACAACTACTGGAGGCGCCAGAACATCCTCGGAACGGCGCCGGAGTACCATGAAGGATATAGCAATGGACTAAAAGCGGGAAGTGATACAGTTCGCGTGTGCGTGGTCGACGTCGAGGTGTAGGGATAAGCAAAAAAAAAAAAAAAACAGATATGTACATATAAAGTTTCTTTGTGTTCGGCGTTTACAAGTTAAAATTATTTTCTTTTGGTTATCGGCAATATTATTAGAGCCAAGTGCAAAAATTCCGTTTATGTTGGGTTAATTAACTGTGCAACGCCAAAATAGGCAGCACGAGGAGCTCCAAACTCAAATGTTAACTTTTGATTTGCGGTAAAGGTCGTCTCCTTGGTTTTTTTTTCTTTCCTCTGAGCACAGAATCTCATATCTCTATTGTTGCTTATCTCCACTAGTGTCACACCTACGACATCGTGCGGTGGGTATGAGTGTGTGAATCCGGGATGGATGGACGATCTGGGTTGTGTGTGTGTCTGTGCGGTGCTAATGCAGCGCAAGTTAACTGCGTACTTGCGTCGGCATTAGCAATTTACGGCGGGGGGCATATGTAACCGTACCAGTTACATACCGAGCGAGTTCGACAAGCACGGTAGCGAATCCCCACCACAGCGGGCCGCGACAAGATTTGCGATCCTTGTCGGACTAAAGGAACATGGATCATTTCGCTAATTAGCATGCGTGCGCATCGATCCCCACTCGATACAGATCGAAGGAGGTCGATGCGCGAGGAAAATTGATCACTCTACGTCTGGACGCGGGTCTGATAACACGCGATTCTAATAGAACCGGCGAAAACCGGTACGAGTTCGGGAAGTCAAACCGACTTCGCACTTCTAGTCAAACCGCCTAGATTGCCTTCGTCTCGTACGCGCCTCAAACCGAGGAGTCACAGATGCAAACCGCATTGTGGCACGGTCGAGTTCGTAAATTGTCAGTACATGTATCAATCGTGACAGCGTAGAGTCACCTGTAAACGCAACGTACGAGAGGACGGCAATCAGAAGGAAATTTCGTGAGAAAGAATCGTGTGATTATTTCAAGTCGGTGACAGAGAGACTAAGTATGACTCAGATTCGCTATCCTGGAACCGGAGTGTAGTCAGGATCGCCTGTGGGCGCAGAAGAGTGCACTCTTTCGGTATAGTGAGGCGAGTACGGGTTTTATACGTGTTGTCATACAGTGTACTTCTCTGAGAAATCAGCAGAGTGCATGTGTGCTACGACGGTCGACATCTGTTCGGATTTATGCGTGGTACACGAAGTGGTTAGATACAGTGCCTTCTCATTGTTCTAGATCCGGAGTGTATTCGGGCTCGCCTCTCGGCGCAGAAGGAATCACTCTTTTGGGGTTGCATAGTGAAGGGCGCTAGTACGTGTCGGCATAGAAGGTACTTCTCCGAGAAATCGGCAGAGTATCTCCGTGTTTCGACGATCACTCGTTGTCCGGGGCACGCGAGTAACAGACGAATCTAACTCAGTAGAATACGAGCTACAAAGTCCAGAACCGGAGTGCAGCTGTGCTCACCGCAAGGTGCAGAAGGGTGCGCTCTTTTGGTGAGGCCGGAGTAGTGAGAATTGTACGCGTTACCATAGACGATACTTCTCCGAGAAATCGGCAGAGTACGTAGATGTTATAACCGTTACATTCGTCTGATTCGAATTCATTAACATCGAAGTCCAGATTGCTTGATTCAACGAATCATATCCAGACGTAGTGTCTTGTAGGGCACGTAGGACCGCGCAAAATATAGATGTATCGCGTTTGGCGACCGTATTTGAAGTGGGAGTTTTCGGTAAAGAATATAATTTCTTGCTCACGAGCAAGTTTTTGCGTTTTATATAGAAGTATCGCGCTTGGCGACCGTATTTGAAGTGGGAGTTTTCGGTAAAGAATATAAGTTCTTGCTCACGAGCAAGCTTTTGCGTTTTATATAGAAGTATCGCGTTTGGCGACCGTATTTGAAGTGGGAGATTTCGGTAAAAGATTTAATATCTTGCCTGCGTGCAAGTTTTCATTTGTTAATCGCGTAAGCTACTGTACCCGTCACGGTAGGTGAACTGTCGAGGTAAAACAACAACATTCTTGGAAGTTTGTATATACATCGGAATCGTAGGGTCGTCTCATGACACATGTACACGAGATTCGTATTGATGTACAGACTTGTTGAACGGTTTTGTATACGACTTATTGAGGCAATATACCCTACTTTTACCTCCTAACTGGTTCTCAACTTATTTACGAGCTGCTCTAAACCTCTCCGCTTTCCAGTGCCTGGAGGCACGAACCTGCTATTAAAAATTGCTATTAATTATTTACTTCGATTACTCAATCCCATCAAATGGTATCAATTGATGATAAGAACCGAGTGGTTCTCAATGATCAGCATTGATAAACGATAATGATCTATATTCATTCATAATAGTTAGAAGCAACATAAATACGGTTATAACGGTAATACATGGATGAGGAGACAGGGCTCCCCTGTATTCTAGATCTTAAGGACCAAAGCAACACAACCAACTGCGGAAATAGAAACATCCCGAACAGAAACAATAAGGCCTTTAAGATCTCGAACGGTAATACATGGATGAGGAGACAGGGCTCCCCTGTATTTCAGATCTTAAAGACCAAACCAGCTCGAACAAAGAAATAGGTCACAATAAAATGGAAAGAACAATAAACTGGAAAATAATAAATTGGTAATAATAAACTGGAAATAACAAATTGGAAATAGTAAATAATAAAATGGAAAACAAAATACCCAAACAAAGAATACAACAGGGTCCCTGAGATCTGACGGTAATGTATGGATGAGGAGACAGGGCTCCCCTGTATTTCAGATCTTAAAAGACCAAACCAACTCGAACAAACAAAGAAATAGGTCACAATAAAATAAACGGAAAAATAATAAATTGGAAATAACAAACTGGAAATAACAAAATTGGAAATAGTAAAGTGGAAATACTAAATTGGAATAACAATGATAGGAAGTAAACAAAGGGGGGCCCAAAAAAGGCCCCCCAAGAGAAAAAAAACTCAAACAAGGGAGACAAACCTGAGAATGGCGACGTCGAACAAAGAAGGAAATAGATCACAAATGGAAAACAAATACCCAAACAATGAATACAACAGGGTCTCTGAGGTCTGACGGTAATGCATGGATGAGGAGACAGTGCTCCCCTGCATTCTAGATCTCACTGCACCAAAGTAACTCTAACAAACAAGGGAATTTAACTCTAAAGGCAATTTATTTACAAATGGAAATTTATAACAAAGGAAATAACAACAAACAGGTAAACAAACGGGGGGACCCAAAAGGTCCCCCAAAAGCAACAAACTTAAACAAAGAAGACAAACCTGAGAATGGGGCAACCCGAGGACGCTGGTCACGTCCAAAAACTCAAATCAGCCACAACTCCTAGTGCGTCTTGAGCCCTCCACACAAACCCAACCCGCGGCAGGCTCGGCAGGTGAAGACCGCATGGAAACAATATTTCGGTCTATTCCGAAATTTAGTTGAAGTCGGATCGGATTCCAAGTTGATTATATATATAGATATATATAGCTTCTCCCCAACGAAATGTGTATCGCGGCCCCTAGAACCTTGCAAACCCACATAGAGTCACAGATTATGACCTAACCTAGCCTAAGGGGTGTCGAGTAAAAGGGGGTAAATTCCAGATTAGCTGGAAATAGAGGGAGCATAGGAAGTAATACTCAAGACGCACGGGATGGTTGTGTGGTGAAGAGGGGGGGCCAAAAGGGCAGGTGTGGCAAACCTGTAGGTCCGAAGGTGAAAAGGTCCGACGTCCGCCACGAGCCGTAAAACGCTCAAAAACTCTCAAATACTAGGTAGAATGGCCTTTTCATCAATGACGACCGTCCCTGACTAGTAGATCGACCACCCTGAAAGTTGCCCGGGCTATAAAAAGCAGGGACTGGAGATCGAACGCAGTGGTTATTTGCAACCCATAGCGGGCCGAGGACCGGAACCGCCAATAATGAAACTAGCGTAAGCTGGTGTGCGTTCAGGAAGTGGGGAGTGCCGATCACTCCTCCCCGGTCAATTTACTTACTACTACTACTACTACTAGGTTAAGTTAGGTTAGGTCGCACTTGTGTAGTCGCAGAGTGAAGACGTGCCCACAACGGCTCCGCGCTTGTGATTAATAAAGAGTGATAAAAAAAGCTCACAAAGTGGAAAATTTTGTGACGGGTAAGTTTATTAAACAATTATATACATTTGTCGAAAAAATTACAACAAAAAAACTAGTAGTTTAATAGTTATTAGCGACCAAAGTCGCCAAGCGGCTAAAGGCCGTTGGAAAATTCAAAAGTGAAGTGTAGTTAAAGATAGAAAGTGATATTTTACCGAAAATAACTCACCTTCAGTGCCCACAAGCCATCGAAGGGCTCGTTATTAGGAGATCTTACCTCTAAAATCAATAATCCGGCCGACATAAAGGTAAAAGTCCACAAAACAACCATCTGAAAAGTGACAGGTATAACGGCTGAGAGGGAGGACAAAGAAATCCGTGGCGGAGAAAGTTTTGTCCATTCCACTAGTGAAAAGTGACAAAAGTGACACTAAATAGACTGATCTACTGCCGAAAACTCGCAGGGCCAAATAAAAAATCAGTTAAACTCGAGCAGATCAATATAATTAATCCTAGAGAATAAAATAAACAAAAATAAACCCCTAAAGCCAACAGAAGGGTCAATTCTTTTCCGGCTGGAGGGAAACTAAGACTTAGAGAACTAAATAATCACTAGTACGTATCGCAGCAATTAGAATTATTAGTATAGAATAAATTAAGGTAGAATACTATTAATACACTTAGAAAATAAGCAGTATCTAGCGCCTAAAACGAACTGAAAATTAGGTTAGGAAATCTGTCAATTGGACCATCCGGCAAAGACAGAATAAGAACAGTAAAAAATTAAAATAAGAAATCACTCAAAAATTACCGAGCATACACATTAAATCAAGAGGAGCACAGAACCGTACGCGGGAACAGAAGAGGATAGTGACACAAATCCTACATAGCCTGACGAAGGCCCGTAGAGCTGTACTTCCAACAACATAACAAGACAGAAGAAACAACGCAAAACACCAGACGGAAACCATGGAGGACCCTGGAGGCACAGGATCCAACATTAACAACATAAGACAAATAATACAAAGCTCTCTCAGCGATGAGAGCCTACAAATTCTCTCCGACAGCATGCTGCCGAGCGAAATCGCTGAGCTCATGAGCTCCACCATCCGACAGGCAAAAGAAAATCTTCCGGAGATCAGACTCGTCAGGATAGAAAAGCAAGAACCAAACAAGGAGGATTCACCCAACAAAGCGGGCTCCATACAGGAGGTAGACACAGACAAGGAAAATACACAGACGCGGAGGAGAAACTGAAGGAATTAGAAAACCGTGCGTACAAACCACAGACGCCGACCACCGAAATATCCCCCATACTCCAAAGTTCAGGGACAAAACAAAATAAGAAAACATCACTTAAAATCACAAAAGAGAAAACATTCAACCAACCAATAACCAATCTAAGGATGGAATTGGAAAAATTCTACGAAGGAAACCGGGGAATCAACAAACCCCTGAACATAGAATACAACAAGGAAGCATCAAACAACCAAACAAACACGACATCGGCAAAGGGAAACAACAAAAACGAGACCGATATGGAAACAGAAAACGCACACAGAGAAGAGAACACAGACGACATTATCAGGGCATATGAATCCGGCAAGGGCCGCCTGTCGGTGAAAAAATATCCCCGTCTAACAGCCACCACAACCGAAACCGATGAAGAGAGAGCGTATAAAATGAGAAATTACGACGTGAACATAAACGCCACCACCATGGTGAACACACTACTCTCCATTCAAAGGAATATCAAAGCCTTATCACAAGATATACTGAGATCGAACAACATAAGAAAAAACACGAAAATGCTAACCAACATCACAACAAACGAGATGGAGGAAGCCATTAAACAGACAACGAAACTGCTGAACACTCTCGAAGCGCAAGACCAAGAAGTGAAATACATCCTAGAAAACAAGCAGAAGCAAGTGAAGAGGCTCCTGGATCTCTCGACGGAGATCAGAACAATAAAGGATGACAGACTAGCAAAACCTAAGAGAAAAAGGGACTCCCCAACGGACGGTAGACCAATACATAAAATAATAAGGAGTCTACAGGAAACAAGAGCAAGAGGCACGGACACAGAAGACAACGAAGATACCTCCACTAACGACGAAGCCACCCCCATGAACGAAGAGAACCAAAGGTTTACACGCATAAAAACAAGGAAACACACGAAGACAGATACGTCGAAGAACACAAATATGTACATTTTCGGCCAGCCGACACTCAACGAAGGAGCTGCAAATAACAGAGGAACACCAGATGCGTCAAACAAACCTACAGTAAGCAACTCTAACAAAGTTTCGTGGGCGGAGGTAGCCAGGAAGGTACCGCCACCCCAAACAGCCGAAAATGAACCCAAAAAAGGAAAGCAGAATAAGAAACTAGAGATACAGGCCACCAGAAGGAATAACGCCATCATCATAAACACAAAAAGCATACCAGCTGACAGTGGAAATAAGGAAAAAGAAAACGGAAAAGAACAGAACAAAACGTTCGCGGAAATACTCACCGGCCTCAAAAACAAAAAGACATTAGATCCCAAGGAAATCACTAACGTTCGGAAGACAAGAGAAGGAAATCTACTCATCGAGGTCGCGGCGAACACCGACGTAGAAAAAATCAGAGCACAAGTAGAAATGGCCACAGAAAAGGCATACCCAGTAATCAAAAAGGTTCAAAATACAACGATCGAAGTAGACAGCGTAGAACCTTCAATTACAGAGGACGAAATCCAAAAGGAATTATACGAATACCTCGAAATGAAAGGAAAACATACGGACGTAAAAATCATTAAAAAATATATAAACAACAACGGACTACAGAAATTCATAATCAGATTCCCCACTCCAGACAAGAAGATAGACCTCACAAATAAGGAGAGGATGAGACTAGGCTACTCAATAGCCAAAATAAAGATCCTCCCCAACATCAACAGGTGCAACAGATGTCACTCGCTGAACCACTCCACAACCCAATGCGACAAACCGATAAACTACATAGTTTGCCGAAAATGCAGTGAGGAAGGACACTTAATGGAGAAATGCACAAATGTACCGAGCTGTAGGCTTTGCAGGGAAAATAACTACCCACCAAATAAGTGTATGCACGTGACGGGCTCTTTAAACTGCCCGTCCTACAAGGAGCACGTGAGAAATCTCTAGGAGGCAACCCAACACCCGAGCCACCTAAAAAGAAAGAAAAATCAACGAGAATCGCGCTAGAACACAATAGAGCAAACGTAGATACACCAAAAAGCACTCACCACAACCTCCAGAAATCCGAACAGGAACACTCCCGCAGAGCTGGAAACAAGAAGACAGAGGTAATAAGAAGAAAATCAACAAAGGAAAAACGCAGGACCGGACCATCTTTTAAGATACTACAGATCAACCTGAACCACACCTACCGAGCGACCACAAACCTGGAAATAAAACAGTCTCAATCAGAATACGACGTGATTGCGATAACCGAACCAACTAAAGGAAACAAAAAATGGATATACAACAGGAACAACACTGCAGCAATACAAGTTGGGTTTAAATCTGCGATCTGGCACTACCAAGACCAGAACATCACCGAGGACCACTGGATAGCAATATTTATAAAAGATACCTACTACTACTCCACGTACATCTCACCCAACTGTAAAATAGAAGTATTGAAACGCATAGTAGACGAACTCTTCAGCCAACTCCAAACTAAAACTGGCAATAATTTCGTAGTCACCGGAGACTTCAACGCCCACTCTCCGGAATGGGGCGACAAAAAATTGGACGAAAGAGGAAGATACCTGGCCCTGGCAATACACGAAAATAACTACAAAATCATACAAACCATAGGTACACACACTTTCAATAGAAACGGACGAAACTCTAAAATAGATATCGCCTTCGCTCCTACCGTAATCTCCAAAAAATTCACAAGAGCAGAAATCCTCAAGGATAACACAGAATCGGACCACCTCTACATCGAATACAAAATGGAACCAGCAGCAGAACAACTACGTAGATCCCTACTAGACCCGACAAAATGGAAGCTCACAGAAAAGAACAAGGAAAAACTACATACAGAACTAAGCAGGAGATTGAATCAAATCATAATCCCGGAGCCCGACTACAACAAAAATGATCTACTAGGAATCTACAATAGAATCGAACAGGAAATCACTAGATGCCAAGCAACGATCAACGACATCTGCAGTAAAACACTACTCCGATCGAAGATGTTCCAGAATAAAAAGGAAAATCACTGGTGGTGCGAAGAAATTAAAAGACAAAGAAGCTGCACAAACAACAGCAGGAGGATATACTTGAAGATTCTGAGGAAAAGACGCGACAAAGAACACCCTGAAGTGATAACAGCACGGAGAAAATACTGTAAGAACAGACTGATCCTTCAAGACAAGATCAGGAAAGCGAAGGCGCAAGCATGGGAAAAATTCATTTGCAGTCTGAAGAATAATCCATGGGGGAAACCATATCAGATTATAAGAAATTTCATCATAGAGAAGAAACAGGCACCGATCATCTCCAAGGAAGCAGCCTCTGCAACTTTAGATGTACTCTTCCCTGAAGACGAGACCGAGAGGAAACTGCAGAGAGAAAACAAAGAGATTATGGATCCAGAGAACGCGAAAACTCCCAACGGAACACCTCTAACATACATAACACTACCAAACGGCGACACATACGATAAAAACACACGTAAGACTGTAGCATACAAACCAGTCACAGTGACAGAAATCACAAAAATCACGAACGATCTAAACAATAAAAAGGCACCCGGTAGAGACAACATTAGCGCGCCTATATGCAAAACAATAGTGCACGCGAGCCCGCAGCTGATCACAAAGATCATGAACACGTGCTTGAAGACAGGATACTTCCCCACCCAATGGAAAGAACAGAAAGTGATCCTTATTAAGAAACCGAACAAACCGGATGGCGTCCCAAGTAGCTACAGACCGCTCGCCCTGCTGAGCACCTGGGCAAAAATCTTGGAGAGAGTAGTGAAGAACAGAATGGAAGAACACCTGGAGATTGTTCCGCTACACAAAAACCAATTCGGTTTCCGAAAGAACAGAGCCACGACTCATGCCATCACTGCAGCAACAACCTTCCGCGACGCAGCCACGAAGAAATCCCACTACACGGCGATCGTAGCACTGGACGTTAGAAACGCCTTCAATTCGGTGTCATGGAAGGCCTTAAGGGATGCAATAACAGCGAAAGGTTTCCCAGCCAACCTACAAAAAATATTATACAACTACCTCTCAAACAGATCACTGATATACGAACAACAAAACAAAGCCTACTTAATTAAAAGAGAAATCCACCGGGGAGTCCCACAGGGATCGATACTGGCACCTACGATGTGGAACATCGCATACGACGATATTTTCCAACTGGAAATACCAAAAACTGTCAACATCATTGCCTACGCAGACGACGTTGCACTACTGGTCTCCAGCGTATACCTGGAAAAAATGAAAAACGATATAAAAACAACTATAGAGAAAATCGAAGAATGGATGGACACAAAGGGACTAACGCTGGCAAAGGAAAAGACGGAGATGACATTACTAAACAGGAAAAGAATAGACCCTCCCCTTGAAATCAGACTCAGAGACGACGTAATCATTACACCCGCCGAGAGTATAAGATACTTAGGAATCTACCTGGAAAAATATAACAGATACTTCACTCAAGTTGAAAAGAGTACCTCCAAGGCAATGAACACCGCAAACTATCTAGCACGCCTGACTCCGAACATTGGAGGACCAGGAGCCCCGGCACGATACTTGTACTACTACGTCTTCGAGTCGATAGTAATGTATGCTGCTCCTGCATGGGCTAAAGCCATCGAGGTCGAGAGAAACCGAAGACTCCTGAAACAATCACAAAAGCTGGCATTAGTAAGAGTGGTCAGGGCGTACAGGACCACCCCTCTAATATACCTGAACATACTCACTGGAATCCCGAACATTATCGAGATAATCAAAGAGAGAATCACGCTGGCAGCATGGGAACTGCAATTCCTAGAAGGAACGGAGCCGCAGAACGCTCATCCACAACCAAGAGCCCCCGGCCCAGCAATAAGGAACAGAAGAAACATCAGAAGAAGGATATTAGAACATCAAGTGATCCCCGAGACCGTGCGCACCATGCATACAAACTCACCGCATACTCCAAACGCTAATTCACCGCAAGTAAACACAGCTCCGACAACAGTGAACCTAAAAGATCGACAGGATCAACTGAAAGGCGAGAGGAAAAGACAAAGAGAGATAGAAAGATTAAAGACACTGAGGAATTTACAAGAACAATGGGATAACGAACACTCATCGAAACCTCTCTTTCAATGGATCCCGGATATTGGGAAATGGCTTTCCGTGCAACGCCAGAACATCAATTATTTTACCATTGTTTGCGCGTAGGCGTTGAGGAAGGCGGATAACTAGTACTATCCTGACAAGGATATGCAGCGGGATTAGTGAATAAATTGCCGGATCACTGGTCACGTTAATTGTCTTTATTGAATGCCGAGTCACGGTACTTGCGTCGGAAATTATTGTTCAGCGGTAATTTAAACGCACGATATTTGCCGAATTCGGGAATTTAGCCTCCTAACGATTCGCAGTACGCGATAGGCGCGATTCTTTGTACTGTTGTACGTTAGAAGTATAGTGCGTAAATTGATGCCGCGTGTTACAATACTTGTTGCTAGGTCGGTATATCGAGTAAGAATGTTCCTTCGTGGCGATACGAAGGAGCTGTTGTTGTCAAGTTTGGCGGTCGACTCGGAATTTTCGTAATTGGATTGTATAGCGCTCCCGCGACGCCGAAACGTAAACGACGGTCGCGAAATCACAAATCGCAGGACTTTGAATCCTGAACATACCGCCCGCCTCGGATGTATGCATCCGATTACAATAAGTGGGGGTACAACGAAAGAGTATGAGCCGAGCCGCACGCATGACCATCGGTCATCGAAGATCGTCGCGAGATTCTGAAGATTTGCGGAAGTTATCGGAACTTACAATCTAGATCGCTTTTTAGAAGTACATATATACACGTGGGACCGCCCGCCGTGACACATGGTTGGTTTAAACCAGTAATGCAGTTGCGCGCTGCATTTTCGGTTTCGATGTAGCGGTGGAGGCGCACTCCATCGGCCACGCGCGGCCGAGCGAACTTAAGCGATATAGGGCCAGCGCTGTACAAGTCCCGAGCGCATGTCCCCATGAGCGCGAGATGAACCGCCCGCCGTGGAAAAGAGTAAATAGAAATTGTGGTGATGGAAGCTGTACGTTAGAAATAACGATTTACAGAATGCGATAGGCGCGAAGAAACTGTTGTACGTTAGACGTAACGATTCACAGGAATGCGATAGGCGCGAGTAGTATCCTGCTGTACGTTAGACGTAACGATTCACAGGATGCGATAGGCTCGAGTAGACTGTTGTACGTTAGACGTAACGATTCACAGGAATGCGATAGGCGCGAGTAGTATCCTGCTGTACGTTAGAAATAACGATTCACAGAATGCGATAGGCTCGAGTAGACTGTTGTACGTTAGACGTAACGATTCACAGGAATGCGATAGGCGCGAGTAGTATCCTGCTGTACGTTAGACGTAACGATTCACAGGACTCGAATGTTGTGCATGCGCGGCAGGCACGTTGAGATGAGTTGCAGTAACTCATGAGAATGAGCCAGGGCTCGAATTTCGTGCATGCGCGGCAGGCACGGTGAGGTGAGTTGCCAGAACTCAAAGAGAGTGAGCAAGGGCTCGCAAGTCGTGCATGCGTGTCGGCATGCACGTTGAGATGAGTGCAATAATTCAGGAGAAATGAGCAAGAGCTCGAAAGTCGTGCATGCGCGTCGGCATGCACGTTGACATGAGTGGTAAGAACTCAGGAGAGTGAGCGAGAGCTCGAAAGCCGTGCATGCGCGGCGGCATGCACGTTGAAATGAGTTGTAAGAACTCAAGAGAATGAGCAAGGGCTCGAAAGTCGTGCATGCGCGTCGGCATGCACGTTGAGATGAGATGTCCGGAGGAGCGCTGTGGTCATGACCGGAGGACCTCGTGCTCGCGTAAGAGTTTTGAGCATTTTTCCAACTGCGGCGCGTTTCGTTGTAACCGCTGTTCTTGTCGTAGGAACATGGTCTTCGCCGCGGAAAGTGAAGGTCCAATATCGATTGGAGGTCCTTCAATAAAAGGCAAACGAACGATATATTGTTCATTCGGAGCCCGAGTGCGCGTGCGTTGAAAGTGTTCCTCGCACTTTTGTTCCGCGGGAGAGAGTCGCGTGTCGAACGGTAATTCCTCGACTTCCCAAAATCGTCGAAGTTCAGCATCAAGGTTTGATGAAGCGTTGCAGTGGAAGCTCGCGACGGAATTAGGGAGATTGGACGTGGACGACGAAACGGGACCGGAAAGGATCCAGCCTAACGTGGTGTTTTGAGCTGTAGGCTCATTCACCTTGCCCTTTCGCAACCCATCCAAAAGAATCAATCCGTACTGATCAGCACCGATAATGAGTTCTATCGGAGCCGAGTCGAAGGGATTATCGTCCGCCAATTCAAGATCGCGAATATGAGAGAGCTTCCCAGCGGTATTTGTGCGAGGCGGTACATAGTTTGACAACGAGCCTAAGACGTACGCTGACATGGAGTATACGGACTCCGTTTTGCACGACGCGACTGTAAACGTTGTCGATGAGCGACAAGCGACCGCATTATTCCCGATTCCCGTTAGGCTAACAGAAACGCGAGAGCGCGGGAGTCGGAGGCGTTGTGTTAAATTTTCGGAAATTATGGAAATCACCGAGCCCTGATCGATTAACGCGCGAATTTTCTCCGCCCGCCCTGACGGTGAACGCAATTCGACCCAGGCAGTTGCGAGCAACACTTGTTGTGTAGCAGTGGTTCGCGGAACCGAGTAAGACGCGAGCTGTGACGTAGACTGGCTGTCGTCATCATCGGTCGGTGACGCAGCGTTGTGCGAGGACGCGGTACCGGTTGACGACGCCGTTGAATCGTTCAAATGTAGCAACGTATGATGCCGTCTCTTGCAAATAGCACAATTATACACACTTGTACAATTTTTCGTTGTATGGCGCGTAATTAAACAATTGAGGCATCGGTTTGTACTTTTCGCAAATTCGAAACGTTGTACGACGGATTTACTTTTGAACGACGTGCAACGTCCAAGCGTATGGTTATCGCTACATAGAGCACACGGGCTCTTCGCGGCGGCGGAAGTGGCACCGTGCAACGATGTCGCGCGAGAACGATTAGACTTTATCGAAATTGCCGAATTTGTTTTCCGAGATGCCGATCCTGACGTGGACGGCTTGAGCGTGTGTAACGCGCGTATTCGCGATTGTAGAAATTCATCGAGCTTGCTAAATGTCGGACATTCTGTACGATTGCCGAGTTCAAGCTCCCAAGCCTTGCGGGACTCATCATTGAGTTTTTTAGTAACGAGGAAGACTAGTACGTCATCCCACGTGTCCACGGGACGTTCGAGATTAATCAAAGCCTTCCTCGCCTTATTGGCTTTGTCGCGAAGACTTCGCAACTGATCGGCCGACTCAGACCGAACTTGTGGCAGATCGTACAGAATCTCTAAATGAGTTGACACTAACAGTCGTTTGTTGTCGTAATTCGCGACCAGAATATTCCACGCGACGGTATAACCCGCGTTGGTTATCGCGATGTTTTCGACTAGATCGCTAGCTTCGCCCTTCAAACACGCTAACAAATATTGAAAACGCGAAACGTCTGACAGACCTTTGCGATCGGTGACCATGGCGCGGAACCGATCTCGGAATGTTTCCCACTCATCGTAGGCTCCAGAGAACTCCGGAAGATTGAGGGTCGGTAGTCGATTGGTGACGTCATGAGGTTGCGAGACAGTTCCTTCTGAGGGAGACGTTGATTCGGACGAGCTGTCTGTTGCCAGCCGGGAAAGAGTTTCCGCTAGGTAGTCCGATGTCTCCAGGAATATCTCGTGCACCTCCATGAAGCGATCCTTCGTGAAGTAGCCGCAACTGGAACGCTCTGCATCCGTTGCTGCAGCGGTGATCTGCTTATGCAGATCTTGGCATTCGGCGAAAGACTCGTTCAACCGGGTGATCCGATTTTGAACGGTGGCGACCGTTAATTTCGCTTTGCCGAGCTTCTTAAAGTTCTCAAGGGTACGCTCGACAATACGAGTTGCGTCGATTTGTTGAAGTATCAGCGTCTTGAGGTCACCCATTGTTATGAACTCGCGTCCGACGTGTGTTGTGTCCTTCAACGTTTGAATACTCTAACGGATCGCTCAACCGTTTTCACAGTCCGAAATTGTTAATTTTCACTTCACTCACTGCAATCCGGCTCGAAGGACCAAATGTTTGCGCGTAGGCGTTGAGGAAGGCGGATAACTAGTACTATCCTGACAAGGATATGCAGCGGGATTAGTGAATAAATTGCCGGATCACTGGTCACGTTAATTGTCTTTATTGAATGCCGAGTCACGGTACTTGCGTCGGAAATTATTGTTCAGCGGTAATTAAACGCACGATAATGTTGCCGAATTCGGGAATTTAGCCTCCTAACGATTCGCAGTACGCGATAGGCGCGATTCTTTGTACTGTTGTACGTTAGAAGTATAGTGCGTAAATTGATGCCGCGTGTTACAATACGTGTTGCTAGGTCGGTATATCGAGTAAGAATGTTCCT
This sequence comes from Lasioglossum calceatum, assembly GCA_963966675.1. Classification (NCBI taxonomy): domain Eukaryota; kingdom Metazoa; phylum Arthropoda; class Insecta; order Hymenoptera; family Halictidae; genus Lasioglossum; species Lasioglossum calceatum. Next base: position 200,250 of record CAXAAD010000126.1, read on the forward strand.
TCGTGGCGATACGAAGGAGCTGTTGTTGTCAAGTTTGGCGGTCGACTCGGAATTTTCGTAATTGGATTGTATAGCGCTCCCGCGACGCCGAAACGTAAACGACGGTCGCGAAATCACAAATCGCAGGACTTTGAATCCTGAACAACCATACAACTCCTTACAGGCTACGGAATCTTCGCCAACTATCTGCATAAAATAAACCGATGCGCCTCGGACCAATGTTGGTTCGAATGCAACGTAGAAGATACACCAAGCCACACACTACTGGAATGTCCTAGATGGCAAACGGAAAGGGACGTATTCTGTATCAAGCACAAAATAGCACACCCTTACGACATTAAAAAATTCTCCGCAGTCATCCACAAATCCGACGAAGCATGGAAGGACTTCCAAAACCTATGCAGCACAATAATGAAGGACAAACAACAAACAGAAAATAACAGACAGAGGGAAGAACGTAGAAGAAGACTGGAGGAATTGAACGCCAGACGTAACAACCACAGCAACAACAACGTAACAACAAGAACAGAAGGAATCTACGACACTGGAACGCAACGCCAAACACGTGACTCTCTACAACAATCCCAGAACGCACAGCAACAATTACAATCTAGCGCAGAGCCCAGACTAACACAATTAACTAACAATAGTCGAATAGCAAATACCAGGAGGATACCTCTATACGAGATTTATACACCGACGAACACTCAACAACAACCAACACAGATCTCACAACAACAATCACAAAGTAGCAGCCTGAGCAGACCAACACAAGCAACAAACACGAGGCGAAAATTCCTGTACGAGATATATGTACCAAATAACACGGTACAACAATCGCAAAGCACACAACATCAACCGCAAAATAGCTCGGCATCGAGTTCAACACAAACAACAGCAAATACCAGAAGGAAATTTCTATACGAAAAGTATATGCCGAAGAAATGAATGGTTCCGATATGTTGGAGATCGGAACGAGAATCAGTGGGAGCTTTGGTGGGTGGCGAATAAACTCTGCGCACTGGGTGGACACTCACGTTTAATTAACAAAGTATGACAAAGAGACACGATAGTATGCAAAAATGAGACGCGGTACAAACAATAATGCGGGTTAACAAACGCGGCGGTACGACGGCGGTTTATACAAGGCGGTGTTGATCGTTGCGATCGCGGTGTTTACAGGTTGACTTGCTGATAGACGAGTGCCCCGCGATCCCGTGCGTAACCGAAAATCACCTATTCGGCGGATCGCAAAGTGGGGGGCCGCGAGGATGACATGACGTCATCCGCGCGGCTACGCAACGTCGGTTGAAGCGGGTCCGCCGAGTCTACGTCGGCCGGAACATTAGTCCCCCCCTTGCCGAGACGGCGTCTCGGCAATAGACGCGGGGTTGTCGCATGCCGTGAGCGGAGACGCGAAAGCTGAAGCAAACGAGCGGAGGCGCAAGCGGAGACGAACGGGCGCACACGCGGATGCGAACGCGCGCACGAGCGGAGGTGCGAGAACGCAAGCGCGGCGGCGCGAGCGGAGGCACAAGTACGGAGGCGCAAGAGCGCGCAAACGAATGTGCGAGCGCGTAGGAGCGGCGCTGCGCGGGTGCACGAGCGGAGCCGAAAGAGCGCACAATCGGATGCGAAAGAGCTCACGAGCGGAGGTGCGAGAACGCAAGCGCGGCGGCGCGAAAGCGGAGGAGCGGAGGCACAGGAGCGCACAAGCGGATGCGAAAGAGCGCACGAGCGGAGGTGCGAGAGAGCAAGCGCGGCGGCGCGAAAGCGGAGGTACAAGAGCGTAGATACAAGAGCGGAACCGCGAGAGCGCCCGAACGGGGGCGCAAGAGCGCACAAGCGGATGCGACAGAGCGCACAAGCGGCGGTGCAAGAGTGGAGGCGCGAGAATGCACGAACGGAGGTGCAAGAGCGCACGAGCGCATGCGAAAGCGCGCGCAAACGAATGCGCGAGCGCGTATGGTCGGCGGTGCGCGAGTGCACGAGCGGAGCCGAAAGAGCGCGCAATCGGATGCGAAAGAGCGCACGAGCGGAGGTGCTAGAGAGCAAGCGCGGCGGCGCGAAAGCGGAGGCACAAGCGGAGGTGCAAGAGCGGAGCCGAAAGAGCGCACAAGCGGCTGCGAAAGAGCGCACGAGCGGAGGTGCGAGAACGCAAGCGCGGCGGCGCGAAAGCGGAGGCACACGAGCGGGGGTACAAGAGCGGAGCCGCGAGAGCGCACGAACGGGGGCGCAACAGCGCACAAGCGGAGGCGCGAGAGCGCACAAGCAGAGACGCAAGACCGCACGAGCGGAGGCGCGATAGCGTATGAGCGGAGGCACGAAAGCGCGCGAGCGCGAGAGCGGCGGTGCAAAAGTGCGAGAGCATGAGAGTGGTGACGCGACCGGAAGCGCAAGAGCACGAGAGTGCGAGAGCGGAGGCGCGAGCGGAGGCGCCAGAGAACGAGGATGCGAGATCGATGGCGCGACCGGAAGCGCAAGTGCACGAGAGTGCGAGAGCGGATGCGCGAGCAGATGCGCAAGAACACGAGAGTGCGAGGGTGGAGGCGCGAACGGAGGCGCCAGAGCACGAGAGTGCGAGAGTGGAGGCGCGAACGGAGGCGCGAGTGGAGGCACGAGAGAACGAGAGTGCGTGAGTGGAGGCGCGAACGAAGGCGCGAGCGAAGGCACGAGCGGAGGCGCCAGAGTGCGAGAATGCGAGTGCGAAGACGCGAGCGGAGGCGCCAGAGCACGAGAATGAGAGTGCGAAGACGCGAGCGGAGGCGCCAGAGCACGCGAGTGCGAGAGCGGAGTCGCGAGCGGATGCGCAGGAGCACGAGAGTCCGAGAGCGGTGGCGAGACCGGAAAAGCCCGAGAGTGCGAGCGCGGAGGCGCCTGAGCACGCGAGTGCGAGAACGGAGGCGCGAGCGGAGGCGTGGTCGGAGGCGAGAGCGGAGGCGCCAGAGAACGAGGATTCGAGATCGAAGTCGCGAGCGGAAGCGCAAGAGCTCGAGATTCCGAGAGTGGAGGCGCGAGCGGATGCGCCGGAGCACTAGAGTCCGAGAGCGGTGGCGCGACCGGAAGAGCGCGACAGCGGAGGCGCCGGAGATGCGAGCCAGGATGTGAGCCTGGAGGCGTTCTCCGGTGGCGGTGATGACCTCGTTGTGTGCGGTGGCCAGGAGCATCGGACGGCGCAGCGGTCCCTTTGGGCGGTGCTGGAGTGGCCTGATGCTCTGCTGCGGGTGGTGACTCGCCTGTTGGTGCTGCTTCCAAGGGAGCTGAGGCGGAGGTGAGGTTGGAGGCTTCGTACTGCGGTGTATTCGGAAGCGTCCTGGCGATGGCCGGTCCCGGCTTCTCCGTTTGCGTGACGGGTTGTGCGAGGGAGCTTGGCCCATCGTTCGAGGCGGAAGTGCGGGCCGAGAGCTCCTTGCGCATGGTGCGCAGCGTGGCGTCGGTGTCCTTGACCAGGGTCTCACACGCTTCACGAAGATCCTATACGAAATAGGCATGGGATCGTTGATCGGCAGTGCATATCTCGAGGAGCAGTGCATGATTCGACCGGAACTCGTCCCAATTGCGCAGAAGTGCATCCAGTCGTGCCTGTATGTAAGCCTCGGTGAGGTTATTCATCCCTTTCTTTTTAGTGTTGGCGATGGTTTTGCCGATGATCTTGTGCAGCTCGACTTGTAGAGCGAAGAGTGTGTTGGCCGTTGTCATCTTGAACGACCGGTGTGTAGCGAACGCGAGGTCACGAGACAAGCGAGCGAGACACAAACACCACGCGCGAGCGGTTGCCGACGGTTAACGAACCGATTTGAACGTACAATGCGATTTGTCTGAGAATCGCACACGCGGTTTCTGACGCACTTTCACCACTGCGGTCCCCACTGATTGAGATCTCGACGTGAGATGCTGAGAGCCGCCGATCTATCCGGCTCGAAGGACCAAAAAATGTTGGAGATCGGAACGAGAATCAGTGGGAGCTTTGGTGGGTGGCGAATAAACTCTGCGCACTGGGTGGACACTCACGTTTAATTAACAAAGTATGACAAAGAGACACGATAGTATGCAAAAATGAGACGCGGTACAAACAATAATGCGGGTTAACAAACGCGGCGGTACGACGGCGGTTTATACAAGGCGGTGTTGATCGTTGCGATCGCGGTGTTTACAGGTTGACTTGCTGATAGACGAGTGCCCCGCGATCCCGTGCGTAACCGAAAATCACCTATTCGGCGGATCGCAAAGTGGGGGGCCGCGAGGATGACATGACGTCATCCGCGCGGCTACGCAACGTCGGTTGAAGCGGGTCCGCCGAGTCTACGTCGGCCGGAACACGATAAAAATAACGCATCACAGAAAATAGTACAACACGACACACGAGGTTAGAATACACGTAGCACACACTGAACACTAAAGTCGCTCCGAACACATTACTATCACGCACAGATTATCACATCACACCAAAATAGCATCTGACGATGCCCAAACGGATTACACACAATATCGAACACTTATTTATCAATAAACGAAAAGGTAAAGACAAAGCACGCGCAAGCAGAAGGAAAAGACCAAACAAGATGGCGGACCTCTCACGGAAAAAGGAGCACCCACACTGCAACCATGGAGGAAACAAGCCTAGAACTGAAAACAGGGAAGAACGCGAAACCACAGCACAATAGATGGGAAACAAGCAACCGCGGGCCCGTTACATACAAATGCCATAGAAGAACGAAATACACAGAGAGGACTCAACAACAACAAAATAAAGCGAACATAGACTGTAGCTACACAAGAAGACAGCACTACGGCCAAGCCACAACGGAACCACGGAAACAAGATGGCGCCCAAGAGCCAATGGAAACACAGAATGAGAAGAAAGAAGAAACTACAAAGGAACTAGAAGACGAAGAGATCTCTCTAAGGAAGGCTGGGAAGGAGACGCAGATCCAAAGAAGAAGAGATAAAAACCATAAGCAAGAAGAGAAGAAGAGGAGAAAAGATACGGAAAAATCGAAGGACGACATAAACCCAAGGCACCCGGACAGCTACAACCTCGAATAAAGGTACGTGTAAGAGAAAGAAAGAGAGTGTGAGTACAACGTACGCGTGAATAAAAATGAAGTGCACGAGAGGAAGAGAGTAAATGCGACAGTGAGTGAGTGAGTGAGTGAGTGAGTGAGTGAGTGAGTGAGTGAGTGAGTGAGTGAGTGAGTGAGTGAGTGAGTGAGTGAGTGAGTGAGTGAGTGAGTGAGTGAGTGAGTGAGTGAGTGAGTGAGTGAGTGAGTGAGTGAGTGAGTGAGTGAGTGAGTGAGTGAGTGAGTGAGTGAGTGAGTGAGTGAGTGAGTGAGTGAGTGAGTGAGTGAGTGAGTGAGTGAGTGAGTGAGTGAGTGAGTGAGTGAGTGAGTGAGTGAGTGAGTGAGTGAGTGAGTGAGTGAGTGAGTGAGTGAGTGAGTGAGTGAGTGAGTGAGTGAGTGAGTGAGTGAGTGAGTGAGTGAGTGAGTGAGTGAGTGAGTGAGTGAGTGAGTGAGTGAGTGAGTGAGTGAGTGAGTGAGTGAGTGAGTGAGTGAGTGAGTGAGTGAGTGAGTGAGTGAGTGAGTGAGTGAGTGAGTGAGTGAGTGAGTGAGTGAGTGAGTGAGTGAGTGAGTGAGTGAGTGAGTGAGTGAGTGAGTGAGTGAGTGAGTGAGTGAGTGAGTGAGTGAGTGAGTGAGTGAGTGAGTGAGTGAGTGAGTGAGTGAGTGAGTGAGTGAGTGAGTGAGTGAGTGAGTGAGTGAGTGAGTGAGTGAGTGAGTGAGTGAGTGAGTGAGTGAGTGAGTGAGTGAGTGAGTGAGTGAGTGAGTGAGTGAGTGAGTGAGTGAGTGAGTGAGTGAGTGAGTGAGTGAGTGAGTGAGTGAGTGAGTGAGTGAGTGAGTGAGTGAGTGAGTGAGTGAGTGAGTGAGTGAGTGAGTGAGTGAGTGAGTGAGTGAGTGAGTGAGTGAGTGAGTGAGTGAGTGAGTGAGTGAGTGAGTGAGTGAGTGAGTGAGTGAGTGAGTGAGTGAGTGAGTGAGTGAGTGAGTGAGTGAGTGAGTGAGTGAGTGAGTGAGTGAGTGAGTGAGTGAGTGAGTGAGTGAGTGAGTGAGTGAGTGAGTGAGTGAGTGAGTGAGTGAGTGAGTGAGTGAGTGAGTGAGTGAGTGAGTGAGTGAGTGAGTGAGTGAGTGAGTGAGTGAGTGAGTGAGTGAGTGAGTGAGTGAGTGAGTGAGTGAGTGAGTGAGTGAGTGAGTGAGTGAGTGAGTGAGTGAGTGAGTGAGTGAGTGAGTGAGTGAGTGAGTGAGTGAGTGAGTGAGTGAGTGAGTGAGTGAGTGAGTGAGTGAGTGAGTGAGTGAGTGAGTGAGTGAGTGAGTGAGTGAGTGAGTGAGTGAGTGAGTGAGTGAGTGAGTGAGTGAGTGAGTGAGTGAGTGAGTGAGTGAGTGAGTGAGTGAGTGAGTGAGTGAGTGAGTGAGTGAGTGAGTGAGTGAGTGAGTGAGTGAGTGAGTGAGTGAGTGAGTGAGTGAGTGAGTGAGTGAGTGAGTGAGTGAGTGAGTGAGTGAGTGAGTGAGTGAGTGAGTGAGTGAGTGAGTGAGTGAGTGAGTGAGTGAGTGAGTGAGTGAGTGAGTGAGTGAGTGAGTGAGTGAGTGAGTGAGTGAGTGAGTGAGTGAGTGAGTGAGTGAGTGAGTGAGTGAGTGAGTGAGTGAGTGAGTGAGTGAGTGAGTGAGTGAGTGAGTGAGTGAGTGAGTGAGTGAGTGAGTGAGTGAGTGAGTGAGTGAGTGAGTGAGTGAGTGAGTGAGTGAGTGAGTGAGTGAGTGAGTGAGTGAGTGAGTGAGTGAGTGAGTGAGTGAGTGAGTGAGTGAGTGAGTGAGTGAGTGAGTGAGTGAGTGAGTGAGTGAGTGAGTGAGTGAGTGAGTGAGTGAGTGAGTGAGTGAGTGAGTGAGTGAGTGAGTGAGTGAGTGAGTGAGTGAGTGAGTGAGTGAGTGAGTGAGTGAGTGAGTGAGTGAGTGAGTGAGTGAGTGAGTGAGTGAGTGAGTGAGTGAGTGAGTGAGTGAGTGAGTGAGTGAGTGAGTGAGTGAGTGAGTGAGTGAGTGAGTGAGTGAGTGAGTGAGTGAGTGAGTGAGTGAGTGAGTGAGTGAGTGAGTGAGTGAGTGAGTGAGTGAGTGAGTGAGTGAGTGAGTGAGTGAGTGAGTGAGTGAGTGAGTGAGTGAGTGAGTGAGTGAGTGAGTGAGTGAGTGAGTGAGTGAGTGAGTGAGTGAGTGAGTGAGTGAGTGAGTGAGTGAGTGAGTGAGTGAGTGAGTGAGTGAGTGAGTGAGTGAGTGAGTGAGTGAGTGAGTGAGTGAGTGAGTGAGTGAGTGAGTGAGTGAGTGAGTGAGTGAGTGAGTGAGTGAGTGAGTGAGTGAGTGAGTGAGTGAGTGAGTGAGTGAGTGAGTGAGTGAGTGAGTGAGTGAGTGAGTGAGTGAGTGAGTGAGTGAGTGAGTGAGTGAGTGAGTGAGTGAGTGAGTGAGTGAGTGAGTGAGTGAGTGAGTGAGTGAGTGAGTGAGTGAGTGAGTGAGTGAGTGAGTGAGTGAGTGAGTGAGTGAGTGAGTGAGTGAGTGAGTGAGTGAGTGAGTGAGTGAGTGAGTGAGTGAGTGAGTGAGTGAGTGAGTGAGTGAGTGAGTGAGTGAGTGAGTGAGTGAGTGAGTGAGTGAGTGAGTGAGTGAGTGAGTGAGTGAGTGAGTGAGTGAGTGAGTGAGTGAGTGAGTGAGTGAGTGAGTGAGTGAGTGAGTGAGTGAGTGAGTGAGTGAGTGAGTGAGTGAGTGAGTGAGTGAGTGAGTGAGTGAGTGAGTGAGTGAGTGAGTGAGTGAGTGAGTGAGTGAGTGAGTGAGTGAGTGAGTGAGTGAGTGAGTGAGTGAGTGAGTGAGTGAGTGAGTGAGTGAGTGAGTGAGTGAGTGAGTGAGTGAGTGAGTGAGTGAGTGAGTGAGTGAGTGAGTGAGTGAGTGAGTGAGTGAGTGAGTGAGTGAGTGAGTGAGTGAGTGAGTGAGTGAGTGAGTGAGTGAGTGAGTGAGTGAGTGAGTGAGTGAGTGAGTGAGTGAGTGAGTGAGTGAGTGAGTGAGTGAGTGAGTGAGTGAGTGAGTGAGTGAGTGAGTGAGTGAGTGAGTGAGTGAGTGAGTGAGTGAGTGAGTGAGTGAGTGAGTGAGTGAGTGAGTGAGTGAGTGAGTGAGTGAGTGAGTGAGTGAGTGAGTGAGTGAGTGAGTGAGTGAGTGAGTGAGTGAGTGAGTGAGTGAGTGAGTGAGTGAGTGAGTGAGTGAGTGAGTGAGTGAGTGAGTGAGTGAGTGAGTGAGTGAGTGAGTGAGTGAGTGAGTGAGTGAGTGAGTGAGTGAGTGAGTGAGTGAGTGAGTGAGTGAGTGAGTGAGTGAGTGAGTGAGTGAGTGAGTGAGAGGCAGCGAAGCGGAGAACGAGCACGCAGACGACCTGGACAACAAGGAAGACATGGAGAAGCAGAGTACGAATGGAAGAGAGCAAGGAAGAGAGCAAGGAAGTGAGCAAGGAAGAGAGACAGAAACGAGCAAGAGGACACGATCGACGAGCGAATGAGAGTTTGACTGACAAGAGAATGAGACAAACGAACTGATGGGTGATGACGAGAGACAGTGAACGAATGAACGAGCTATACAAATGTTGGGAAAGGGAAAGAAAATGTGAGAATGACTGATGAAAGAATGCATGAGCGAATGCTGAGAGAAAAAGATTACAGACACAAGCACCACAGCAGGGATGAAAGAGGCTGATCGAAGTAAAATCTTCGGACAGTCCCGATCAGCTTCTCCCACCGGAGCCAAGGAGTAGCCGTGTAGGGAGAGTTTTAGTGGGGTAAACCTCGTGCGGCCTGCGTATTGCACCACCACGCGCAGGCGCACCATTGCGGGCAGTGCACATGCCACCTGATTAAATATCGGGGGCATCGCTGAGGGAGTCCCCACACACCCCGGGGTTGCGATGATCCTGGGGCATGTCATAAAGATTAAACTCCCTATACGTTAAACAATAAAAAAAAAAAAAAAAAAAGGTTAAGTTAGGTTAGGTTAAGCAAAGGGAACAACGGGTCTCTCGATTCAAAGACGCGACGACACACAAACATCGTAGCAAATCTTAACAAGTTTCACGGAACTAACTATTAGTATTATAATCTGAGTCGCATGAGAGAGAGAGGTTTTCACCGCAGCGTAGATTTTCACAGCACAAATATCACACTTTCACTCAAACACAGCCTCCGACGAGAAAGAGGTTTTCACTGCGCTGTATCCCTCGTCGACGCGCTGCCTGGGCGAGACTGCCTAAACATGGAAGCGATGCCCCGTTTCTGCACCGTCACATTGTCCAATGCACAACTCCTCCCGCGCACCCAAAAGGAGAAACCACAGCTAGAGTAATTCCTAAGGAAATAAGAGAAAATGCACATTAAAAAACGAAGATTAGAGTATAATCCTATCGGAATTTAGTATACGTCATTATAGGAAAGACTGTTATTAATTAGTAACGTAGAGGCACAAACTAAGAGAGAGAATAGTCATAGATTACCGGAGGAAATTGAGCGCCGAACCCTTTTAACATTTCAAGTCACCGGAAAGTTCATCGATAATTATAATACATAACAGTTATTGGTCGTCTAGAGAAAAATCACAAGCATTTAGTCCTACAGAAATGGGGGCCGTTAAAGGAAAAGTAGGAACGGGGGGAAGAGGGAAAGAGCTCGAATGATCATTATTAATTAGAAAACATAGAAGCATAGCCGATAGAGAAAAACTGTCATAGATTACCTGAGGAAACTGATCGCTGAACTCTCCAGCATCGAATCTCGAGTCACCTGAAAGATTTTAAACAGAATTAGTAATAGAGCCATTATTAGAAGTAAGAGATAACGTACATTAAAAGGCAAAAATCACAGTACAATCCTATCAGAATTTAGTATACGTCATTACACGAAAGATTGTTATTAACTGGAACGTAGAGGCGCAAGCTAAGAGAGAGAATCGTCATAGATTACCTGAGAAAATCGAGCGCCGAACCCTTCTAGCGTTGAATCTCGGGCCACCGGAAAGCTCATCGATAATCAATATACAAAATAATTATTAGTCGTCTAGAGACAAAATCACAAGCATTTAGTCCCACAGAAATGGGAGCCGCTAAAGGGAAAAGTAGAAGCAGGGAAAGAGGGAAAGAGCTCGAATGATTGTTATTAATTAGGAAACTTAGAAGTATAGTCGATAGAGAAAAACTGTCACAGATTACCTGAGGAAATTGATCACCGAACCGTCCAGTATTGAATCTCGAGTCACCTGAAAGATTTTAAATATTATCAGTAGAATCTCGAGCCGAAGCCTTCCGCTTAACCCGCTGCACTCAACGGACGAAAGCAACCGCGACAGAATAGACTAAGCAAATACTTATTTCTCCGTAATGTAGCAGATGCCCGCGAAAACGCAACAAACATAACAGCTCGATCGAACGCATCGAACGTCAACGCGAGGTTAGGGCGCGAAGCAACACGTGGCGAAAGGGCGGGAGAATCAAACGCGTGACGAAATTTCGATCGGCGCCGGGAGAACGGGACCGCGGAAAACGACCGCGATCTCCCCGACATCGATCGAAAAGACTAAATAAGCAACAAAGGGAAGGGTCAGGAGGAAGAAAACGGAGAAAAAAATTCCTCGTCTCGCGGCCGGGCCGAACCGAGGCGCGAACCGATGATCTCCCGGAAAAGAGAATCCACGGGATCGCGAAAGGAAAAATCGATAAAAAGTTAGAAATTGGAAATTCGGGCGTAGGGAGAATCGGAAATAATAGAGAGCGAAGCGGGAAGATGCGGTCTGCGTAGTGGACTATGGAAAAAGTCGCTGCAGGCCGGATTTTCCTTACTTTCCTTCGCATGGCCCCCTCCCCCACCCTAGCCTAATTCTTACGCCTTGGCTCGCGTGACCAAAGTGTCGTTTGTCCGTAAGGACACGAAATTGGTCTTATAGCCAAAAGGAAATCACGGAATAAAAGGAAATGGAAATACGGAAATAGGGAAATGAGGAAACAAGGAAACTTCACGACCAAAAAAAAAAAAAAAAAAAAAAAATAATAAAAAGGAAGAAAGAAAAGAAAAGAAAATAAAAAATCTCTTGCTATAGGTATGGCCATGTATATAGCCTTAAGTACATATATACATACATATATAGAGTCTTAATATTACAATCTCCAATTACAAGGCATATACAAAGGTTACAAATTACCTATAATTAAGAGAAACGACAATCAAAGTCACTCATTCGTCTCTCCTACACAGTTCCGCTCCTATCATCTTATAACGATTAATTTCCTTTCACATCACCTATCCTAGATGTCGATTCGAGCGATACTTGACGAAACATCTAGCAATAGGCATGGAAACGCACGCGGAGCACACGAAGCGCGCTATAAAGAGAATACATTCTCCTTACATATACATAACATCCGTGTATTAGAGATCGAGATTGACTGAATAAATAAACGAAATTATTTTCTCTGTACGGGTAAATAGGAGTTTATACTATAAATCGATATTACTACTTACAGTGCACACATAAAGGTAGCAAGTCACCTGCAAATAAGAGAAACGACAAATAAAGTCACTTATTCATGTACCTCACAATTCCTTTCTTCGTTATAACAATTAACTATCTTCCTATATAACCTTCACACCAGGACCCCCTCCCCCATCCTAGTCTGTTTCTTGCGCCTTGGCTGGCGTGACCAAAGTGTCGCTCGTCTGTAAGGACACGAAATTGATCTTATAGCCAAAAGGAAATCACGGAATAAAGGAAATGGAAATATGGAAATATGGAAATAGGGAAATGAGGAAAAAAAAAAAAGGAAATCTCACGACCAAAAAAATAAAAAAGCGAAAGAAAAGAAAACCGGCAAGGTCTCTTACTGCAATATTTATCGATTAATAAATCGATTCGTGCCTCGTAACCTTTTACGGTGCCGATATCATATTTGTCTTCTGCAAATCCCGTCTTATATTTCTCTATAATACCTTCTATTTGACCTCTTTTCTTGTCCTAAATGGCTAACCTTTATCTGAAAATCTCCATGAATGTGCTCATTAAAGTTTATTGAGTATGGTTCTATCTTTCCTTCTGCTGTTTTTATAATCTTTTATCGATTGTGCTATCTATCTTTCTCGTATCCATATTCTTTTTTTTTTCCAGATTTATTGAATCTCTCTTTCTCCCCTTCTCTCTTCTTAAACCAACAAGACTCTTCTGGGTGATATCTCATGCCCATTCAAACTTTCACAGTTGCTGCATGGCTTCTTCTCTTCAAATTTCTTTCTGCACTCGACTTTATCTTCTTTCTTGAAATGTTGTTTTTATTTGTCCAACTTTCGCAGTTTCTAATTCCATTGAATAATTCAATCGAATCTTTACATTTCTTCTTGTCTATTTTATTCCTTATAAACTCAGGCGAGCCTGCTGCTATAAGCATTATTAGGGTGCTTGAACTTATATCTTTATCCATATCCAATAATAATCTCTCCTTTTTCATAGCATACTCAATTAGTAAACCGCCTTTGTATCTAAATGATATAGCGTACATCCCTGTGCTCCATCCCTGGTCTGGGAAAGTTTCTAAAAATCAATTCTTCCATGCAGACCATTTAGCATCCACTGTCAACTCTGTCAGCGTTGCACCATGCCAATCCAGACACGCCCTATCTAAAAATAATATCAATACCTCGATCCTTGTGCTGTCTCCCATGATTTCAAATCGTGTGCATTCTTTCTCGAGTATCTCTAATCATTGTTCAGCGTTTGAATGTATACCGGTGAATTCTCCACCATAAACTTCTCTGCTATATTTTTCAAGTTTCGTTGGCTTTCATTCTTTTGTGTAGTTTGTTCTTCCTTTTCCATTTTGTCTATTATCTCATCTAAGTATGTATCGTTACACATTACACTTTACGTTAAAAGAAAAAGGGAAGGAGAAGAAAGGAAAAAGAAAAAGAAAAAATGGGAACACGAACTGAGGAGAAAAAAAAAAAAAAACCCTCAAGAAGAACGACCAGGAAAGACACCCAAACAAGAACAATAATGGTCCTGAGATCTTGAACGGCAATACATGGATGAGGAGACAGGGCTCCCCTGTATTTCAGATCTTAAGGAACAAAGCAACACAACCAACCGCGGAAATAGAAAAATCCCAAATAAGAACAATAAGGCCTTTAAGATCTCGAACGGTAATACATGGATGAGGAGACAGGGCTCCCCTGTATTTCAGATCTTAAAAGACCAAACCAACTCGAACAAACAATGAAATAGGTCACAATAAAATGGAAAGAATAATAAACTGGAAAAATAATAAATTGGAAATAATAAACTGGAAATAACAAATTGGACATAGTAAATAATAAAATGGAAAACAAAAACCCAAACAAAGAATACAACAGGGTCTCTGAGATCTGACGGTAATACATGGATGAGGAGACAGGGCTCCCCTGTATTCTAGATCCCACTGCACCAAAGTAACTCCAACAAACAATGAAATAGGTCACTATAAAATGGAAAGAATAATAAACTGGAAAAATAAAAAACTGGAAATAACAAATTGGAAATAGTAAATAATAAAATGGAAAACAAATACCCAAACAAAGAATACAACAGGGTCTCTGAGATCTGACGGTAATACATGGATGAGGAGACAGGGCTCCCCTGTATTCTAGATCCCACTGCACCAAAGTAACTCCAACAAACAATGAAATAGGTCACTATAAAATGGAAAGAATAAAAAACTGGAAATAACAAATTGGAAATAGTAAATAATAAAACGGAAAACAAATACCCAAACAAAGAATACAACAGGGTCTCTGAGATCTGACGGTAATACATGGATGAGGAGACAGGGCTCCCCTGTATTCTAGATCCCACTGCACCAAAGTAACTCCAACAAACAATGAAATAGGTCACAATAAAATGGAAAGAATAATAAACTGGAAAAATAAAAAACTGGAAATAACAAATTGGAAATAGTAAATAATAAAATGGAAAACAAATACCCAAACAAAGAATACAACAGGGTCTCTGAGATATGACGGTAATACATGGATGAGGAGACAGGGCTCCCCTGTATTCTAGATCTCACTGCACCAAAGTAACTCCAACAAACAATGAAATAGGTCACAATAAAATGGAAAGAATAATAAACTGGAAATAATAAACTGGAAATAACAAATTGGAAATAGTAAACAATAAAATGGAAAACAAATACCCAAACAAAGAATACTCTGAGATCTGACGGTAATACATGGATGAGGAGACAGGGCTCCCCTGTATTCTAGATCCCACTGCACCAAAGTAACTCCAACAAACAATGAAATAGGTCACAATAAAATGGAAAGAATAATAAACTGGAAAAATAGAAAACTGGAAATAACAAATTGGAAATAGTAACTAATAAAATGGAAAACAAATACCCAAACAAAGAATACAACAGGGTCTCTGAGATCTGACGGTAATACATGGATGAGGAGACAGGGCTCCCCTGTATTCTAGATCCCACTGCACCAAAGTAACTCCAACAAACAATGAAATAGGTCACAATAAAATGGAAAGAATAATAAACTGGAAAAATAGAAAACTGGAAATAACAAATTGGAAATAGTAACTAATAAAATGGAAAACAAATACCCAAACAAAGAATACAACAGGGTCTCTGAGATCTGACGGTAATACATGGATGAGGAGACAGGGCTCCCCTGTATTCTAGATCCCACTGCACCAAAGTAACTCCAACAAACAATGAAATAGGTCACAATAAAATGGAAAGAATAATAAACTGGAAAAATAGAAAACTGGAAATAACAAATTGGAAATAGTAACTAATAAAATGGAAAACAAATACCCAAACAAAGAATACAACAGGGTCTCTGAGATCTGACGGTAATACATGGATGAGGAGACAGGGCTCCCCTGTATTCTAGATCCCACTGCACCAAAGTAACTCCAACAAACAATGAAATAGGTCACAATAAAATGGAAAGAATAATAAACTGGAAAAATAGAAAACTGGAAATAACAAATTGGAAATAGTAACTAATAAAATGGAAAACAAATACCCAAACAAAGAATACAACAGGGTCTCTGAGATCTGACGGTAATGCATGGATGAGGAGACAGGGCTCCCCTGCATTCTAGATCTCACTGCACCAAAGTAACTCTAACAAACAAGGGAATTTAACTCTAAAGGCAATTTATTTACAAATGGAAATTTATAACAATGGAAATAACAACAAACAGGCAAACAAACGGGGGGACCCAAAAGGTCCCCCAAAAGCAACAAACTTAAACAAGGAAGACAAACCTGAGAATGGGGCAACCCGAGGACGCTGGTCACGTCCAAAAACTCAAATCAGCCACAACTCCTAGTGCGTCTTGAGCCCTCCACACAAACCCAACCCGCGGTAGGCTCGGCAGGTGAAGACCGCATGGAAACAATATTTCGGTCTACTCCGGAATTTAGTTGAAGTCGGATCGGATCCCAAGTTGATTATATATATAGATATATATAGCTTCTCCCCAACGAAATGTGTATCGCGGCCCCTAGAAACTTGCAAACCCACATAGAGTCACAGATTAGGACCTAACCTAGCCTAAGGGGTGTCGAGTAAAAGGGGGTAAATTCCAGATTAGCTGGAAATAGAGGGAGCATAGGAAGTAACACTCAAGACGCACGAGATGGTTTTGTGGTGAAGAGGGGGGGGGCCAAAAAGGGCAGGTGTGGCAAACCTGCAGGTCCGAAGGTGAAAAGGTCCGACGTCCGCCACGAGCCGTAAAACGCTCAAAAACTCTCAAATACTAGGTAGAATGGCCTTTCATCGATGACGACCGTCCCTGACTAGTAGATCGACCACCCTGAAAGTTGCTCGGGCTATAAAAAGCAGGGTCTGGAGATCGAACGCAGTGGTTATTTGCAACCCATAGCGGGCCGAGGACCGGAACCGCCAATAATGAAACTAGCGTAAGCTGGTGTGCGTTCAGGAAGTGGGGAGTGCCGACCACTCCTCCCCGGTCAATTTACTTACTACTACTACTACTACTAGGTTAGGTTACACTACTAGACTTCATAATAGGAGAAGGCCTGCACGTTCTAAACTATGGAAACAAACCGACATTTGTCACGAAAAACAGGAAAGAGGTACTGGACATAACCATATGTTCGGAAACAATACACACCAAATTCTACAAATGGCAAGTGCTGGAAGACGAAAGCCTTTCAGACCACAAATACATCGAATACAGGATCGATTGGAATAGGCAAATAGCACACGAGGAAAAAAGGGAAATCAGGAACACAGACTGGGGGAAATTTAATGAACTAAACGGAAAAACAATAAAAACGATCAAAGGAATATACGGAAACCCGACGGAAATAGACACATACGCGGAAGAAATAACCGCAACCATAATGAGAAACTGGGAAGAGGCAACGGAAGTCACGAGACAAACTGGAAACAAAAAAATCAAATGGTGGAACAAGAAAATGGAGAAAAGGCTAAAAACAGTCAAGGAATGTAAAAACAAATGGAAGGGAGCAAACACCAGAACAAAAACAAGAAAATGGGAAACATATCAAATGGAAAGAGGGAAACTAAGAAAAGAAATTATGGCAAGCAGAACAAACAGCTGGAAGAAATTCACAAGATCGATAGAAAAAACCTCAGTAGCAGCAAGAATCACGGAAGTCCTACTGAAATGTGGAAACACAAATCTAGGGGCCATAAAAAAAGGAAACGATCTGGTTCACAAAAACGAAGAAATCATGGAACAGTTAATGACAACCCACTTCCCAGGGTTTACCAAGACCCGGGAGGAGGACAACGACAACGAGGAACGGTCCCAACCGAACTGGAGATTGGCATATCAGATCGCTAGCCCCCAGAAGGTGAAATGGGCGATTGCATCCTTCGGGCCGAATAAGGCCCCCGGATTGGACAACTTAAAACCAAGAATACTAAAAGAAGCATACTGCGAATACGGAAAGGCAATAACAAACCTCATCAAAGCAAGCATAGCCACGGGTCACATCCCAAAGACGTGGACAGGCACAAAAGTGGTATTCCTACCAAAACCAGGCAAAACAGACTACACGGAAGCTAAGGCTTTCCGCCCAATCTGTCTAACCTCCTTCCTGCTGAAGACAGCAGAAAGGCTAATAGACAGGCATTTGAAATGCTCAACTCTCAGAGCAAAAGAACTGTTTTCAGGACAACACGCATACAGAACAGGACACTCCACTGAGGTGGCACTGCACAGAATAATCAGAGAAGCAGAACTAGCGAAAAAACGGAAAGAATGCATCATAGCATGCTTTATGGATATAGAGGGAGCCTTCAACATGACTCCAATCGACACGATGAATCAGGCACTGGAAGACTTCGAAGTAGAGGAAAATATTAAAAAATGGATAATAAACATGCTAAGGAACAGGAAAATCAAGGCATTCAGAGGAGACATAGAAGTAGAAGGCTATGTCAAGAGAGGAACCCCACAAGGTGGCATTCTATCACCATTACTATGGTGCATGGCACTCGACCCACTACTAAGGGAACTAAAGGAAACCGGAGCGGAGATAATAGCCTATGCCGATGACGTCGCTGTCATCAGCAGGGACAAAAGTAGGGACAAATGTCTGGAAATCATGCAGACGGCCCTGAGAATCACAGAGATATGGTACGACTCAGTAGGTCTATCGGTGAACCCGGACAAAACAGAAGTAATGGAATTTACTGGGACCTCAAGGTATCCAAGTAACAGCGGCTTAATATACCTAGATATCCCACTACCTCTGAAAGAGAAAGTTAAGTATCTGGGCATAACAATAAGCAGGAAACTAATATGGAGACCCCATGTTTCCAATAAAATAAACGCAGCAAAGAGGAACATAGCAATGCTCAGCAGAGCAATCGGAGCAACATGGGGAATGAAACCACACGTGATGAAATGGATCTATGAGGCAATTATTCTACCAAGAGTAACGTACGGGGCAGTCATCTGGTGGCAAGCGACTAACCTGGTAACAGTCAAGAGATGGCTGGACAGGCTACAAGCAACAGCGAACAGAAGAATCCTAGGATGCGGAGGAACCACCCCAAACAGAGCCATGGAAGTGTTAACCAACACACAACCATTGGACATTAGAATAAAGGCACTAGCACTGAAAGCAGCATACAGGCTAATGAGCTGGAGGCAATGGATCGATCAAGGATTCGGGCACTCGAACCTAATAAGCAGCGAGGGAAATGTGGAACTCGTTAACTTAAGCTTAATGCCAAAAGACAACGACGAAAGAAGGTACATAGATAACAAACTATACAAACTAGAAATAAGAAAAAGGGAAGAATGGGCAAAAGGAATCCCAAAGGATCTGACGAAATCAGAACTATGGTACACGGACGGCTCCCGGAAGAACAACCTAACGGGAGCTGCCTGGACCAACAACAAAGACAAGCATTTCTACCTAAGGCTAGGGGAATACCCAACGGTATATCAGGCGGAAATATTGGCTATCCAACTGTGCGCCCGGGAAATATGGACTCAAGGAGGAAATAACAGAGAAATCGTGATTTGCTCGGACAGCCAGGCAGCTATAAAAAGTATGGAAAAAATGGAATGCAGATCAAGACTAATCTGGGAAACTCACGAGACCTTAAACAGCCTAGTGAAACAAGGAAAAACGGTTAAACTAACCTGGATACCGGGCCATAATGGACTACAGGGAAATGAGCTGGCAGACAAGCTAGCCAACAAAGGGTCAGACTCACAACCAATAGGCCCCCAACCAATAATAGGCATCCCGCATGCAAACTACGACTTACAAGTCAAGAAATGGACTGAGACAAAATCAGACGAGAAATGGAAAAACTCCACAGGAATGAAACACAGTAAAAGTTTTTTAGGAGAGGACCGATGGCCGGAAAAGAGAACGAGAAGATTTCTTGAGCTAGAAAAGAATGATCTCAGGAAGATGGTGGAAACCATCACGGGAATAGCACCATTAAACAAACACTTGGAAAGAACAGGAAAAACCAACTCAAGCATATGCACCCTATGCGAGGAATCGGAAGAAACACCGGAACACATTGTAAGAAACTGTCCGGCTGTGATAAGCAAAAGAATGAGACATCTAGGGAAACACTCCATCGAAGGAGACATACTAGAAGAAGTAGAATGGAAAAGAGTAAAAAAGTTCATGGACGACGTAAGCCCCTGGAAATACTAGGAAACAAACAAAGGAAAGAACGGATGGACTCACGAAATCCATAGGAAATACTAGGATGAGGAGACGAGGCTCTCCCGAAGGGGAATCCATAGGAAATAACGGGAACTACAAGACCCAACAAACGGACAACTGGACCCAGAGACAAGACGGAGAAGAGTGGGGGTCAGATCACAAGTCTGTCCGTAAGAAGACAAAATTAGGCCTACAGCCAAAAGGAAGACACGGGACAAAAAAAAAAAAAAAAAAAAAAAAAAAACCCCAAGAAGAATGAACAGGAAAAATACCCAAACAAGAACAATAATATTCCTGAGATCTTGAACGGTAATACATGGATGAGGAGACAGGGCTCCCCTGTATTTCAGATCTCAGGACCAAAGCAACAAACAACTGCGGAAACAGAAATGTCCCAAACAAGACCAATAAGGTCTTTAAGATCTCGAACGGCAATACATGGATGAGGAGACAGGGCTCCCCTGTATTTTAGATCTTAAGGACCAAAGCAAAACAACCAACTGCGGAAATAAAATAAAAACATCCCAAAACAAGAACAATAAGGTCTTTCAGATCTCGAACGGTAATACATGGATGAGGAGACAGGGCTCCCCTGTATTTCAGATCTCAAGGACCAAAGCAACACAACCAAATGCGGAAATAGAAACATCCCAAACAGAATCAACAAGGTCTTTAAGATCGCGAACGGTAATACATGGATGAGGAGACAGGGCTCCCCTGTATTTCAGATCTTAAAAGACCAAACAAACTCGAACAAACAATGAAATAGGTCACAATAAAATGGAAAGAATAATAAACTGGAAATAACAAGTTGGAAATAGTAAAATAATAAAATGGAAAAACAAAATACCCAAACAAAGAATACAACAGGGTCTCTGAGATCTGACGGTAATACATGGATGAGGAGACAGGGCTCCCCTGTATTCTAGATCCCACTGCACCAAAGTAACTCCAACAAACAATGAAATAGGTCACAATAAAATGGAAAGAATAATAAACTGGAAAAATAGAAAACTGGAAATAACAAATTGGAAATAGTAACTAATAAAATGGAAAACAAATACCCAAACAAAGAATACAACAGGGTCTCTGAGATCTGACGGTAATACATGGATGAGGAGACAGGGCTCCCCTGTATTCTAGATCCCACTGCACCAAAGTAACTCCAACAAACAATGAAATAGGTCACAATAAAATGGAAAGAATAATAAACTGGAAAAATAGAAAACTGGAAATAACAAATTGGAAATAGTAACTAATAAAATGGAAAACAAATACCCAAACAAAGAATACAACAGGGTCTCTGAGATCTGACGGTAATACATGGATGAGGAGACAGGGCTCCCCTGTATTCTAGATCCCACTGCACCAAAGTAACTCCAACAAACAATGAAATAGGTCACAATAAAATGGAAAGAATAATAAACTGGAAAAATAAAAAACTGGAAATAACAAATTGGAAATAGTAACTAATAAAATGGAAAACAAATACCCAAACAAAGAATACAACAGGGTCTCTGAGATCTGACGGTAATGCATGGATGAGGAGACAGGGCTCCCCTGCATTCTAGATCTCACTGCACCAAAGTAACTCTAACAAACGAGGGAATTTAACTCTAAAGGCAATTTACTTACAAATGGAAATTTATAACAAAGGAAATAACAACAAACAGGCAAACAAACAGGGGGACCCAAAAGGTCCCCCAAAAGCAACAAACTTAAACAAGGAAGACAAACCTGAGAATGAGGCAACCCGAGGACGCTGGTCACGTCCAAAAACTCAAATCAGCCACAACTCCTAGTGCGTCTTGAGCCCTCCACACAAACCCAACCCGCGGTAGGCTCGGCAGGTGAAGACCGCATGGAAACAATATTTCGGTCTACTCCGGAATTTAGTTGAAGTCGGATCGGATCCCAAGTTGATTATATATATAGCTTCTCCCCAACGAAATGTGTATCGCGGCCCCTAGAAACTTGCAAACCCACATAGAGTCACAGATTAGGACCTAACCTAGCCTAAGGGGTGTCGAGTAAAAGGGGGTAAAATTCCAGATTAGCTGGAAATAGAGGGAGCATAGGATATAACACTCAAGACGCACGAGATGGTTTTGTGGTGAAGAGGGGGGGGGGGCCAAAAGGGCAGGTGTGGCAAACCTGCAGGTCCGAAGGTGAAAAGGTACGACGTCCGCCACGAGCCGTAAAACGCTCAAAAACTCTCAAATACTAGGTAGAATGGCCTTTCATCGATGACGACCGTCCCTGACTAGTAGATCGACCACCCTGAAAGTTGCCCGGGCTATAAAAAGCAGGGTCTGGAGATCGAACGCAGTGGTTATTTGCAACCCATAGCGGGCCGAGGACCGGAACCGTCAATAATGAAACTAGCGTAAGTTGGTGTGCGTTCAGGAAGTGGGGAGTGCCGATCACTCCTCCCCGGTCAATTTACTTACTACTACTACTACTACTAGGTTAGGTTAGGTTAGGTTAGGTTAGGTTGGTTAGGGTCCTAATTGGCCAAGAACAGGTGTGGAATAGGGACAGGAAGGACATCCCCGCTGAATGCGGAGAGCGGGACAGCGGGGCTGTGATTCCTGTCGGAATGGTTAGAGGAACAGGTCCTTAGGTCCTGGGCGGTGGGGGTTTAGTGGGTAGTGGTAGGGGTATAATCATGGATTATAGCCCCGTTTCCTCCGTACACCATCATAGGAGGAGCCGAGCCCCACAGTACTCTCCCGAACATCATCTTAGGGAGGGTCTGCGTAAAGGCATTCCCCCACCGCCCTTAAACAAAAAAAAAAAAAAAAAAAAAAGTTGGTTAGGGTCCTAGGCTCTGTGGCGCCAACAGTGGTGGCTCTGATCCACCGTTGGTTCGTTCTCTCTATTTGAGGGATGTCACAGAGCTAAACCCTCTCGCTCCACCTCCTCGTGGTGTACCCTGGGACACACTTCGGTGTGTGCTAACGGGGCGAGGGGTCGGGACTGGGTCGCAAGATGTCGGCCCGGGACCGTTTACCGCATACCGGTGGTCATGTTTTACCGGAGCGGGCGGGCTTGCCTTCACCGGCTGGTCCTGCGAGGAGGAGAAACCTCTCTAAAAAAGTCCTTAACCCCAAGTTTAGCTCGTGGCGAGGGGGTCACCTCCGGAGTAAGCGCCGGAGGTGGGCCGGGCTAGTGAACCTGGTCTTTAGCGAGCACCTCTGCGCTACCGTCCCGCACCGCAGAGTATGGGTGGGCTTCCCCAGGCAAGGCGGCTCTGCCTGGGGTGACGTCGGTTCCGACCACACTCGTGGGAAGTCAATGGATTTTTCAAAAATTTTGGGGAATAAGGGGGGGAAACTGATCGCGGCGGCGGGTCGCGGTGCTGGGAAGGGGAAGGCGGGCTCGGCGAAGCCGAGTGGGGTGGAGGCTGGATACCCGGTTGGGGGCAGCACTTCACCGGTGACCGGGTCGTCGGGGACGGACCGGCATCACGGGGGTGGGAGTAAGGGAGGGGGCGTCGCCCCGCCTGACCCCTGGCGAAGTTTTGGCAGGGGGGGTCTCGACCGTGTCGGGTCCGTCCACGCCTGGGGGAAGTCCGGGAGGGGGCTGCTCGCAGACGATGTCGCCGTCGCTGCTGCGGGACTGGTCTCCGATGTCTTCGAGGTTGCCGCCCGCGGGAGACGGGGGGGCTGGGGATCTGTGGGGCACCGGATGGGAAACCAGTTCCACCGCCACGGTGTCCTCCGAGCGTTCAAGGCGCGCGGGGGGTAAGCGATCGGGTGGCCCTATTGGGGTGGTGTCAGTGTCGGGGGGTGGGGGGCGGGTACCGCCGCTTCCTCCTGATCCTCCGGGGATTCTCCACTCGGGGGAATCTCGAGAGGCTTTGAGGGCACGGTTCAGGTCCGCGGACTTGTACGAGATCGTGGAGACCATCAGGAACGCTGCCATAGCAGTGGACAGGGTCTCCACGATCTCGAAGAACCTGAAGGGAACCCTCGTGAGGGACCTTCGGATAGCGGCAAGGGAGGTTAGGGCCGGCACTTCGGAGCTGGCCAAGAGGGTGGAGTTGGCGTCTGGCCCGCCGGAGGGGCTTGCTGAGAACGAGCTCGATGAGGCGCGAGCCGTCGCCCGGACATGGGAGGTTCGATACCAGCAGGTAGTCCGGGAGAGGGACGTCCTCCTCGAGATGCGGGAAGAGCCTTCGCCGGCTAAGCTGGCTAGGGCGGGAGGGGGGTCGACACCACCTCCAGAGGGGAAGAATGGTGGGAATGGAGGGGGGTCCCGGACGAAGTACTCGCCCGAAGAGCTTGAGGCCATGGGACTCGGGCCTACCCCGGACAGGAAGGAGGGGACGCCGAATCGCCGGCCGCGTCCTCTGGCGCGATTCGGCGCGGGGGAAAAGTTGGAGGCCCTCGAGAGCCGAATCCTGGCGGCCTTGCCCCCCCTCCGGCAGAAGGAGGTACCTGCCGACGCTGCGGACCGTCCTATGGGCGTTCCGGGCGTTGGTGGGTAGCCTTCCGAGGCCGGGGGAAGGGTAAAGGGAAAGGGAGGGGGAAGAAGGCGGGACCAGTGGGGTCCCAGCCAGTGTCGGTCCCATCAGGACCCGTGAACTCGGGTCCCGGGGAGGGGGACTGGGCCAAAGTGGTGTCCCGGCGGAGCAAGCGGGCGGCCAAAGTGGCCGAAGCGCAGCATCCTCCGGGCCCCTCTGCGGTAGCCGCTGCCCGCCGAGGGACAGTCCCATCGAAGGGACAAGTGGGAGATCCCCCTCCCAGCGGGAAGAAGACGCCTCGGTTGCCGAGGCTGCCTAGAACGGCTGCGGTCGTGATGACCGTGCCGCAGGGATGCAAGGCCACCTATGCCTCCGCGATGGAAAAGGTCACGTCGTCGTTCTCCTTGGAGGAGGTCGGCGTGACCGATGGGCTTACCTACGCCCGAGCCCGAACCGGTGCCCTCATGTTGAGGATCTCCGGGGAGGGTGGTCGGGCGAAGGCGGCCGCCATGGCGGAGCGCATGAGGACGGCGCTCGGGGGATCGGGGGTGACGGTGAGCACTCCCACTCGAACGGCCGAGGTTCGACTACGGGGGTTGGATGTCTGTTTAACTCCCGAGACGATCCGAGACGCCCTCGCAGCTGCGGCTAGCTGCGACAGCGGGGAGGTTCGAGTGGGGGTCGTGCACCGACCACCCACAGCGGGAAATAATGGGCCCGGCACGTGCTGGGTCCGGCTGCCGTTGGCGGCCGCGAGGAAGTTGGCCGGGGTAGGCCGAGTAAGAGTGGGGTGGACCTCTGCGAGAGTGGAGGTGCTGGAGCAGCGTCCGCTCCAGTGCTTCCGTTGCCTCCGCAGGGGTCACACGTGGGCGCAGTGCACCCACACGGGTGAGGCGAGCCGGATCGACCGGTGTTATCGATGTGGGGAGGTGGGCCATTGGGCGGCGAAATGTGACGCCGCCCCCAGGTGCCCGCTCTGTAGCGACCTGGGGTTGCCCGCCGGACACCGGTCCGGCACCAAGGCCTGTCCCTCCTTTCAGACTGGGGTCAAACCCGTGCGGAAGGGAGGGCCGGGCGGGGGAAAGGCGGCCGCAACGGATGCGGTCCCTCCGGTCGATCCGTCTCGCCTACCCGACGGGGGGCCGATGGAGGTTGGGGGGGAATAGGAGGCACCGCCCTTCAGGCGGGCCCCTTCTTAGGGGATGGACCTCCTCCCACGACTGAGGACGCTCCCAGTCGCCGGAGGGGGTGGTGAGACGCGTGGGTACCGGTACCCATGCGCTCACGGGAGGGGAGACTGGTTCCGGGGATGCGCGTAATGCATCCCTCCTAGGGACCTAGTCTCATCGCGTACGGTGACCTCCCTCCTCGCTCACGAGGACGGGGGCCGCCGTGGGTCGCGGGGGGGGGGGTGTTCGAGCCGATACTCGGACTCCCCAACGAGCGATCCACCGGGAAGGGGGATATGCACGCCTGGCCGTCTGCTGCCTATCCGAGTTTAAGGGGGGTTTACTTTATGGGAGGTCTATGTAGAAAGACAGCGGAGGCCCAGTTGAGTACTCGGTGATCCTCGGTGCCCGCATCTAATGTCTAGGGACGGCTATTGGGGTTTTAGTCGGGGTGGCTCCGACATTGGCCATAGGTATCTTCGGCGATAGGGATGGTTATCCATAAGGGATTTCCCCAATTAAAAAAAAAAAGGTTAGGTTAGGTTAGGTTACCAATGCACAACTCCTCCCGCACACCCAAAAGGAGAAACCACAGCTAGAGTAATTCCTAAGGAAATAAGAGAAAATGCACATTAAAAAACGAAGATTAGAGTATAACCCTATCAGAATTTAGTATACGTCATTACAGGAAAGACTGTTATTAATTAGGAACGTAGAGGCACAAACTAAGAGAGAGAATAGTCATAGATAACCGGAGGAAATTGAATGCCGAACTTCCTCGAGTCACTCAGCCCTTCACTTTTCCTCACCCTTCCCACGCACATTGCTACGGAGTCCACCACTGCCTTATTTCTAATAACTCAATTTACATTTCCTCCACTTAATAAGAATAATAAGAAAATAATATGTATCAAGAAAATAAAAACAAAATAAAAAGGAAAATATTAACGAGCGAGAACCCTATGACTTCCCTGTTCCCCCCTTTGAATTTCTCTATATTTTCCGTTCCAATTCCGATCCCTTTCGGCTCCTGTTATTTTATATAATAGTTTATTCCTAACTCACCTAGCAGGTTCCACCCACACACCACTTTACCGATATATAAATTCACAGCTTAACTTATATTCCGAAAAACAAAATAATAAGACTTAGCTAGCACTGATCCATCGACCATTCACCTTCGATGCAAAATTCTAACTGACTGACTTTGACCTTTGTCAGCCGATCAGGCCTCGCCTCGATCTTTCCTTTTTATGATTCCCTCCTTCTCCCCCTCGACTTTTGGGAACGTTGTATACTTGACTTTGACCCGTCTACCTGTTATTAACATTTAACCTTTTTTCGTGTTTCTTACACTCTTCTGTCTCTTATATTCTCTTTTCGCTTTCTATTCTACTTCTGGTTTGAATTTTATTTTATTTCTTACCATCGTACTATTTGTCGCATTTTCTTATTTTCAGGAACCCAAACTAGTCATCATGCCCCCGGGTAAGGTTTCTTGTATCAGACCAGCCGAATATCAGACCAGCCGAATAATCCGAGGGTCTCATCGTTTATAAAATTCAGAATTCTTATTTTACTAATTATTAAATATTGTTATTTCCAATCTTGTATTTTTGTATCGAGAAACTTGTGTCACGTCCGGTGGTTGGACCATCGATAATAATTGATATAATTAATTATGTATAATATATATTTTCTGAATTTCTTTTTTATATTTACACTAATAATATTGTATTGGAAATATATCACATTGCGTGCGATAGGACTAGGAATGTTCATTTCGAATTTAAATATTTTTTATGGCGAGATATGTTAATATTTGTTGAAGACTGTTCATCGCTGAAGAATGTGAAGATGGACACTTCAAGGAAGAGAACAAAGGATTAATAAATAATACTGATTGCCTGACAGGATGTGTAGGGCAATATGATCGAGCCAAGAGAGCGATAATGGAGAATCGAAAACTCTTCATCCGGTCGAGAGATATTGATTCATGGGAAATTTGACTTCGAAGAACGCGCGAAGATGCACTCATCCCATGGAGATTAGATTCAGGACAATGGATTGATAAATCTATAAAAGGGATGGCTCTTCATGAAGTCCGGTTCAGTCCATGTTAAAAATTCAATCGATCATTATCGTGCATCAATTAAAAGTTCAGTCTATGTTCAATCGCATACAAATCAGTATTTAAGTTTTTTGTTCCTACGTTATTTTGTTATTTGAATTGTGCGTGTGTGCGAATGAATGTGTGTGTGTGTATAAACATTAGCGTGTATACCCGCTGGATTTCTATTATTACTATTATTATTATTGTTGGCGTGTATACCCGCCGGATTTTCTGTAAAAGGCCACATCTACAACATTTGCGAGCGATATCTATTAACGGTAAATACTAATAATTCATTATAAGATTTTTATAACTCAATGTATCCTGAATTTGATTAATAGAATATATTATTGTTGTTTTTTTTACACAAATCAAATTTCAAATCATTTTTAAAAGAGTTTATCCAACATCGATTTCTTCGATCCAGGTCCCAAAATAAAAGTCACTTAGTAATTAAGCAAATTCTCAATTACCCGAACCGAAGCCGGTGAATGCAGGTAGGTTCAAAACTGCGTTTTATTCTCAATTCAAAATCTTTCAATTTAATTATCTATCTATCTAATTTTTCAAACGTCCATCTTAGGACGTAACACTTGTATACCATTTTTCTCCGTAATAAATAAACCAATGAACCAATGCGAAAAACGTTTCCTTAATTTATTACCTAGTTACTGTATCAATCGAGATTTTAATTCATGCTCCTGTTTATTCTTAGTTTATTGTTTCCTCTTTTAATATTAACGTATCGTGCGACCTCTTCTAGATTTGGAATTTATGTCTCTTTCGGCCGGCCGTATATCACTTTCGGCTTCGGAGACTTCGTTCTCATTATACTTTTATATACCAAATTTGAGGTCTATCCTCCTAGTTTTTTCTCCTCTATATTTTTATATAATGTCACGTTAACCCCTTGCTCTCAAACGGGAAAGCTCGCAGAAAGGGGTCAACTCCGGGCCTTGCAGGCTCTGAGACCGGGCCGCGTGCAGGCCGAGTACACGCGGTCCGCCCGGGACTAGACGGGGCTCGAAGATTCGACGGTTTCTCCGCGGAACGCGAAAAGTTCGGGCGCCAGGCACCGCAAGGATGCCACACGAAACTCGATAAGCTACGGAAGCTCGGGGAAGCCGAGCTCGAGAGTCGAATCTTCGAGAGCCGCGGAACGAAACGTCGACGCGACGGGGCCAGTTGGTCCGAACACAGGATGACGAGGGACAGCCCTCTCGGCAGGACGGATCTCACAGGGCATCGAGTGATTAACAACGTTATTGTCTCGAGCCGTTTATTGCAGCAGTCAATATTACAAAGCCTGCGGCCACGTGGCCGCAACCCGAGAGCCCGCGCTCTTCGTACAAGCAGCGATTCGATGTTCGGTCGCAGCGCGGTTGTCCTACAGTCTACTCGCAACGATACCGCTGTAATTTACCGCCGTTCCGTCGCTACGCGACTTCGGAAATGCGAGACGCAGATGGTCGGCGGACTGCGCGACGGCCGCGAGGTCTCCCGCACGAAATTCGCTACGACGCGTACGCTAACGGTTACGCGTTCGAACGTCGACGAGAACGATTACGATGGTCGGCGGGAACCGCAGGATTCGAGATCTGCGCGAAGTTACAGCAAAGATTGTTCCCACGAAACGCGACTCCTCCGAGGACACTCCTACGCACGCACTTCGTAGAGGAAAACTCTCCCGAAATTACTCGAACACTCAAAGTACTCCCGACACGAGGACGAGCGAATGATCGAGGACCGAACGGGAAGCGTTCGTCCTTGCGCGACGAAAGTCGAGCCGTCGGACTACGAAATATCGAAAGGATCACAGTTGCGACTTACCGTTTTCTCGTGGTCGTTTCCTCTGCTAGTATTAAGGAGACTGGCTCACGGAAGAGCGTATGGACTGGTCGGAACCCTACGGGAACTTGTCCTAAACGCCACGAGACCCTCTGGACGGCACTTTTCGATTCACCCCGACGAGACTTGTGCGACGTAACGCGATCGGAATTGAGACACGTGCGACGTAAACGGGAGCCAGCGCGACAGTGATCCATCGATTTTCGGCCGTCTAGCGGATCGAACCTAGTTCCCCCCACTCGACCGTACCTCCGAATTTCCCTATGGCGCATTTCTATCGCACGAACTCTCGGCATCAGGAGCGTACCCTGTAGCGTCCTAGGGCCCCGGACTATCACGGAATTGTCAAGGAGCCTTGCGCTCTCTTGCTCTGCGGAGGCGCTTCCTCCCTTGATGACGAGAGCACCGTCCCCGAGTAGCTCTCTTTTACGGGGCGAGGCGGCGTCGGGGTTCTGAGTGCGTCTCGATGGACGCGATGTTCGGTGGAGCTTTTGTCCCTGCGACGCCTCCGGTTGGTTCGCCGGGTGTGCTCGTACCAAGCTCTCATCTCGCAATGTTGGCCATTTGCTTTTCGTCGGGCGCTTCCTGAGCTGCGGGATGCTGTTCCGCTCCCGTGAAAATTCGGATGGTCGGTGGTTCTTTCGGCGCGTCCCATATACGGCCCTGAAACTTGCCGTTCTCGGCACGCGCGACAGATGTCATTCGACAGTCCTCGATAAAGTCGGAATCTCTCAGAGGAGCGCTCTCGAATCCTATGTTTACGGTGTCGTGTGCCGTTAGAGGGCGGTCCGGTCCTTTATCGCGTACAACCTGTCTTCGAAAAGCAACAGAGAAGGGACGTCGCAGACTTGCAACGTCACAATAAAAAAAATTTTTGTTTGTTTATCTCGAGTTTTTTTCCGCAATTAAGGCGAAATATGCATTAAAACTGCCACCGATGGCTTCGCCTGGTCTCGAAACCCCCCCGTTTACAATCTTTCCGGGCTGCGTGACTTCTTTCTACCACTAATTATACTAAAACTAAATTATTCGTTTCGTGACGTCACGGCATCCATCTTGCGCTCTCTGCGAGCCGCGCTGCTTGTTTAGGTGTCTCTTTCTCACGCGTGTTTATGTTACCTCGCTCACTTTTTCTATCCTTGTGTCCTCGACTTGCCCGGGTTTCTCATTTCATTTTCTTATACTTAGGTTCTCATTC
Organism: Lasioglossum calceatum; assembly: GCA_963966675.1. NCBI lineage: Eukaryota > Metazoa > Arthropoda > Insecta > Hymenoptera > Halictidae > Lasioglossum > Lasioglossum calceatum. Next base: position 230,327 of record CAXAAD010000126.1, read on the forward strand.
TATATGTAAATCCATGAGTCCCCTTGCTTGTATACGACGAAATCGTGTGCTCTGGTTATTTATCTTTTCCATTTTTAGCAAATCGATTATAGTTTATCTTATCGCCTTTGTATTTTTGCCTTTCGCGGCTATGATCACTACTTTGTGTCACACGATTTTGTCCATTCCTTATTCCTTTCTATTCCTATTTATAATACCAAAGTTATGTGTATATATCTCTCGACTATGTTGGCGTTGTCTAATTGATCATTCTTAATTTTCGAGACTTTCTACTGTGCAAATTTCTAAATCGACTCTATTTTTTCATCAAATTGAATTCGAGATACTTATAAAGCTTAGTGTGTTACTAAGATAAATAAATAACTACCTTATAATCCGATGGTCAAGTAGTATAACCTAATGGATAAATAAGTAGATAATTAACTAATGAATAAATAAATAAATACGTAACTAAATAAATAAATACATTATCTCTGCACTGAGAATGTCCAGTTAAACGAGTACAAGCTACCTTTCTGAAGCTTTCGAATTTTTCTACTATTATATTCCCTTTTCGTCATTAGTATCAATGCAATATAAAGGTAATCCCACAAGTTCGTTAGTTATATACACATTTACAATTTGTCGATTTGTCGATTATACTGTTTCTTTTCCCTTTTTTCTCTACGTTTCCTTTTTCCGTTTTGATCTGTGGTGTTATTTTAACATAACTAGAAATTCATCTTCCCCCAGTCTATCCCCAACCTCTGCAAGCCCTCCGGCGTCATCTTCGGTCAGAGGACAAGGAACCCCGTACGCCGCCTGCTTCTTCCCCACGTCTTGAGACCCTTAAACCTTCCGGCCACTCCTTTCTTAGCCGGGTCCCGCGGTTTTTGGATACGCCGGCATCGGAACCTCGTAAACCTTCCGAGTCTTCAGGATCTCCTTGAGGTAGGTCCAGGTCCCCTCCAGCACAGGTGAGTTCCTCCTCCTCTCCCCTCCGGTCCGCCCTCGAGCCCACTGCAGAAAGAGAAAGACCGGTTCAGTTGTATCATTTCTTTACCGTTAATTGAAATATCCTAACTTTATTATTTGTATTACAACTCAGCTTCTCTTTGCGCCTGGAGGTTTCTCCTACTCAGGAAATCACCCGACTCTAGCACCTCTTCTACTCCGATTTCCTCTTCCTCGTCCTCTCCTTCCACTTCTCTTCTTCTCTCCTCGGCTGCTTTTTCCGTCATTACTTTTTTGCAAAAGCCGGCGAACGCCTTCCAGTACTCTTCTTTCTCCACGATCTTCTCCATGACTCTTTCCTTATTCGGGTAGGTTTCCTGTATCATCAGTCTTGTGAAGAGTCTCTCTCTCTCTTCGACCCATCTATCGCACCTCATCATCGTATGTTCAGCTGAATCTTTCTCTTCCGGATGGTACCAGCAGTATTTACTGGCCGTTTTCCCTAACCTATGTCTAAAAGAGTTGAAAACGCCGTGACCTGTGAACATCTGAGACATACTATAATTTAAATTTCCATGTTTACGCCCCGTCCATTTTTTAATGTCTGGAATTAGCTCATGTGTCCATCGACCCACTGTTGCTCTGTCCCAGTCCCTCTGCCATCTTCTGAGAGTTCTTTCCTTTGCCTTCTCTTTCAACCATTTCCTAAGCGGTTTCTTTACTTTCTCGATCATTTCCTGTTCGCTTCTATCTTCATCTTCCTCGCCCACGCTAAACTCGAACTCATCTAAATCCGGCAGCGTATGCTTGTTCAGATCCTCTCTCTCTTCTGCCTGTATGCTGTTTCCATCTCTTCTTTCTTCCGTTTCTTCTTCTTCTCCGTTCGGTCTTCCTCTTCTTAGAATTTTCTTAGTCAGCAATTTCGGATTTTTAACGAAAACTTCGTGCTCCCAGATGAATAGTCCTTCCTTTCGGTAATTTTCAGGTCCCATGGTGGAATGCCGGTCAGCACGCATAAAGTCTCGTTGGGCAAAGACTTGTACGAGGATATTATCCTTGAGAGACCAATTTTCTGCGTTCTGGAGAGCAGAGTTTTATTGCTCCTCGTCGAGTGCGCTCCTTCCCAGACCGGGGCGCCATACAGGACCACTGATTCAAGAATCATATAATATAATTTCCTTGCTTTCGCCCCCGTTTTCATGTTATTTCCCATTATTGCACTCAGGGCCGTGATAAGCTTTATTCCTTTATTTGTTACTATTTCTACGTGTCTACAGAAATTTCTCCTGCTGTCCATTGTGACTCCTAGGTATTTCACCTCTTCCCTGGGCTTGATTTCTGTTTCCCCTACTTTGAAACTGAAGTCCTCCTTGATCCTTTTGCAGTTCAGCATTAATGCTTCTGTTTTTTGTTCCGCCAGCTCCAGACCGGCACTATCCATCCACCTTCTAGCCTTACGGACAATTCCTTCCATTTTATCTTTAATCTTTTCTAGTTTTCTGTCTTCGGCAGTTATCACCACGTCGTCAGCAAAGGCGATCATGTTACAGTGCTTGGGAAGTATCATCCTGAGTAGTCCGTCGTAGACGAGGTTCCAGACGGTTGGTCCTAGAATAGAGCCTTGAGGCACCCCCCTTTCCATGAACAATCTCACCTCTTCATTACCATTTTTATAAATTACCTCTCTCTCGCTAAAGTAGTCGTCAAAAATTTTTACTAAATATTTTGAGATACCTCTCTTCGTCAGTTCCTTTTTAATGCTTCCCCAGTCTTGTGAATTAAACGCATTTTTGATGTCCAGTGCCAGCAGAGCAGCATATCTTTGTTTCTTCGATGATTCTATTGCAATATCTTTCAGTTCTTGTATGGCTTGTGTTGTGGATCTTCCTTTTCTGAATCCATATTGCGAGTCATGAAATGCCTTTTCCTCTCCTAATTCTTCCAATAGCCTATCTCGGATGATATATTCTAATAACTTGGATACCGCATTAAGGATACAAATGGGCCTATATGCAGCAGTTGATTTAACGTCTTTCCCTTCCTTCCTGAGTAAGATAACCCTCGCCGCCTTCCAATCCTTCGGTATCTTGCCTCTTTCCAGGATTCCGTTTAGGAGGGCAGTTACCCCATCCGGTCTCGTGTCAACTATCGCTTTAATTACTTCCGGGGGCATTCCGTCTAAACCAGCTGCCTTCCCTGCTCTCAACTTCTTCGCCGCCCTTCTTACTTCTTCAATCTCTATCTTCTTGATGGTATCATCTTTGTTTCTTCTTGATTGGTCCTCTTTGTTACCTGGTTCATTTTCCATAATGAGTATTTCCGCTCTTGGAAATAGTCCCTCTAATACCTGCTTCGCAAATTCCGTGGAGAGCGTAGCCGGGGGTGTCGTCCCCTTCAATCTCTTGATGATGCCTTTATAGGGTTTTCCCCATACGTCACCGTCAATTGTGGTACATAGTTCAGTCCATTTCTCCTCTTTGGCCTTCCAGATTTCTTTGGCTAAATCCTTCTTTTCCTTCTTCACTAAAATTCTTAAAATTTCCATCTCTTCTCTCTTACCTCTTTTCATTGCTTTCTGGCTCGCTCTTCTAAGTCTTTGCACTCTCTTTCTCCTTTCATGCAGTTCTGGATTCCACCATATGTTATTTCTACCTCGGGATCTTACCCCCTCCGTTTTCGTAAGTGATTCGTCACATGTCTCGTAGAGAGTCTCCATATACTCTTGACTTTGCTGCTCGTCAAAGGATTCCCTGCCGTCTAGTCCTTTTTCCTCCATTTTCCTGTTTAGGTTAGTGCTCAGAGCAATCAGTCCCGCCCTTGTCAGCTTCCATTTTGCAGGTGGACTTGTTTTTTCCGCTGTCTCCTTTGTTTCGATCTGTGATAAAATATATTTGTGGTCAGAGAATGATTCCTTGTCGAGAATATTGCTTACGGCTAGGTTCCCCCTTTGCAGGTTCGTCGAAGTTGCTAGAAAGTCCACGTTTGACTTCCGAGTTCCTTTCTGGAAGGTGGGTCCACACTTGGGAGATATCTGGTGAATATTGCAATCCATCAGCCCTTGTAGTAGGATTGCTCCTTTAAGGTTTTGTTTCTCAGCTCCCCAGGCTGGTGAGCTGGCATTCCAATCCCCTGCCACGATAATCTCTCTTCCTTCTCTTTTCTGTTTCCTTATAAACTCCGTTAATTTTTTAATTCTAGCCGAAAATTTTGCAGACGATAAACTTGGTGAGAAGTATATACTAATAATTCCTCTTCCAGATTTCCGTCCTCCCAATTTCTTAAGTTGTTGTGCTTCGTGACCCATATAGCAGCTCTTCCTTTCTTCGTCCATAACCAGTGTCCTGGGTTCTTCAAAGGTTCGGAGATGAGCACTACGTCCGCTCTCAGCTCTGCTGCGGTCTGGATGAGCATTTCGTGTGCCAATCTGCAATGGTTCAAATTGATTTGTAATATCTTAATTATGAATTTTGATTGTTTCGCCCGTTAACCAACTGTAAGTATTTTTTAAACTGTGGGCAGTTTGATGCCCCTGCTATGTGTCCTGCTCTGGCTTCAGGAATTCCCTCCTTGATACACAGAATGCAACACATCTCTGCTGTACAATTGTTAATATGATGATCCATATGGCCGCATCTTCTACAGATTTCTTTCCCTGCTAGATCCTTCTTACATGTGTAGGTCATGTGCCCGAACTCATGGCATTTGAAGCACCTAATGATGTTCCAGGTCCTTTTGATTTTGCAGCGTGTGAAGCCTAGCCTAATTTATTTTTCCTCGGTTACTTTTTCTCCTATTGATGTAGGTAAGTTGACTATTATTATTTTAGTGCCATCATAACCATAGCGCAATGACCTTATCTCTACCTCTTCTTGTTTAATTTTGTTTAGGATTAGGCGAAATAGGAGCGATCGGTTGCACGAACACAATTTATTTTTCACCTTGTGATGAGTCACGAATACACGCAATTTATACACTATGTACAATGTTCTTTAAACGGCACCTTGATGCGAACAAATAAAGAATATGAGCTACTAATAACTAGTGAACGTCTTTTATACGGTGCGAATTTAGCAGAGGAGAGTCGCTCCTGAAAAAGGGAAACCGGTCTAACAACGCGTGACGTTTCCGATCGTTTTCAATTGCGTTCTGTCTGGTCGATCAACAGACAGAGAGATTCACTGTAACAGCCGGAACGATATTTATCGATTTCCATCGGCCAAGCCAATAGGGAAGCTATTGGCTTGGTCGATAATCGATCCGACGGCGACAGCCTATAGCGCGCTGAGCGGTTGATCGATCCTCGATCTAGCGACGGCGTGAGCATTAGCCAATGTCGGCGATACGCGAGTGAAGAAACTCTAAGATACGCGAGTGAAGAAATGGAAATTTACAGTGAGATTTGATGAGAGGTGAATACAATTGAGATAAAGCTAATGCGGTGAGTGAAACTAATCTACTTAGCGAGCTGAAAGTGATTGAATATTGGTGAAAATGAGTGACAGTATTAACCTACAAATTTCTAAGGTGTCCCAGAAATTTAGAGAGAATTGTCGGGAGAACCTCGCGCCAAGCCTGGAGCGGGGACCTCACCAGCATTCGTCTCAGCATCGGTCGGTGTCAGCAGCGGAATTAATTTATGTACCGGTCGCACGAATTGCGACTTAGCAGTGCGGACCGTAGCGACTCGAACGGAAGCGTCTGGACCCGGGTGTACGAGGACAACGCGGGCAAGTGGCCACTGAGTAGGCGGATGAATCTCGCTTTTGATGAGGCAAAGGTCTCCGGCCTTGATAAGTATCTTGTCCCTTTGCCATTTCCCACGAGTTTGAAGGGAATTTAAGTACTCCCGCGACCAACGCTTCCAGAAATGTTGCTGTATTTGCTGAATTAATTGCCACCGAGATAACCGAGATGCTGGAAGGTCCTCGAGGCTGGGCTCTGGGATTGCAGTGAGTGGTTCCCCGATCAAGAAGTGACCAGAAGTGAGAGCCACTGGGTCCTCGGGGTCGTCTGACAACGGCAACAAGGGTCTGGAATTGAGGCAAGCTTCGATGCCCGTCAGGAGCGTGGTCAGCTCCTCGAAGGTCAGTCGTTGCTCGCCGATGATTCTGCGGAGGTGATGCTTCACCGACTTTACAGCCGCCTCCCAGATTCCGCCGAAGTGGGGTGCGGATGGAGGATTGAATCTCCATGTGATGCCTTCTTGAGAGGCTGCTGCGAATGGGCCTCCTCCTTGCCGGACAGATTCGAGCAGCAGTGCGCGTAGTTCCTGGTGTGCTCCTACAAAGTTCCGTCCGCAGTCAGAATAGAGCTCTGAGCAACGATCTCTCCTTGCCACGAAGCGGCGTAGGGCAGCTAAGAAGGTGTAGGTGGACCCATCCGAAGCAACCTCTAGATGAACTGCCTTCGTAGCGAGACATATAAACACGGCGATGTATCCCTTCGAGGTTCGCTGGCCACGCCCCTGACTGGATCGGAGCTGTATTGGGCCCGCGTAGTCAATTCCAGACCTGAAGAAAGGACGACAAGGAGTTAGTCGAAATAATGGAAGGTTGCCCATTTTGGGCTGGGCAGTTTGCCCCTTCTAACGTATACATGTGGTACAATGTCTGATACAGGACTTGACCATTTGACGACCCCTGAGGATCCAGCACTCCTGACGCAGTGTGGCAAGCGTCAGTTGAGTCCCCCCGTGGAGACATCGCTTATGGGCGGCGGCTACCCACAGCCTTGACAGGTGAGAGTCGCCTGGAAGAATGGCAGGATGCTTCCTGTCATAGGATAGGTTGGTAACCTGAAGACGGCCTCCAACGTGCAGCACCCCGTCTGGATCCAGGAATGGGCTGAGCTTGGCCAACCTGCTTCTCGATGGCACAGGTTGGTTTTTCCGAAGAGCATTGATGTCATCGGCGAAGTACGCACCCTGCTCCAGCCTCAATAAGGTGAGTCGGCAGGAGTGCATCTCGACAGCGGTAATAGTGGCCTCTTCGTTTCGTAGTCCAGTTCGCCAACGGAGACACCAGGCCAGGACTCGGATCAGGCGGTTCAGGTCAGAGAACCGCTCGACCAATGGACAAGGTGAGCACTCTAATTTGCGAGCCACGTGATGCACGGCTATGTCGTTGACCTCGTCGCTTGCTTCCAGGTCCAAGGATGCAGGAGGTTGCTCAGAAGAAGAGAGCCACCCTGGGCCTCGCCACCAGAGTTCGAATTTCGGAAGCTCTGCTGGATACAGACCACGAGAGGCGCAGACAGCCGGGTTCTCAGCGCTACGAACGTGCTTCCACTTGGCTAGAGGCAGCCTCCTCTGGATTTCGGCTACCCTGTTAGCAACGAAAGTAGGCCAGCGAGAGGGATGCCCCTGGATCCAGCTGAGTGTCACCGATGAGTCTGACCATAGATGTAGGTCGACATCTTGAAGGTCGAGCACCTTGATGACGTGCACGACTAACTTGGTCAGCAGGAAGGCGGCGCAAAGTTCCAATCGAGGTAGTGAAACTCGCTTCAATGGTGCCACCTTGGATTTGGCGACGATGAGTGAGACGGTAGTCCCTCCTTGTTGAAGACTCGAGAGTACACCACGCCAGCGTAGGCACGCTCTGATGCGTCCGCGAATCCGTGGATCTCGAGTCTCTGGTCCGAGCTGCTGATGCCTAGCCATCGAGGAACTCGAACTGTCCGGAGAGCAGGAAGTTGCTGCTGGAACTTCTGCCAAATGAGCTCCTCCCTTTCGGGTAGAGGCGAGTCCCAGTCGATCTTCAGGAGCCACAGCGACTGCATGAGGACCTTGGCGACGACAGTGACGGGAGCCAACCAGCCCAGAGGGTCGAAGAGCTGGGCAGTCCCGCTGAGTACAGCTCGCTTGCTGTGACCAGTGTTCCGGAGCGAAGTGGCGGCGGAGACCTGAAAACAATCTAAGGAAGGGAGCCATTGGATACCTAGGACGCTGTGCAGAGTAGGAGAGTCCCATTCCACGATTCCCTTCCGCTCTTCGGTGGAGAGTCCTTCAAGTAGTTCCCGAGAATTGGAGGCCCACTTCCTGAGAGGGAATCCGCCCGCCATGAGGAGCTTTCGTACCTCCAGCTGCTTGATACGAGCCGTTGGCAGGGAATCGGCTCCGGTGATGACGTCATCCATATAGGTATCCCTCAGGATGGATTGGGAACCCAGAGGATATCGTCGCTCTTCCTGCTTGGCGAGTTGATGGAGACAGCGGATTGCCAGATAAGGGTCACAGGCAAGCCCGTAGCTCACGGTATTCAACTCGTAATCCCTGATGTCTTCCTTCTCCCCAGGTCTCCACACGATCTTCTGCCACCTTCGATCTTCAGGATGGATGAGAATCTGCCGGTACATTTTCTCTATGTCGGCAGAGAAAACGAACCGGTGCCGTCGCCATCTCAACAGGACGTCGGCCAGATTCGGCAGTAGGTTCGGACCCCGGAGTAGGAAGTCATTGATGGACTTCCCGTTTGCGGAAGGCATCGACCCATTGAAGACTACCCTCAGCTTGGTAGTCGAGCTGTTCTCCCGCAACACGCCGTGGTGAGGGAGGTAGTAAGCGTTAGCACCTGGAGTGGCTGACGTCGCGGTCATGTGCCCAAGTGCCTCGTAGGCCTTGTAACCAAACTATTGTTATCCCTTGTTAATATCTTGAAAGATCAATTATAAAATTGCGGCAGACCGAACGGCACCGCTGGATAATCGCAGGAGCGGCGAACGGTTCCGTAATAGAAAAGATTCACGGCTGTGCGTGGACAATTCTGATCAGAGTCGGCAGGGCACGATACGTGGCCGTGGCAACTCTGCAGTATTCCAGACACACCCGTTATCTGCTGCTTGATCTTTCAAGCTGTTCTTGCTAACTTGATTTACAAAAAGGGTTAACTGTTCCTTAGCAATTCCAACACCGGGTTGGTTACTAGACCCGATGGATTTAGTGAACGGTTCGTGCCTCCAGGCACTGGAAAGCGGAGAGATAAATAATTGTTGGTAGACGATATCTGGTAGAATTGAGATATATTCTGTTAATTCGTTGATCTGGATGAGAACAGCTTTCGAGGTGTTACGCAATGTACACAGATTGTCGTACGCGCAATCACCCTGTATTCGTATCACAACAACGATACGCCTTGAACGAAACGCGACGACCACGGACTGTAAACAGAAGCTTCCTTGCCAGGAATGTCCGCAAGAAACGGTCTAGCCTAGACGCGATCGCGGTGCTCATTCACGTGTTCGCGGAATCCGCTTCGTCGACGTTTACCTCGTGCTGCAATTCGTATCGACAATTACTCGTCAATTCCTAATCTGCAAAAGGGAAAGGGTTAAACTTCCCTGAACAGCGTAGTCCGCACCGATCGGTACCGCCGTAATGTCACGGGAGCAGCGATCGGCGTCTACCTGTACTGGAATTCACCCTGTTATATGGCGTTGGAAAGGGTTAGACTTCCCTGAACAGCGTAGTCCGCACCGATCGGTACCGCCGTAGTATCACGGGAGCAGCGATCGGCGTCTACCTGTACCGGAATTCACCCTGTTATATGGCGTGGGAAAGGGTTAGACTTCCCTGAACAGCGTAGTCCGCACCGATCGGTACCGCCGTAGTATCACGGGAGCAGCGATCGGCGTCTACCTGTACCGGAATTCACCCTGTTGTATGGCGTGGTTCAGGAGACTAGGTAAGGCACGATACGTGGCCGTGGCGACTCCTTACCACCCACACAACGACGCGCTCTTAGCAGGACCACAGGAATAAACCTCGTTAGAGACCAGGCTAGTGAACTCAGGCAAACGATCGGTCCCGCCGGAAGTTCTCCGGGAAGAGCAATCGGCTCCTGTTCTCTAGGCAACCTCGTAACGTGGTGGTGCAAAAATTACGGATATCTACGCAGGGCACGCTTGCGTGGCCATGGCGATATGCGAATTTTTCCTGTAGTCCGTTCTGAGCAGAATTACCGTGTATCTCGTCAACTAACGACACACACGGTAAATCCCACACCAAATACCTTGAAGATCACTTAGCGAATTCTTGTATGAAACGAGATCCTACTCCGGATAGAACCGTAGGCACGACGCGACGCAGGTAACCGTCTTTCGGCGAACGAGATATTCACGACCGCGAGATCCGACGGAAAGGCACGCGTAGAGCACAACTGAAAAACTACTAAGTTCAATGGAAACACAATGTCCAAACGACGATCTCACTCAATAAATATTTATTCAATGATGAACCGTACTCCTTCACAATTCGCAACTTGAGATCACAATTTCCCTTGAGCCGGGTCGTGACAATTTCACATAAATCTCGCCTTCTCGGCAGTACGCAACATACGCTTTAATTTCTAAATAAATCTTCAAATTACATTTATGTATTCAAAATTTAACAATTAATCTAATCATTCGCAACGCGTGATTCTAAACGCCCATTAGCCGGGTCGCGAGCAATACTGAAATAATAAGCCTTACTGGCAATACACAATTTATGAAATTTAAATTCTTAAAGTTTCGACTCCAACACGAGACGCGTGTTGACTCATACATGCTTATAGGAACGAGTCCAGACGTAGAGTGATCAATCTGCTGCTCGCATCGACCTCCTTCGATCGCAAACAAGAGGGGATCGATGCGCACGCACTTTATTATCTATATAGATCGCTCCTGTGATCTTTGTCTTATGACAAGGATCACCCGTGACGTCACGTGCCGGCACAGTGACAATACCGATGGACGCGAAAACTTCGATGTGTAACTGGTACGGTTACACATACCCCCTTCCCCATCCTCGAGATTTCTGGTACGTAAACGCAGTAGCTACGTATTCCAGAAATCTCGGTCGTAACACGCCCCCCGCAAAGATAAGTGGTATAGGCGCTCTCGCTCGGCGTAATACAACGGCATAAACAAAATTTTTGCATTCCGTATACTGTCACGTCGACTAGCTTTCCCTCGTCCTCTGGACGGCGAAAACCTAGCGACACCGGGTATTTATGGGCCGGAAGGCCGGGCCGCGGTCGGCCGCACGAAACGCGGTCCACCCGGGACAAAAGTGATTCGTCGACTCGTCGCTTCTCGAAATCTTCGCCAAGGTGTTCGGGCGCCAGGCACTGTTTTAAGGTGCCACGCTAAGTCGCCACAGCGACGAGCACTTCGAGAAACGTTTTCACGAGCCGACGGTCACCGACAACTCGACAAAACTCTTCGCGAACGGGTTCAGGGTACTACGCGGAGTGAACGCGAGGCGTTCCCCGCGGCGGGAAGGTTTCTCACGTAATGATCTTGACTCTCAGCGAATTTCGGCTAACGAGACTTTATTACTCGACTGGATGTACAACGGGGCTGCCAGCCGTAACCGGCAGCTTCTCGAGGTTAGCCGGCGCGTGACAGGTGGTCGTCGACGGATCTTAGTCGCACGCGCTCTTCTTCGTTCGAACGTAATTCGAACTTCGCGTCGAATCCGGCAGCAACGCGATGACGGCGTTGGCGTCCGCGGAACACGCGTTCTACGCCCGAATTCCGATGGAAAACGCGTAACAATGGCTTCTCGTCGAATTAACTCTTGTCTCGAGTACGACGCGAGCACGAGGCGACGTCCCACCGTGGGACGAGACGAGGCTAGCGTGAAAGAAACGACGACGCGCGGATCCTCGCAAAAGAAAATAGTGCTCTGCACCCGCTAATAATTTTCCCCGCGCGTTCGTCGCTCGGCAATTACGTGCCGCTCGCGAATTAACGCTGCTTCCGGCAGCCCGTAACTACGCCGATCTTTCGCCGACGCGATCGCGAACCCAAAATGCTTCCCGAGCCAACGCGAAAGAAAGATCACTTTATTATTCGGATGAGAATCCGACAAAGGCTTACCCAAGGTGTTGTTGAATAAGTCGTGGACAACGGATCGTTCCTGTCCCTCTGTTCCGGCAGGTATCGCCTCACAAATTACTCTTATCGCTAATTAGAAATTTAAGAGAGCTAGTCTCGACTAGAGCCAACGAAGAAGTGATCTTCTACGCGATGACTCGGGAACGCGGAAGCGAAGCGTCCCCCCCTTCCGCTCGCTTCTCCCCACGTAACGCTCGGACCTATCGCGCTCTGATTTTCGGCAGGGGCCTCGCCCTGCGTGACGGTCCCTGGGCTCCGGCGATTGGCGGCCTCTCCGGCAGCGGTGCCCGTCGATTGGCCGCTCCCTGCTGAGGTGATCGCTGTCAGCCAATCCGGCAACTGGCCAGGTTTCTCTCCGGGTGAGGCGACGGCAAGACGGCTGAGATTTCTGTCTTGGCCGTGGACTTCTTGTCGGCGCCTCCAGGTTGTTTATCCTGAGCCACGTCGATCTCTCTGCTGTTCTCTGGCAGGGTTCTCGTCGGAGCCATCCTTGTTCCATTTCCGTTTGCGGGAAGAAGTTCGTCAGGTCCCCCCCTTGGGGACCTGATTACGGTCCTGCAAACTCGCGTCGCGCAAATTGGCGCGACGCTCAAAGTATCAGAGTTCGCCCATTTGTCTCGCTCGTGCCCAGGGAGAGCGTTCGCCCCTATTTTTCCGCTCTTAGCCTACCGGAATATGACCCGGTCTTCCGATCTTATTCTTCGGAAGACGTTGGCAAACAGTGCCACGTCACAATACATAAACGAAAACAAGGAAAACCCGTCTTTGCATTCGGCATATTATAAGGAAAATAATCGTTTCTTCGCACTCATCACTATGCAATAAATAAATAACGTTCTTGCACTCAGCATACACATTGCGTAAAAAAAAATAAATAAGCTTTGCACTCAGCATAAATCATAAATTAAATAACATTTTTGCACTCAGCATACTTGAACGGAAACAGAAGAAAAAAAAAAAACCGTCTTTGCACTCTGCGCATTCCACTGGAGTAAACGACCTCCATGCATCCTTCATACCAAATTGAATAAAATCGTTGTTTTTAGTCTAAATCGACGGATGCGGAGAAAAGAAAGAGAAAAGAAAAAAACGGTCTTTGCGCTCGGCGTCACTTAACAAAATAAATCACTTTTGCACTTAGTATGTGTGAGTTAAACGGAAATGAAACATAAAGGAAAACGAAAATAATCTTTGCACTTAGCGAACTCAATTATGGCACTTTTTTTTACACGGTTCACGTTTTTCATTCCGGCAGCCGGATCTGCTCGTTGAGCAGGTTCACTTCGTCCTCCATTGTCGTGAGCAGACCCAGGGGATCGTGCGGGTCAAGCTCCGGGATTTCGATTGTTGCATCTCCGGTCAGGTCGGCCTCGTCCCAGGACCACTGTGCGTCGTCGTCCTCCTGGTCGCCCTTGCCCTTCCGTCTCGGAGTGATGTCCTCAGGGATCACTTCCCAGGACTGGTCTAGTTCCTCCGCTACCGTTTCCTCCGATCCTCCCGCTGCCTTTTCTGGTGGAGGTATTGGTTGTGTGTCATCTGATTTTTTTTTCTTCTCCTCGTTGCATGACGTCCTCGGACCTCGGCACGGTCTGGACGTTCCCGGCCCATTTCGCGGCGTCTGCGTTATTGCCACGCACTTTCTTGCCGTTGCTTGCACCGGTACTCCGCCACGGAACCGTTTATATCGGTGTGTACGTGGGTCCCATGTCCCTGCGATGCGAGTCGGTGGTGTTGCCGGCTCCACCTCGAGCAATGGCAAATCTATGCCCGTCTGGGTCGGTCTGTTGACCATTGCCCAGTACGCGTATGCTATTGTGCCGACGTCCCGTGTCTTCACACGACTTGTGTTTGCCATGGTCGCTGCTATTCTGTTCCCGGGCTGGTCCTGTCGTCCTTATATATCCTCTTAGTTTAGCGTTTTCGTGGAAACCCCGGTCGTATTGACATTCTGCGCATTAGATGCTCTGTTTATGTTTATTTCTTCTTCTAGCTGTTGATATGGCCGTAAGCTGGAAGTATGGAAAGTTCCTCGAATGCCTTCGGAGTGGGGTTTTCTTAGTACGAACGTTGACGGCCCTTTTTTCATCACTAGTTCGTATGGTCCTTCGTACAAATGGAAGAATTTTGCGATCTCTCTATCTGCCGCATTGGATATTGGGTTTGATTTTACCAACACCCAATCTCCCAGTTCATATTGTTTGTGGCTTTTGTCCTCATTTGCGCGTCTACATCTGTCTTGCGCCTTCTTTGTCATGCGTTGGAAGGCAAGCTGCAGCCTATGATCGTCATCTATTTTCTTCGGGTCTTCTGTATGTTGAAACCATTTTGACCATGGTCGTAACGGCTTTTCCTTTAGTAGAAGTTCTGTCGGAGTGAAACCTGTGCTGTCGTGTACGATTTCGTTGCAACAGGTTTCGATCAGCTCTGTCCATTTGGCCCACGATGCGTGTGCATGTGATGCCACCATACGAAAGATCCGTCCGATTTCTCTATTAACCCTTTCCACCGGGTTACTTTGTGGATGTCGAATCGACGAAAGAACGTGATGTATGCCTTCTTCTTGTAGGGTTTGTGTCCATTTTTTCGCCGTGAATTGTGTCCCATGGTCCGTCAGGATTTTCTTCGGTCTTCCGTAACGCGGAATATAGTTCTTGAAAATACGCGCTAGTGTTACGGTGGTCGTCGCGTTTCGCATCGGGTATAGTTTAACGAATTTGGTAAACAGTTCTTCTATTACCAGAATATATCTCACTCCCCCCCTTGACGTTGGTAACGGACCGTAGAAATCAACAGACAACACCTCTAGAGGACACCCCGGTATTATGGTCTGCATGTCGGTGTGTATGGCATGAGTCGGAACTTTTACGCGTTGACACGTGTCGCACGCGGCAATTAGTTTTCGCGTGCAACGATGTAATTTTGCGATATAGAAATCTTCCGATAGAATTTTCGCTGTCTTGTCTCCCCCGATATGCGCGTATATTTCGTGTACCTCGCGTATAAACAAATCGCGTAGCTGAGAAGGTATCACCGGACATTCCCTGCCATTTCTATCCGCGTGATACAACATGCTATTTCGAAGGTGAAAACGGACTTTCATGTTATTCGGTTCTTGTTCGCAACGTTCGATTTCGCGTCGTAATTTCTCGTCTTTCCGCTGCCATTCCGAGAGTTTTTTAAGCGCGGATACTAGAGTCGGTGACATTTTTCGTGCGAGAGCTGTCAGTATTGGAATGCGTGTTTCTTTTTCAGTCGTGTCTGCGATATCCACATCATCTAGTCGGCTCATTATGTCTGCCGGGATATTCTCCTTTCCCGGGCGATACTGGATTTCAATTTTATAGTCCTGTATCGAGAGGATCCAGCGTGTTAATCGTTGACTAAGAAGTTTGCTATTCATTAAAAATGTGATCGCTTTGTGATCGGTTAGCAACGTAATTTTGACCCCATATAAGTATGTTCGGAGTTTTCCCAATGCCCATACTATCGCCAATAACTCTTTTTCTGTTGTGAAATACGATAATTCTGGGCCTCTTAATGTTCGGCTGACAAATGTGATCGGTCTTAATTCGCCACTCGTATCTCGTTGTTCTAGTACTGCTCCAAGTGCCGTTGAGCTTGCATCTGTCGACAGGAAGTATGGTTGGCGAGTATCCGCGTACTGCAGTGCAACTTCTGTACAGAATGCACTTTTAGCCTGGTCAAATGCTTTTTGTACACCCTCGTCCCATTTCCATCTAGTTCCTTTCTTCAGAAGTGCAAGCAACGGCGTGGTGGTTTCGGCGTGTTTCTTGGTGAATTTACTGTAATAGTTCACCAAGCCTAAGAATCCACGTAGCTGCTTAACGTTGCGCGGGATTGGAAATTCGCGAATCAGAGCTAGTTTGTCAGGGTCTTGTTTTAACCCTTCTGTTGAGAGTATGTGGCCGAGGAATTTGACCTCACGTCTCATGAATTTGCATTTTTCTAAATTCAATGTGATGTTATTTTCTCGTAGTCGTTTCAGGAGGGCTGTGATGTGTTCGAGATGTTTTTCGAACGTCGGTGAGAAACAGAGGATATCATCAATGAAGTTGACTACGAATCCCTCCATTCCTTCCAGGACTCGTCTCAGGGTTCTCACCAGGCTTGCACTGCTCGTTTTTAATCCGAATGGTGTGACTACGTATTCATAGCATCTGCCGCGATACAGGAACGCGGTGTATTTCCTTGACGACGGTGTTAGAGGGACCTGCCAAAAGCTGTTTGTCAGATCGAGACTAGTTAAGTAATCTATTCTATTGAAACGTTGGAAAATAGCATCCGGTGTTCCTGACATCTCGTGGTCATCCATGAGATATTCATTTAATTTCCTAGCATCAAGGCATAATCTTAGAGATCCATTTTTCTTAACAACCGGTACTACTGGGTTCAAGTATGGGCTTGTACTTGGACGGATGATGTCATTTTCCAGCATTCGTTGTATTTCCGCATCTGCGGCCTCCATGTACTTAAGTGGTATTGGGTATGTTTTGCTACAGTATGGTTTGGTGGGCATTACATGTAAGTGATGCTCGTAACATTTCACCCTTCCGATTTCGTCTTTCCATACCTCTGGGAACGATTTAATTACTTTCCGCAACGCCATTTTTTGTTTCTGGCTTGCTGGGACTGGTTCGAGAAGTGACCGTATTGTCTCTTCCTGTGACCTTTGCGTTCCACTCGTTTGATCTACTTTTTCGTTCATGACTCGGACCACCGTTTCATCGCTGTCGATCTCCCCCGTCATATGTAGTATTACTTGTCCAGTTGTTGTGTTCAGTGAGAGTAATTCATTCTCAAAGTCAATCTTGGCCTTCGCACGTCTCAGTGTGTCCACGCCGAGAATGATTGAACACACCAATCCCGGTACCACAATTGCTGTTGTTTCTATTGTGTTATCTTCGTGGTCAAGAGTCACCCAGACTTGTTTCTTTAGTCTTGCTGATCTGCCACCCGTTGCTCCAATCACCACAGCTCCAGTTACTGGGAGCGTCGGACATTTGGACAATTTCTCTTGATGTTCGCAGTGCCATGCTTCAGACACGGCTGTGACGGTACTTCCCGTGTCAATAAGGGCCTTGGTAGGAATCCCTTCGATCTTTATCTGGATTTCTGGACAACGGTTAATTTCCTTGTTCGGGAGTCGTGTCTCTCCTTCTTCCTGGAGTTCCTGACGTACATTCGAGAATATTGACCCTATTGCGATTCGGACCTCTTCCCCTAAGTTTTCTTTGGAGATTCCTCCCGCCTGAGCAGGGAAGTCGCTCAGACGTTCTTCTGAGGTTCCCCTTACTCGTTTCCCGAGTTTTCCTCCAGGTCTACCACGTCTGGTTCTTCTTCCTGTATTTCCTCGTCCATCTGAGCCATTCGGATACGATTAGGGGCACTCTCTCGAGGTCGTTCCTGCGGTCGACGATTGTCCTGCCATGGTTTCGTATTGTCGGACCTTGGCCTTTGGTTGTCCGTTGCCGGTCGTTGATATTCGTTAAACCCCGGCCTTTGATTCTCTCGATTCTGCCGCGGTTGGATCGAATTGACCGGGTTCATTCGGGAGGCGTTCATCGGGGCTCTCGTTCCCCAGTCTCTTCCATGACTTGTACGTTCATCATATCGTTGTCGGTTGACCGTTCCCCCGTTGTCAAACCTTTCCAGCAACGCTAAGAATGCATCGATCGTGCGTATATTCTGGCCCAGCACACAATCGTCCACCGCCTGCGTGTAGTGTTTTGACAACGTCTGAATTATTTCATCGTCTGTTGGGCGCGGCCGTAGATCACGGGCCATTCCGATGAGTTTCATTGCATATGCTACGCGGGTGACTCCAGAATCTGCCCGATGCACCCCTGCATTCAAGTTGGCACGGACCTTCCTTTGAATTGCGGAACTCCAAAATCTTCCGAGCAGGGCATTGGCAAATTGGTGCCATGTGGCGATTTGGTCGGACATGATGTCCCACCATTCGCCTGCCGTACCTTTGAGCGACTGTGTGATGATGAACTTCATTTCTTCGTCGGGTAGGCGTGCTGCATCGACGAATCTTTTGAGCTCCCTCAGATATTTTGACGGCCTCTCAGTGGCCTTGCCCTCAAACGTTGGCATCTGAGGTTTTACTGTGAACGGTCGAGTCATTGAAGCCATGGTATTTTCGAATCTACTTGACTCGTTGAGTCCCCATCGTGCGTCGAGGTGACTGGCTGCCGATTGACGCGTCATGTTACAGTGCGGCTGGTCATTCATTCGTGGATCTATGTCCCTTCCGGCTTCCGTTTCCACTGGTTGGTGGACTGCTGGAGGTGCACGGATCTGTTCCATGCACTCGTGGACTTCTTTGCGAATGTCCGCTTGCGCCTTCTCATGGCGTTCCATCCACTCGTGGATTTCCTTGTACATGTCCGCTTGCGCCCTTTCATGGCGTTCCATACGATTCTCGATTCCTCGACACCAATCTCGCATCTCAACTCGGTGTTCGGTAACCCTTTCAGATATTTCGTCGGTTGTCACCGACTCTTCGACCCTTGCTGAAATCTGTTCGACTTTAGTCGCTAGACGCGCGAGTTCTATTTGCAAATCTCGAATGGCATCGGAAATCGCATCCCTTTCGCGCGCGGTCATAGACCCCGGGGCCTGATTGTCAGTGGACGTGTTAGAAGTAAGTACACGAACCGGAGCACCGATACCGGTCGGCGTGCCAGGAGGTGGTGTCCGTTGAATACGCGCACTAGGCTGGAAGGACGAACCCGGTAGTTCGTTGTCCTTTTCCGGATCGACCATTTTGTTCGCACGGGTATTCTTTCCCTTACTCATTTTCTGTCTCTCCAACAATTATCTTATCAAACCAAACCAGACCGCCCCACGTTGGGCGCCAATTTGTAACCAAACTATTGTTATCCCTTGTTAATATCTTGAAAGATCAATTATAAAATTGCGGCAGACCGAACGGCACCGCTGGATAATCGCAGGAGCGGCGAACGGTTCCGTAATAGAAAAGATTCACGGCTGTGCGTGGACAATTCTGATCAGAGTCGGCAGGGCACGATACGTGGCCGTGGCAACTCTGCAGTATTCCAGACACACCCGTTATCTGCTGCTTGATCTTTCAAGCTGTTCTTGCTAACTTGATTTACAAAAAGGGTTAACTGTTCCTTAGCAATTCCAACACCGGGTTGGTTACTAGACCCGATGGATTTAGTGAACGGTTCGTGCCTCCAGGCACTGGAAAGCGGAGAGATAAATAATTGTTGGTAGACGATATCTGGTAGAATTGAGATATATTCTGTTAATTCGTTGATCTGGATGAGAACAGCTTTCGAGGTGTTACGCAATGTACACAGATTGTCGTACGCGCAATCACCCTGTATTCGTATCACAACAACGATACGCCTTGAACGAAACGCGACGACCACGGACTGTAAACAGAAGCTTCCTTGCCAGGAATGTCCGCAAGAAACGGTCTAGCCTAGACGCGATCGCGGTGCTCATTCACGTGTTCGCGGAATCCGCTTCGTCGACGTTTACCTCGTGCTGCAATTCGTATCGACAATTACTCGTCAATTCCTAATCTGCAAAAGGGAAAGGGTTAAACTTCCCTGAACAGCGTAGTCCGCACCGATCGGTACCGCCGTAATGTCACGGGAGCAGCGATCGGCGTCTACCTGTACTGGAATTCACCCTGTTATATGGCGTTGGAAAGGGTTAGACTTCCCTGAACAGCGTAGTCCGCACCGATCGGTACCGCCGTAGTATCACGGGAGCAGCGATCGGCGTCTACCTGTACCGGAATTCACCCTGTTATATGGCGTGGGAAAGGGTTAGACTTCCCTGAACAGCGTAGTCCGCACCGATCGGTACCGCCGTAGTATCACGGGAGCAGCGATCGGCGTCTACCTGTACCGGAATTCACCCTGTTGTATGGCGTGGTTCAGGAGACTAGGTAAGGCACGATACGTGGCCGTGGCGACTCCTTACCACCCACACAACGACGCGCTCTTAGCAGGACCACAGGAATAAACCTCGTTAGAGACCAGGCTAGTGAACTCAGGCAAACGATCGGTCCCGCCGGAAGTTCTCCGGGAAGAGCAATCGGCTCCTGTTCTCTAGGCAACCTCGTAACGTGGTGGTGCAAAAATTACGGATATCTACGCAGGGCACGCTTGCGTGGCCATGGCGATATGCGAATTTTTCCTGTAGTCCGTTCTGAGCAGAATTACCGTGTATCTCGTCAACTAACGACACACACGGTAAATCCCACACCAAATACCTTGAAG
The DNA here is from genome assembly GCA_963966675.1 of Lasioglossum calceatum. Classification (NCBI taxonomy): domain Eukaryota; kingdom Metazoa; phylum Arthropoda; class Insecta; order Hymenoptera; family Halictidae; genus Lasioglossum; species Lasioglossum calceatum. The sequence goes on from CAXAAD010000126.1 coordinate 250,423, forward strand.
ATCACTTAGCGAATTCTTGTATGAAACGAGATCCTACTCCGGATAGAACCGTAGGCACGACGCGACGCAGGTAACCGTCTTTCGGCGAACGAGATATTCACGACCGCGAGATCCGACGGAAAGGCACGCGTAGAGCACAACTGAAAAACTACTAAGTTCAATGGAAACACAATGTCCAAACGACGATCTCACTCAATAAATATTTATTCAATGATGAACCGTACTCCTTCACAATTCGCAACTTGAGATCACAATTTCCCTTGAGCCGGGTCGTGACAATTTCACATAAATCTCGCCTTCTCGGCAGTACGCAACATACGCTTTAATTTCTAAATAAATCTTCAAATTACATTTATGTATTCAAAATTTAACAATTAATCTAATCATTCGCAACGCGTGATTCTAAACGCCCATTAGCCGGGTCGCGAGCAATACTGAAATAATAAGCCTTACTGGCAATACACAATTTATGAAATTTAAATTCTTAAAGTTTCGACTCCAACACGAGACGCGTGTTGACTCATACATGCTTATAGGAACGAGTCCAGACGTAGAGTGATCAATCTGCTGCTCGCATCGAGCTCCTTCGATCGCAAACAAGAGGGGATCGATGCGCACGCAATTTATTATCTATATAGATCGCTCCTGTGATCTTTGTCTTATGACAAGGATCACCCGTGACGTCACGTGCCGGCACAGTGACAATACCGATGGACGCGAAAACTTCGATGTGTAACTGGTACGGTTACAGCCTTCAGGAAGTCTTGGTAGGCGAGCCTGAAGTCGGAGGAGCGTTGAAAACGGGAGCTCAGTCCATCCAGCGTCCTTAGAGCCGTGTGTCGAGAGCCTCCCAACTCTGGCGCGGCCTTGAATGGCAATCGAACCAGAAAGCGCCCATCTGGTTGGCGAAGGTGAGTGCTCGCAAAGTGCTCCTCCGTTCCCGGGATTGAGACTTCGATTTCTTCCTGCTCCCAGAACCTCGACAAGGAAGCTAGAAGTTCCTGGTCTACTCTGCAGTGGTGGACGGGAGCCGCGTGGTGACTAGGATCTCCATGGACGTCAGCAGATCTCGCTCCTCCGGTTAGAATCCAGCCGAAGTAGGTCTCCTGAGCAACTGGAGTGTGTGCAGGACCCTTCTTGACGCCCTCTCGTAGGATGAGGTCGTAGGATTCGGCCCCCAGAAGGATATCGACGGGATCGGAATGATGGAAGATCGGATCGGCGAGCCTTAACCCGTGTATGTGAGGCCAGGACCCGGGAGGAGGCAGGTTGCGGGGGTGGTAGGTGGAGAGCTCGGGGAGGACGTAGGCAGGAATCCGGAATTGCGTCTCCGGCTCATTGTGAGGAGCGATGACCAGAACAGTCTTCCCCCGAGTGAACTGCGCCTTGGAACTCCCGACGCCACGCAGAGGGACTCGTGCCTGACTTCTCCGGAGACCGAGTCGTTGAGCCAATGCCTCGGAGATTAGTGAGACTTCGCTCCCGGGATCTATCAGCACGCGTGCGAGACTGCTTCGTCCCAGTGGGCCTAGAACTGCAACACGAGGGGTACCGAGAATCACCGAAGAAGTACTCACGAGCGTAGATACCTGCTGCACGCAAGATCCAGGTGAGCCATTCGCCGGGTTAGCCGAAGCAGCATCGTGAATCATCGTGTGATGTTCGCCTTCACACTTCTGGCACCGCTTGATAGACTTGCAGTCGCTGACGTGGTGATTGCCGAGGCAGTTGAAGCAGAGATTCAGCTCTCGAACAGTGTCCTTCCGTTCGGCGGGAGTCTTCTCGCGGAATTGGTTACATCGAGGGATGTAATGCTGCTCTTGGCAAAGACTGCAGGCCCTCGCAGCGACGCCAGCCTTGGCCACCTGATGGACCTTGAAGCCCTTGGTTGAAGATTTCTTCTGCAGCGTGGGATCTGCCGTCGGAGCGGGCTCCAACGCCTCGCAAGTGTGTATGCGTCCGATCATGAAGTCCTTCAACTCTTCCAGAGTCGGAACCTCCTTTGAGCTCTTCACTGCATCCTCCCGTTAATTCCACGATCCAGTCGGCGGCGTTGTTAACCGGTCGTTCAAGGTTGGTGAGAGCATCGACGGCGTCAAAAGTTTCGTCGAAAAGTCGCTGCATCTCGACTGCGGACTCCTTCCGAACTGGAGATAAATTCGCAAGCAGTCGGATCTGTGCTTGGACTAGCAATCGACGATTCTCGTAGCGGCCGGCAAGCTTCTCCCATGCAACAGCGAAGTTTTCATCAGTTGTCCTTATATTTTTCAGCTGAGAAGCGGCGGTGCCTTTCATGCACGTTTTCAAATAGTGCAGGCGTTCTACAGGTGAGAGTGATTTGTCCTTGATAATAAGCGACGTAAATAAATCGCGACAGAACGACCAGTCCTTGTATTGCCCGTCGAACGTTGGAAGAGCCATCTTCGGCAACACGGCGCGTGACCTTTGGGTGGCCGTTTCTTCGTTCGTTGAATTTGAATTCGAAGACTCTTTAACGTTAGCAGCGGACTTGAGTTCCGTGATCATGTCTCGTAGCATTCCAGCCTGTTCCATAAAGATCAGTTGAACATCTTCGTATTCGTCTGCCGTGATGTACGAACTTTCTCTCACTTTCAGGTCAGTCTCAGCGGCGGCTCTCACGGCAGTATCTCCCTTCCGATAGTCGGCCCATAGTTCCTGAAGAGTATTAAGACCAGCCTGTATCAGTCCCAGGGAAATGTTGGCCCTTCCCAGTTTCTTAATATTGCTAACGATCCGGGAGATCCGGTGGCCGATAAGCTGCTGATTACTGACAAGGTCGGCCATTGTTTTGTTTCACGATTTCAAACGACCAACGGCTACGAAGCACTAACTTTTTGCACTTTCAGTGAACTGCAGCACTGAGATCCGGCTCGAAGGACCAAATGTTTAGGATTAGGCGAAATAGGAGCGATCGGTTGCACGAACACAATTTATTTTTCACCTTGTGATGAGTCACGAATACACGCAATTTATACACTATGTACAATGTTCTTTAAACGGCACCTTGATGCGAACAAATAAAGAATATGAGCTACTAATAACTAGTGAACGTCTTTTATACGGTGCGAATTTAGCAGAGGAGAGTCGCTCCTGAAAAAGGGAAACCGGTCTAACAACGCGTGACGTTTCCGATCGTTTTCAATTGCGTTCTGTCTGGTCGATCAACAGACAGAGAGATTCACTGTAACAGCCGGAACGATATTTATCGATTTCCATCGGCCAAGCCAATAGGGAAGCTATTGGCTTGGTCGATAATCGATCCGACGGCGACAGCCTATAGCGCGCTGAGCGGTTGATCGATCCTCGATCTAGCGACGGCGTGAGCATTAGCCAATGTCGGCGCGGCGTGTGGGCTCTGACGTCACGATCTATCGACACGCGCAGCCAATCCCAAACAAATTTCAAACCATTTGGCTATTTCCCCTTTAGCTTCTTCTCTGTCTAGCGAAGGGTCCACCTCTTTAATTTCAAATAGTATTTTCGGCGACATTCTTTTGACTGTATGGCTGACCCCCAGCGTTTCTTTGACAATTTTTTCCATACCCACCGTGTTCGAGTCCTTTTCCAATTCTATTATCAGGTCCCCGGCCCTTGACTTTCTAACCTTTTGAATACCCTTCAGATTTTCTCCTGCACCTTTCCTTAAATCTTTGAATAAATCTGCGTATGTCTTTTCTCCATTTGTTTTAATAATGAGCGCCTCTGCCCTTGGATTATTCATATTTTTCTCCTTCATTTCTCTGTCCCTTCTATCCCTTTCCCTGTTCTTCCTGTCCTCTTCCTCCTTCTTCTTCTTGTTTTCGATCGTTTCTCTCTGTTTTTTCGAGTTCTTTTTTCTCTCGCTCTGCTGCCATTCCTCCCCGACTACCTTCTCTAAGTTTTTTCTAACTGTATCTTCTTCTTCCCACCTTCTTTCTGTTGTTCTATGCTCATTCCTATCCTCGTTCCTTCCTACCTTGCTACTACTATTTCTCTCTCCTATCTGCCCTTCCTTCCTGTTACTCTCTCCCCTAGGAGTATATTGCGTATAGGAATTCCTAATCTCATTCTCGATTTGTGTGAATTTGTCTAACCTTTTGTTCTTTCTTTTCAGTTCTTTGTTTTCTAACATTAGTAAAATCATTTTAACTACCCTATCTGCCGAGTACAGTTGCACTGCCATTTGATTATTACTAGTCTGAATCTTAATATCCGCTGCAGTTTTCCGTTCACATACAAAAAGCCGAAATATTTTCATGATAGTGTTCCATTTTTCTATTATGTACTCTTAATTCATTCATTCCCTCTAATATTTCCTCGTCTATTTTGATTTGATCTATGTATTCATTGCCCTCTCCATTTTTACTATCCTCATCCATGTCTATAACCTCTATTTCCTCCGTTTCGCTCGCTGGTATTTTCGGTCTTTTATTTTTTGTTAGCGGGAGCTCGCCTATAATCGAGCCTGTATCCTCCGGCTCTTCCTCGTCCGACTCTACCGGTCTAGGCCTTTTTTCCCTTGGGTCCCCCTGGCTATCGCCAACCTCGGGAAACTTTAGTGGGGTGCGGAATTCCTCTTCGCTAATCATAATTATATTGCCCCCTTCGGGCCCCAAAACCCCTTAAGGGTGCGCTATACCATTAGGAGGAAAAGAGACAGACAACTGTCTCTCTCACTCCAATAGGAGAATCTGGGAAAACCCAGAAAAGGCAGGGAAATAAGAGGATTTTTAAAATAAAAATTAAACAGAGCGGTGGGGAATAGCGAAGGGGGGAGGATTGCCGGGGCCGATCCCTTAATCCTTTCCCTGCGAGCACGGCAAAAGGGTTAAATTATTTTTTATTGTATTTTCGAGTGAATATAAATTGGTGAGGTGGGGGGGGGGAATTTCGAAATACTCCCAGACCCCCCGAGTGGGTACTCTTTCGAGAGGAGACTTCAAGAGAAGAACGTTGGCTACAAAAAAAGAATAGGTTAATTAGGCATTTAGAGCGAAAAATAGAAACTAAGACAGTTAGGATAAGTTAGATACTCCCGATACCCTCCCTGAGGGAAATCTAACTGTGATGTGTATATATTCTGATTAGTTATAAGGATGCGAATTAGGTAGTTTATAAGTTGTAAATAAATATCGCGAACTAGGGTAAGCTAAAGCGGGCGTGCGAGTAGAATTAGGTTAGGATAAGAGACTTGTATAGAACAAACGTGGAAAATAAAAGCAGAAGGAAGGTTAGGTTAGGTTAGGTTGGGGGCGCAGGGCTGGGGTGGATTCCGGACGGTTGTAGGGAATGACCTCGAGGCCTCCATACCTCTTGGAAATCCCCCTCCTCCGAATGGAAACCTCGATGGAACTGATGTTCTTCTGAACTGGGCAACTTGCCCGTGGCACGGCCTTCGGTACGTGTCCGGGAGGGAGACCTGGGGTGAAGTTATTCGGTGAAGTTGATGGGTCCACTCTAGTCAAAATCCTTTTACTCCACCTCCTTGCAGGGCCCCTGGGACTCTGCATAGGCTTCGGCCGAAACAGAGTGCGAACGGAGTAGGCAGGTACCCCCTTATGTGTCCCTGACAGAAGGCGTAGCGGCAACGCCTGTCAGGGGCCCCATACCGTAAGCCGGTGGTCATCTTTTACCGGAACGAGGGGCTTGCCTTGAACGGACGGCCCGCGAGGATGACAAACCTCTATAAAATATGTCTCTAACTACAAAGCTTCGGCGCGCGGTGAAGGTAGCACCATTGCACTTAGGTGGGCTGGTGGATGCATCGGCCATTTAGCGCGTCACTGGGGGGATTGGGTTTTTCACCTCCGGCCTAATCCAGGGCCGGGTAGCGACAAGGGGCCCCAGGGATGGGGCCCTAGGATCACCGCCGGTAGGGGCGCGGCGGCGCCCCCCGGGAGTATTTCGTATTCCGCCAATAATTGATGTTTTGGGTGATGAGTGAACCCCTCCCCAGAAATGGGGAGGGTAGTAACCAAGCCCGTCATGAAATGAACTATGAATTTTGACGACGATCCTCGGAATAATAACGAGAGGAGTGGGCAACCGCGCCCAGAAGCGGACAGCGATGACGAGAGGGAGTGGCCCGCCTTGGACTGTGGCCAGGGTGGTGGCAGCAGCAGTGGTTGTCCTAGCCCCGTGCTGGGGATCCCAGTGGACAACGAATCGACGTCCTCGTGGTCGACGTCGCGGACACTGGGGAAGCGGTCTTCGGCACACCTCGAGGAGGACGTGGTAGTGGTCGAGGAAACGAAGAGGATCCGGGGGAAGCCTCTGACGGTGGGGGAGTGCCAGCTGCAGCTGCGGGACCTCCCGCCCGGGCAGATTGCCGCCGAGCTGGTGGCCGCGAGTCGGACGGTCGAGGCCACTGCACTAAAAAGCGGCAACCTGAAGGGCACGTGTGTGCGCGCATTCAAGGACGCGGCGCGCCTCGTCGAAGCCGGGGTCAGAGAGCTGGAGGGGAGGGGATGGCCGAGGGCTTCCTCTTCGACTGGTGCCACCCCTGGGGGGTCGGCCGACGGACCGCCTGCAGCCCTCTGGGAGAAGGTGCAGGCTGAGAACCTGACCCTCAGGGGAGAGAACGTCTCGCGGAGACGCGAGCTGGGGGAACTACGAGAGTCCCTGACCGCCATTCGGGGGGAGTTGATGGCCATGAAGAGGCGACAGAGCGCACACGTGCCTGCGCCGACATCAACGCGCGTGTCCTCCGCGGTGGCGGTCCCGGCTGGGGTGGCGCGGCCCCCCCTCCACCGATTGGGGTGACGCCGTCGGGTGAGGCGGCCCTACTGGAGCGGATCGGGGCCCTCATCGAGAGCAAGTTGACGGCGTTCTTGGGGGAGATCAGGCTGCTGGGGGGCCAATATCCACCACTCGCGGCACGTGCTGGGGGGGCCGGGGGTTACCGTTTCCGCCCCCGCTACTACACGGGCGGATGCGGGCGTTCCCTTGCCTGATCCCTCCAACGGGGGAGTGAACCCCCCCAGCAGCAGAAAGAAGAAGAAGAAGAAGAAGGGAGGGAAGGGAGGACGGGGTGACGCCCTGCCGGCTGCCCCTGCTCCTCTCACATCCGGAATGGGGATGCCGACTACCGCCGCTTCCGGCCACCCTCCGACCTCGGAAGGTACCTGGTCCCGGGTGGTGGGGAGGAGGGAGAAGAAGAAGGCCGCGGCAGTGGCTCCCGCCCCTGTGGGTAGGGGGACCGCGGCCCAGAGAAAGGCGCCCCCCGAGTGGCGGCCCCTCGCCGTACTGCGGCGGTGACCGTTACCGTCCCGGAGGGAAGCAAGGCCACCTACGAGGGGGCAATACGCAGGGCCCGCGAGGGCGTCGATCTGGCCGCCCTGGGCATCGAGGCCCTACAATGGAAGAGGGCGGCCACGGGGGGCCTGATAATCCAGGTCCCCGGCCCCGAAGGGAGTGCCAGGGCGGACGCTCTGGCGGCGGAAATGACCACCGCACTGGGGGGATGAACGTTAAGATTTCCAGGCCCGTGAAGAGGGCGGAGTTCCGCCTGATGGGCCTAGACGACTCTGTTACCCCCGAGGAGGTGACCGCAGCGGTGGCGGCGGCCGGGGGCTGCGCTCCCGAGTCCGTCAGGGTCGGGGCGATCCAAACCCCGGTCGTTGGGCTAGGCACCATTTGGGCGCAGTGCCCGGCAGTGGCGGCCTTGGCCATCGAAAAGGCCAAAACAGTGCGGGTGGGGTGGACGCTGGCGCGGGTGGTCGTTCTAGCCGCCCGGCCCATGCAGTGTTTCCGCTGCCTAGCCCTGGGACACGTGAGGCAGCGGTGCACTGCAGCGGTGGATCGTAGCGGGCACTGTTACAGGTGCGGGGATCCATCTCACCGGGCGGCGGCGTGCACGTCCGCCCCCCACTGTGTGGTGTGCGCGGAAGCGGGCAAACCCGCCAATCACAAGGCCGGGGGCAGCGCCTGCTCCCCGCCTTCTAAGAAGAAGGGGCCCAAAGGGGGCGGCGGTGTGGTGCCGCCCACTACGACCACAGGGGGAGATGGTGGGGCTGGTCAACCTGCCCCCACCAACCCCAGTTCGATGGACGTGGAGCCGGCCCCGTTGGGGGGAGGGGACACTATTCCGCCCCCCCGCCCCCACCTAAGCCGACTCAGGAGGGAACACCGACGGCCCCATAATGCCTTATACGGCCCAACGCTGCTGTTCCCAGTCGGTTCTCCAGGCAAACCTAAACAACTGCCGCAGGGCGCAGGACCTGATGGTCCACTACCTGGCGGAGCACGAGGTTGGCCTGGCAGTGGTTGCGGAGCCCTTTGAGGTCCCCGACCACCCACAATGGTTTGGGGATCTTGATGGCTCCGTGGCGATTTGGTGCCGCCAGTCGGCGAGGTATCCCCCCTGCTCCGTGGTCGAACGGATGCCGGGGGCGGTGATGGTAAAATGGGGAGGATTTTTGGTCGTTGGGTGCTACAATTCGCCGAACTGTGGCTCCGCCGAATTTGGATTGTTCTTGGATCGGCTGGGGAACATGATGGCTCCCCACTTGGCCGGTCCGGTGCTGGTTCTGGGGGACCTCAATGCGAGATCCGCAACGTGGGGGAACATCAGGACGGCACCTAGAGGCGGAGTCCTAGAAGAATGGGCGGAGGGGCTGGAGCTCCATTTGTTGAATCGGGGCTCCGTGCCGACATGCGTGAGGTGGAATGGTTGGTCTATCGTCGACATATCGTTTGCGACCGCCTCCGCCTTGCGCCGTGTGTCCAACTGGCGGGTCTGGGATGGAGAAACGTTGTCGGACCACTGCTACGTCCTGATGAGCGTGGCGGTGGTCTCTGACCCGCCAGGGGACACGCCCCTCCTCCGGCGATGTGGCACCCGAGCGGCGCCCAGGTGGGTGTCGAAACGGCTAGACGAGGACCTGATGAGGGCCGCGATTATCGGATCCGCCTGGCCTCCGGCCAGGGAGCGCGGACCAGAAGAGGGGGCGGCATGGTTCCGGGGCGCGTTACAGATGATCTGTGATGTAGCGATGCCCCGGGTTAAGGCCTGTCCCCCGAGAAGATCGGCTTACTGGTGGTCGGGCGAGCTGGCTGAGCTGCGCAGCTCGGCAAATAGAGCCCGCCGCCGGTATGTCCGCGCTCGGCGCCGCCATTTCCTCGGCGGTGACCCGGAGTCTGCGGTGGAGGGACTGTACAGGGAGTACAGATCCTCCGCCGAGGCCCTCAAAAGCGCCATTGCTGCGGCCAAGGCCAAGGCCTGGGGCGAGCTCCTCCTCACGCTCCGCGAAGATCCGTGGGGGCGCCCGTATAGGATGGTGCTTGGGAAGTTACGTCCCTGGGCGCCCCCGGTCGCGGAGAGGATGGACCCGGAGCTCTTGGGGCGCGTAGTCGACACCCTCTTTCCCCCCGATGCAGATGGGGGGAGGGGGAATGAGCGCGCCCCGGGGTCAGACGGCGAATGGTCGGACGAGCTTCGGGTGTCCGGGTGGGAGCTGGAGTTGGCCATCCGGGAGCGTCGGACTAGGGGCAAGAAAGCCCCGGGTCCGGATGGCGTTCCCGGGGGTGTAATGGCCTCGGCGCTATTGGTCCTCGCCCCGGCTTTCAGGAGCACCTTGGACGAGTGCCTGAGCCGGGGGATCTTCCCCAAATGCTGGAAAGAGGCGACCCTGGTCCTCCTCCAGAAGGAGGGCAAACCCGCAGAGTCTCCCTCTGCCTACCGTCCGGTGTGTTTACTCCACGAGGCGGGCAAGTTGTTCGAGAGAATTATAGCCGCCCGTCTCCGAGAGCACTGTCGCGGGGTGGTCCCGAACTGAGCGACAGCCAGTATGGGTTCCGGAGGAGGCGCTCAACGATAGACGCAGTTGAGCGTCTGCGTCTCCTTCGAGAAGAAGCTGTCGCTCGAGGCGGGGTGTTGATTGCCGTGTCGTTGGACATATCCAACGCGTTCAACACCCTGCCCTGGACGGAGATAGAGGGGGCGCTGGAACACTTCCAGGTGCCCCGCTATCTCCGGGACATCATCCGGGACTATCTCCGTGGCAGAGAGGTGATTATTACCGGCCGGTGTGGCGTGGCATATCTGAGGGAGATGTGCCGCGGGGTCCCGCAGGGGTCGGTCCTTGGGCCCCTGTTGTGGATCCTGGCGTTCGACGCGGTACTGCGGGTTATCCTCCCCCCGGGACGGGTGTCATATGTTACGCCGATGACACCCTGGTGTATGCGGAGGGGAGGAGCTGGAGTGAGGCGGGTCGCCTCGTTGAGTCCGCCCTCGATTGCGTCGTTGGCCCGATCCGAGAGATGGGCCTGGTAGTGGCCGCCGCGAAGACCGAGGCGATATGGCTGTACGAGTCGTCTCGGTCGTGTCGGCCGCCCCAAGAGTTCCGGATCCGGGTCGCGGATACACCCGTCGAGGTGAAGCCCACTATGAAATATCTGGGCCTGATCCTCGACGGCCGATGGCGTTTCGTGGATCATTTCGATCTCCTGGCCCCCCGTCTGGAGAGGACACCTGGCGCGCTTGCGCGTCTGCTGCCCAATATGGGGGGGGCCGCAGTTGTCCGTACGCCGCCTCTATGCCGGTGTGGTGCGGTCCATAGCCCTATACGGGGCCCCCGTTTGGTACCGGTCGTTGGAGGCCAGCCGGCGCAGCATCGCGCTCTTGGAAAGAGTGCGGCGCCGGCTGTCCCTGCGGACTATTCGGGGTTACCGCACCGTCTCAACCGAGGCGGCGGGCCTCCTGGCCATGATCCCTCCCCTTCGTTTGTTGGCGGCGAGGCAGGCGACGGTTTACCAGATCGCCTGCAGTTACCGCCGCCCCCGGGGGAGGGGCTGACGGCCGCGGAGGACGAGGAGATGGGAATCCAGATACGCCAGGCCTGGTTGGACGTGTACGTGAAATGGAGGCAAGAGCTTGCCTCCTCAACACGTCCGATAGTGCGGGCCCTCCTGCCAAGATTCGAGGAATGGTGCAGGAGTCGGGTCGGGTCGACCTTCCGCCTGACGCAGGTGCTCACCGGACATGGTTGTTTCGGGGAGTACCTGCACAGAATGGGGCGGGAGCCATCGGCGCAGTTCCACCGCTGCGGCGAGGAGGTGGACACGGCGCAACACACACTGGAGGAGTGCCCGGCTTGGGCCGGTCCGCGCCGTGTCCTTAGAGCCGTGGTGGATGGGTGGGACCTCTCGCTCCCGGTCATGGTCGACCACATGATCCGGGGGCGGAGGTCGTGGAAAGCGGTGGCCTCCTTCTGCGACACCGTGATGAGGCAGAAGGAGAAGGCCGAGCGGGTCCGGGAAAGGGACCCGAGCTCGGCGAGGAGGAGGATGGCGCGGGGACGTCCCCGCGCCGTCGTATGCCGCCCCCAAATCCTGGGAGGAGAAGGGGCTCGGCGGTGTTGAGGGCGGCGGCGCGGGGGATGTCCCCCCGCGGCGCGACGAGCCCCCCCCCGGCTGTTGCTGGGGGGGCGGTGACTGGGGGGAGGGCGCGGGGAGTGTTCCCCTCTCCGCGCCCAAGTGATGCCACCCCCTCCTGGGGGTGCTGATGTTCCGTTGGCGGCGCGGAGGTCGCGCCGTCGGTTGCCCCCGTCCCGGGGGGCGGAGGATGGGAGAGCCGGGGGAGTGAGCTGACCCCGGCCTCCGGGGAGGAGTTAGAATCTCCCCCCGTGGTGTCCCGACACCCCAAGGCGTTCTCGCGGCGGGGTGTCGGCCACCTAGAGATGTTTTGTTCTATGGTGTCGCGGGGGGTGGGGTGGGGAGGGTCGGGGCGTACGGAGACGCTTCCGACGACCTTTCCTTACCGGTGTCGGCGCCTTCTTGCCCTGGTCTGGAGCATGGCCCACGGGCCGCTTCCACGAATGGGGCAAGGAGGCACCGGGAGCTGCGGGTGGACCGAGCTGGGGCTCGGGAGGCCCGATTCGGAGGCTCCAGGGACGGGGACACCGAGCGGGTCCCTCCGCTCGGGGTCCAGTTAGAGTAGTCATGGGGGAGCTAACCCCTCCCCTTGGGATGCTATTAAAGCTAGGTGGTGACCCGTTGAATTCTCGCGAGATCCGGGCGCCTCCTAATTAGCTCAGGCGGGCGTGTGTTTTAGTGGGTACTCTTAGGGAGGGGATCGCGAAGCTTTGTCAGCTTGGCGACCCCCTCCCTGAGGGAGCCCCAAATAACCCCGGCTTCCCCCCAGGGGGTCGGGGTATGCGTAATGCATTTCACACGGAAAAAAAGAAGGTTAGGTTAGGTTAGGTTAGCGGCAACGAGCTCGGTTCCTCGTTAAAGAAGAAATCTCTAAAGGGGCGAGAAACAGTTGCTAGATTACTTGCTTTTCACTCTGACAAACAAGCAAAGGGAACAAGGGGTCTCTCGATTCAAAGACGCGACGACACACAAACATCGTAGCAAATCTTAACAAGTTTCACGGAACTAACTATTAGTATTATAATCTGAGTCGCATGAGAGAGAGAGGTTTTCACCGCAGCGTCGATTTTCACAGCACAAATATCGCACTTTCACTCAAACACAGCCTCCGACGAGAAAGAGGTTTTCACTGCGCTGTATCCCTCGTCGACGCGCTGCCTGGGCGAGACTGCCTAAACATGGAAGCGATGCCTCGTTTCTGCACCGTCACATTGTCCAATGCACAACTCCTCCCGCGCACCCAAAAGGAGAAACCACAGCTAGAGTAATTCCTAAGGAAATAAGAGAAAATGCACATTAAAAAACGAAGATTAGAGTATAATCCTATCGGAATTTAGTATACGTCATTATAGGAAAGACTGTTATTAATTAGGAACGTAGAGGCACAAACTAAGAGAGAGAATAGTCATAGATTACCGGAGGAAATTGAGCGCCGAACCCTTTTAACATTTCAAGTCACCGGAAAGTTCTTCGATAATTATAATACATAACAGTTATTGGTCGCCTAGAGAAAAATCACAAGCATTTAGTCCTACAGAAATGGGAGCCGTTAAAGGAAAAGTAGGAACGGGAGGAAGAGGGAAAGAGCTCGAATGATCGTTATTAATTAGAAAACATAGAAGCATAGTCGATAGAGAAAAACTGTCATAGATTACCTGAGGAAACTGATCGCCGAACTCTCCAGCATCGAATCTCGAGTCACCTGAAAGATTTTAAACAGTATTAGTAATAGAGCCATTATTAGAAGTAAGAGATAACGTACATTAAAAGGCAAAAATCAGAATATAATCCTATCAGAATTTAGTATACGTCATTACACGAAAGATTGTTATTAACTGGAACGTAGAGGCGCAAGCTAAGAGAGAGAATCGTCATAAATCACCGGAGAAAATCGAGCGCCGAACCCTTCTAGCGTTGAATCTCGAGCCACCGGAAAGCTCATCGATAATCAATATACAAAACAATTATTAGTCGTCTAGAGGAAAATCACAAGCATTTAGTCCCACAGAAATGGGAGCCGCTAAAGGAAAAAGTAGAAGCAGGGAAAGAGGGAAAGAGCTCGAATGATTGTTATTAATTAGGAAACTTAGAAGCATAGTCGATAGAGAAAAACTGTCACAGATTACCTGAGGAAATTGATCGCCGAACCCTCCAGCATTGAATCTCGAGTCATCTGAAAGGTTTTAAAATATTATCAGTAGAATCTCGAGCCGAAGCCTTCTGCTTAACCCGCCGCACTCAACGGACGAAAGCAGCCGCGACAGAATAGACTAAGCAAATACTTAATTCTCCGTAATGTAGCAGATGCCCGCGAAAACGCAACAAACATAACAGCTCGATCGAACGCATCGAACGTCAACGCGAGGTTAGGGCGCGAAGCAACACGTTGCGAAAGGGCGCGAGAATCAAACGCGCGACGAGATTTCGATCGATGCCGGGAGAACGGGACCGCGGAAAACGACCGCGATCTCCCCGACATCGATCGAAAAGACTAAATAAGCAACAAAAGGAAGGGTCAGGAGGAAGAAAACGGGAAAAAAAAATTCTTCGTCTCGCGGCCGGGACGAACCGAGGCGCGAACCGATGATCTCCCGGAAAAGAGAATCGACGGGAACGCGAAACGAAAAATCAATAAAAAGTTAGAAATCGGTAATTCGGGCGTAGGGAGAATCGAAAATAATAGAGAGCGAAGCGGGAAGATGCGGTCTGTGTAGTGGACTATGGAAAAAGTCGCTGCAGGCCGGATTTTCCTTACTTTGCTTCGCATCCCTCCCCCACCCTAGCCTATTCCTTACGCCTTGGCTCGCGTGACCAAAGTGTCGTTTGTCTGTAAGGACACGAAATTGGTCTTATAGCCAAAAGGAAATCACGGAATAAAAGGAAATGGAAATATGAAAATATGGAAATTGGTAAATGAGGAAAAAAGGAAACTACACGACCAAAAAAAAAAATAATAAAAAGGAAGAAAGAAAAGAAAAGAAAAAAAAAATCTCTTGCTATATGTATGGCCATGTATATAGCTGTAAGTACATATATACATACATATATAGAATCTTAATATTACAATCTCCAGTTACAAGGCATATACAAAGGTTACATATTACCTATAATTAAGAGAAACGACAATCAAAGTCACTCATTCGTCTCTCCTACACAGTTCCGCTCCTATCATCTTATAACGATTAATTTCCTTTCACATCACCTATCCTAGATGTCGATTCGAGCGATACTTGACGAAACATCTAGCAATAGGCATGGAAACGCACGCGGGGCACACGAAGCGCGCCATAAAGAGAATACATTCTCCTTACATATACATAATATCCGTGTATTAGAGATCGAGATTGACTGAATAAATAAACGAAATTATTTTCTCTGTACGAGTAAATAAGAGTTTATACTATAAATCGATATTACTACTTACAGTGCATACATAAAGGTAGCAAGTCACCTGCAAATAAGAGAAACGACAAATAAAGTCACTTATTCACGTACCTCACAATTCCTTTCTTCGTTATAACAATTAACTATCTTCCTATATAACCTTCACACCAGGACCCCCTCCCCCACCCTAGTCTGTTTCTTGCGCCTTGGCTGGCGTGACCAAAGTGTCGTTCGTCTGTAAGGACACGAAATTGATCTTATAGCCAAAGGGAAATCACGGAATAAAGGAAATGGAAATATGGAAATATGGAAATAGGGAAACGAGGAAAAAAAGGAAATCTCACGACCAAAATAAATAAAAAAGGGAAAGAAAAGAAAACCGGCATGGTCCCTTACTGCAATATTTATCGATTAATAAATCGATTCGTGCCTCGTAATCTTTTACGGTGCCGATATCATATTTGTCTTCTGCAAATACCGTCTTATATTTCTCTATAATACCTTCTATTTGACCTCTTTTCTTGTCCTAAATGGCTAACCTTTATCTGAAAATCTCCATGAATGTGCTCATTAAAGTTTATTGAGTATGGTTCTATCTTTCCTTCTGCTGTTTTTATAATCTTTTATCGATTGTGCTATCTATCTTTCTCGTATCCATATTCTTTTTTTTTTCTTTCCCAGATTTATTGAATCTCTCTTTCTCCCCTTCTCTCTTCTTAAACCAACAAGACTCTTCTGGGTGATATCTCATGCCCTATTCAAACTTTCACAGTTTCTGCATGGCTTCTTCTCTTCAAATTTCTTTCTGCACTCGACTTTATCTTCTTTCTTGCAATGTTGTTTTTATTTGTCCAACTTTCGCATTTTCTAATTTCATTGAATAATTCAGTCGAGTCTTTACATTCCTTCTTGTCTATTTTATTCCTTATAAACTCAGGCGAGCCTGCTGCTATAAGCATTATTAAGGTGCTTGAACTTATATCTTTATCCATATCTAATAATAATCTCTCCTTTTTCATAGCATACTCAATTAGTAAACCCCCTTTGTATCTAAATGATATAGCGTACATCCCTGTGCTCCATCCCTGGTCTGGGAAAGTTTCTAAAAATCTATTCTTCCATGCAGACCATTTAGCATCCACTGTCAACTCTGTCAGCGTTGCACCGTGCCAATCCAGACACGCCCTATCTAAAAATAATCTCAATACCTCGATCCTTGTGCTGTCTCCCATGATTTCAAATCGTGTGCATTCTTTCTCGAATATCTCTAATCATTGTTCAGCGTTTGAATGTTTACCGGTGAATTCTCCACCATAAACTTCTCTGCTATATTTTTCAAGTTTCGTTGGCTTTCATTCTTTTGTGTAGTTTGTTCTTACTTTTCCATTTTGTCTATTATCTCATCTAAGTATGTATCGTTACACATTACACTTTACGTTAAAAGAAAAAGGGAAGGAGAAGAAAGGAAAAGAAAAAAAGGAAAAATGGGAGCACGAACTGAGGAGAAAAAAAAAACCCTCAAGAAGAACGAACAGGAAAGACACCCAAACAAGAACAATAATGTTCCTGAGATCATGAACGGCAATACATGGATGAGGAGACAGGGCTCCCCTGTATTTCAGATCTTAAGGACCAAAGCAACACAACCAACCGCGGAAATATAAAAATCCCAAATAAGAACAATAAGGCCTTTAAGATCTCGAACGGTAATACATGGATGAGGAGACAGGGCTCCCCTGTATTTCAGATCTTAAGGACCAAAGCAACACAACCAACCGCGGAAATAGAAAAATCCAAAATAAGAACAATAAGGCCTTTAAGATCTCGAACGGTAATACATGGATGAGGAGACAGGGCTCCCCTGTATTTCAGATCTTAAGGACCAAAGCACCACAACCAACTGCGGAAATAGGAACATCCCAAACAGAAACAATAAGGCCTTTAAGATCTCGAACAGGGCTCCCCTGTATTTCAGACCTTAAAAGACCAAACCAACTCGAACAAACAAAGAAATGGGTCACAATAAAATGGAAAGAATAATAAACTGAAAAAAATAATAAATTGGAAATAATAAACTGGAAATAACAAATTGGAAATAGTAAATAATAAAATGGAAAACAAATACCCAAACAAAGAATACAACAGGGTCTCTGAGATCTGACGGTAATACATGGATGAGGAGACAGGGCTCCCCTGTATTCTAGATCTTAAGGACCAAAGCAACACAACCAACTGCGGAAATAGAAACATCCCAAACAGAAACAATAAGGCCTTTAAGATCTCGAACGGTAATACATGGATGAGGAGACAGGGCTCCCCTGTATTTCAGATCTTAAAAGACCAAACCAACTCGAACAAACAAAGAAATAGGTCACAATAAAATGGAAAGAATAATAAACTGGAAAATAATAAATTGGAAATAATAAACTGGAAATAACAAATTGGAAATAGTAAATAATAAAATGGAAAACAAATACCCAAACAAAGAATACAACAGGGTCTCTGAGATCTGACGGTAATGCATGGATGAGGAGACAGGGCTCCCGAGCATTCTAGACCTCACTGCACCGAAGTAACTCTAACAAACAAGGGAATTTAACTCTAAAGGCAATTTATTTACAAATGGAAATTTATAACGAAGGAAATAACAACAAACAGGTAAACAAACGGGGGGACCCAAAAGGTCCCCCAAAAGCAACAAACTTAAACAAGGAAGACAAACCTGAGAATGGGGTAACCCGAGGACGCTGGTCACGTCCAAAAACTCAAATCAGCCACAACTCCTGGTGCGACTGGAGCCCTCCACACAAACCCAACCCGCGGCAGGCTCGGCAGGTGAAGACCGCATGGAAACAATATTTCGGTCTATTCCGAAATTTAGTTGAAGTCGGATCGGATCCGAAGTTGATTATATATATAGATATATATAGCTTCTCCCCAACGAAATGTGTATCGCGGCCCTAGAAACTTGCAAACCCACATAGAGTCACAGATTAGGACCTAACCTAGCCTAAGGGGTGTCGAGTAAAAGGGGGTAAATTCCAGATTAGCTGGAAATAGAGGGAGCATAGGAAGTAACACTCAAGATGCACGAGATGGTTTTGTGGTGAAGAGGGGGGGCCAAAAGGGCAGGTGTGGCAAACCTGCAGGTCCGAAGGTGAAAAGGTCCGACGTCCGCCACGAGCCGTAAAACGCTCAAAAACTCTCAAATACTAGGTAGAATGGCCTTTCATCAATGACGACCGTCCCTGACTAGTAGATCGACCACCCTGAAAGTTGCCCGGGCTATAAAAAGCAGGGTCTGGAGATCGAACGCAGTGGTTATTTGCAACCCATAGCGGGCCGAGGACCGGAACCGCCAATAATGAAACTAGCGTAAGCTGGTGTGCGGTCAGGAAGTGGGGAGTGCCGATCACTCCTCCCCGGTCAATTTACTTACTACTACTACTACTACTAGGTTAGGTTAGGTTGGGGGTCGCACTTGTGTTGTCACAGAGTGAAGACGTGTCCATAACGGCTCCGCGCTTGTGATTTGCAAAGAGTGATATAAAAGCTCAAAAAGTATAAAATTTGGTGATAGGTAAGTTCGTTTAATAATTTTACATAATAGTTCAAAAAATTACAAATAAAAAATCGGTACTTTATTAGTTATTAACAACCAAAGTTTTCAAGTGGCCACCACCGGTGGCAATTTCAAATCCGAAGTGATCTCGATCGCTAAAAGGACTATTACAACGAAAATAACTCGCCCACAGGGCCCGCAAGGCTCCGTAGGGCACATAAACAAGAGGCATTACCTCTAATCTTGAAATCCGGTAGTTAAATAACCTGGAAAGTGTAGAAAAGTAACATCCGAAATCTGACGGGTGTAACGGTAAAGAGGTCAGAAAAGACTACAACCGCAAAACTACTGTCCACCCAGCTGGAGATAAAATAAGAAAGAGTCTTTAATTCTAAATAATCCCCCCCCCCCCCCGAAATATTACAGGTATAAATAAACAGCAATAGGGCCCGATCAAACCCACCTTCCGACCCGCTTTATTACATTAAATAAAAATCAACACCTCAAAAGCAGGAGTAGCGGTCAATACATTGCCCGCACTATCAGCCGGAGCGGTGTCTTGAATTCACGAATTTATTAT
The DNA here is from genome assembly GCA_963966675.1 of Lasioglossum calceatum. Classification (NCBI taxonomy): domain Eukaryota; kingdom Metazoa; phylum Arthropoda; class Insecta; order Hymenoptera; family Halictidae; genus Lasioglossum; species Lasioglossum calceatum. The sequence goes on from CAXAAD010000126.1 coordinate 269,322, forward strand.
AATTAATAACACTCTTCGTAGCAATAAGATAGTCACCCTAGAATAGATAAGTTAGATTATTAAACTAGAGGGATATTGTTGCTCGCTCGCGAATAGGGTTGTTGTTGCTCACTCGCTTCGCGAGTTCGCGGTTCGCGGGTACGACTGCTCTTGCGAGATGGTTATTGGTACTCATGGCTAGTAGGGTCTACAGCTATTAATGTTTCATATTTGGTGTGTGACTCTTGGAGAGTCACACAAAGAACTTCCCGATTCGTTAGTTGCAGAATATTATTTATTATCATTATTTAGTGTACATTTTAAGAAGATTATACGTTTTCAGGGAAGTTCAATAGTTTTCTACTTATCAAAATGTTTGCTATATGACGTCGCATTAAACCAACATCGTATGCTCGTTGCTCGCTTGGTTCCCTGTAATAGCATAGTAATGTTGCAAAATAAATCGCAAATGCTCCACAATCAAACGCATTGTTTTGATATTGTACTCTGTGAAATATATATTTTTTCTTATATTTATACAGGGCATTCAGGTAATCTATTACATCATGGTTCAAATGATTAGCATTAAAACTATCATATATGTGTACATTTCCGTTATCATCAGATCTTGTGCAAATCCAATGTCCTACTACCTTTTTTCCAATTTCACCAGTGTATATTATCTGAATATTCGTCTCATGTTCTGGGATCTCTTGTAAATTACTCAAAAAAGCTCGAACGTAATCAGTATCTTGAGCAAAGTTGTATATTCCACGCTCGTTTAGATTTCTGTTCATAATTTCGTGAAATAAATTAATATGTTTATCTCGTAAATAACAATCAGGTTTTATGACTTCTTTACATACGGCTGTTTCTAAAGCATAGTTTAATACATCAATCGATGCAGCTGGACAGTCGTTATAAAAAAGTACAAACCTATGTACGTCGAAAAGTTAGTAGTTCAGGAGATATTCAATTTAAATAATGCTAAAACCCCATTACTATCGTACTAAGACGTTACAATATTAAGTAAACGTTAATGTCTGTCAACGGTCCGTTCTACCGATGAAACGACGTACGTAGTTTGTTGAATAAAAATTTGCAGGTAACAATTCGTTTTGAATAGATTGTATTATCAATGGTTGTAATATAAATTAGTTTACACACTCATTAATATTCTTTGAAAAGGTATTGTCGGCAGTAGCGATGATTAACCCACTCTTGCATTGGAATAACTTTCGATTATTCCACGGGGTAAAATTAGCATCAGTTTAAAAAAAAATTTTTTTTTAATTTAAAAAAAAAATTAAGAAAAAAATTTTTTTGTAATTGCGTTTGTTTATTCGATGGAAAATGTCCATCCTCTCGTATAAATTGCATTGTTGAATGAACTTCTTTCGAAAAAAGCTAAAAAAACTAAAAAACTACTTGACCAAAATGGACCAAAATCTAATCAGCTCTAAGTTACAGCGGGGCACATCGATTGCATCATTCATCATTCTGATCGCGTTGTTACTTTTTCCGAAAACGTTAACGAAAAATTTGATGACATACAAACGGCCATACGCACACACACACACACACACACACACACACACATACGAACATTTTGCTGAAAATAGTCTAAAATGACTCCAATGACCATGAAACGTGAAGATCTGCTAAAAAATCGATTTTCGATTTTCGGGGTGATTACAATAACTTCCCTATAAAATCGGGAAGTTAATAATAAAGCACACAAGCACTCGAAAGCGTTCTCAGAAGGAGGAAAGATTGTAGGTTAGGAAATCTGTCAAATTTCCTCAATCGGGTATTCCTGATCAATTCAGTACAATCTCAATTGTATCTAAAGAGAACAGTCTAGTAATAAGTGAACACAATCAATCAATACAAGAGGAGCACAGAAGCGCATGAGATAGAAGAAATCAGGAAGAGGAGCACAGAACCGTACGCGGAGGCAGCCGAAGAAGATAAACCACAGCATAGGACTAACAACCAAGCAAACCAGCAGAGTTGTAATAGCATCATAGGAAGCCTGGTAGCTAAATCGGAATTAGGAACCCAACAGAAGAAGAAAGAATAAAACAGAAGAAACAACAAAAACATTAGATAGAAATCATGGAAGATACTGGAGGCACAGGATCCAATATAAACAAGATTAGACAAATTATACAAAGTTCGCTCAGCGATGAGAGTCTTCAAATCCTCTCGGACAGCATGCTCCCAAATGAAATCGCAGACCTAATGAGCTCTACCATCCGACAGGCAAAAGAAAACCTCCCGGAGATCAGACTCACCCGTATAGACAAACAGGAACAATTATCGTTCAGCAAAGCTGACTCAATACGGGAGTCAGACACAGATCAGGAGAATATGGAAATGGAGGGCTTCACAGATACCGAAGAGAAACTGAAGAAAATCGACAACCCTACAAACAGACCACAGTCTCCGGCTAGCGCAATATCCCCTATACTTAAAAGTTCTGGGATTAAACAAAACGTAACTAAGAAAACAGCTAGAATCACAAAGGAGAAAACATACCAGCAACCAATAGCCAATTTAAGGATGGAATTGGAAAAATTCAACGAGGGAAACACAGAACCAAAGAAAGTAACTTCCAACAACCAATCGACTTCGAGGAAAGGAAACGATAACAACGAGACTGACACGGAAACAGCAATGGTACACCAAGAAGAGAACACAGACGATATCATCAAAGCATACGAAGCAGGAACTGGACACATCTACCGGAAAAAATACCCCCGCCTAACATCTATAACTGCTGAAACAGACGAAGAGAGGGCATACAAGATGCGAAACTACGACGTTAACGAAAACGTCACCACCGTTATGAACTCCTTATATTCCATCCAAAGAAACATGCAAGCGCTGGAACAAGATATAAAGAGATCAAACAATATTAGGAAAAACACTAAAATGTTAACAAACATCACAGTTAACGAAGTGAACGAAACCCTAAAACAAACAACGAAACTACTGAACACACTGGAGGCACAAGACCAAGAAGTGAGATTCATAATAGAGAATAAACAGAAACAAGTAAAGAGACTACTAGATCTCTCAGCAGAGATCAGAACAATCAACGAAAACAGACTAGAAAAGACCAAGAGAAAGAGGGACTCCCCGACGGACGGTAGAGTAACCCATAAAATAATAAGGAGCCTACAGGAAACAGGAACTAGATATACAGATACAGACGACAACGAAGCCACTTCCACTAACAGAATGCAGACACGCATAAAACCAAGGAAATACACGAAAACGGAAGCTTCGAAGATCACAAATAAGTACCTTTTCAGTCAACCGACACGCAATGGAGGAACTACTTCTAACAGAGAATCAGACACAGACTCAGTCGCACCTATCAAAACAATAAATAACAACCAGATCAAAATCTCATGGGCTGATGTAGCCAAGAAGTCAACGCCCACCACTCCAGAAGGGACAGAACAGAAGAAAGCAAAACAAACGAAGAAACTCGAGATACAGGCCTCTAAGAGGAACAACGCAATTATAATTAACACTAAAATAGGAACCACCGACGGCAAGAACAAAGATGGAAACGACAAAGAAAAGAGTAAAACATTCGCAGAGATCCTCACAGGCCTCAAAAACAAGAAGACCCTCGATCCCAAGGTAATTACAAACGTCAGAAAGACAAGAGAGGGAAATCTTCTTTTAGAAGTCACAGCGGACGCAAACGTAGACCAAATTAGAAACCAAGTGGAGGCAGCCACAGATAAGCTGTACCCAGTGATTAAAAAGACACAAAACACGACAATAGAGATAGACAGTGTAGAACCCTCAATCACTGAAGAGGAGATTCAGAAGGAACTACACGAATACTTAGAGATGAAAGGCAACCCTACAGACGTCAGAATCATCAAAAAATACACAAACTACAACGGACTACATAAATACATCATCAGATTCCCCACCCCGGACAGAAAGATAGACCTGGCAAGCAAAGATAGGCTGAGACTAGGATTCTCTATCGTCAAAATAAAGATCCTTCCCAACATCAACAGATGCAACCGATGCCATTCACTTGATCACCACACTACAAACTGCAACAAGGCCGCAAACTATATAGTCTGCCGTAAGTGCAGCGAAGAAGGCCATCTTATGGAAAAATGTAAAAATGCTTCAAGCTGCAGACTCTGCAAGGAAAATGGTCTCCCTCTGAATAAATGTCAGCATGTTACGGGCTCTTTAAACTGCCCGTCATACAAAGAGCACGTAAAGAATCTTTAGGCGGCAACCAGACGCCTGATCCTTCACACAGACCTCGCGAAGATCCTATGAACAAAAGAAAGCAAAATAAGGAAAAGATCAGTATGAACATTCTACAGATAAACCTAAATCATACTTACTTAGCCACGAATATGCTGGAGAAGAGGCAACTCCACCACAACTACGACCTCATTATGGTGACAGAACCGACGCCGAACAACAACAAATGGATATACAGCCTCAAGCGTAACGCAGCCATCCAAATTGGCTTCCGACAAGTCCTCTGGCATTACTCGGACCTAGATAAAATCGAAGACAACTGGGTCTCAGTCACAATCAACAATATAGATTTCTACTCAGTTTACATCTCGCCTAACATCAGACTGGAAGAATTTATCAGCATTACGGATAAACTCTTCCTCTCTCTGAAAAACTCGAAAAATCCTTGCTTGGTAACAGGAGACTTTAATGCGCACTCTCCCGACTGGGGCGACAGAAAACTCGATAACAGGGGCAAAACTCTAGCACTCGCCATCTACGAGAACAACTACGTAATCGTCAACACCAAAGGAGACTACACTTTCAGCAGAAGAGGCAGTCACTCGAAAATAGACCTGGCCTTCACCACAACTCAAATAGCCAACAAAATCGCCCGCTCAAACACACTGCAAGATCACTCGGAATCAGACCATCTATATATTGAACACGTTCTCTGGTTGAACCCCCCAGAACACAGAAAAGGGAAAAACCAAAACCTAATGAAAACGACTTGGAAGCTCAACGAGAAGAACAGAGAAAAATTCATCAAGGCCCTCAACAACAACCTTCAAACAGAGCCTCAACTTCAGCAGTTCAAGTCCCGAGTCTACAGCGCAGATCACAATATATTCAACGCACAAATCACTGAACTCCCAACAACTATAAAAAATATCGACTCAGCAATTAACACACTCCAGAACAAACTACTTCAAACCTGTAAGCTTGCATTACAGAAATCAAAGCTTTTTTCCAATAAACCGGAACACCACTGGTGGAATTCAGAAATAAAAAATCTACGGGCACAGTCAAACAAGAAGAGAAGAATCTTCGTAAGACTCCTGGCAAAAAGGAAAGATAAAAATCACCCTGAGGTGCTACAAGCGAGAAAAACTCTGTTCTCAGCCAAGGCGAAACTGTAGAGTGCAATCAAAAAAGCGAAAATCAAAATATGGACAGATTTCATTACCACGCTCAACCAGGACCCCTGGGGGAAACCATACAAGGTCATAAAGAAAATGATAAAGAAAAATCCACACCCGCCTACGATCACAAGACAAACAGCAACTGAAATAATCAACACGCTATTCCCGACGGACGACGAAGAGGAAAACCTACAAAGAAACCTCGAGAACATGATCTACCCTGAGACACTAGCTAACACCCGTAAACCTGCAAACCACATCACCCTTCCAAATGGCGACACCTTATCAGTAACCTCGCAGAAGACGGAAAAATACCAACCTATCAGTGAATCGGAGATAATCGACATCACCAAAGCGTTCAACAACAAGAAAGCCCCCGGCCTTGATGGAATCACTGCACCGATATTCAAAGAGACAGTTCGGAATAACACAGCAATGGTCACCAACATTCTAAACGTCTGCAGGAGAGTAGGGTACTTTCCCACAACATGGAAAGAACAAAAACTGCTACTGATTAAGAAACCGGACAAACCAGACGGTCTCCCAAACAGCTACAGACCTCTTGCAATTCTCAACAACTGGTCGAAGCTACTAGAGAAGAGTATTAGAAGAGACATCGAACAACACCTTGAGAAAAACCCTCTCCACAGAAATCAATTCGGATTCCGGAAAGCCTCCAGCACGATTCATGCTATCACAGAGGTTACAAAGATAAAAGAGATCGCTACGAAAAAACATCACTTCGTCATCCTGGTGGCACTAGATGTTAAGAATGCTTTCAACTCTATCACTTGTGTTCGCGATCGAATCGCGCAGCGCGACGCGCCGTTCTTCGTCACGTCGTGACGTCATCAAGCGATCGCGACCTCACGCGAAGCGAGTCCTCGGCTCGCGCTCCGACGGCGGGTTTCGACAGGATCACGCGACATGGATCCACCAATCATCGATCCTTCATCATCGCATGATTCTCCGGAACCAATCCTCAAACGACACCGCTCTGAGGGATCGCCGAATCCCCGAAAACGGACCCGAATTCTCGGGAACCGCTCAGTATTCCGTTGATTCTTCACCTACACGCGCCTACTTTCTGTACGATCACGGAATACAGCTACCAAGTCATTCGCTCTCTGTACAATTTATTCTCGTTCTTAAAGTTGTGACGATCTCATGTGACGCGAGACACGTTCCCCCACGCGAGCGAGCGGGACCGCGACACGAGCCCGCGAAACGAGAGCGCGACGCGCCGGTTACCGCGGCGGCCGCGAGGTGGCCACCGCGACGTCGCGGTTTCTCGCAAGAGAAAGTCAGCCGGGGCGGTATAAATACCGCCCATCGACACCAGTAAGTTGTTCTGAGCCAAAGCATGACCAGAGGTGGTAATTCCACACCTGGCCAAGTGATAAGCACTGAACAATCCTCCACCTATCCACCATTCGCTAGTCCAAGGCTCGAGCTTCGAAAGAAACCGGGAGACCCTTCCGCGAGATACGAAAGTAGCCGCACGCCCCAGCTGCGAAAGCCGCGGGACATCCTTTTCTCGAGACGCGAAAGCTTCCGGGGCTCTATCGGCTCGAGTGTCGAAAGACACCGGGAATCCACAACGCTCAGCCGCGAAAGCTGCGAGCAACTTCCATCCTGCTTGCAATCACGCCCTCGCGTTCACGCCGATTAAACGCCGTCGAATATGTAGTTGTTGCGTTCCTCTCGAAATGTCCTGCGCCGGTAAACGCCTTGCGAACCACCGATGGTCCGTCGATAGTCATATAATATAAAATGTCTTGCGTTAATTATTAAGCCGCCTTGCGTTAATTATTAAGCCGCCTTGCGTTAGTCATTAAGCCGCCGTGCGTTAATTAATAACCCGTCTCGCGTTAGGTAATAAGCCGTCCTGCGTCTCGCGCGATCCTGTACGCGCACCGCCAGTCCGTCTCCGCCTTAGCCGGTAAACCAGTCCGTAACTACCAGTGTCAAAATAGACCTATGTACATATCGAAATATATCTATCTATCCTTTCGTTGGCCAGAGGCCGAAATAAAGTATAATTTGTGTCACTCTCCGCCGTATTCATTCGTGGCTCGAAGAACCCTGCACGACCGACTGAGTCGGCCTTCTCCCAACCGGAAACCGTCACAAAGTCAAATACAGTCCACTTGCATATCCGACTAAATTCAGTGTCGTGCGGTTGTCCGCTTAATTTTCCTTCTCGCACAGCGCTGTGCGTTCCCCGGCTCCTATTCAAACCAACCACGAGGCCGTAAGCTCGGTCCGTTACAAATTGGTCCTTCGAGCCGGATTAGAAGGTGAAAAGTTCGACCGCCGTCCATCCATCCACCATGGGCGACCTTCAACGACAAGCGATGCTTCAGCGGAAGATCCTTCGGACCGTGGCTAACTACAAGAAGATCGGGCAGGCTAACGTGACTTCAGCGAAGATCCTAAGCCGCCTCTCCACTCTCGAAGACGTGTGGCTCGCGTTCCAAGAAGGTCATCTCGCCTTGCTCGCCTCGACCCCTGAGGAAGAGCAACTCGACGAACCGTACTTCAAGGAGGAGCAGTTCGACGCCACGGAGGAAGCCTACCTTGTCGCCAAGGACTTCCTGCTTGAAGCCAAGGCAGCCCTGGAACCACAAGTAGTGAGTCAACCTCAATCTCCGGGCGATAAAGGCTTCGCCTCGATCGTCAAGTCGTCATTAGATCTCACGCACTTACCTCACATTCCATTACCTCCATTCAACGGCGATTACGATGGCTGGGAAACCTTCCGGGACCGTTTTAAAGCCATGATCATTGCGAATCGCGATCTCTCAGATTCCACGCGCATGCATTATCTTGTATCTTCATTGACAGGCGCCGCTCTCGGTTCGGTAAAACATATATCTGTGACCGCCGATAAATTTTCCATCGCGTGGTCGACATTAACCTCGCGGTTCGAAAACAAGAGGGTACTAATTAAGAAGCACCTGTAAAATCTCATTGACCTACCGCAAGTTAACCGGGAATCCGCGAGCGAACTCCGCGCATTAATCGATCGCGCTAACGCCGCTGTAACGAGCTTGAAAAAGCTCGACCGTTCTCCGGAGCAGATCGGTGAGGACATGCTCGTTCATCTGGTCACCCAGAAACTCGACGCGACCACGTTGGAAAAATGGACCGCCTTTGCCGCGGAGAAATCCGACGTCTCGACGTTCAAAGGGTTGTCAACGTATATCGTGTCGCGCACGAAAGTTCTCGACGAAATCGCGTTGAACAATGTAAACGGTTCGAATGAGGATGCTACGAACTCAACCAGTCTTCACACGGCTACGACGAGCGAATTCACTCCGCGTCCAAATCAGGCCGTTAGCGTATCGATTCCCGGTTGCCCGCTCTGTCAATCGCGACATTATTTAGCCAGTTGTCGACTTTATTTAGCTGAATCTCCGAATAAACGTCGCGAAATCGTAATTCGGTTAAAGCGATGTCTTAACTGTCTCGGTTGACATTCAACCGCTGAATGTGGTAGTAAATACTCGTGCCGCTTGTGTCAACAACGTCACCACTCGTCACTACACCACGAGACGGATTCTCGCGCGATGACGTCATCTTCCTCGCTCCCGCGAACGGTGGCAACAAATCACGTCTCCGAACAATCCACACCGGTCGACGAATTTACTGTGACGTCTCTCCGCGCGTCAACGTCTCGCGGCGCCGCGTCACACGTGCTCTTAGCTACCGCGTGGATAAAAGTACGCGTCCCGTCAGGCCGGGAAGCCACTGTTCGAGCTCTGCTTGACCAGGGGTCCGAAGCGACTCTAGCATCCGAGAATTTAGCACAAATGCTTCAAGCGAAACGTATTCCGCGGAACGTTAAAGTGTCGGCCGTAGGCGGTGTTAACGTCGATGATGTCCGTTCAGTCATCGCTATACAAATTATGCCGGTATCGTCCACCACTCCGGTACTCTTCACGACCGCATTAGTATTGCACTCACTGACACAGTACCGCGCACAGACAATTCCGGATCCATCTGCGCTCCCGTATCTCGCCGATCTTCCGCTTGCCGACGCGGATCCCTCCACTCGTCATCCAGTAGACATCATCATCGGCGCCGATTTATTTGGAGATGTAATCCTCAGCGGACTTCGGAAGGGAATGCATGGGCAGCCCATCGCTCAACAGTCGATTTTCGGTTGGGTGATTTCGGGTCCTCTTCCGTCCCTTCCCGTCGATCCTCGTCCTTCACATAACCTCCTCAGCCATAATGTGACGATTCGTTGCACGGATCCCGAGAGTCCGATCGACACTCTCGAGGCGGAACTGCGGCGTTTCTGGGAGGTGGAGTGTATTCCTCGCGACACACCGCTCTTAACGGCGTCGGAACAACGGTGTGAAGAGCATTTTCGGGCCACACATTCGCGCACTTCAGACGGTCGTTTCCAGGTTCGACTCCCATTCAAGCAGGACCCGCCGTTCGATATCGGGCAGTCGCGACCCGCCGCGGAAAGAATGTATCGCTCGCTGAGTCGAAAGTTTCAAAGGAGCCCAGAACTTCTTCGGGAATACGCCGCGTTTATGAGCGACTACGAAGAACTCGGCCATATGGAACGCGTGCACACCGGTCCTCCACTGCCCATTCTTCCGGTATACATTCCGCACCATCCAGTTCTCCGGCCATCTAGTTCGACTACGCGGTCACGCGTGGTATTCAATGCCTCGGCATTGACATCAAATGGACGGTCCCTGAACGATTTTTTGCTCTCCGGGCCGAAGCTGCAGACGGATCTCCCATCCGTCATTCTTCGACGGCGACATCATCGTTACGTGTACACCGCGGATATTGCAAAGATGTATCGTCAAATCTTAGTAGATCCTCGGGATACAAGTTTCCAACGAATCCTCTGGCATACGTCCCCATACCAGGCTCCTCATGAGTTTACGTTGCGCACCGTCACATACGGGATGACGTGCGCTCCATTTCTCGCACTTCGCGTCCTCAAGCAACTCGCGTCCGCCGAAGGCGCGGATTTTCCACTCGCGAGTCCGATTCTAAAAGAACAAATTTATGTCGATGATGTATTATTCGGCGGTGATTCACTCGACACTGTTCGCACTCTTCGCGATCAGCTCACTGGGCTCCTCCGCCGAGGTCATTTCGACCTCCGAAAATGGGCAAGTAATTCTCCTACACTCCTGCAGGACATCGACCCCGCCAATCATGGGCTAGCTTGTTCAAAAGACCTCACCGTGGACGACAATGTAAAGGTACTCGGTGTATCTTGGAACCCGTCGCGCGACCAATTTATAATTCACATTGCGTTGCCGTCGGTTCCCCCGCGTACTAAACGTTCGATCCTTGCGACTATCGCAAAATTATACGTCCCGTTGGGTTGGGTCACCCCGGCAACTATCACCGCCAAAATATTTATGCAAACGCTATGGCGTCGTCAACATAAATGGGACGACCCCCTCTCGGCAGACCTTCCCACTCAATGGGAAACTATTTACTCGGGTTTGCTACAATTACACGAGCTTAGTTTAGCCAGATGGACTGGCCTGCTATCAAGTGCCCATACCGTCGAACTTCATGGGTTTTCAGACGCCTCCTCCTACGCTTATGCCGCGGTCGTGTACTTAAAGGTCATCGCTCGAGACGGCACGGCCGTGATATCCTTGCTCACTGGAAAGTCAAAGGTCGCGCCGATTGCTCCTATCACCATTCCGCGACTCGAATTGTCTGCTGCCTTACTCTTAGCTCGTCTCATGGAATTCGTCCGTCCATCGCTGGGGTCGAGATCAATCTCCTGCTACTGCTGGACTGATTCGTCCATCGTGCTCGCCTGGCTTCGCGATCATCCATCGCGATGGAAAACTTTCGTCGCACACCGAGTCCACGATATTTAATGTCGCATTCCCGATGCCGAGTGGCACCACGTACCCACGTCCTGCAATCCGGCCGATTGCGCATCGCGGGGTTTGATCGGTTGTAACGGTCCGATTTCGCAGTGCCCGTAGCTCAGGAGTTCACCAGGGTTCGTGAGGGGTGAATGAATAAAGAGACGGCGAAATCGGGTAAACGAAACTAAACTTTATTCTCGCCTCTGGCGATAGTATCAAATAGACAAACCAAAAATAACGATATTTGCAGGCCGACGAATCACGGCCGCACTTCTAATAACAATGATTAAATAATAATACGCGGTTTCCCCGAGGGGTCGTTGTTCGGCCTCACACGTCGGTCCTCGGCCCGGTCGACGTAGGTTCCTCGGTCTGCAATTAGATACCGGAGAGATACAATTTAGCCGCGGCGTAGCCGCGGGATTAGAGAAAACGATCAGTCGATCGGACGCTTATTTTCTACGCGGGATGCGGTACGGTTACCGAGTCGGTTGGCCGCGGATGGCCCGGATCGAGTAGGCGACGCGCGGACGCGGTGTATGACGGGTCTAGGCCGCGCGGGGCCTGCCCGAATTCTCGCACGGAACAGGGAGAGAAGGGACACGGCCGGAGATCTCGGTTCGGCGTGGCGTGGGCGCCGCGGCGTTCTCTTAGAAGCACCTAGGAGATAAGCCACGGACCGTACGTGTCTCAGAAGCACCTGAGAGATTCGTACTCGCCGTTGCCGTGTCGTCTCGAGGTCCACCCGCGTGGGTTCGACGAGCGGACAGGGCCGGAGGCCAGTCGGTCCGTGCTGGACGGTCGGAGAACCGAGTGGTGCCGCAACTCTCTCACAGAAGCACCTGTGGGACGAGTTACGGTCGCACGCACCTCAGAAGCGCCTGAGGGGATTCGCGCCCACCACCGCGATACGACGGGTCCAATCCAGCCCGGGTGCCGGCGCGGCGATTCCGGAACGTCGAGGACGTGTTGGGGAGTCGTCTCCTGGAGCAGTGATCCCAGCCTGCGTTCTGGTCGGAGCGCAACCCAGCGGTGCTGTTTGCCCTGAGAAGGGCTGGCACGATCCGGTGATCACGAGAGCGGCTCCAGGCGGACTCCGCTTATTCTACGTTTCGGTACGGCTTATATAGTCCGCGAGAGCGCGGACCATGGAGAGTGCTCCTCGTGGTCGAGCGGCGGCATCGCTCCCTGATTGGCGCGCGCCTGGTCTCGGCGGTGATTGGCGCGCGCCCGTGTCGAGAACGTCTATAAATATATGTCGCGCGCGGTGTCTCCTCATTCACGCGATGCTTACGCGACGAGGTGAGGCCTCGTCGCACGGTCATGAATTACGCGATCATCCGTTGTGGTGGAAGGGTCCTCAGTGGCTAAGCTTACCTCGACGATGTTGGCCTTCCGATCCGCCCCCGCCCACCACCGAGGGCCCTCTGGCGGAGGAAAAATGCACTGCTGTGCACGTCTGCTCGCAATCCGCTCCCTGGGATCTCGTTTCTCGCTTCTCGTCATGGGCAAAATTAATCCGAGTCACCGCGTACATCTTCAAATTCGTTAACGCCCTTCGCGCCCGAAAAAATAACTGTCCACCGAGATCCTCCAACGGTAGCGTCGTCGTGTCAGTCAACGATTGCGCGACCGCTCGCATCTTCTGGATAAAATACATCCAACATGAACTCTTCCCAACCGAACTTGAAGCTCTCACTCACGGCCGGTCTGTATTCACCAAAAGCTCAGTCGTTTCCCTTTACCCCTTTGTCGACAGGGAGGGCGCACTTCGTGTGGGAGGGCGTCTTCACAAGGCTCTGATTCCCGTTGCGCAGAAACACCCCATCCTGTTAGCCGCTCATTCGTTAGTCGACTTAATCATCTCCCAAGCTCATCTTCGAACGTTGCACGGAGGTTTACAGCTTACCTTAAGTACACTCCGTCGCGAATTTTGGATATTACGCGCGCGATCTCTCGCCAAACGCGTCATTCACCGATGTGTGATCTGCGTACGCGAACGAGCGAAAGTTCCGGAACAGCTCATGAGCAGCTTGCCCGCCGCGAGAGTCAATTCCCCTTCTCGGTGCTTTGCACATTGTGGCGTTGATTATGCCGGCCCAGTTCAGGTACGTGCGTCTGCTGGCCGAGGCATTAAAACCCGTAAAGCGTACATCGCACTCTTTATCTGTTTAGCCAGTCGCGCAATCCATTTGGAACTCGTCGGAGATTACTCTACCCCAGCGTTTTTAAATGCGTTTGATCGATTCTGTTCGCGGCGTGGTCTTCCGTCCGACATGTACTCCGACAACGGTACGACTTTCACCGGCGCCAATAATGAACTGGCTCGTGCGTACCGCGCAGCTTTACGAGACCCTAATTTTCAAAGTAATTCGGCGTATGACAAGGTCTCGTGGCATTTCATTCCCCCGGCCGCGCCACATTTCGGTGGATTGTGGGAAGCCGGTGTGCGCAGCGTGAAACACCATTTACGCCGCGTATTAGGCGATCGCATGCTTTCCTTTGAAGAGTTCGCGACTCTTCTGTGTCGAATCGAGGCTTGCTTCAATTCGAGACCGATTGCCCCCCTCTCCGACGCGCTAGACGACTGCGAACCGTTGACTCCGGGGCATTTTCTCATCGGGTCAGCGCTGACCACTTCCCCGGAACCATCCGTTCTGCACCTCAACGAAAATCGACTGTCGCGCTGGCAATTAGTTCGCCACAAAGTCGAACGTTTTTGGAGATTATGGCAATCCGATTATATCAACACTCTCCAACAGCGTAGTCGATGGCGACAAACACGAACCCCGTTGGAACTCGGACAACTAGTCCTAATTCGACATCCGACGTCTCCTCCATGCAAATGGAAACTTGGTCGCGTCACACAGCTCCACCCTGGTTCGGATGGGCTCACCCGTGTCGTCACGGTACGTACCGCTCAATCCGAGTTCCAACGACCGATCGTGCAGCTCTGCGCTATGCCCGTGCTCAGTGCATCGGCCGCAGACTAGAGCGCCTCTAGGTCTCGCGACCTTCATTGTAAATAGCCGTACTTTTTGTAACTGTTAGTCTTTAAGCTCTTGCGTTTTAATAAAGGTCAAGCTGGAATGCGCTCTTGCTCCTTCCGCGCGACGTCAGCTGCGTTCGACTTTCCGTCAGCGTTACCTTACCCCCTCCATTCATGGCACGGTTTTGAAATCAGGATTTCAAGGCGGGCGGTATGTTCGAGATCGAATCGCGCAGCGCGACGCGCCGTTCTTCGTCACGTCGTGACGTCATCAAGCGATCGCGACCTCACGCGAAGCGAGTCCTCGGCTCGCGCTCCGACGGCGGGTTTCGACAGGATCACGCGACGTGGATCCACCAATCATCGATCCTTCATCATCGCATGATTCTCCGGAACCAATCCTCAAACGACACCGCTCTGAGGAATCGCCGAATCCCCGAAAACGGACCCGAATTCTCCCGAATGAATTGTACAGAGAGCGAATGACTTGGTAGCTGTATTCCGTGATCGTACAGAAAGTAGGCGCGTGTAGGTGAAGAATCAACGGAATACTGAGCGGTTCCCGAGAATTCGGGTCCGTTTTCGGGGATTCGGCGATTCCTCAGAGCGGTGTCGTTTGAGGATTGGTTCCGGAGAATCATGCGATGATGAAGGATCGATGATTGGTGGATCCACGTCGCGTGATCCTGTCTAAACCCGCCGTCGGAGCGCGAGCCGAGGACTCGCTTCGCGTGAGGTCGCGATCGCTTGATGACGTCACGACGTGACGAAGAACGGCGCGTCGCGCTGCGCGATTCGATCGCGAACAACTTGGAAAGCGATCAGAGAAGCACTCGACAACAGGAAATTTCCCTCAAGCCTATAGAAACTAATATACAGCTACCTCACAAACAGGAAACTGGTATATTCGCCTACAAACGACTCGTACAGGATAATACAACCAATATACCGAGGAGTCCTCCAAGGATCCATCATCGCACCAACACTATGGAACATAGTGTACGACGAAATATTTCAGCTGAAACTGTCTAAAACTGCTACCATCATCGCTTATGCAGACGACGTGGCTCTTCTGGTAACACACCGCAACCTCGAGAAAATCAGAGAGGACATAAAACAAAACATCGATACGATAGAAAACTGGATGGCGACAAAAGGGCTCGAACTAGCCAGACAAAAAACGGAAATCGTGACCCTAAATAGAAAAAGAATACCGATACCTTTGGAATTCCAACTAAACGTTGACGTAAAGATTGCGACAGCTGACTCGATCAGATATCTCGGCATCTACCTAGAAAAATATAACTTTTACTTCACTCATGTCGAGAAAGCCACAATGAAAGCCACAAATACTGCTCAATACCTTGCTCGTCTGATGCCAAACATTGGCGGCCCAGGACACAAAGCCAGATTCCTATACTATTTTGTATTCGAATCTATAGTATTATATGCCGCTCCTGCCTGGAAAAAAGCAACATCAGTTATGAGAAACAGGAAAATGTTACTGAACGCGCAGAAAATTGCATTAACAAAAGTACTGAGAGCCTACAGAACTACTCCGCTCATATACCTAAATGTGATATCTGGGCTTCCAAACATAATAGATATCGTACAAGAAAGATACGACCTGGCAGTATGGGAAAACGACTTTCTAAATCCCACAACAGATGATGAAACGGCAAGCGAACCAACAGCTCGGGGACCCAGACAAAGAATCTCCTCGAACACCTTGACGGAGACCAACAGACGTAACGCCGCCAAACAGGACATCCTGAAAATAGAACAGAAATATAAGAGAAAGGAACTCCGCACCGCAATCAACCGAAACCTACAAGAACTATGGTCCAGCAATTACAGCGACAAACTCCTCTTCAGCTGGATACCGGACATCGGTGCATGGCAAAATCTGAAAAGAGACAACATCAATCACTTCACTATGCAGATCTTCACAGGCCACGGTATTTTCGGGTCTTATCTGCACAGAATACAAAAACTTAGCAGTAATATATGCTGATACGGCTGACCCGAAATCGACGATCCAGCCCACACGATCCTACGATGCACCAAATGGACGGATATTCGCAACCAGTTTGCCTCTAACCACTGCATCACGGAACCCTATGATATCAATAAAATATCATCAGCCATACATAAGTCAGATACGGCGTGGAAGGATTTCCAAGCACTATGCGTCGCCATTCTGAAAGACAAACAGGCTACGGAGATTGACAGAGAAAAGAAAAACAGAGAAAGATCTAAATCCCAACAATCTCAAATCACGCAGCAACAATCACAGAATACACAACAACAGCTTCACAATAATCAGCAACAATCCAGTCACTTACATCAACAGACACACAGTACCCAACCTTCGACCATCAACGAGCAAGAACCTTCGACGTCAAATTCCCAACGGACACAGACCAGCACAGGAACACGGTCAGCTTCAAATCAGAAGACAAGAAGAAAATACCTATATGAAATATATGTAAACCCTACAACCGCAAACACCCAACAACAGCCTCAAAATCCACAGCAACAAACAAATATCCCAACACAACAACAATCACAGAGTTCTCAACAACAAACTACTAACAATCCACAACAATCACGGAACACCCTACAGACTCCACTAAATAGCTCCGCGAACAGGACATCACCGCCCTCAAACAATAGGAGGAAATTCCTATACGAAATTCACAAGCCTAAGAGATAATTTGCAGAACCCGACAACTAGGTTAGGTGAAACACTACACATATCGAACAACGGAGACAACACTGAACACATCACCAACACGCACTGATCATCACTTCGAACCTCGAATACACGTACCGACACCACAACGCAGCCACTGCTTTATTCTTTATTATTTACCGAGCAATAAATAATATACGGGTAAAGCACGTGCGAGCAGAAAAGATATTTCGGAAACAAGATGGCGAACCTGACACTAAGGGGAACCCTCATGGAAACGAAACATCCGCGAACCAACGAGAGACCAGAAGTGACTCCCGATCAAAATTCCCAGAACCACCATAGAGACAGCACTTGTAGTTCAGACATCAGCTAGAATCACGAAGACACTGTATACTAGACGCGAAATCAACCACAACGAACACTACACTCACACACGAGCCAACCACAAAGCAAACAGTTTATAAGAAAGCACTCTTAAGCAGAAATCACCGACACACACAAGCCATATACCAGCCGGAACACAGAGACACAACACAGAACGAAAACGGAGCAGCCGAATTTAGAAATCAATTCACATTCAGCACTAGACAAGAAACCACCGCAGACAACAAACAACGGAAACCGGAAACAAGATGGAGTGCCCCAAAACTAGGATAGCACTTGTACGGAAGGGAAGAAAGAAGAATCTAAGAAGAAGAAGAAGACGCAGAGTCAGTCAGCCCTAAAGAAGAAGAAGAAGACGTAGAGTCAGGTAGCCCAAAAGAAGAAGAAGAAGACGCAGAGTCCAACAAACAACGGAGGAAGCCCAGGTCAGACTGAAGTATAGTCTTCGGACAGTTCCGGTCTGACCTTCCCAATGGTGAGTGGAGGATTTCCAGTGTAGTGCGGCGGGGGCCTAGAGTTTTTTATAGTAATTAGGTTTTTTGATTCGCGAGTTTCGAAAAAGGGTCCAGGGACTATAAGTACTACTCTACCCTGTGTACGAATAATCTCTGGACAATAAAGCTTCGGGCCCCAAGTTCTCGGACTGGAGAATTTGGGCTTTGTTTTCCTCCGAACCATTAATTTCCGGACGGGAAAACCGCGGGCGGTAAATTTCCGGACTGGAGATTTTGAGTGGGAGAATTGCGTAATAGGGGGACATAAGCGACTAGTAAGATAGATTTCTGTGTAAACGAGAGAGAGGAATTAGTGTGTATCGTGAAAGTGTGAAAGTTCTGTTTTCAATTAAAGAAGGAAATTTGTTCAATCCTGTTGTTTTTTATTTAGAATAAGTTATAAAATAGATTTAAGGAAAGCGGATAGCTTAAGGAATCCGGGGGTTGACCCCGGTAAGTACTTTAAGTATGCCGGTGGAACACTCCCCTAAGGAGAAAGAAAAGGTAAGAGGTAGATCCCTGTCGTGCGGCGAGAATCTCTTGAAAGGGGATCCTAGCCAGGTACTTGAGACGACCTCGGGAATTAAGAGGAAAATAGGAGAGAATGAGGAAGGTGATTCAGATAGTTTAAAGGATCCGAATGAGTATGAAAAACAATTTTAGACGACGGGGATGAGGAGCAATCGGATAGGGAAGGAGTGAAGAGGCCGAAAAGGGAAGCGGAGAACGCGGAAATGGTAGGGCTGAAAAAGAAACTAGAGGAGATTAGCGTGGTGGTGAAGGCTGCCAATCGCAAAGCGGAATTAGTGAAGAACTATTGTAGGGACAACAGCTGCGTTAAAAGAACAACGTTAGAGGATGCTCGAAAGGTATTATCGAGCTTAGAGAAGGTTATAGGTATGCTGGCTGAAGCAGGTAATTCGATAGGAAATAGAATAGGATATGCGGAATCGAAAAGTAAAGAGACGCAGGTTTCTCCATCGCTAAAGGAGAGGTCGAGGGCTAATAATCTTGCGAACAAGGCCACGCAGAGTGACCAACCGGGCGAAGGGCCGTCGAAGGATAAAAGCGTAGAAGGGGCAAAACGGAAAGAGTCAGATTCACTAGGGAATAACCAGGGGTGGGTTAAGATAAACGACAAGGAAAGAAAAGAGTTAGCAAGGAGGGAAAAAGAGGAGAGAAAAAAGGCGGAAGAAGAAGAAAGGAGGAGGAAATTAGAGATAGAGAAGAAAGATAGGGAAGATAGCAGAAGACTGAATCCGCCACCCCCGAGACCGGAAGCTATCTTAGTCAAAGCGTCAGGGAACAAAACGTTCGCGGATCTCTTTAAAGATCTAAAGACGAACGCCGGGGATAAAATAGGGGGTATACAGACAATTAGGAAATCCAGGGGGGAGGTGATCTGTTAATCGAACTAAGGAAGGACACAAAGAGTAGTGATTTTGAGAAAATAGTCAAAGACTCGCTGGGACCTTCCCAACCAACGAGAAGATTGGTGCAAAGAATAACTTACGAGATTAGGGATATAGATCCGACGCTGGAAAAAGAGGAAATAAGGGCGGAGTTAGCGGCCAAGTTACAAGTTGCTGCTGATGAGGTCGAGATTAGAAATAAAAGATTCGGTTACGGGGGCACATGCACGGTAATAGCTTCCCTCCCCAAAGCGATTGAGGGCAGGTTAATAGAAGGAAGTAAAATCTCGATCGGATACACACTCTGTAGATTCAAAATAGCTAAAAACGTGATTAGATGCTTTAAATGCCACGACTTTGGGCATATGTCGTACACGTGTCCACAAAAGAATGCGGCGAACACATGTAGGAGATGTGGTTTGGAGGGGCACTCGATTAACGAGTGCCAAAATGACAGGAAGTGCATCCTCTGTACGAAAAAGGGCGCTAGCCCGGAGGAAGCGGCACATGTGACAGGAGCGGTCAATTGCCCGCAATTCAAAAAGTATCTGGCGCAGTCAAGCGGTAGAAAAGAGCAGAATTCAATTTAAGAATCCTGCAGATAAATTTGAATCATGCCAGACTGGCTCACGATTTACTGTACCAGTCGGCCCTCGAATTAGGAGCGGATGTGGTGCTAATCTCGGAACCCCTTCGGAACCCGGGACAGTGGGTTTTCACCAAGAATGCTAGCAATGCGGCAATATGGGTAACAGGCTCTAGGGGGGTCAAGAGGCAGGATGACGGAGACGTTAGTGATGAAGATTTTGTTGTGATCAGGGTGGGAAGGCTCTCAATTTTTAGTGTCTATCTCTCGCCTAATATGTCGCCCGAATGTTACGCCTCGAAACTAGATCATTTAGAGAAACAAGTAATAAAGGAAAAAAGAGAGGGTAGACTAATTGTAATAGGGGGAGATTTCAATGCCAAATCTCCAGTCTGGGGTTCTAGTATCCAAAGCACGAAGGGAACTCTGTTACTAGAGATGCTTCTTGGCCAGGAAATCTACCCGATTGTTCCGATAGGGGGGCCGACTTTTGAAAGGAGAGGCTCGTCATCATGCATAGACTTCGTATCAACATCCCAGGAGCTACAAGAAGGAGCTAATTTGACATGTAGGGTTCTCAACATGGAATCGGCCTCGGACCACAGATACCTGCTAACCGAAATCCACACAGAAGAAGTGAGTAATCCAGAAGAAGAAAAACCATGCAAGTGGAGGGTCACGCCGGAGGGAGTCCGGAAGTTAGAAAGTGTTTTGAATAGGAAGTTTGAAGAAGTTATTCCGGTGGGGTCTGAGGGCATGACTCCGGCACAGGTAGAAGAGATGGTTCTGAGCCTCCCGCACATCTGCGCTGAGGCTCTGGAAAAAACAACGAAGAAAAGGAATAAGAGAGAAAATATATGGTGGAATGACGAGATCGAAAGGACCAAAACCGAGGCTCAGAAGCATAGGAGAATGTGCCAAAGAGCAAGGAAGAGAGGGGACTCAGCCGAGGCGGACATGCTCCAACAGTTTTACAAGATGAAGAGGAAAGAACTGCATGTTCTAATTCTGAAGGCGAAGGAGAAGAGTTGGTCCGAACTCTGTAATAAGATCAACGACGATGTGTGGGGTAAACCCTACAAATAGATCATGAGAAGGGTGAAAGGCCTAATCCCGCCTCCGTCACTTTCGTCAAGTATGGCGGAAACGATTATGTACACTTTGTTTCCTCAGGAAGACTCGAGTGCAGAATCCACATCAGGAACCATCATACGAGTATGCAGCAGAGACAGGGAGGAGGAGATCGCTGTGGAGGAAAACTTCCCAACGGTGACACGAGAGGAAATCTTAAAAGCAAGCAACGCTCTTAAGACAGGCAAGGCCGCCGGTCCGGATGGGATCCCCCCGGAAGCAATCAAGGCCGTGATTGCCCTAAGACCAGACGGGTTTGCCGCTTTGTTCAATGGTATCCTTAAGCACGGGATACCGGCACAATGGAAAAGGGCCAGAACCATTTTGATTAGAAAACTAGGTAAGGACCCTGCTACCCCCTCTGCTTACCGTCCTATATGCATTATAGACGCGGCCGCCAAGCTCCTGGAGTACGTCCTGAAGGCTAGATTTCTGGATTTCTTGGGATCCAATCCCTTCAGTCCAGAGCAATTTGGGTTCTGCAAGGGGAGGTCAACTTCACATGCGATGGATCTCCTAAAGAAGAAAATGGAAGAGGCCACGAAACATTTCAGATTCGCAGCGGCAGCGGCTCTGGATGTTAAAAATGCCTTCAACTCGCTCAAATGGCAAAAGATTATCGAGGAAATGCGCAGAAGAAGAATGCCAGAATATCTAGTGAAGCTGACGAAGGACTACTTCAGGGGCAGGGAAGTATTCTACCAATCGGCGGAAGGACAGGTAGGATTGGTAATGCGGAGGGGAGTTCCGCAGGGTTCTGTTTTAGGTCCGCTCCTATGGAATCTGGTCTACGACGGTCCCCTCAGAATGAAACTGCCCCCGCAGTGCACAATGATCGCCTTTGCGGACGATATTATAATCATAGTGCAAGATTTTAAGCTAGCCAAAATGAAAATGAAACTGGAGAGGATTATTCAGGACACTAGGATTTGGATGGAAGGAGCAGGATTGGAACTGGCAGAGCAGAAAACGGAGTTAATGATGGCAAACAGAAAAAGGTTACCGGAGGGGTTCTGCATTAGGATCGGAGCTGCGGAAATAATACCAGCTAAGACGCTCAAGTATCTGGGGATAACGTTCGACAACCAGAAAATTTTTATCAAACACATCGAATGTGCAACCAATAAGGCAATCAAGGCAATGACCGCACTCAGCGGCCTAATGAGGAACAACATGAGGACTTTCCAGAAAGCCAGGAAACTATTGTACCTCACTACGGAGTCCATAGTTCTGTATGGAGCACCAATATGGAGCGATAGTGCAGGTAAGGTATTTTCCACAAACGCCCTGAGAAGAACGCAAAGACTAGGCCTGGCGAGGGTGGCCTCGGCTTACAAGACTGTACCAGTGGACACTCTCTGCGTTTTGACTGGTATCCCACCGTGGGACTTGAAGGCGGAAGAGAGGAAAATCCTTTTCCAGTGGGAAAGCCTAATTCTTGACTTCCAGCACGGGACGGCGGCCGGAAGGTTTGAGGAGACTCTGGTGGCTAGCGATACCAGCAGAATTGTTCAGGGAGAGCTTATAGATGAAGAGCGAAGCAGAATCCTTGGGGAACTGAGGAGCCTGGATCCTGATTTCGAGGAAGAAGCGGTCGCGAGCCATGGAGAAGAAGGAAGGAGAAAAATATTAAAGAAGGCGCTCAGACGAATTGCCAAAGAGAGAACCCTGGACAATTGGCAAGCTAAATGGGATGCGGCTACAGTGGGAAGGAAAACCTACCATCTGATTCCAAATATAGAGGAGTGGATATCCAGGAAGCATGGTCAGCTCGACTTCCATCTAACTCAAGCCCTTACCGGGCGTGGTGTCTTTAATACTTTCAGACACAGAATCGGGAAGGCGGCCTCACCCGACTGCTGGTACCATCAGGGAGTAGAAGACGACCCGGAGCATATCTTTACCCAATGCGACGACTGGGAGGAACAACGAACTAGGCTGGCGCTGAAGCTGGAAATTCAACAAGGGGATCTCACCATGAGACTGATAGTAAGAAAAATGCTGAGCTCCAAGGCCTACTGGAGAGCAGCCAAATATTTCTTCAAGGAGGTGCTGCAGAGAAAGGAAGAGGAGGAAAGAAGAAGAGAAAAACAGCCTGTTTTAGCCGATGGGCTTAGTAACTAAGCTAAGTTAATTAGTTTTCTATAGCTAATCACTATATGAACATATAATCACCTGTCCTTCATGTTACAGCCATCTTGGAGGAAGGAGAGTACCAAGGGGTCGAGGGGTATCTGTCGAATTCAGCTGTTCAGAGGGAGCAACGTGGACTACGAGTCACCCTGTGTTAAAGCTTCAGCTGCGGGTCCAGGATGGCTGGTGGGGAAGCGATGTCCCACCACTAGGAACAGAAGATTAGAAGAGGAACTCCCCCTCCTCCCCCCTGCTTTCCCCGGACTCCAAGATTGGCTGAAGAAGGACAGGCTCAAGGAAAAGGAATCCGAAAAGACCACTGTACGGTCGGATTAAATGTTGCGTCTATAGTATGTATTTTATTGCTAATTAGTTTGTAAGTTTCCCTCTCTCTCGTGCGTCTAGGTTAGCGGTATATTTTTAGATTAAAAATAGGTTAATAAGGAATAACGATAAGTGGGGATATCCCCGAGGGTAGGGGGGTTACCTAGCGCTTAACAAGGGTGATAAGAGGACAAGATAGAGACGAGGTTAAGACAGGAAAAGGGTTAAGATAGGTTAGGTTAGGTTAGGTTAGGTTGGAGTCCTAGAGAACGATTCGAACTGTCATAGCGATCAGACCGCGATCAGTTGGGAAGTTTTCCCTGTGCGATTTGTTTAAATCTTTTTTGTTTTTTTCTTTTTTTATAGTACAAAGTAAGAAATAGTGTTAGTTTTATGTATTTAGTGTTTTATGGTGTAGGTTCTAAGTGGGGGTTTTTGTGCTTGTTATATAGGCTAGTGTTCCGTGACAGAACGTTTTATTCTTAGGAAGCGGTAGGATAAGTTAGCTAATAAAAAAATTTTTGTGAATTTTTTTTTTTTTTCTTCGCGGAAAACGATAGGGAGTGAATACGGTGAAATTCCGACGGTATAGGACTTTTCAAAAGTGGTGGCCCGAAAATCGGAAAAGACCGTAGCCGGCTAACCGAGAGCCTTAAAAATCGGTCTATCCGACCTTTTTTGCTCGGAGGGAGGCCGTCTGCCTCCCCTCGGTTTTCGGGGAATAAATCGGGAACGGCTCGATAAAAAATTCTGAGACCGAGAATTCGGAGTCTGGAGAGGAAGAAGAGCGTCCTGGAATTTTTCCAGAATTTTCCAGCGACGTTTCGATCGCGAGTGGGCCCCCGCTTCTGAAAACCGGTATACGGGCACAAGAGGTGACGGCGCACAAGGACGGTAACTAGCAGGAAAGGCCTTCCCTGCTAGTTGACCCCGAAACGCGATCCGGCCGTCGGTTCGCGAGATACGGCGTCCGTGCGCCCTTCGGAGCGGGGATAGGCGGAATTTCGGAACAGCGAAAGCGGCTCGGTTCGGCGAGCTGCGTCCGATCGCGAAATTTCGAAGAAATCGGCCGAGGAATAACGGAGATAGGTTTGCGGCGGGGAGGTGCGGTCGAGGTAATCGGCCTGACGGCCCCCGATTTCATAAAGGACGTCCGATCGGGCTGAAAATCGACGGCCGACCGGCCCCCGGGCCAACGGAGCGAGCGATCGTGTTTCCGGGCGAAAAACCGATTTTCTCCGCTATCCGAACGGGACAAACTTTGTCCGATCCGGACGAAAATCGGCGAACGTGTCGGGCACGTCCCACCGAGCGGTTCTTCACCCTTGAAGAAAATCGATAGTTTTAAAGGTAGGATAAGGAAAGCGGAGTTTTTAGGAATAGGTGCGTAGCGTTAGGTTAAGAAAAGGCGTGCGTGATTCAACATCCAAAATCCGTTGATTGTTGTGTTTTATTTTTAATTGTTACAAGTGGCGGTAATAAAGTAGGAAAATTATATAAAAAAAAAAAGGTTAGGTTGGAGTCCTAGGCTCTGTGGCACCAACAGTGGTGGCTCTGATCCACTGTTGGTCCGTTCTCTCTATTTGAGGGATGTCATAGAGCTAAATCCTCTCGCTCCACGTACTCGTGGTGGACCCTGGGACACACCTCGGTGTGTGCTAACGGGGCGAGGGGTCAGGACTGGGTCGCAAGATGTCGGCCCAGGACCGTTTACCGCATACCGGTGGTCATGTTTTACCGGAGCGGGGGGGCTTGCCTTCACCGGCTGGTCCTGCGAGGAGGAGAAACCTTTCTAAAAAGTCCTTAACCCCAAGTTTAGCTCGCGGCGAGGGGTTCACCTCCGGAGTAAGCGCCGGAGGTGGGCCGGGCTAGTGAACCTGGTCTTTAGCGAGCACTTCTGCGTTACCGGCCCGCACCGCAGAGTATGGGTGGGCTTCCCCAGGCAAGGCGGCTCTGCCTGGGGTGACGTCGGTTCCGACCACACTCGTGGGAAGTCAATGGATTTTTCAAAAATTTTGGGGAATAAGGGGGGGAAACTGATCGCGGCGGCGGGTCGCGGTGCTGGGAAGGGGAAGGCGGGCTCGGCGAAGCCGAGTGGGGTGGCGGCTGGATACCCGGTTGGGGACAGCACTTCACCGGTGACCGGGTAGTCGGGGACCGACCGGCTTCACGGGGGTGGGAGTAAGGGAGGGGGGCGTCGCCCCGCCTGCCCCCTGGCGAAGTTTTGGCGGGGGGGGGGTCTCGACCGTGTCGGGTCCGTCCACGCCTGGGGGAAGTCCGGGAGGGGGCTGCTCGCAGTCGATGTCGTCGTCGCTGCTGCGGGACTGGTCGCCGGTGTCGTCGAGGTTGCCGCCCGCGGGAGACGGGGGGCTGGGGATCTGTGGGGCACCGGATGGGAAACCAGTTCCATCGTCACGGTGTCCTCCGAGCGTTCAACGAGCGCGGGGGGTAAACGATCGGGGGGCCCTATTGGGGTGGTGTCAGAGTCGGGGGGTGGGGGGCGGGTACCGCCTCCTCCGCCTGATCCTCCGGGGATTCTCCACTCGGGGGAATCTCGGGATGCATTGAGGGCCACGGAGGAGTTGAGGGCACGGTTCAGGTCCGCGGACTTGTACGAGATCGTGGAGACCATCAGGAACGCTGCTATAGCAGTGGACAGGATCTCCACGATCTCGAAGAACCTGAAGGGGACCCTCGTGAGGGACCTTCGGATAGCGGCGAGGGAGGTTAGGGCCGGCACTTCGGAGCTGGCCAAGAGGGTGGAGTTGGCGGCTGGCCCGCCGGAGGGGCTTGCTGAGAACGAGCTCGAGGAGGCGCGAGCCGTCGCCCGGACATGGGAGGTTCGGTACCAGCAGGTAGTCCGGGAGAGGGACGTCCTCCTCGAGATGCGGGAAGGGCCTCCGCCGGCTAAGTTGGCTAGGGCGGGAGGGGGGTCGACACCACCTCCAGAGGAGAAGAATGGTGGGAATGGAGGGGGGTCCCGGGCGAAGTACTCGCCCGAAGAGCTTGAGGCCATGGGACTCGGGCCTACCCCGGACAGGAAGGACGGGACGCCGAATCGCCGGCCGCGTCCTCTGGCGCGATTTGACGCGGGGGGGAGGTGTCGCCGCCATCGCTGCGCGACGTCGAGCGACTGGTGGACCGCGTCGTGGACGAAAAGTTGGAGGCCCTCGAGAGCCGAATCCTGGCGGCCTTGCCCCCCCTCCGGGAGAAGGATGTACCTGCCGACGCTGCGGACCGTCCTATGGGCGTTCCGGGCGTTGGCGGGGAGCCTTCCGAAGCCCGGGGGAAGGGGAAAGGGAAAGGGAGGGGGAAGAAGGCGGGACCAGGAGGGTCCCAGCCAGTGCCAGGTCCCATCAGGACCCGTGAATTCGGGTCCCGGGGAGGGGGACTGGGCCAAAGTGGTGTCCCGGCGGAGCAAGCGGGCGGCCAAAGTGGCCGAAGCACAGCATCCTCCGGGCCCCTCTGCGGTTGCCGGTGCCCCCCGAGGGACAGTCCCATCGAAGGGACAAGTGGGAGATCCCCCTCCCAGCGGGAGGAAGACGCCTCGGTTGCCGAGGCTGCCGAGGACGGCTGCGGTCGTGATGACCGTGCCGCAGGGGTGCAAGGCCACCTATGCCTCTGCGATGGAGACGGTCACGTCGTCGTTCTCCTTGGAGGAGGTCGGCGTGACCGATGGGCTTACCTACGCCCGAGCCCGAACCGGTGCCCTCATGTTGAGGATCTCCGGGGAGGGTGGTCGGGCGAAGGCGGCCGCCATGGCGGAGCGCATGAGGACGGCGCTCGGGGGATGGGGGGTGACGGTGAGCACTCCCACTCGAACGGCCGAGGTTCGACTACGGGGGTTGGATGTCTGTTCAACTCCCGAGACGATCCGAGACGCCCTCGCTGCTGCGGCTAGCTGCGACAGCGGGGAGGCTCGAGTGGGGGTCGTGCACCGACCACCCACAGCGGGAAATAATGGGCCCGGCAAGTGCTGGGTCCGGCTGCCGTTGGCGGCCGCGAGGAAGTTGGCCGGGGTAGGCCGAGTAAGAGTGGGGTGGACCTCTGCGAGAGTGGAGGTGCTGGAGCAGCGTCCGCTCCAGTGCTTCCGTTGCCTTCGCAGGGGTCACACGTGGGCGCAGTGCACCCACACGGGTGAGGCGAGCCGGATCGACCGGTGTTATCGATGTGGGGAGGTGGGCCATTGGGCGGCGAAGTGGGACGCCGCCCCCAGGTGCCCGCTCTGTAGCGACCTGGGGTTGCCCGCCGGACACCGGTCCGGCACCAAGGCCTGTTCCTCCTTTCAGACTGGGGTCAAACCCGGGCGGAAGGGAGGGCCGGGCGGGGGAAAGGCGGCCGCAACGGATGCGGTCCCTCCGGTCGATCCGCCTCGCCTACCCGACGGGGGGCCGATGGAGGTTGGGGGGGAATAGGAGGCACCGCCCTTCAGGCGGGGCCCCTATTTAGGGGATGGACCTCCTCCCACGACTGGGGACGATCCCAGTCGCCGGAGGGAGGGTGAGACGCGTGGGTACCGGTACCCATGCGCTCACGGGAGGGGAGACTGGTCCCGGGGATGCGCGTAATGCATCCCTCCTAGGGACCTAGTCTCATCGCGTACGGTGACCTCCCTCCTCGCTCACGAGGACGGGGGCCGCCGGGGGTCGCGGGGGGGTTCGAGCCGAAACTCGGACTCCCCAACGAGCGATCCACCGGGAAGGGGGGTGGGCACGCCTGGCCGTCGGCTGCCTATCCGAGTTTATGGGGGGTTTACTTTATGGGAGGTCTATGTAAAAAGACAGCGGGGGCCCAGTTGAGTACTCGGTGATCCTGGGTGCCCGCATCTAATGTCTAGGGACGGCTATTGGGGTTTTAGTCGGGGTGGCTCCGACATTGGCAGTAGTAAAGCTATGCCGGTTCTGGACCAGGGTGGTTCCCCCCATGGTGGAGGGGGTATCCCCCCTCCACCAAGCCTGGGGGGGGGCAATTGCCCCCCCTATAATTGCCCCCCCCTGTAATTGCCCCCCCAGGGTAATTGCTCGTAATTGCCCCCCCAGGGTAATTGCTCGATTTTTTTTACCCCCCCTTTTTTTTGGGAGGTCATGAGGAAGTGACATCAGCTCGCGGGAAGTGACGTCACCAGAGACGTGTTGACACTTTGTCAACCATACCTACAATGGCGTTTCGTAGCCTACCGCCACCACATTCACTGGACCCCCCACCACTTCCGTGACGTCACGAGCTGTTGCGTGGCATACCACCACCTTCGCTGGAACCCCCACCACTTCCGTGACGTCACAAGCGGTTGCGATTTTTTTTTTAAAGAAAAAAAACTGAACAGGATTCGAACCCCGGTCTACCGCTTGGTAGTCCAACTCATTAGCCGCTTGGCCAACCGATGATCTCATAAACATAGCGAACATTTGGTATATATGTCAAAGAATAACTCTGGGCATGCAAATACTGCAGCGACAGCATATTTTCGTCCAAGACGCTATTGGTGCGACAGGAAGATACTGCGAAATATTATGTCGAACGTGTTATAACTAATTCGTGTTACTCGATCAACCTTGACATTTTTTTCCTGTAACTGCAGCATTTTTTTTTCGTTTATGACGTTATTTGGTCGGTCTTTGATCGACCATTTTTATGAAATATGATACCCCTTAGGAACGAACAGGAATCTCGGCGCATGCATGGTTGACCTTGATACTGCTTAGGAATTTCGCAAAACTGTGGCGACAGGAAGTCACTGCTAAATATTATACCGAGCGTGCGACTTTTTTTTTTTTCGTTTATGACGTTATTTGACTGGTCTTTGATCGACCATTTTTATGAAATATGATACCTCTTAGGAACGAACAGGAATCTCGGCGCATGCATGGTTGACCTTGATACTGCTTAGGAATTTCGCAAAACTGTGGCGACAGGAAGTCACTGCGAAATATTATATCGAGCGTGAGAAAAAAATGCTATGTAAATATTTCGAGATATGGATGTATCGCGAGCGAATGAGACACTGAAAAATTAGCGGTTAGGAACGAACAGGAATCTCGGCGCATGCATGGTTGACCTTGATACTGCTTAGGAATTTCGCAAAACTGTGGCGACAGGAAGTCACTGCGAAATATTATATCGAGCGTGAGAAAAAAATGCTATGTAAATATTTCGAGATATGGATGTATCGCGAGCGAATGAGGCACTGAAAAATTAGCGGTTTCTGGACTATGTTTTTTTTTTCAACATCGATTGGCTTTTTGCTGAGCTGTTGTTTTCGGAAGGCTATATAAGAACCGATTATGTCTACGTGGAACACGTTTGATTCCACCCTTTTTACCGTTGAAAAGTCGCGCGTTATTTGTATCAGATGACGACGAATATTGATGGAAAAATGACTGTGCCAACGTTACAAAGTTTGGCTTGGGTTAATATTATAAATTCATATTTGAACGATCGTTTCCCCATCGAGCAGAGAACGGTAATAGAGCGTTTAATGCGAAACGACGTAACGAGTCGCGTATGTTTCACATATACGAAAAGATTTAGCCAAGTCGTGGCGCGATGGCCTGCGGTCGATTCACCATCCGGGATATTGGCCATTGTCGAAACGGGTGAACGTCGCATCGTTGAATGTGAAGTATAATTACGTTTCTGACAATTGGATCGTCAAATTAAAGTTAAAAAAAAATATTTTGTTAGCGTGCAACCGACGGCGTCAAAATGATTGTTGAAAAATATGCTAAAGTGTTTGAAAGTGAAATATTATATCAAGCGTGCAAAAATGCAATGCTGTGTAAGTGTTTCAAGATATTGATGCATCGCGAGCGAATGAGACACCGAAAAATTAGCGGTTTCTGGACTATGTTTTTTTCAACACCGATTGGCTTTTTTTTTTGCTGAGTCTGCTGTTTTGGGAGGCTATATATGCACTCCACCAAATTAGTTTTGTTCAGCCACTGATTGTGAGGCAAAGAAAAAACCATGGGAGGAATTCAGAAAATTGAACACGATTTGTGGGACCAATCTGATCGCTTAAGATTGCAGGAAGAATACCTTGTCTGGGAGGAAAGATGCAACGAATGCCTCGAGTTGCTTAAAGAACATAATCGAGCAAAACGTCCTCGATTATCGATCGGTATTCAACAATCATTGATCGCCCGTATCGCCGCTCTTGAGAGTTTAAAATATTCTTTACGAAGACGTTTCATACATGAAGGTGCTGGACATACAAGCACAGGACTCATATGGCGTGACATAGACTCGGCTTTCAAGGGTCGCATATTAACAGGTGCCGTTATCAATTCCAATTACATTGAACCTCTCAGCTTCCTCCAGGACGCGAGGGAAATTGTGCTTGAAAAAATACGGAACGCTTTGGGAAAACATAAGTCTTTAAAAGTGAACGCTATGTTTAATGGTGAATTTGTGACAGGTGATCAACGCTCGCGCAAAAGTGTTGGCACAAAGAACTGTGAAATCGTTTACGCAACCGACCTCGAAGAGATGTACGAGCTATGCATCGTAGGACCGATCCTAACATCGTTGGAAGAATTTCAGGAACGTGATAGCGGATGGGCATTGTCGCGAATACTCAATCTTACAGTTGGTATCAACAAATTTAACTCGCTGCATGCAGGGTGTCAGATCAACATACCGAGAGAAATAGCGTTGAAGAAATCTACAATTAATGTTCACTCCAAAGACAATGCATGCTTTGCATGGTCGGTGATGGCAGCTCTGTATCCAGCGACTGCTCACAGTAACCGCCAAAGTTCGTACCCAGAATACACAAATGTTTTAAACTTTGAAGACATTGAGTTTCCCATGCTGTTGAATCAAATTACCCGGTTCGAAAAGTTGAATGATATTTCGATCAATGTGTATGGTTTTGAAGACATCTTCGAGAAGAAAAAAAGGGTAAAATCATTTTTTCCACTTCGTATCACCAATCAGAAGAGGAATCGACATGTCAACTTGCTGTACATACAAGACCAGACCGATAGTATTGTGGGACATTATGTGTGGATTAAGAACCTATCACGACTCGTTAGCTCACAGTTGAGCAAAAACGCTCATATGAAATTCATCTGTGATCGGTATGTACACATTTACAAAAGTATGATGGTCTATTATAACACATGAAAATAAATTTTTTTTCTTTTTTTTTCAGGTGTTTGCATTACTTTCCTTCCAACGAAAGATTGCGGGCCCATGAACGAGACTGTGAAGAACTGAATCGCTGCGCCATTGTATTACCTACCGAGGACGACAAATGGCTCTCTTTCGGTAACTATATGTGGGAAGAACCGCTTCCATTTGTGGTGTACGCAGACCTAGAATGTACTCTGGAGAAGATGGAAGATTGCGGGGAGGGGAAACTTCAATCACATAGAGTATTTAGCATCGCATACTATGTGCATTGTTCATATGATGCATCTCTATCGGTATATCGATGTCGTCGCGATGCGAAGTGCGTCTCATGGTTCGTTGGAGAATTGGAAAATTTAGCATATTTTGTTAAATGTGCTTTATCTAGTAATGTACCCATGAAGCAGCTAACAAATGAACAGTGCGAGGCATTTATCAACGCAGCGCATTGCCACATTTGTGAAAAGCCATTTGAGGGAAACGATATACGGGTGCGCGATCATTGCCATCTAACAGGACGATATAGAGGCCCCGCACATCAAGATTGCAATTTAAATTACAAAAATTCGTTTTGTATTCCAATAGTTTTCCATAATTTATCCGGGTACGATTCGCATTTTATTATTGAAGAAATCGCTAATGCATTTGAGGGTAATGTCGACGTATTACCTATAACTAAAGAGAAATATATTTCTTTTACCAAAAATGTTAAAGATCGGGAATCAGATTCGCGTAATTCTATTAAATTAAGATTCATCGATTCGTACAAATTTTTGAATACGAGTCTGGACAAATTAGCATCTTTTCTCGAGACAAATAAATTGACAATTTTACGTTCAGAATTTATAAATCTTTCAATAGAAAATTTCATGTTATTGACGCGAAAGGGTGTCTTTCCGTATGAATATCTGGATTGCGTGGATAAATTAGACGATCTCTGTTTGCCGCCGCTCGAGTCATTTTACAGTTCGCTGACATGCGAAACCGTATCGGAACGTGACTATGCGCATGCCGAGAATGTGTGGCAACGTTTTAACATAAAGACCTTGGGTGAATACAGCGATTTGTATTTGAAAACTGATGTTTTGTTATTGGCTGACGTTTTTGAAAATTTTCGTAAAACATGCATTAAGAGCTACGGTTTAGTTCCAGCATACTATTACACGTTACCAGGTTTCACGTGGGATGCTATGCTGAAACATACAAAAATTAGGTTTGAATTATTAACTGATATCGATATGGTGATGTTTATCGAACGTGGTATACGCGGCGGTTTGAGCCAATGTTCCGGTAGATATGCTGAAGCCAATAACAAGTACATGCAGTCGTACGATCCATCGAAACCATCATCATACTTGATGTATTTTGATGTAAACAATTTGTATGGATGGGCAATGTGTCAGCCTTTGCCATATGCCGAATTTCAATGGGTTAACAACATTGAAAATTTTGACATATCTTTGATTGCTGCTGATTCACCCATAGGCTACATTCTCGAGGTGGATCTAGAATATCCGCAAAGTCTGCATGATGCTCACGCTGACCTACCATTCTGTCCAACACGTGCTAAACCACCTGGCAAAAGAGAGGCCAAGTTGCTTGCAACGTTACATGATAAGCAGCGTTACGTGATACACTATTATAATCTGCAGCAGTGCACGCGCCACGGTCTTCGTATTACAAAGATTCATCGCATCCTCCAATTCGCACAGTCACCATGGCTCCGCGAATACATAGAATTAAATACCCTGTTTAGAACAAATGCCAGTAACGATTTTGAAAAGAATTTGTACAAATTGATGAACAACGCGGTATTCGGTAAAACAATGAAAATGTTCGGAATCATGTAGACGTAAAACTCGTGACACATTGGGATGGGCGATATGGTGCAGAGGCAATGATCGCGAAACCAAATTTCCACAGCCGCTGTGTATTTTCCGAAAACTTGGCTGCTGTGGAGTTGCGCAAAGTCATGGTGAAATTCAACAAGCCAATCTATGTGGGTATGTGCATATTAGATATATCCAAAACCTGCTTGTACGAATTTCATCATGAGTATATGGTTCCTCAATATGGTAAAACTTGTAAGGTAATGTACACAGACACCGACAGCTTAATTTATCATATTATGTGTGAGGACATTTATGAAACCATGAGGCACCATATTAACCGTTTCGACACAAGCGATTATCCGATAGAGAATAAGTATAATATCCCACTTGTAAATAAAAAGGTTCCCGGCTTGATGAAAGATGAGAACAATGGGATGATAATGACAGACTTTGTTGAGCTAAGAGCAAAAATGTATACATTGCGAGTTGATGGAAAATCTGATACAAAAAAAGCAAAAGGTGTAAAGACTAGCGTTGTAAGGACAACGATAACGTTTGATGATTACATGCGATGTTTGCAAGATGAAATTGCTATGAGTCGTACACAGACATGTATACGATCGAAATTGCACAAAGTGTATACTATATCAGAGCGCAAAATTGCTCTCAGCCCATATGATGACAAACGGTATATCATACCCAACTCAACAGAAACATTGCCGTGGGGCCATTATCAAATTCCTCCGCAGCTATAAAATTGTTTATATTCAATGTAAATAGAAGATTATATTTTTCATTAAATAGGTTAAATTGTTTATAATAAATGTTCATAATAAATATAAAATTGTTTATATTCAATGTAAATAGAAGATTATATATATATATATTTTTTTCACTAAATAGGTTAAATTGTTTATAAATGTTCATAATAAATGTTCATAATAAATATAAAATTGTCTATATTCAATGTAAATAGAAGATTATATTTTTCATTAAACAGGTTAAATTGTCTATAATAAATGTTCATAATAAATGTTTATAATACATTGTCTTTATTTATCCATGAATTATTTACATTACTCAATCCTAACCATTTTACATACACCTTATTTCCTTTTCTACGCAACACTTTCTCCACTAGGTGTACATCTGGATTGGCAACGCGATGCAATTCGTGTTCATAGAATCCTCCAGCAACGGGGTTTCCAAAGGAATCTTGCAGTAGATAAGTTACCGGATTAGTTGCTTGTACCTTGACTATCTCAAACACCTCAGTGGTCCAATTTGGTGTGTAACCTTTATCGAAAATGGTCTTAAATTTGCTGATGCGTACAGACTGCCCCACGTTGAATTTCGCCGGTGCAGCAATCTTTATGCTGTTATACGCTGTGTATAAGAGTCTGTTGGAAATGGTAGGGGTGACATCACACGGTCGCATTCCAATAGTTCTATGCTTTTGTGCATTGTACTTTGCAACTAGATGAGGTAGCACATTGATCCATTTATAGGTTCCATTAAGTGTAAACTCTTTCCACATGCTATTCTTCAATGTGCGATTGAACCGTTCTACGATGGAAGCTTTCATAACTGAATATGTAGAATAATGATTAATGCCATGTTTCGTCAAAAGTTTATGCATCTCACTGTTGTAAAATTCCTTTCCCTGATCGGTTTGTAAATTTTTCGGACATCGATTTCGAAATATCATTCTGAACGCTGCAGCTACCTCGCCCCCACTTTTAGTCTTGAGCGGTACGCCCCACGCATATTTGGATAACACATCGATAACGGTTAATATGTACTTATTACCACCATTTATGCGTGCGTGAGGCTGCATATCTACGAGATCGGCTTGCCATAGATCGTCATACCCATGGACTAAAACTCGACGTCGTGGAAAAATCCGTCTGGCGGGGGCATGCAGTTCCTCCACTAATTGCGTCTTCTCTTTGCTCATGTTCAGGATTTAGGATTAAACAAAAGAAATTTAAAATGCATAAAAATAATCGCATGATCCGATCCATGAACTTTACATTGACATTGCGATTGGTATCTTGCGAATGCATTCTCGCTGGAAACTGACATCTTTAAAAATATGTAAATATATTTATATCATTCGACGTAATGTATGAACTTTAACCATTATTTCTTTCAAAGCTTTCAGAAAAAATTGGTCCCTCATTTCTGTTCAATGATGTCATTCTTTCAATTGTATCATGCATCATCTCGAGTATGTTTTCACGTAAGAATTTGAGTTTGGTTAGTATTTCTTCCCGCTGCTTGGAACTCTTGGCATCACATGCTTTCAAAATATGTGTCATTTTTTTGTCCATGTATACCTTATTCACAGCATCGGCATCATTCGTCGGGCTTGCTAAACGTTTTATCTTTCGATCTCTCGCGTCGAAAGCATCGCCATCGAGGCAAAGTGCGCTCGATCGCACGTAATTCTTGCATGTTTCACCATCTTTATTTGACTCGTTTCGGAGCATAGCACCGAACTTGTTGATAGGCATCATGAAAAGGTACTGATGAACATGATCAGAACAGTCTTTAATTTATAATCAAACCCGCTTCTCGGAGCTCCTCGATTATTGAAACAATTTCATTATCATGTCCGGTATGCCCAGCAGCTCGCGACGACACCAGTAATCTTATTCTATCCACTAATTCATTCGGATCATCCCAATGTACATAATCAATCGCATTATCGGTAACCGCCATGTTCTCCGGTAATGTATTCATCAAAAATGACTTGGAGGCAAACCCTCTTCCAGTGCGAGGTCGTATTTCAAGCAGCGGTGCAATTATATGTTTATACTTGTATCCTCTGTTACTCAATAGGGGATTTGCAGCATTATGGTTGCGCCTGTGCGCATTTGTTGTCAACAGAATACTCTTATATTTCTGTTTGTCTGCATCGGTGTATATCGTATCGTCGGGGATTCTCTTGAAAATTAGTTCGAAAAGACCAGGTGTTCCTTTGTATTTTATATTATTGATAATTATATTATCCTCCATGTCTACGTCGAAATTCTTATCCCCAAGCATCATTGCATTTTTATCATAGTACACACCATACACATGGTCAACCTGTTTTTTCTTATCTGTGAAAAAGAAGTTCAAATATTCCTGTGACAGCGGTCCGAGATTCTGAGTCAAATATGTAGTGGCTTCTTCATGCTGTTCAGGATTCTCCACAATCTCACGCATTGTCGTTTCGAGAATATTTTGGTCAAGTGGTTCTGTTTCGTCTGTCCATACTTCTTCTGCAGGAGGTTCGGAATCTGGACAAAGTCGTTTCGGTAATCGATGAGGTGTTGGTCTTAAAGGTGTTTCCGCACGTACTCTTTTCAATCCGCGATACCGAGGTGTAGCGTTTAGCACAGGCGGCTTCAATCCACAATATTGGGGTGCAGCGTTAGGCATAGGTGATGTTGAAGATGGTCCTCCATGATATCCAGGTGTAGCATTAAAGACAGGTGATTGCTGCTGATACAATGAGGATGTTGACTCCGAAGATGTCTCTTGAAGAATTGGATTGGGAATCGGTTTTGTGTTTTCAATCAATTCTTTCAGGGGTCTTATCACAGGTTGCAAGCTATGTTCCAACGCCGCATCGGTATCCATTTTTCCAGCTTTTATTGCCAAATATTTTTTTCGTATAGCTTCACTCGTATTGGCAATCTCTTTCGTTAACACTTCTTTTTTCCTCTTTTCCTGTTTTTGTTCAGCAGAATTTTGCCCCATGTTCAATTGGAAGCGTTTTCAATGTCGTTCAATAGCCGTTCAGCCGTTCAACGTCGAACGTGTACGTTCGACAATCCGTTCAACACCTGTTCGACACCCGTTCAATAGCCGTTTGATGCCGTTCAACGTCGAACGTGTACGTTCGACAATCCGTTCAACACCTGTTCGACACCCGTTCAATAGCCGTTTGATGCCGTTCAACGTCGAACGTGTACGTTCGACAATCCGTTCAACACCTGTTCGACACCCGTTCAATAGCCGTTTGATGCCGTTCGACAACCCGTTCGACACCTGTTCGACACCTGTTCGATACACCGTTCGACAACTGTTCAATGTTCCGTTCACAACGCGGGTTTGTGGCCAAATGATACCATTATACTATGACATAGTCATTAAATCCATGTCGATAACGACCTCTGTGCATAGGACTATCCTTGTCTATAACGACAAATCCATAGTTTTGCTGCCAACATTTTGCACACAGTTCGTTAAATTGTCCAAACGTCATATCGGTATTTACATGATCATTATACACATGGCGCAAATTCATACTATCCTGTTTGAACAGTACTAGGAGATTGGTATTATCGCGAATCAGGTGCTTTGGAATTCTTGCATATGATTGACAAAGATACAGACTGTCCACTTTTGAATGTCGACCCATGGAAAAGTACTCTCTAATCACATCTTGCTTGTCACATGCTACATCATCAAATATAAATATAGAATTCGGTAGAGCTTCGTTAGGTGGAACGACATCGGTATTGTGTGAAAAAGGAAAGTAGCCAATATTTTCTACGGATGATAGCAGCTTTTCCAAATACTGATATTTTGGCTGTTGCAACGACTTTGAATATACGTATACGTTCTCAAATCGCATACCGTTGGGACTTTCCAACATGCTAATGACTACATTAGTCTTCCCGCAATTGGAAGGACCGCACACTATACCGCGTACAGTGTTAGGTAATAGCGGTCCATGTCGTAGAACATTTTTGGTAGTATTATCAAACTTTCTGTCTGAGATTACTCGAATTTTCACAGGTTGCCTAATGATCTGCATCGCGACTGTTGTAATAATAACAGATAAGTGTGGGTATGGGGAATATTTATACAAACGTTGCCCAGAGATATCAATCAGTCTAGAAATGACTTCCATACTTGTAACATATGCTCATCCATAGACAACATATGAAAAAAAAAGATTGTTACTCATGCATACGCCGACGTGGAGCAGGACTTCTAAATATCCTGATAAATAAATTGCCATTTGAGTTACATATATCCGGATATCAATTTTGTGGACCTGGCACACGGTTGCGCAAACACTTGGCTCGCGGTGATCGCGGTATAAATCCATTAGACTCGGCCTGTAAAGAACACGACATCACATACTCTCGCAACAAAGATTTGACAAATCGTCACAAGGTAGATCACATTTTAGCTGATCGAGCACATCGTCGCATATTTGCGAAGGACGCTACGTTAGGTGAGAAGATAGCTGCGTCAACTGTTTGGGCTGCGATGAAAGCTAAGACGATGCTTGGGATGGGGATCAAGAAAAAAAAGAACACTGGTAACGGTGGTAAGAAGAGGCGAACTCTACCTATAGCAAAGCGGGGCGGTTTCCTCCCGTTCCTCTTACCTGCATTGGCTGCTATAGGGTCGTTAACTGGTGGTGCTGCCGGCATCGCGAAGGTTGTGAATGACGCTAAGGCTGCACGAAAACAGTTGGAGGAAATGCAGCGTCATAATCATGCTATAGAAGGTCATGGACTTTATCTCACACCTTATAAGAAGGGTACCGGTTTAAAGAAAAAAAAAAACAAAAAAATTCACTCTATGAAAAACTAGGGATACAACCAATGACAAATGGGCAGCTTGAGGATATAGGAAGGAAAAATATACCACATTTTCGCGGAGTATACATGCGCGATAGTCTTCCGACAAGAGCAAATGTAAATGAGAGTGGCATAGTAAACTTGGATGAAAGCATCGGCCCCGGTACACATTGGGTCGCATACGTGAAACACAATCATAGTGTAAAATACTTTGATAGTTTTGGTAATCTACGACCACCTGCGGAACTTATTGCATACTTCGGATCCTCAGCAAAAATTACTTACAATCATACACGTTTTCAAAATTTCAATCAAACCATATGCGGGCAACTGTGTGTAAAATTTCTTGAGGAAAACTCATTATAAATGCACATTATCGATACATACAATTTCATTATGTGCTTTAAACCTTTCGTATAAACATGACACCCCCGTCGTTGACACTAACGTTAACAGGTAAGAGCAGTACGCTCGCAGTGCAGTACTTTCCCCCGATAGATTTGAGCAGTCATGAATATGAATTGGGCCTCGTGGATTTTGAAACGTTTAACACGATACCGAATGTCGATGTTCGCAATAATAAATTTTATTTCGGAGAAAATGATGCTGAAATTGTAATTCCCGAAGGATCCTACGAACTGGACGCAATCAATAAGTACCTGAAACGGGAAATATTGCGACGATATCCCACCAAACATGATTCGGGGAACAACGACGAATACCCTCTCATCATACGTGCTAACAATAATACGATGAAGAGTGAAATATACTGTTCCTATAAGATTAATTTTGAAAAACCCAATAACATAGGATCACTACTTGGATTTTCTACAAACCGTATTCTCCCACCTAAAATATGGTATGAGTCTGACGCTCCTGTGAATATTATAAGCATCAACGTGATTAGAGTGGAATGTAGCATAACAGCTGGATCATATAGTAATGATAAACCCGTACACATTATTCATGAATTTTCACCTAGGGTTCCTCCTGGATATAAGATCTCAGAAACTCCGCCTCGAATCATTTATCTTCCGATCGTCGTGCGAAGAATAGATGATTTAGAAATACGTTTGGTGGACCAAAACAATCGTCTGATTGATTTTCGTGGAGAAGAAATCACGGTTAGACTGCATGTAAAACGGCGAGATCCACGCATCTACGAATAAGTGCTGTATTATGCTTGTGTATAACAAAACAGACGAACCTCTAATCGCAGCCGCTACAAAAAATACGTTCATCGACACAGTAAGTCGAACAAATTATCACACAGCACCATCGTCGAGGAAGAAGAACCTGAGCTTGCAGAACATACGTTTTCTACAATCGTTGGGATTTATTGTAAAGCAATAATGTCCGACATTTTGGCCATTGGCAATACGCCAACCTCTGATAATCGTATAACTAAGATAGAAGTGCACACATATAATCCCTATGCAAATACTACTCTCGGAAATAGTGATGAAATAAGGATACCAATACATCAGCAGGATCTGTATACGCTACCGTGTGAGAGTTTCTTGTACATTGAAGGAAAAATCATTTTAGCAGAGGCTCCACCTCAAGGAACAAGCAACAATGTTATTCTCGATACCAATTGTGCTGCTTTCATGTTTGATGAAATTCGATATGAACTAAATGGAGTTGAAATAGACCGCTGTAGAAATCCTGGAATAACGACCTCGTTAAAAACACATGTATCCATCTCTCCTGGAAAAAGTAAAGCATTGGCCACC
The DNA here is from genome assembly GCA_963966675.1 of Lasioglossum calceatum. Lineage (NCBI taxonomy): Eukaryota > Metazoa > Arthropoda > Insecta > Hymenoptera > Halictidae > Lasioglossum > Lasioglossum calceatum. Next base: position 310,049 of record CAXAAD010000126.1, read on the forward strand.
GCAGGCTGGCATCGTAAACTGGATGGCGCAGATTTCAATTTCTGCATACCATTCAATATGCTATTTGGCTTCGGTGAAGATTATAACAAGATTACCGTTAACGTGCGTCAAGAGTTGGTCTTAATTCGATCACGAAACGATCTAAACGCGTTGAATGGTTCTAGTACTTTAAAACCTAAAATCGAATTATTCAAAGTTCAGTGGCGTATGCCACACATAAGTCTGGAAGAAGTAACCAAATTGTCATTACTACGCATTCTCGAGAGAGGACAAATGATACCTATGAGTTTTCGCTCTTGGGATCTATACGAATATCCACATTTGCAAACAACTACGAAGCATACGTGGGCGATAAAGACTGTAACACAATTGGAGAAACCCCGTTTCATCATATTCGCATTGCAGAACGATAGGAAGAATCAATTGCAGAAGAGTGCTAATCAATTCGACGATTGTAAACTGTTAAACATACGGTTGTACCTAAATTCCGAATCGTACCCATACGACGACCTAAACTTGGACTTTGAAAAGAATAAGTATGCGATACTTTATGACATGTACACAAGATTTCAAAACTCATATTATGGTAATCGATCCAGTGAGCCGCTATTGGATGAATTACAGTTCTTATCACAGGGTCCATTTGTGGTCATAGACTGCTCTCGTCAAAACGAGTCTGTCAAAAGTGCAACCATTGATGTGCGCATAGATTTCGAGTGCAGAGATAATGTGCCTGTGAATACAGCTGCTTACTGTTTAATCATACACGATCGTATAGTCGAGTACAGCCCGTTGACCAACGTCGTGCGCAGAATACTTTAACAAGCGGTGGGTGATGGCCCATGTAACGTTCGTCGATCTACAAGGTTTCAAGACGGGGGCAAACGGTTTCATTGTAAAAGAAGCAGCCATTTTACGAGATGGAAATAAACTATTGCACTGGATATTCAAGCCACCATTTGAATTCCATCGATTAACTGCTACTGAAGCATGTCAGGTTCGATGGTTAACGCACAAACATCATGGAATCGGTTGGGCAGATGGATATGTTCCATACAAAACAGCCGGAAGTTGTTTGAAACTGGCTCTGGAAAATACGCAGCAGGTCATTGTCAGGGGTTTGGAAAAGAAAAAATGGTTATGGAAATTAACTGGAATAGAAGCTCTTGATGTGGATCTGGAGGATGTGCCAAGATTATCGTTAATGCAAAAGGGATTGCATAGATGTGCATTCCATACTGGCGTATGTGCCATGGAAAATGTATTTAAACTGTGTAAATTATATACTGATCGACAAGAACCATGTTTTTGAATAAAATGTATTATTTAACAGAACTTCGCTTATTTCTTCCCATATACCAAATAGCGCCTTAAATGCTGACACTACAATTTTTGCGAGTTTCTAAGGGGTATCATATTTCACCTATTCGTTGCTGAGGGGTATCAAGGTCAACCATGCATGCGCCGAGATTCCTGTTCGTTCCTAAGAGGTATCATATTTCATAAAAAAATGGTCGATCAAAGACCAGTCAAATAACGTCATAAACGAAAAAAAAAAGTCGCACGCTCGGTATAATATTTCATAAAAACAATATCACACATCCTGTGGTCTCCAAAAAATGTTGACACTGCAGTTTCTGCATGCCTGTTGTCCCAAAGCTGTGAGAATTAGCGCGATGCCCCCCCCACCACATGAATTTGCTATGTTTGCACTTTCAAAAACTGGAAAGAATGAGGGGTTAGCGAGAGGCTATGAAACGCCATTGTTGGTTCGATCGGCAAAGTATCAACTATGTGGTCCGCAACCGTCAACTCTCGAGCAACGCGGCAGAATAATGAGTTTAATCCTCCGCAATTACACACACAGTAAGTACTCCGGCAACCGCTAAAAATGCATTATTGTTTCTTTGCAACTGAAAAAAATTCTTTCCTAATTGTTTCATTTAATATCAGTGCAGATAATTCGGAACAGAGTATCACGCACACGGTGCGTATATTGGGCCGGAGATATCCCTTGACGAATACATGCTACAAATATCTTGACATTGGGGTTCGAATTGGTGGTTGCTGTCATGTTGAGTTGGCTATAGGAGACAATCGCGGCAATGAAATTCAATTTTCTATGGCTACGTGGAAAGATTTTCTACGAAAGAGAGAAGACATTCTGCGGAACATTGCCAACTCAGGGAATGCTGTGCATGTTGGTGATATAACTGTGGAATTCTATCAGTTAAACGATTATGTGAAGCTTGCAAAATTATCGACTTCAACTAAGTGCATACAGATTACTCAGAAAACGATGAGAAGATTGTTTGATTTGGAATATTGTGTCGACCACATGTACTCATGGCTATCTGAGAACCTATATTCTGTACAAACAAAATATTGTAAGTTTATGCAAATAATTTCTAATGTTACCGATGATTTTGCAAAAGCAATTGTGGAACATGAAGATTTTGAACGCAATTCATTAATAGACACCGAATTGTTAGCTTTGGGCTTAGATGTAATGCTAATAAAATAAATCAAAAAGTTTATTCCAAACTATGATATTTTATGTGTGATTTCCTGTCCCAAGATTCCTACCAAAAATGCTAACGCTGCAGTTTTTTTGCGAGATTCCTGTTCGTTCCTAAGAGATATCATATTTCATAAAATGGTCGATCAAAGACCAGTCAAATAACGTCATAAACGAAAAAAGTCGCACGCTCGGTATAATATTTCGCAGTGACATCCTGTCGCCACAGTTTTGCGAAATTCCTAAGCAGTATCAAGGTCAACCATGCATGCGTCGAGATTCCTGTTCGTTCCTAAGGGGTATCATATTTCATAAAAATGGTCGATCAAAGACCGACCAAATAACGTCATAAACGAAAAAAAAATGCTGCAGTTACAGGAAAAAAATGTCAAGGTTGATCGAGTAACACGAATTAGTTATAACACGTTCGACATAATATTTCGCAGTATCTTCCTGTCGCACCAATAGCGTCTTGGACGAAAATATGCTGTCGCTGCAGTATTTGCATGCCCAGAGTTATTCTTTGACATATATACCAAATGTTCGCTATGTTTATGAGATCATCGGTTGGCCAAGCGGCTAATGAGTTGGACTACCAAGCGGTAGACCGGGGTTCGAATCCTGTTCAGTTTTTTTTCTTTAAAAAAAAATCGCAACCGCTTGTGACGTCACGAAAGTGGTGGGGGTTCCAGCGAAGGTGGTGGTATGCCACGCAACAGCTCGTGACGTCACGGAAGTGGTGGGGGGGTCCAGTGAATGTGGTGGCGGTAGGCTACGAAACGCCATTGTAGGTATGGTTGACAAAGTGTCAACACGTCTCTGGTGACGTCACTTCCCGCGAGCTGATGTCACTTCCTCATGACCTCCCAAAAAAAGGGGGGGGGTAAAAAAAATCGAGCAATTACCCTGGGGGGGGCAATTACGAGCAATTACCCTGGGGGGGGCAATTACAGGGGGGGGCAATTATAGGGGAGGGGAAATTATGGGGGGGGGCAATTGCCCCCCCCCCAGGCTTGGTGGAGGGGGGATACCCCCTCCACCATGGGGGGAACCACCCTGGTCCAGAACCGGCATAGCTTTACTACTATTGGCCATCCTTATCTTCGGCGATAGGAATGGTTATCCATAAGGGATTTCCCCAATTCAAAAAAAAAAAAAAAGGTTAGTAGTTAGTGTTGCGAGCGTAGCGAGCCAATAACCAATCCAGCCGACTAGCAGCAAGCAACGAGCAACGAGCTCCGAGCCGGGGATCGAACCCCGGGCGTCCTGCTGACAGTCGACTGTTTTGGCCGGTCGCCTACAACGAAGGATTTCGGTTTTATTCCTCGGTTCCTGCAAAGAAAAGAGAAATAAAATAGTAGCGAGTGACCGGGAATCGAACCCGGATCGTCCGGATGACAGGCAGTAGACCTACGACCAGGCCTACTGCTGTCATATTCCAAAATAGTATTCAGAAGTAGGTATAGAGAAACACACGAGTAGTAATAGCAAATCGAAAATTTTCAAAATAAATTTTTAAGTGTCGGATCGTTGCCAGAAATCGTCTGGAAGGAGGTCTGGGTAACAATAAATAATAAAAAATTTATTTAGAAAAGCGCAAGCGAGGCCGGGAATCGAACCCGGGCCGTCCGGTTGGCAGGTGGCCGCCCAACACACGGGACCACTTGCCATCGTTAAAGTTAATAGGAAGAGATAGGCTATTTTAAGTATAGTGAGGTAGAAGCTTTTAAAAATAAATAATTGTTCTTCGCCTGGAGACGGGCGATACCGCCCTTACGGGGTCGGTAACGAGGATCCCTCCAGCGTAGCAAGGAGATCTAAGTTTAAAATTTTCGATCGGAGGCTCCGGGAAGCGAACCCGGGGATACACAAAGTTAGTAAATATAGACATAGAGAAACGAGTACATAGAGAGTAGGATAGGACCGTAATGTAAAACGTGAGAGAGTATTGGTAGCGTATAAATATTTGTACAGATAGGAAAGGATTAGTCCTATAATAAAGGAAACAGACGCAAACGGTTAGGTTAGGTTAGGTTAGGTTAGGTTAGGTTAGGTTGGGGTCCTGAGGTCTGCACCTGTCTTTGACGAGTACAGACGTGTTCACATAGAGCTCCCGGGCTACAGTGATAAAGTGCGATTTATTGAATTAATAGTGACTCAGAGTAGGGTATATAGGCGGGTTCTAAACCACTTTTTTGGGGCTAAAAGAGCGGAATTAGGTAAACGAGGGGCGGGGGGATTCAGAGCGGTATTGCACAAGCATGTTCGTGGGAGGGGGAGGGGAGCGGGGGGAATTTTCATGGAATTATATTTTTCTTGGAATTATAAGAGGGGAGATCGTTTCTAGGTCAAGGGCGGTGTTTCATGGAATTATTTTGCACTATTGCAATATTGCGTCATATTTTACATGGAATTATTGCATCATATTTTTTCCATGTAATTGTTGCAATAATCTCTAGGCGTCATGGAATTATTACGTCATATTTTTCCATGGAATTGTTGCAATAATCTTTTCACCCAGTGGCATGTTTCCAAGAACAGTTTCCTACGCCGTGGTTGGCCTTGTTTCGCGATACCCTCCCACTTCCCCCCGTGGCGGCCATAGTGCTCCAGAAACGTGTTCGAACGTGTTTCGCGATACCCTTTATAAGAAAGATGATGTAAGACGGAGAGTATTGTGCTTTTATCGTTTCACCCGGTGTCATCATAATTAAAAACGAACGTTGCATCGTTGGAGTGCAATTGAGACTTGGAAATTTCAAAGTTGAAAGGAATATTTTGTTAACAACGGTAGCAAGATGGTTGAAACGTGGAAAAAAATGTTGAAGTGTTTGACGCGCATGTCAATGCTGCTGAAAACTATGGACGAGTATCGCGAATGGCATCGCTCGTACATCGAGTCTCTGCAGTGTTGCGTCAATTATCTAGCCTGTGCGAAGGATGAATTGTCGGTAGGCGAGAAATTTAGTTTAACATCGACTATGTGCCGTATGAAAACTTTGAACGTTTCGTTGAATCATCGTATTTCATCGTCGCGCGTCGGTAGAGGTTTATACGATCGCGGCGGTGCGAGAGCCTCGACGCTTCGTTGGGAAAATGTCGAGTCGGCGTTTAAAAATCGCATATCAACCGGCATCGTTATCAACGTCGAACATATCGATCCTAAGCAATTTTTACAACACGCGAAACGAATAATTACGGGACGCGTTACGGAATTTTTAAACGTGCATTCATCGCTGAAAGCTGGCGTAACGTTGGAGGCGGAATTCATGCAGCGCGCCAACGAGGTTTCCGTGAAAAGTTTCGGCACGCGAAACGTCACGTTGTTTCGGACGAGCAATCTACGACGGTGGTACCAGAAAGACGTTGTGCCGACGATTTTGACATCGTTGGAAGAGTTTCAAGAGCGAGACAGCGGGTGGGCGCTGTCGAAGATACTACATTTGATTGTGAACTTTAGCAAATACCAGCCGTTGCAAGCCGGCTGCGCCGCTTCAAGCTATTTACCTCGAACGATACAGCTGAAAAGAGCGGTCGTGAACGTGATTAGCAACGACAACGCATGCTTTTTTTGGGCGGTCGTGGCGGGTCTCTATCCAGAAGAGACACATCCGTCTCGTTTGTCATCGTATCCGCACTACAAAGCGGTGCTTCGAACCGAAGGTTTCCAATCGCCCATGCTGTTCAAGGACATTCGGAAATTTGAACGAGAAAACGACGTTTCCGTGAACGTGTTCGAATGGGTGCGCAAGAGATGCGTAACGCTTCATTTAACCGAGAAGAAACGGAGGAGACATGTCAACTTGCTGTTTCTACAGAATGCCGCAAAGACGCACGGTCATTACGTGTGTATACGAAATTTGTCACGATAGGTTTCATCGCAGCTTAGCAAGAAGAAAAATCATAAGCATATTTGCGATCGGTAAGTTGCACGTTTTTGAATTTTTTAAAAAATTCTTTGAAGCAGAAAAAAGTTTTTTCCCTCAGGTGCTTGCAATATTTTCCCACGCAGGAGAGATTAAACGTTCATACGATCGACTGCGAACGAATGAACGATTGCGCTCTAGCGCTTCCAACGAGTGAAGATAAGTGGTTGCGGTTTAAAAACTTTGCGAACAAAGAACAGACACCGTTCGTTATCTATGCTGACTTGGAGTGTCTGCTGCTGTCTGAGGAGCAGGAAGGAGAAGGCCGTGCGGCACGCGTACAGTATCAACATCACCACGCGTTTAGCATAGGATACTACATGTGTTGTCGCTACGACGTATCGTTGTGCGAGTATCAGGTTTATCGCGATAAAGAGGGATGCGCCGCGTGGTTCGCGAACAGGTTGTACGAGCTGAGTCGCAAATTACAGCCGATATTCGACAAAACGGTACCGATGAATCCGCTAACCGAAACGGAAAAGTTAAATTTTCGTACGGCCACGCATTGCCACGTCTGCGAGAAACCATCTGAAGAAAACGATATACGGGTGCGCGATCATTGTCATTTCACGGGCGTGTATCGTGGTCCGGCTCACAACGGATGCAATTTGAGCTATCAATCTTCGTACGTGATACCGGTGGTTTTCCATAATTTATCTGGCTACGACGCACATTTCATCATCAAAGAATTAGCAAACTCGTTCGAGGGGCGGATAGACGTGTTACCATTGACGAAAGAGAAGTATATCGCGTTCACGAAAAACGTTTCCATCGAGAGAGAGACGGGCGAAGAGCAAAAGTATGCAAAGTTGTTGAAATTCCGCTTCATCGACTCGTTCAAGTTCTTGAACTCGAGTCTGGACAAGCTGTCATCATACTTGGACAAAAGTAAATTACGCATCGTACGAGGTGAATTTGCACATCTTTCCAACGACGACCTCACCCTTTTGACCAGAAAAGGCGTTTTTCCATACGACTATCTGACATCGTACGATAAATTAAGCGATACATGTTTGCCACCACGCGAAGAATTTTACAATCGGCTGTATGGCCGCGAGATATCCGACGTCGATTACGATCACGCGAATACGGTTTGGTCACGTTTCGCTATACGAACGCTAGGACAGTACAGCGATTTATACTTAAAATTGGATGTGCTGTTGTTGGCGGATGTTTTCGAAAATTTTCGCGATGACTGTCTCGAGAATTACAAGCTCGATCCGGCACATTATTACACGCTTCCTGGTTTCGCGTGGGACGTGATGCTGAAAATGACAAATATTGAATTGGAGTTGTTCACCGACGTGGACATGCTTTTGTTCGTGGAGCGAGGAATACGTGGTGGATTGAGCCAGTGTTCTCACAGATATGCACATGCGAACAACAAATATTTACCTACACATGACTCGAGTAAACCGTCCACCTACTTAATGTATTTCGACGTGAATAATTTGTATGGTTGGGCTATGTCACAACCTCTACCGTACAGAGACTTTCGATGGGTGAACGACGGGGTAGATGATTTCGACGTTGAATCCGTTCCGATCGATAGCCCTGTAGGATACATTTTGGAGGTGGATTTAGAGTATCCGAGCGAAATTCACGATGCCCATGCGGATCTTCCATTTTGTCCAAGTCACGACGTGGCGATGACCAGCTCGAGTCAAAGAAAGTTGATGGCAACACTTCGCGATAAGGAGCGATACGTTGTACATTACCGATACCTCCAACAAAGTTTGAAACATAATCTGAAATTGAAGAAAATTCATCGAATTCTAGAGTTTCAGCAGTCGCGATGGTTGTGCGGCTATATCGATTTGAACACAAAATTACGCGCAAACGCGACCAACTATTTTTCCAAGAATTTGTTCAAATTAATGAACAACGCTGTATTTGGAAAAACAATGGAGAACGTTCGAAATCATGCAACTGTGAAATTACTTTCCCGTTGGAGCGGACGGCACGGCGTCGAACGATTGATAGCTAGACCAAATTTTCACAGCTATACAGTGTTTTCCGAGGATTTTGTCGCGATTCAGCTGAAAAAGCTGCTCGTTAAATTTTACAAGCCAATCTACGTAGGCATGTCTGTATTGGATATATCAAAATTTCATTTGTACAGCTTTCATTACGAGTACATGTATCCAAAATTCCAGCAAAATTGTAAGATTTTATACACGGACACGGACAGCCTGATATACGAGATCGCTTGCGATGACGCGTACGAGGCGCTGCTGAAACGTGATATCCATCGATACGACACCAGTAATTATGCCGCGAACAACGTTTACGGTGTTCCGATCGCGAACAAGAAACAGCTAGGATTGATGAAGGATGAGAACGGTGGTAAAATTATGACAGAGTTCGTAGGGCTTCGTTCGAAAATGTATGCGATTCGCGTGCAAGATGATCAGGAAACGAAAAAAATCAAAGGCATCAGAACAAACGTTACCGCTCGGGATATAAGTTTCGAAGACTATGTCGAATGCCTTCGTAATAATACGGAAAAAAGTGTTAACAGTAATCGTATAGCGTCTGTACGTCATCAGGTGTATTCAATGTCGGAAAAAAAATTGGCATTGAGTCCGTACGACGATAAGCGGTATATTTGCAGTAATCTGATCAATACTCTTCCTTGGGGACATTACAACATCGATTGAGAAGTTTTTTATCCATAAAAGAAAAAAGGTAGGGAGATTATTGCAGGTCTTTGAAGACGAGTCGGGGAGGGGGATGCTTCCATTTTGTTGTAAAAAGGAAGTGGTGGGGGAGCGTCCTATAAAAGCATTGTATTCCGAGCGTCACGCTTCAGATTGAGACAATCTCAATCACGAAAACAGCACGATGTATTACAACCATCATTCGCCCGCTGAATGTAATCGTTCAAACACCGAGGAGCCATACAAAAAGAGGAGACTAAATAATATGTAAGTAGAAAGATGAAAAATTGTGAAATTTAGAAAAAAACGTCTAATTTTGAAATCTGTTGCAGGGGTTTTCCCAACAACAGCCCTATTTCATCGATGGTACAGCCGTCATCGTCGTCGAGGAGTTCGCGCCGGATCTTGGGCCGAAGATATTCAATAGCCGGCAATTATTTTAAATATCTGGAAATTGGTGTGCACGTTGGCGACGATATTCGTGCGGAACTAGCTATAGGAGATAACCGCGGTAACGAGATCACGTTTTCCCTGGACGCATGGACGGAGTTGTTGCGCACGAAGGAGTGTATTTCCGATTTACTTTCATCGTCTATGCAGAAACAGTGTAGAAAATTGAGCGATGATTTAACATTGCAAATAGTTAATCTCGATGGTAGGAAGCTAGTGAAACTATCGAGTCAGTTCGTAGCTCTGTACATCACGGAAAGAACTATGCGTAACTTGTACAATCTTGAATTCTGCGTACACAATGTGCATTCATGGTTGATCGACAATGTTCCCACGGTTGTCGATAAATATATGAATTTTGTCTTTGCGGTGAAGGATGCCAACGCGAAGAATATCGTGAAAGCGATCGTCGAGAGCGAATCTTTCGATCAAAGTTCACTGATCGATTGCGAACTGGTGGCTTCGTGTGCTGATATCATCGCGACCGAGGCGCAAAGAAACAGATGGGTTTAAAAATTAATGTTGTGTGTGAAAATTGTCTTTTGTAACGATATTTTTAAAAATAAAAAATTATTTAAGACAGTTTGTATTTTTTATTGTAACATTACATACAATTCCTACAGAAATGTAATTAACGCAGAAAAGGGGAATAAAGTATAGAGAAAAAAATTAATTGTCATAAGTAAAAAACAATTAAAGTATATTCGTTTTAGATATCCACGAATTATGTGACACGTCCATTCCCAACCATTTTACATATACTTTATTTCCTTTTCTGCGTAATATTTTTTCAACTAAGTATATGTCAGGATATTTTGCCGCGCGTATCTCGTGTTCGTAAAATCCTCCAGCGATAGGTTTGTCCTTCGAGTCAGCCAAGAGGTATGTGACAGGATTCGTTCGTTTCACCGCGGTAATCTTGAATATTTCGGTTGACCAGTTCGGCGTGTATCCTTTGTCGAATAGGGTTTTAAACTTGCTGACGCGCACGCGATCATCGATCTTGAATTTGGCAGGACCAGCAATCTTCACGTTGCTGTACACGGTCGACAGAAGGTGCCCGGCATTTTTACGGTTCACATCGACGGGTCGCATACGGATGGTACGATGTTTTCGATTATTGTAGTCCTCGGTCAACGTGGGAAGCGCATCGATCCAACGATATTTTCCGCTCAACGAGAAAAATTTCCACATGCTGTTCTTCAACGTACAATTGAAACGTTCCACGACGGACGCTTTCATAGTGCTAAACGTGGAATAATGGTGTATGTTGCGGCTCCTCAGATAGTCTTGGAACGTTGCATTGTAGAATTCTTTCCCCATGTCAGTCTGCAAGTTGTTCGGGGCTCTACCGTCCTTCTTCAACGCTGACGCGAAAGCTTTGCACACGTCGCTCGCATTTTTACTCTTCAAAGGAACCGTCCACGCGTATTTGCTAAATACATCGCTTATCGTGAGAATATATCGATGCCCTCGATTGTCTCGCGCATAGTTTTGAACCTCAACGATATCGGCTTGCCAAAGATCATCGAATCCTCGCACGATCACACGTCTACGCGGGTAAAAACGTCTCGCCGGAGCATGCAGCTCTTCCACCACGTTTTCTTTACTCATCGTCGTCGTCGCTGTATCTGCGCGTATACTTTATCGAGTTTATCATATATACTCATCTGAAAATTTTCTTTCTCAGTTATATTTCCCTCCCTCATTTTTTCCAGCGCTCTCTCAAGGATGATCATTTCTTTACGATGAATGTTACTTAGTATCAATAATACATGATAGCACAGGTACAGGTGTACAGGTGTACAGGTACAGGTACCGGTGTACAGGTACCGGTGTACAGGTACAGGTACCGGAGGTACCGGTGTACAGGTACCGGTGTACAGGTACCGGTACAGCTGTAGCAGTATGACGGTTGGCTGTCGGTACAGCTGTAGCAGTATGACGGTTGGCTGGAATAGTAGTTTTCATTTTTCGCGGAATTATTACATGTAAACGAGGGGCGGGGGGGGGTACCTCAGAGCGGTATTGCGCAAGCATATTCGAGAGGAGGGGGGGGGTATTTTCATGGAATTATTACGTCATATTTTCGTGGAATTATTGCATGTGAACGAGGGGGGGTAGGAGGGGGAGTAGCGCGATCGTTTCTAGGTCAAGGGCATAAATTAGAGCGGTATAGCGAGAGCATAAGAAGGAGATGGTAAAAAAAGACGTCATCGACGATCGGCTGGAGAACTTCAGAATAAGATTTCAAGACAATATTAAAAGAAACGCGTCAACCGATCTTGACAACCAACCGTCATACTGCTACAGCTGTACCGACAGCCAACCGTCATACTGGTATAGCTGTACCGACAGCCAACCGTCATACTGCTACAGCTGTACCGATACCTGTACACCGGTACCTGTACCTGTACCTGTACCTGTACCTGTACCTGTATATCGACGCGAGAATCGATAATTTAGTTGCAAACGCTCGAGAAGGAGATGGTAAAAAAGACGTCATCAACGATCGGCTGGGGAACTTCAGAATAAGATTTCAAGATAATATTAAAAGAAACGCGTCAACCGATCTTGGCAGCCAACCGTCATACTGCTACAGCTGTACCGACAGCCAACCGTCATACTGCTACAGCTGTACCGGTACCTGTACACCGGTACCTGTACACCGGTACCTCCGGTACCTGTACCTGTACACCGGTACCTGTACACCGGTACCTGTACACCGGTACCTGTACACCGGTACCTGTACCTGTACACCTGTACACCTGTACCTGTGCTATCATGTATTATTGATACTAAGTAACATTCATCGTAAAGAAATGATCATCCTTGAGAGAGCGCTGGAAAAAATGAGGGAGGGAAATATAACTGAGAAAGAAAATTTTCAGATGAGTATATATGATAAACTCGATAAAGTATACGCGCAGATACAGCGACGACGACGATGAGTAAAGAAAACGTGGTGGAAGAGCTGCATGCTCCGGCGAGACGTTTTTACCCGCGTAGACGTGTGATCGTGCGAGGATTCGATGATCTTTGGCAAGCCGATATCGTTGAGGTTCAAAACTATGCGCGAGACAATCGAGGGCATCGATATATTCTCACGATAAGCGATGTATTTAGCAAATACGCGTGGACGGTTCCTTTGAAGAGTAAAAATGCGAGCGACGTGTGCAAAGCTTTCGCGTCAGCGTTGAAGAAGGACGGTAGAGCCCCGAACAACTTGCAGACTGACATGGGGAAAGAATTCTACAATGCAACGTTCCAAGACTATCTGAGGAGCCGCAACATACACCATTATTCCACGTTTAGCACTATGAAAGCGTCCGTCGTGGAACGTTTCAATTGTACGTTGAAGAACAGCATGTGGAAATTTTTCTCGTTGAGCGGAAAATATCGTTGGATCGATGCGCTTCCCACGTTGACCGAGGACTACAATAATCGAAAACATCGTACCATCCGTATGCGACCCGTCGATGTGAACCGTAAAAATGCCGGGCACCTTCTGTCGACCGTGTACAGCAACGTGAAGATTGCTGGTCCTGCCAAATTCAAGATCGATGATCGCGTGCGCGTCAGCAAGTTTAAAACCCTATTCGACAAAGGATACACGCCGAACTGGTCAACCGAAATATTCAAGATTACCGCGGTGAAACGAACGAATCCTGTCACATACCTCTTGGCTGACTCGAAGGACAAACCTATCGCTGGAGGATTTTACGAACACGAGATACGCGCGGCAAAATATCCTGACATATACTTAGTTGAAAAAATATTACGCAGAAAAGGAAATAAAGTATATGTAAAATGGTTGGGAATGGACGTGTCACATAATTCGTGGATATCTAAAACGAATATACTTTAATTGTTTTTTACTTATGACAATTAATTTTTTTCTCTATACTTTATTCCCCTTTTCTGCGTTAATTACATTTCTGTAGGAATTGTATGTAATGTTACAATAAAAAATACAAACTGTCTTAAATAATTTTTTATTTTTAAAAATATCGTTACAAAAGACAATTTTCACACACAACATTAATTTTTAAACCCATCTGTTTCTTTGCGCCTCGGTCGCGATGATATCAGCACACGAAGCCACCAGTTCGCAATCGATCAGTGAACTTTGATCGAAAGATTCGCTCTCGACGATCGCTTTCACGATATTCTTCGCGTTGGCATCCTTCACCGCAAAGACAAAATTCATATATTTATCGACAACCGTGGGAACATTGTCGATCAACCATGAATGCACATTGTGTACGCAGAATTCAAGATTGTACAAGTTACGCATAGTTCTTTCCGTGATGTACAGAGCTACGAACTGACTCGATAGTTTCACTAGCTTCCTACCATCGAGATTAACTATTTGCAATGTTAAATCATCGCTCAATTTTCTACACTGTTTCTGCATAGACGATGAAAGTAAATCGGAAATACACTCCTTCGTGCGCAACAACTCCGTCCATGCGTCCAGGGAAAACGTGATCTCGTTACCGCGGTTATCTCCTATAGCTAGTTCCGCACGAATATCGTCGCCAACGTGCACACCAATTTCCAGATATTTAAAATAATTGCCGGCTATTGAATATCTTCGGCCCAAGATCCGGCGCGAACTCCTCGACGACGATGACGGCTGTACCATCGATGAAATAGGGCTGTTGTTGGGAAAACCCCTGCAACAGATTTCAAAATTAGACGTTTTTTTCTAAATTTCACAATTTTTCATCTTTCTACTTACATATTATTTAGTCTCCTCTTTTTGTATGGCTCCTCGGTGTTTGAACGATTACATTCAGCGGGCGAATGATGGTTGTAATACATCGTGCTGTTTTCGTGATTGAGATTGTCTCAATCTGAAGCGTGACGCTCGGAATACAATGCTTTTATAGGACGCTCCCCCACCACTTCCTTTTTACAACAAAATGGAAGCATCCCCCTCCCCGACTCGTCTTCAAAGACCTGCAATAATCTCCCTACCTTTTTTCTTTTATGGATAAAAAACTTCTCAATCGATGTTGTAATGTCCCCAAGGAAGAGTATTGATCAGATTACTGCAAATATACCGCTTATCGTCGTACGGACTCAATGCCAATTTTTTTTCCGACATTGAATACACCTGATGACGTACAGACGCTATACGATTACTGTTAACACTTTTTTCCGTATTATTACGAAGGCATTCGACATAGTCTTCGAAACTTATATCCCGAGCGGTAACGTTTGTTCTGATGCCTTTGATTTTTTTCGTTTCCTGATCATCTTGCACGCGAATCGCATACATTTTCGAACGAAGCCCTACGAACTCTGTCATAATTTTACCACCGTTCTCATCCTTCATCAATCCTAGCTGTTTCTTGTTCGCGATCGGAACACCGTAAACGTTGTTCGCGGCATAATTACTGGTGTCGTATCGATGGATATCACGTTTCAGCAGCGCCTCGTACGCGTCATCGCAAGCGATCTCGTATATCAGGCTGTCCGTGTCCGTGTATAAAATCTTACAATTTTGCTGGAATTTTGGATACATGTACTCGTAATGAAAGCTGTACAAATGAAATTTTGATATATCCAATACAGACATGCCTACGTAGATTGGCTTGTAAAATTTAACGAGCAGCTTTTTCAGCTGAATCGCGACAAAATCCTCGGAAAACACTGTATAGCTGTGAAAATTTGGTCTAGCTATCAATCGTTCGACGCCGTGCCGTCCGCTCCAACGGGAAAGTAATTTCACAGTTGCATGATTTCGAACGTTCTCCATTGTTTTTCCAAATACAGCGTTGTTCATTAATTTGAACAAATTCTTGGAAAAATAGTTGGTCGCGTTTGCGCGTAATTTTGTGTTCAAATCGATATAGCCGCACAACCATCGCGACTGCTGAAACTCTAGAATTCGATGAATTTTCTTCAATTTCAGATTATGTTTCAAACTTTGTTGGAGGTATCGGTAATGTACAACGTATCGCTCCTTATCGCGAAGTGTTGCCATCAACTTTCTTTGACTCGAGCTGGTCATCGCCACGTCGTGACTTGGACAAAATGGAAGATCCGCATGGGCATCGTGAATTTCGCTCGGATACTCTAAATCCACCTCCAAAATGTATCCTACAGGGCTATCGATCGGAACGGATTCAACGTCGAAATCATCTACCCCGTCGTTCACCCATCGAAAGTCTCTGTACGGTAGAGGTTGTGACATAGCCCAACCATACAAATTATTCACGTCGAAATACATTAAGTAGGTGGACGGTTTACTCGAGTCATGTGTAGGTAAATATTTGTTGTTCGCATGTGCATATCTGTGAGAACACTGGCTCAATCCACCACGTATTCCTCGCTCCACGAACAAAAGCATGTCCACGTCGGTGAACAACTCCAATTCAATATTTGTCATTTTCAGCATCACGTCCCACGCGAAACCAGGAAGCGTGTAATAATGTGCCGGATCGAGCTTGTAATTCTCGAGACAGTCATCGCGAAAATTTTCGAAAACATCCGCCAACAACAGCACATCCAATTTTAAGTATAAATCGCTGTACTGTCCTAGCGTTCGTATAGCGAAACGTGACCAAACCGTATTCGCGTGATCGTAATCGACGTCGGATATCTCGCGGCCATACAGCCGATTGTAAAATTCTTCGCGTGGTGGCAAACATGTATCGCTTAATTTATCGTACGATGTCAGATAGTCGTATGGAAAAACGCCTTTTCTGGTCAAAAGGGTGAGGTCGTCGTTGGAAAGATGTGCAAATTCACCTCGTACGATGCGTAATTTACTTTTGTCCAAGTATGATGACAGCTTGTCCAGACTCGAGTTCAAGAACTTGAACGAGTCGATGAAGCGGAATTTCAACAACTTTGCATACTTTTGCTCTTCGCCCGTCTCTCTCTCGATGGAAACGTTTTTCGTGAACGAGATATACTTCTCTTTCGTCAATGGTAACACGTCTATCCGCCCCTCGAACGAGTTTGCTAATTCTTTGATGATGAAATGTGCGTCGTAGCCAGATAAATTATGGAAAACCACCGGTATCACGTACGAAGATTGATAGCTCAAATTGCATCCGTTGTGAGCCGGACCACGATACACGCCCGTGAAATGACAATGATCGCGCACCCGTATATCGTTTTCTTCAGATGGTTTCTCGCAGACGTGGCAATGCGTGGCCGTACGAAAATTTAACTTTTCCGTTTCGGTTAGCGGATTCATCGGTACCGTTTTGTCGAATATCGGCTGTAATTTGCGACTCAGCTCGTACAACCTGTTCGCGAACCACGCGGCGCATCCCTCTTTATCGCGATAAACCTGATACTCGCACAACGATACGTCGTAGCGACAACACATGTAGTATCCTATGCTAAACGCGTGGTGATGTTGATACTGTACGCGTGCCGCACGGCCTTCTCCTTCCTGCTCCTCAGACAGCAGCAGACACTCCAAGTCAGCATAGATAACGAACGGTGTCTGTTCTTTGTTCGCAAAGTTTTTAAACCGCAACCACTTATCTTCACTCGTTGGAAGCGCTAGAGCGCAATCGTTCATTCGTTCGCAGTCGATCGTATGAACGTTTAATCTCTCCTGCGTGGGAAAATATTGCAAGCACCTGAGGGAAAAAACTTTTTTCTGCTTCAAAGAATTTTTTAAAAAATTCAAAAACGTGCAACTTACCGATCGCAAATATGCTTATGATTTTTCTTCTTGCTAAGCTGCGATGAAACCTATCGTGACAAATTTCGTATACACACGTAATGACCGTGCGTCTTTGCGGCATTCTGTAGAAACAGCAAGTTGACATGTCTCCTCCGTTTCTTCTCGGTTAAATGAAGCGTTACGCATCTCTTGCGCGCCCATTCGAACACGTTCACGGAAACGTCGTTTTCTCGTTCAAATTTCCGAATGTCCTTGAACAGCATGGGCGATTGGAAACCTTCGGTTCGAAGCACCGCTTTGTAGTGCGGATACGATGACAAACGAGACGGATGTGTCTCTTCTGGATAGAGACCCGCCACGACCGCCCAAAAAAAGCATGCGTTGTCGTTGCTAATCACGTTCACGACCGCTCTTTTCAGCTGTATCGTTCGAGGTAAATAGCTTGAAGCGGCGCAGCCGGCTTGCAACGGCTGGTATTTGCTAAAGTTCACAATCAAATGTAGTATCTTCGACAGCGCCCACCCGCTGTCTCGCTCTTGAAACTCTTCCAACGATGTCAAAATCGTCGGCACAACGTCTTTCTGGTACCACCGTCGTAGATTGCTCGTCCGAAACAACGTGACGTTTCGCGTGCCGAAACTTTTCACGGAAACCTCGTTGGCGCGCTGCATGAATTCCGCCTCCAACGTTACGCCAGCTTTCAGCGATGAATGCACGTTTAAAAATTCCGTAACGCGTCCCGTAATTATTCGTTTCGCGTGTTGTAAAAATTGCTTAGGATCGATATGTTCGACGTTGATAACGATGCCGGTTGATATGCGATTTTTAAACGCCGACTCGACATTTTCCCAACGAAGCGTCGAGGCTCTCGCACCGCCGCGATCGTATAAACCTCTACCGACGCGCGACGATGAAATACGATGATTCAACGAAACGTTCAAAGTTTTCATACGGCACATAGTCGATGTTAAACTAAATTTCTCGCCTACCGACAATTCATCCTTCGCACAGGCTAGATAATTGACGCAACACTGCAGAGACTCGATGTACGAGCGATGCCATTCGCGATACTCGTCCATAGTTTTCAGCAGCATTGACATGCGCGTCAAACACTTCAACATTTTTTTCCACGTTTCAACCATCTTGCTACCGTTGTTAACAAAATATTCCTTTCAACTTTGAAATTTCCAAGTCTCAATTGCACTCCAACGATGCAACGTTCGTTTTTAATTATGATGACACCGGGTGAAACGATAAAAGCACAATACTCTCCGTCTTACATCATCTTTCTTATAAAGGGTATCGCGAAACACGTTCGAACACGTTTCTGGAGCACTATGGCCGCCACGGGGGGAAGTGGGAGGGTATCGCGAAACAAGGCCAACCACGGCGTAGGAAGCTGTCCTTGGAAACATGACACTGGGTGAAAAGATTATTGCAACAATTCCATGGAAAAATATGACGTAATAATTCCATGACGCCTAGAGAGTATTGCAACAATTACATGGAAAAATATTATGTAATAATTCCATGAAAAATATGACGCAATATTGCAACAATTCGGTGCAAAATAATTCCATGAAACACCGCCCTTGACCTAGAAACGATCTCCCCTCTTATAATTCCAAGAAAAATATGACGCCTCAAGATTATTGCAACAATTACATGGAAAAACTATTATGTAATAATTCCATGAAAAAATATGACGCAATATTGCAATAGTGCAAAATAATTCCATGAAACACCGCCCTTGACCTAGAAACGATCTCCCCTCTTATAATTCCAAGAATAATATAATTCCAAGAAAAATATGACGCCTCAAGATTATTGCAACAATTACATGGAAAAAATATGATGCAATAATTCCATGTAAAATATGACGCAATATTGCAATAGTGCAAAATAATTCCATGAAACACCGCCCTTGACCTAGAAACGATCTCCCCTCTTATAATTCCAAGAAAAATATAATTCCATGAAAATTCCCCCGCTCCCCTCCCCCTCCCTCGAACATGCTTGTGCAATACCGCTCTGAATCCCCCCCGCCCCTCGTTTACCTAATTCCGCTCTTTTAGCCCCAAAAAAGTGGTTTAGAACCCGCCTATATACCCTACTACTCAGAGTCAGAGTTATTATAGTTGTTTACACCATACTAACGTATCTTCAAAGAAGAATCAATAAATTATAAGTAGTTTACGAGAAATCAGTGTTCAAAGTGAGCAGCTGACGGGCGTCAGCCGTTAACGGCTCGAAAGTTCGCAAATTTCCTTTTCGCGAAATAATCACATCTTCAAACGATCGAAATCCACTCTGTTAATCGTCAATATAGTCAACACCAGTAGTCTGTGCGGTCCCGGACCGTATTTATTGCTAATACTCTGAAAAACAGAAGTGATCAGCTGTAAAGTGACACCGGCCCGAACAACTATTGTCCATCGACACTCAGAAGAGAAACTAGAGGCATACAGACGAAACTCTCCGCCAAGTACGTAGCGTCCATCAAATTACTATCACCCTCACTCTTTTCAGCTCTTTAAATAAAGTCGAAATAAAGAAAACCGCCCGCACAGTGTACTGAACATTGTCAGGACAATACTTCTCCCGCTAGAAACGGCCGGTGAATCGGCGAACCTCCCCCCGCCATTAATCCAGTCTTTCCGAAATTTAAACGAGAAAAGGCGAAACTAGACACGCTATTATAGATTATAACAAAATAAAAACAGTAACCAAAGTAGTATTACTATAATCAGTAGCACGCAGTAGTAGAGCTGCGTTCCTAGGTTAGGAAATCTGTCATTCCCTGAAGGGCGAATACAGAAGCAGGATAGGGAAATTTATTCTCAAAAATCAGCGTAGAAATTAGTTCACAATCTAACTAACAAGAGAGGCACAGAAACACACGAGACAGAAGGAAACACGAAGCGTAGCACAGAACTGATTCGCGTAGGCACACTCTCCGCAGGAGGCTATAGTAAACCAGTGAATAGCGCAGTGCTGTAGCTGTAGTCCATCCAAACAGAAAGTCCAGGATTCTAAAACAGAAGTAAATTACCACATCAACTGAAGCCTAAAGAGTACAGAAGGAAAAGCTTTCGACAAGTAACATGGAGGATCCAGGAGGCACAGCCTCCAATTTAGACAGGATAAGGGAGATAATACAGAGCTCTCTCAGCGACGAGAGCCTTCAAATACTGTCTGAGAGTATGACCAACAATGAAATCTCAAACCTGATGAGCTCCACCATCCGCCAGGCGAGAGATAACCTTCCGATCGACAAATGCACCCCAAAAATTAAAGAGGAAGAAAAAACGGATCCCCAAAACAAATCCACAGAGCAGGAGAATTTAGTTCTGGAGGACTCCGTCATAGACGAAGCCAGACCGAACAAACCAAACAGCCCGAAGCACAGATCTCCGATACTGATCAACCTGAACTCTCCGATACTCACAAGTTCAGGGACAAATCACCCTCAAGACTGGGCTTCCGCGCTGAAAATCACGAAGGATGTTACATATCTACAACCGATCACCAATTTGAGGACGGAACTGGCCAAATTCAACGAGGGAAACAAAGAAACCAAAAATCACAAAAACACAGGCCCAGGCAAGGGAATCACCAAATATCTGGAAATCTTGAAGCCAATGAAAGGAAACGATAAAAACAAGACGGACACAGAATCGGAAACGGCACCCAGAGAAGAGGACACCAACGACATCATCAGGGCATACGAAGCAGGCAATGGTCGCCTGTCCGTGAAAAAACCCCTTCATCTATCAGCCATCTCTTCGGAATCGGACGAAGAGAGAACTTACAAGATGAGAAACTACGACGTGAATTTAAATGTCACCACCATGGTGAACACTCTACTCACCATACAAAGAAACATGAAAGCTGTAACGCAGGATTTACTGAGATCGAACAACATCAGAAAAAACACGAAGGTACTAACCAACATCACAATCAGAGAATTGGAAGATGCCATAAATCAGACGTCGAAGCTGCTGAACACCCTTGAGGCTCAAGATCAAGAAGTAGAAATCATACTAAAAAACAAACAGAAGCAAGTTAAGAGGCTCCTGGATCTCTCGGCGGAGAACAGAACATTCAAGGATGACAGGCTCGCTAACCCCAAGAGAAAGAGAGACTCCCCAACGGACGGTAGACCAGTCCACAAAATAATAAGGAGCTTACAGGAAACAAAAGCGCGGGGCACGGACTCAGAAGACAACGGCGACATCACTACAAACGACGAAGCCACTTCCACAAACGAATTCAAAACACAGTCTCGTGCAAAACCAAGGAGACACACAAAAACGGAAATCTCCAAAAATACTCAAAAGCATCTTTTCGGACAGCCGACACCAAAAGCAGGTTCCTCAGTTACCACTGAGCTGATGATCGACTCTGACGCCCCTATCAAAGGAGGCACGAACAACCAGAACAAAATATCATGGGCGGATGTAGCGAAGAAGACAGCGTCTCCCGCTACGGAAAAAATGAAACAGATCAAGAAAATGGAGATCCAAGCCTCCAGAAGGAACAACGCCATCATTATCAACACAAAAGGTAAAACTACAGTCGGCGGATCCGACAAGAAGGAAAACGAAAACGAACAGAAAAAAACGTTCGCAGAAATTCTAACCGATCTCAAAAATAAAAAGTCCCTAGACCCCAAGGAAATCTCAAACGTACGCAAGACGAGAGAAGGAAACCTACTCATTGAGGTCACGGCAAACGCCGATGTCGACAAAATCAGACTTCAAGTAGAGTCGGCCACAGACAATGCCTTCCCAGTCTTTAAAAAAGTACACAGCACAACACTCGAAATTGACAACGATGAACCATCCATCAAAGAGGAGGAAATTCAAAAGGAGCTCCACAACTATCTCGAAATGAAACAAGAACCCGCGGAGGTGAAAATTATAAAAAAATACACTAACAGCAACGGGCTCCAAAAATTCATAGTCAGGTTCCCTACACCAGACAAGAAGATAGACCTCACAAACAAAGAGAGGCTGAGACTAGGTTACTCGATTGCGAAAATAAAGATCCTCCCAAACATTAACAGGTGTAACAGATGCCATACACTAGACCATCACACGTCAAAATGCAACAAACCATCGAACTTCGTGGTCTGCCGTAAATGTAGCGAGGAAGGGCACCTCATGGAAAATTGCACAAATGCTCCATGTTGTAGACTCTGCAAAGAAAAGGGGCACCCC
The DNA here is from genome assembly GCA_963966675.1 of Lasioglossum calceatum. Taxonomy (NCBI): domain Eukaryota; kingdom Metazoa; phylum Arthropoda; class Insecta; order Hymenoptera; family Halictidae; genus Lasioglossum; species Lasioglossum calceatum. The sequence goes on from CAXAAD010000126.1 coordinate 332,482, forward strand.
CTAAACAAATGTCTTCATGTTACGGGTTCTTTAAACTGCCCGTCTTACAAAGAGCACGTGAAAGATCTGTAAACGGCAACCGGTCAACAGATCCATCAAGAAGACCCTCAGAAGTCATTCTAAACAAAGGAAAACAAAATAAAGATACGGAAAGGTTGAACATACTACAGATAAATCTAAACCACACCTACTTAGCCACTCACATGCTGGAGAAAAGGCAACTTCATCACAACTACGACCTCATCATGTTAACTGAACCGACCCCGAACAACAGGAATTGGATATATAGCCTCAAGCATAATGCAGCTATACAAATAGGCTTTCGCCAACTCCTCTGGCATTACACCGACCTAGTCAAAACAGAAAATAACTGGGTATCAGTTACAGTTAACGAAATAGATTTCTACTCGGTGTACATCTCTCCAAACATCAAGCTGGAAGAATTTATCTCCATCATCGACAATCTCTTCCACTCACTGAAGAAATCCAAAAATCCCTGCTTTGTAACAGGCGATTTTAATGCGCACTCTCCTGACTGGGGAGACCGAAAACTGGACAACAGGGGAAAAATTCTCGCTCTCGCTATCTACGAGAATAGCTACGAAATCGTCAACACCAAAGGGGAATTTACATTCAACAGGAACGGTCATCAATCCAAAATCGACTTAGCCTTTACCTCGGGACAGCTAGCTAACAAAATTATTCGCTCTCACACAGTGAAGGATCACTCTGAATCTGATCACCTATATATAGAGCATGCCCTCCGACTAAATACAGCCGGCCCTTGCCAAAAACTGAAACAAAAGAGCAATATCAGATCGATTTGGAAAATTAATGATAAGAACAGAGATAGATTTACGAAGGCTCTCTCTAGCAAATTGCTAACTGACCCCCACCTACAACAACTTAAATCCAAGGACTATATCGCAGACCCCAAGGTATTCGACGCCCAAATGGCCAAACTTCCATCTACCATAAATAATATCGACTTAGCAATCAACAGCCTACAAAACAAACTCTCGCAAGCGTGCACGTCAACTCTACAAAAGTCGAAACGCTTCTCCAACAAACCTGAACACCATTGGTGGAATCCTGATATAAAAATCCTACGGAGCCTGACCAACAAGAAAAGAAGAATCTACACCAGACTACTGGCTAAAAGGAAAAATAAAAACTACCACGAAGTATTACAGGCAAGGAAAGCACTAACCACCACCAGACTTAAACTAAAAAGTGCTATTAAAAAGTCTAAAGCCAAAATCTGGACCGACTTTATCACCACGTTAAACCAGTATCCTTGGGGGAAACCGTACCGAGTCATAAAGAAAATAATAAAGAACAATCCTCCTCCTCCCACGATCACCAGGCAGACAGCGCTACAAATAATTGATACTCTTTTTCCGAAGGACGAGGCAGAGAGAATTCTTCAAAACAAGCTCCATAACATAATTTATCCGGAAACACTAGCCAGCGCCCATCTCCCAGCTGGCCATACCACACTCCCCAGCGGCGACATAGTACTAAAAATATCCCAAAAAACACTACACCTCCAGAAAATCAGTGTAACAGAGATACTCCATACAACTAAAGCCTTCAACAACAAAAAAGCCCCCGGCCTTGACGGTATTACCTCGCCGATCTTCAAAGAAACAGTTCTCAACAACCCAGAAATGATCACAAATATCATAAACGTCTGCAGAAGGGTGGGATACTTCCCTACATCGTGGAAGGAACAAAAACTGCTTCTAATAAAAAAACCGGGCAAACCAGACGGTCTCCCAAACAGCTACAGACCACTGGCCATTCTTAATGACTGGTCCAAGTTGCTTGAGAAATGTATCAGAGGAGATATCGAACATCATCTGAGGAGAGATCCCTTACATAAAAATCAATACGGCTTCCGCAAAGCCACAAGCACTATCCATGCTATTACAGAGGTAACGAGAATAAAGGAATGTGCAACGAAAAAACGCCACTTCGTCATCCTGGTCGCACTAGACGTCAAGAACGCCTTCAACTCCATATCATGGAAATCAATCAGAGAAGCGCTCCGCAAAAGAAGATTCCCTCCGTACCTCCAGAAAATAATCTCCAGCTATCTAACAAACAGGAAACTTGTGTATTCTCCTCCCAACGAGGCTTACAAACTGTGTCTCCCGATTTACCGTGGAGTCCCCCAAGGTTCCATAATCGCACCCACAATTTGGAACACAGTCTACGACGAGATATTCCAGCTAACCCTGACGAAAACTGCTACACTGATTGCCTACGCAGACGACGTAGCGCTGATTGTCACTCACCGAAACCTCGATAAAATCAGAGAAGATATAAAGACTAACATCAACATAATAGAAAACTGGATGCTGACAAAGGGGTTGGAACTAGCAAGACAGAAAACAGAAATCGTTACCTTAAACAGAAAAAGAGTACAACTACCTCTCGAGTTCCAGTTGAACGCTGACATCAAAATCGCAGCTTCAGACTCGATCAGATATCTAGGAATTTACCTAGAAAAATACAACTATTATTTCACCCATATCGAACAAGCAACAATAAAAGCGTCAAACACAGCACAATACCTTGCACGTCTGACGCCGAACATTGGTGGCCCAGGTCACAGAGCCAGATATCTCTATTACTTCGTGTTCGAGTCAATAGTTTTATACGCTGCACCAGACTGGAGAAAAGCAACATCGGTCATGAGGAATAGGAAAATGCTGCTGAATGCGCAGAAAATAGCGCTAACTAAGGTACTAAGAGCGTACAAGACCACTCCTCTTATATACTTAAATGTGATCTCTGGTATCCCCAATATAATAGACATTGTACAGGAAAGATACAACCTGGCTCTATGGGAAAATGACTTCCTAAATCCCTCGGAGGTAATCCACTGGGCAGATGCAACAACAGCAGCAGCACGGGGAACAAGAACAAGATCCGCGCACCCGAGCGCAACGGCCTCCACTGACAGATGTAACAACGCGAAACTCGATATTCTGAAAATTGAACGAAAGGCTAAAAGAACTGAACTGCGCACCGCGATTAATCAAAACTTACAGGAGCAATGGACAAACAGCTATAACCATAAACTACTCTACAAATGGATTCCGGATATAGGAGCGTGGCAACACCTTAAGAGGGATAACATATCACATTACACGATACAGTTTTTCACAGGACACGGCATCTTTGCATCTTTCTTACACAGGATCCAAAAGCTAAACAGTGATAGATGCTGGTATGGATGTCCCGAGATAGACGACCCGGCGCACACCATCCTTCGCTGCACCAGATGGTCCGAAATCCGTGATCAATTCGCGACCAAACATCTCATCTCTGCTCCCTACGACATCAGTAAGATATCCTTTGCTATTCACAAATCCGACACCGCATGGACAGATTTTCAGGCACTGTGCTTCGCCACTCTAAAAGACAAACAGGCCACAGAGATGATCAGAGAGAAGGAAACCAGGAAGAAATCTAACTCTCAACCTTCGCAACCACACAACACACAACGAAATCTGCAGAATATTCAACTACAATCATTGAATAATCAACCTCACCTCAGAGACACTCTAAATCAGACACGGTACACGCAGCTTGCTTCCAATCAACCAAACAACGTTCAAGAACCTTCGTCTTCGAACACCCAACAGCCTCAACAACAAAAAACACAGTACAATACAGGAACACAGTCTGCTCACATGCAGAAAACAAATAGAAAACTCTATTACGAAAAATATCCTAACCTAACACCGGTAAACACTCCACAGCAATCACAAAATACACAGCATCAAACTAACAGTACACTACAACAATCACAGAACTTGCAACAACAAATCACTAAATCACAGAACAGGAAAACGAGGTTATAAACGATATACATATAGAATCTCGAAGTCGGCACAGAACTGATCACCATCGCGCACCGATCACCACTACTAACCGCGCCTTCGCGATGCCACAGCACAACTCGAGCCACCGCCTAGGAAATATTGCTTATCGAACAATAAATAATATACTAATAAAGCACGTGCAAGCAGAAAGAAAATTCCGGTTACAAGATGGCCGACCTTCCACTGGAAAAGGTGCATCCTCATGAAAACCATAGAGGCAACAAACCTAGAACTCGAATCAGGGGGAAACACGAAACCTTCACACAATAGACGAGAAACCTGCAGCTGCAGTTTACTGCACACACCCCGGTCATAGAAGAAGAACTGTATCTATAGAGATGGCACAAGAACAGTAAAGAAATCAGTACAGAGATTAGAGAGCCACACAAGAAGAACACCATCACGGCCGAAACTTACTGCGGAATCATAGAAGTAAGTCGGCGCCCACGCCCAATCGAAAGCACAGTACGGCTCGAAGATGAGATTAAGAGGAAAGGGTAAAGAAAAACGAGAATCCAAAATGACGAAGAGCTCCCTAAAGACGACCACGATGCGCAAAGCCAAGGAAGATGGAGATTAGGAGAAGCGCCAGAAAGAAGAAGAAGAAGAAGATGAAGAGTAAGAAGAAGAAGAAGAAGAAGACGAAGAAGAAGAAGAAGAAAAAGATGAAGAGGTAGAAGAAGAAGAAGAAGAAGTAGAGGAAGAAGAAGAAGTAGAAGAAGAAGACGTAGAAGAAGAAGAAGAAGTTAAAGAAGAAAAAAGGAAAGAAAACTGAAGAAGATGACAGAAACATTTGGCACCCAGATGACGTCCCAGATCCAAGGTCTCCGGACAGAATCAACCCAAAAATCAAGGTACGTGTAAGAGTAAACGAAAAGGAGAGAGAGAGACCAGAGTGCGAGCTGAATGAAAATGATGAAGAGCACGTGAAGAAGAGAGTGACTGCGACAGAATGAGTCCGGAAGAGTGAGCGAGAGAGAGAGAGATAGCAACACCACCACCACACCAAAGCAAAACCGCCACGAGGGAACCTAGCGGGGCAGACATCCGGTCAGCAAGGAAGGCGAAGAAGATGTCTGTACATATGGATGAGAGTCTGGAAGAGTGATAGAAAGTTCGAATGGTAAATGTTTGCGTGCTTGTGTGAGCGTTTGCACAGAGAATGAGACTAACGTCATGTCTGCAAGAGGAAGAGTGTCAGATTCGTATGAATGCACCGTATAGATGTTGGAGAGGGGATGAATTCTAGAGAATGTTAGGTTGAAAGATGCGGTTGAATGAAAGAGTGCAAGAAATCAAGTACCACAGCAGGGACGATAGAGACTGACCGAAGTAAAATCTTCGGATAGTTCCGGTCAGTTTTCTCCCACCGGAGCCAAGGACCAGCCGTGTAGGGAGAGTTTTAGTGGGGTAAACCTCGTGCGCCCTGCGTATTGCACCACCACGCGCAGGCCCACCATTGCGGGCAGTGCACATGCCACCTGATTAAATATCGGGGGCATCGCTGAGGGAGTCCCCACACACCCCGGGGTTGCGATGACCCTGGGGCATGTCATAAAGATTAAACTCCCTATACGTTAAACAATAAAAAAAGAAAAAAAAGGTTAGGTTAGGTTAGGTTAGCGGCAACGAGCTCGGTTCCTCGTTAAAGAAGAAATCTCTAAAGGTGCGAGAAACAGTTGCTAGATTACTTGCTTTTCACTCTGACAAACAAGCAAAGGGAACAAGGGGTCTTTCGATTAAAAGACGCGACGACACACAAACATCGTAGCAAATCTTAACAAGTTTCACGGAACTAACTATTAGTATTATAATCTGAGTTGCATGAGAGAGAGAGGTTTTCACCGCAGCGTAGATTTTCACAGCACAAATATCGCACTTTCACTCAAACACAGCCTCCGACGAGAAAGAGGTTTTCACTGCACTGTATCCCTCGTCGACGCGCTGCCTGGGCGAGACTGCCTAAACATGGAAGCGATGCCTCGTTTCTGCACCGTCACATTGTCCAATGCACAACTCCTCCCGCGCACCCAAAAGGAGAAACCACAGCTAGAGTAATTCCTAAGGAAATACGAGAAAATGCACATTAAAAAAAACGAAGATTAGAGTATAATCCTATCGGAATTTAGTATACGTCATTATAGGAAAGACTGTTATTAATTAGGAACGTAGAGGCACAAACTAAGAGAGAGAATAGTCATAGATTACCGGAGGAAATTGAGCGCCGAACCCTTTTAACATTTCAAGTCACCGGAAAGTTCTTCGATAATTATAATACATAACAGTTATTGGTCGTCTAGAGAAAAATCACAAACATTTAGTCCTACAGAAATGGGAGCCGTTAAAGGAAAAGTAGGAACGGGGGGAAGAGGGAAAGAGCTCGAATGATCGTTATTAATTAGAAAACATAGAAGCATAGTCGATAGAGAAAAACTGTCATAGATTACCTGAGGAAACTGATCACCGAACTCTCCAGCATCGAATCTCGAGTCACCTGAAAGATTTTAAACAGTATTAGTAATAGAGCCATTATTAGAAGTAAGAGATAACGTACATTAAAAGGCAAAAATCAGAGTATAATCCTATCAGAATTCAGTATACGTCATTACACGAAAGATTGTTATTAACTGGAACGTAGAGGCGCAAGCTAAGAGAGAGAATCGTCATAGATTACCGGAGAAAATCGAGCGCCGAACCCTTCTAGCGTTGAATCTCGAGCCACCGGAAAGCTCATTAATAATCAATATACAAAACAGTTATTAGTCGTCTAGAGAAAAATCATAAGCATTTAGTCCCACAGAAATGGGAGCCGCTACAGGAAAAAGTAGAAGCAGGGAAAGAGGGAAAGAGCTCGAATGATTGTTATTAATTAGGTAACTTAGAAGCATAGTCGATAGAGAAAAACTGTCACAGATTACCTGAGGAAATTGATTGATTGAGAGAATCGTCATAGATTACCGGAGAAAATCGAGCGCCGAACCCTCTAGCATTGAATCTCGAGTCACCTGAAAGATTTTAAAATATTATCAGTAGAATTTCGAGCCGAAGCCTTCTGCTTAACCCGCCGCACTCAACGGACGAAAGCAGCCGCGACAGAATAGACTAAGCAAATATTTATTTCTCCGCAATGTAGCAGATTCCCGCGAAAACGCAACAAACATAACAGCTCGATCGAACGTATCGAACGTCAACGCGAGGTTAGGGCGCGAAGCAACACGTGGAGAAAGGGCGCGAGAATCAAACGCGTGATGAGGTTTCGATCGACGCCGGGAGAACGGGACCGCGGAAAACGACCGCGATCTCCCCGATATCGATCGAAAAGACTAAATAAGCAACAAAGGGAAGGGTCAGGAGGAAGAAAACGGAGAAAAAAAACTCTTCGTCTCGCGGCCGGGCCGAACCGAGGCGCGAACCGATGATCTCCCGGAAAAGAGAATCCACGGGAACGCGAAAGGAAAAATCGATAAAAAGTTAGAAATCGGAAATTCGGGCGTAGGGAGAATCGAAAATAATAGAGAGCGAAGCGGGAAGATGCGGTCTGTGTAGTAGACTATCGAAAAAGTCGCTGCAGGCCGGATTTTCCTTACTTTGCTTAGCACCCCTCCCCCACCCTAGTCTATTCCTTACGCCTTGGCTCGCGTGACCAAAGTGTCATTTGTCTGTAAGGACACGAAATTGGTCTTATAGCCAAAAAGAAATCACGAAATAAAGGAAATGGAAATATGGAAATATGGAAATAGGGAAATGAGGAAAAAAAAGGAAATCTCACGACCAAAAAATAAAAAAGAGAAAGAAAAGAAAACCTGTAAGGTCTCTTACTGCAATATTTATCGATTAATAAATCGATTCGTGCCTCGTAATCTCTTACCGTGCCGATATCATATTTGTCTTGTGCAAATACCGTCTTATATCTCTCAATAATACCTTCTATTTGACCTCTTTCCTTTGTCCTAAATGGCTAACCTTTATCTGGAAATCTCCATGAATGTGCTCATTAAAGTTCATTGAGTATGGTTCTATCTTTCCTCTGGTGTTTTTATAATCTTTACCGATAGTGCTATCTATCTTTCTCGTATCCATATCTTTTTCCCTTATTTAATTCTACCTCTATTACCCAGTTACTTCCTATATTCCTAGATTTATTGAATCTCCCTTTCTCCCCTTCTCTCTTCTTAAACCAACAAGACTCTTCTGGGTGATATCTCATGCCCTATTCAAACTTACACAGTTTCTGCATGGCTTCTTCTCTTCAAATTTCTTTCTGTATTCGACTTTACCTTCCTTCTTGCAATGTTGTTTTTATTTGTCCAACTTTCGCATTTTCTAATTACATTGAATAATTCAGTTGAGTCTCTACATTTCTTCTTGTCTATTTTGTTCCTTATAAACTCAGGTAAGCCTGCTGCTATAAGCATTATTAAGGTGCTTGAACCTATATCTTTATCCATATCTAATAATAATCTCTCCTTTTTCATAGCATATTCAATTAGTAAACCCTCTTTGTATCTAAATGATATAGCGTACATCCCTGTGCTCCATCCTTGGTCTGGGAAAGTTTCTAAAAATCTATCCTTCCATGCAAACCATTTAGCATCCACTGTCAACTTCGTCAGCGTTGCACCGTGTCAGTCCAGACACGCCCCATGTAAAAACAATCTCAAGATCTCGATCCTCGTGCTATCTCCCATGATTTCAAATCGTGTGCATTCTTTCTCGAATATCTCTAATCATTGTTCAGCGATTGAATGTTTACTTGTGAATTCTCCATCATAAACTACTCTGCTATATTTTTCAAGTTTCGTTGGCTTTCTTTCCTTTGTGTAGTTTGTTCTTCCTTTTCTATTTTGTCTATTATCACATCTAAGTATGTATCGTTACACATTACATTTTACGGGAAGGAGAAGAAAGGAAAAGAAAAAAGAAAAAATGGGAATACGAACTGAGGGGGAAAAAAAAACCTCAAGAAGAACGAACAGGAAAGATACCCAAACAAGAACAACAATGTTCCTGAGATCTTGAACGGTAATACAAGGAAGAGGAGACAGGGCTCCCCTGTATTTCAGATCTTAGGACCAAAGCAACAAACAACTGCGGAAATAGAAACGTCCCAAACAGAAACAGTAAGGCCTTTAAGATCTCGAACGGTAATACATGGATGAGGAGACAGGGTTCCCCTGTATTTCAGATCTTAAAAGACCAAACCAACTCGAACAAACAATGAAATAGGTCACAATAAAATGGAAAGAATAATAAACTGGAAAAATAATAAACTGGAAATAATAAACTGGAAATAACAAATTGGAAATAGTAAATAATAAAATGGAAAACAAATACCCAAACAAAGAATACAACAGGGTCTCTGAGATCTGACGGTAATACATGGATGAGGAGACAGGGCTCCCCTGTATTCTAGATCCCACTGCACCAAAGTAACTCCAACAAACAATGAAATAGGTCACAATAAAATGGAAAGAATAATAAACTGGAAAATAATAAATTGGAAATAATAAACTGGAAATAACAAATTGGAAATAGTAAATAATAAAATGGAAAACAAATACCCAAACAAAGAATACAACAGGGTCTCTGAGATCTGACGGTAATGCATGGATGAGGAGACAGGGCTCCCCTGCATTCTAGATCTCACTGCACCAAAGTAACTCGAACAAACAAAGAAATAGGTCACAATAAAATGGAAAGAATAATAAACTGGAAAATAATAAATTGGAAATAATAAACTGGAAATAACAAATTGGAAATAGTAAATAATAAAATGGAAAACAAATACCCAAACAAAGAATACAACAGGGTCTCTGAGATCTGACGGTAATGCATGAATGAGGAGACAGGGCTCCCGTGCATTCTAGACCTCACTGCACCAAAGTAACTCTAACAAACAAGGGAATTTAACTCTAAAGGCAATTTATTTACAAATGGAAATTTATAACAAAGGAAATAACAACAAACAGGTAAACAAACGGGGGGACCCAAAAGGTCCCCCAAAAGCAACAAACTTAAACAAGGAAGACAAACCTGAGAATGGGGTAACCCGAGGACGCTGGTCACGTCCAAAAACTCAAATCAGCCGCAACTCCTGGTGCGTCTGGAGCCCTCCACACAAACCCAACCCGCGGCAGGCTCGGCAGGTGAAGACCGCATGGAAACAATATTTCGGTCTATTCCGAAATTTAGTTGAAGTCGGATCGGATCCCAAGTTGATTATATATATAGATATATATAGCTTCTCCCCAACGAAATGTGTATCGCGGCCCCTAGAAACTTGCAAACCCACATAGAGTCACAGATTAGGACCTAACCTAGCCTAAGGGGTGTCGAATAAAAGGGGGTAAATTCCAGATTAGCTGGAAATAGAGGGAGCATAGGAAGTAACACTCAAGATGCACGAGACGGTTTTGTGGTGAAGAGGGGGGGCCAAAAGGGCAGGTGTGGCAAACCTGCAGGTCCGAAGGTGAAAAGGTCCGACGTCCGCCACGAGACGTAAAACGCTCAAAAACTCTCAAATACTAGGTAGAATGGCCTTTCATCAATGACGACCGTCCCTGACTAGTAGATCGACCACCCTGAAAGTTGCCCGGGCTATAAAAAGCAGGGTCTGGAGATCGAACGCAGTGGTTATTTGCAACCCATAGCGGGCCGAGGACCGGAACCGCCAATAATGAAACTAGCGTAAGCTGGTGTGCGTTCAGGAAGTGGGGAGTGCCGATCACTCCTCCCCGGTCAATTTACTTACTACTACTACTACTACTAGGTTAGGTTAGGTTAGGTTAGGTTAGGTCTTTAGATCTCACTAGCTGAGGAAAGTCATCAGGTTTATTTCATTCTCTCACACAGCAAAAGCCGCGTTCAGTACACGGTAGTGATCATTGCAATAGTTACAGTCGAGCCGATCGCGAACAGAGATTTCTGTCACCGGAAGCATAAGAACATAGTGCATTCCCGCGAATAAGTTTGTGAAATAAGTAAAACCAGAGTCTACACGAACTCAGTGCGAACGAACGCGGTACACATAGCGCAATCAGACGTGAGGCAAATCAACCTACACCGGGAATCGTCGGCGATAATCAAGAAAGGTAGGATCAACTATCCTCTAGCTCGGAAAATAGCAAGCCAAGGATCCCCAGTGATTATCGACAAGTAACGGACAGTGAAGAGGCGCGGCGTCTCCCAAGTAACTTCAATTAGTAGCACACGAATAGCCTTACAAATCGTAGTTTTGAATTATCAAATAAATCACGCTCCCTGGCGACCGCGCGGCGATAGGACTCAGCACGGAGTGCCATCTCTCGGAACGACAATTAAAATCAACAAGCATTCTCATAGCCGGCGAAAATTAGCTCGATACAAAAAGCTTCATTCATTCAGACAAGCAGATATACGTGTAACGGAAGTATACTTTCGTTAATTTGAATTTCGCCGCGCCTCTCATGCTCCGCGCGCCTTTTAATGAACCACCGCTAGATGGAATGAAACACGATGATTGGAAGAATTGTGGAAAGACACCGATACAGAGTAAGAGAGAGACAAAGAGAGTGATTACGTGATAGAGCACACGTGCAAAGGATAAACAAGCGAAATTGAGAATAAGGAGATATTAGAATAAAAGTGATAGCGATAAATAGAGAAGAGATAAGTGTAAACTGTAATTGTCGTTTATTTGTTTACAGGTAAGACTGTAAGTCATGTAAATAATGTAAATAATTGTTGTAAAATAGTGAATAAAACTTTAAACTTTGTTTACAGAGAAACATATTACCGTTGATATACGCCCTTAAAAACCTAATAATATTAAGAAACTTATATACGAATCACCAACAAACAGATAGCCAATTTCAGCAACAAGTAAACAGTCCGCGGTAGAAGGTTTCGCTCCCTTTCGAAGGAAGCACTGCGATGAAATCTCTCTCTCTCTCACTCACTCTCTCTCTCTCTCTCCCTCTCTCTCTCTCTCTTTCTCTTTCTCTCTCTATTATGACATCACGAGAACATTACAAGATTTGAACCGATACAGAACCAAATAGACTACTTTCTCGCCCGACATACACATCCGTACTAAAATCACAACAGATATACAAACACAAATTGAATTATAGTAGTTAAAATCGGTAGAACGGTCGCGGCAACGAGCTCGGTTCCTCGTTAAAGAAGAAATCTCTAAAGGGGCGAGAAACAGTTGCTAGATTACTTGCTTTTCACTCTGACAAACAAGCAAAGGGAACAAGGGGTCTCTCGATTCAAAGACGCGACGACACACAAACATCGTAGCAAATCTTAACAAGTTCCACGGAACTAACTATTAGTATTATAATCTGAGTCGCATGAGAGAGAGAGGTTTTCACCGCAGCGTAGATTTTCACAGCACAAATATCGCACTTTCACTCAAATACAGCCTCCGACGAGAAAGAGGTTTTCACTGCGCTGTATCCCTCGTCGACGCGTTGCCTGGGCGAGACTGCCTAAACATGGAAGCGATGCCCCGTTTCTGCACCGTCACATTGTCCAATGCACAATTCCTCCCGCGCACCCAAAAGGAGAAACCACAGCTAGAGTAATTCCTAAGGAAACTAGAGGGATATTGTTGCTCGCTCGCTCGCGAGTGAGGTTATTGTTGCTCGCTCGCTTCGCTCGCTCGCGAATACGGTTGTTGTTGCTCACTCGCTTCGCGTGTTCGCGGTTCGCGGGTACGACTGCTCTTGCGAGAGGGTTATTGGTACTCATGGCTAGTAGGGTCTACAGCTATTAATGTTTCATATTTGGTGTGTGACTCTTGGAGAGTCACACAAAGAACTTCCCGATTCGTTAGTTGCAGTATATTATTTATTATCATTATTTAGTGTACATTTTAAGAAGATTATACGTTTTCAGGGAAGTTCAATAGTTTTCTACTTATCAAAATGTTTGCTATATGACGTCGCATTAAACCAACATCGTATGCTCGTTGCTCGCTTGGTTCCCTGTTATAGCATAGTAATGTTGCAAAATAAATCGCAAATGCTCCACAATCAAACGCATTGTTTTGATATTGTACTCTGTGAAATATATACTTTTTCTTATATTTATACAGGGCATTCAGATAATCTATTACATCATGGTTCAAATGATTAGCATTAAAACTATCATAAATGTGTACATTTCCGTTACCATCAGATCTTGTGCAAATCCAATGTCCTACTACCTTTTTTCCAATTTCACCAGTGTATATTATCTGAATATTCGTCTCATGTTCTGGGATCTCTTGTAAATTACTCAAAAAAGCTCGAACGTAACCAGTATCTTGAGCAAAGTTGTATATTCCACGCTCGTTTAGATTTCTGTTCATAATTTCGTGAAATAAATTAATATGTTTATCTTGTAAATAACAATCAGGTTTTATGACTTCTTCACATTCGGCTGTTTCTAAAGCATAGTTATAACCATCATTGAGGAAACATTCTGCAGGCACTGCATATTCATGATTATTTTGGTCGATATGCTGGTCCGAGATCATTATACATTCATCAAAATTTGTAAAATTTTTTTCAGGATTCATTTTTTGATTTGTGATTGTTACATCTGTTTTCTCTACATTCTCTTCTTTTTTTTTATATTTGACAACCTTCTTATCGAGGATTGCATAAATGGGCTTATGATAGCTGAAATATGTTTCATAAACACCGCAATCTATATCATCAACATTTGAGAAAATGATATCTATTTGCGTATTCAAATTGGTCGTTATACTATTGGATGGTAATTTAGTTTGTAAATTGTACTTGTTCAAAAGGTTAATCAAATAATTATTACCATTATCCTTGCAATTTAATATATTGTAATTAAAATCACCTATCAAAACCTTTTCACTTTCAATTGTAATTTTATTCATTATTCGTTGTACAACGCTACCAAACATAGAATTAGTAGCTTTTGGTGATTTATAACCACTTATTATATAATAATTTCTGATTTTAAAAGTAAACAGTTCTATATGCGCATTTGAACTAAATTCCTGTTCAACAAATAATTTTTCTATTGCTAATTCTGTTTTTCCATAACAAATTAATCCGCGGCTGTTGTTGTCAATGTCGGATCGGAATAATATATTATAATTTAAAATATTCAACTCATCATCGGTTTTCGTTAATGTTTCACTAAAAATTAATATATCGCTTCGATGAAACCATGAATCTTTATTTATATGAATTAATTTACTTGTCAAAGTACCAATATTTTGATATATAACTATTAATCCGTTTTCACTGACCAAATTATTGAATGATAATTTTAATTGTTTAGTTTTTCGCAAACGATACAATTCATCGTTAGCCGGGTTTGCAGTATTCATCTTTGTTTTTTTCGATACTGTTAATTTAAATTGTCCCAAAATATATAAACCGCTCAATTTTGAAACTCTGCTCAGTGCTACATACAACATTTGTAAAGTTCGCCTTTCTGATTTTTTAAAATCCAAACATACTTTCTCGTATGTTTGTCCCTGACTTTTATGAATCGTAATCGCTTCAGCAGGAACCACTGGAAATTGACTACGTACGATTTGATATTTTTCCTCACTCGACATATTTACTTGATTCGATATTTTTATTATTGGTGTTAAATTTTGATCAATATTTGCATTTTTCATATAATTACGATAACGAGTTCTTACTTTCACTCCTACTCTGGGCAATTGAAAATCTAACCACAATATAGACGGAATTTTAGTATTTTCTTGAAAAGTAATAAATTTTAATATTCCGCATGCTCCATTAACCAATCCGTCTTCAACATCAATGTTATTAATTATCATATATTTTATATTAATTTTCAATTTAATCTCAGTTAATAATTCGTTTTGAACTGATTGTGTTTTTAAAGATTGTAATATAAATTTTTTTGTACTTTCATCGATATTCTTCGAAAATGTATTCTCGGCAGTAGAGATGATTAACTCACTCTTGCATTGGGATATTTTTCGATTATTGTAAGCGGTAACATTAGCATTAGTTGCATATAATCTTATTGCTATATCTGGAACATCATTTTGATTTTTAATTTCTCTCGATTTAATTAATTTTATGTCATCTTCAGACATTTCTCCAAGAGCTAAATTATTTAGAGCATTTATAAACGCCAAATCATCTTTTTGTCGCATAACTTCCGTCAATTCATAAAATTCAAATTCGTTCCATAGTGGATTAATATCAATAAAGGGAGCCATTTCGTTTCGTCTCGAGACTTGATAAACAGGTTTATCTCGTACAGGTGGTAATTGATTTAAATCCCCAACTGCTAATACAGAAAGACCACCAAATGATTCATTTATACCATTTATTTGCCTTAAACGTGTATCAATGTAGCCTAGTATTGTACAACTTACCATCGATATTTCATCAATTATGAGTAATTGTACGTTTGATAATTTTTCACGAATATTGTTGGCTAAGTCGCTTGACAATTGTGGTAAATTAACTCCAAATAGATTAATTGGTAAAGCGAAAGCAGAATGAATTGTTACTCCATTAATTAAAAATGCAGCCTTGCCGGAAGGAGCACATAATAATACTATTATTTTATCCATATCTCCGCCGGGCAATTTATCAAAATAATTAGTTATCAATTGATATAGTGTTTTAATCACTCTACTTTTTCCAACACCAGCTGAACCACTTAAAAAAATTTTAAATGAAACTTTATGCAATTTAAAACAATTCAATGTATGCATTACAAATTCTTTTTGTTTACAATTTAATTCTTTTACCATATCATGAAGTTCATTTTCGTTTACTCTTGCCGGACATGTGTATCTACTTTTATGAGATTCTTTTTTTATATTTTTTTCTTTAGCATTGTCTTGTTCACCACCTTGTTTGAATATATCAATATGTTGTGTTACGACCCGCGGCCGGAAACTCCGGCGAACAACTACGAATCGTAACGGAGAATTTTAATATGACGATCTTCGATCCACGTGGTCCGTACGCCCACGTCTGATCAGGACCGATACCGGTGCCTGCCGAGAGTGCCGCGGAAATATATATAGTTCGAGCGACGCGACCGCGACGCGTATAGGATGCGCTCGGAACGTCGCGGTGTGTGATGCGGTGATTTTCCCGGATTTCACCTATCGCCCGGAGGGAGTTTGGAGCGACCGAGTCTGTGTTCCCCGTACCGAGCGACCTGGTGGGCTCAGACGTACGCGGAGGAACACAGAAATCGCTGGGGACACGATTGTTATTTGGAGTTACCGTGCCTGGGTTCCCCGTACCGAGCGACCTGGTGGGCTCAGACGTACGCGGAGGAACACAGGAGTCGTTGAGAACGCGATTACGTACACGGCCGAGATATCACACACTCGCGAACGTTCCGCCACTGACACTACTGTCGGTCAGGGTGGTCTGCACAATGAGAGCTAGCACTAATGATCGATTAGATCGATTTCCGGATAAGTAAGGCCTGTCTTCCCTCGTACCGAGCGACCTGGCGGGCTCAGACGTGCGACGGAATACAGGTTCTTGTGAGAACCGCGGTGACACTGATGAGTCACACACACTCGCGAACACGACGGCACTGACGCGGTATAGCACTGAATGATGGAAGGTGGTGAACAGAACGGACGATGGTGTAGCGTAAAGAAAGAGATATAATTGTACGAAAATGTACAAATGAAATAACAGAAAGTGAAACAGAACGCTATGCAGCACGAGGCGCGAAAGAATAAAATAAACGAAATAATAAAGAAACCGAATAAACGTAGCTGCAGCACGAGGCGCGAAAGAATAAAATAACGAAATAATAAAGTAACCAAATAACGTAACTGCAGCACGAGGCGCGAAAGAATAAAATGAAATAATTCGAGAATCGCCGAAAGGTACTGGCAAGGATAAGCGCGAAGCGATTAGAACGTGGTAAAGAAGTATTGAACTTGAACGCGAAGTGAGTTAGAATATGATACGGAGGTATACGACCTGAATAGTACGAAATTTGAATTGGAACTAAGAGCGAAGTGATTTGGAATATGATACGGAGGTATACGACCTGAATAGTACGAATTTCGAATTGGAACTGAGAGAGCGAGGCCCTGATCCTTGCCTTATTTATAGGTCGAGCGCGGACCATACGAATTTTGGTAACACGTGCAATTAGTCACGTACGCCACGACTGTTTTGCGTGTTTTTAGGAAGAGTCAATTTTGATGTCTATTTCTTGTTATTGAAAATAAGGACGAGTAAGGTTGCGGCGCTCGTCCCTGCTTGTTGCTAGGCCGGCGTACGCTCGCACCGGCTACCGTGTTATCGTTCGTATGGTCGCGCTCGTGGAGATGTGTGTGTATGTGACATGTTCTGCGTGTTTACGCGTTTCGCTCGCTCGCTTATTTGACGCGGTTACGGTTCGAATATAGGTGAATACGAGCGCGGGCTTGTACGCGCCTATTTGAATTTTGAAGCTAGTTCCAAGATGTCGGTACGACGTCACAGTTGAGTACACGAATTTTCCTTAGCAACATATTGTTCTTCTTTCTGGTTCTCTATTTCACGATTATCATTTTCCACTTGTTCCAAAGCATCATCCATAGCTTTATCACTAATTATTGAAAATTTTTCTTGATTTGTTTCAATAACATTTATATTATTTTTATAAACCATTTCATGATCAATATTTTCAACTTCACTTGGTTCATCAAGCCAAGGCATGAATAACATTATTCTCTCTCTATAATAATTTGATGGATCTTGCTTCAATTTATATCGTCTGTATCTAATAATAGCTGTTTGTTGCCGAAATCCGAAATCATTTACTTCATCATTTTCGTCATTATTGTCAGCATCACGTTCCTCTTGTTTCTTTTTCGTGATCTTTCGGTAATTCGCTGCAAAATCAGCGAGGCATATATCATGTAAATCAATATCTCTTCTACTATAATTATGAAATATATCATCCATATAAATTTCGGTGGAGTCTTCATTTAATTTTTTTAAAGCATTCTCAGATTTTAACATTAAAACACGTTCTGATATCGGATTGGTATTAATGTATACTGTCTTTCTACTTTGCTTTGATAAAGGTAATGATAAAACATGATAGGCTGCTTCTTGTGCAGACATTAAATGACTATTTAAGAAAACATTGGTAATATGTAGAAATTTTTCTCTAACAGTCTTATTGTTATTATCACAGTCAATAGCAGCTTCCCTTAATAATTTTGATAAACCTCCTTCAATTTTACTAATGTAATTAGTTACATAACTCACCGCCGAATATTCGTCAAGTACAAACTGTAAATCCATATTCGATTCGAATAATTGTAAAATATCTGCATTATAACCATTAATATTCACTTCAAGGCTGGATCGTTTTAAGAATACCCGTTTTTGTTTTAAACTACTTCGAATAGCTAATAGGTATTCTTCATCAGTCATATTCAGTTTCTCTAGAATTTCATCATAGCTCATAACTATTTTTTTCTTATAAAATTCATTCATTAATTCATCAATAAGTTTATAGGATTTAGGTGCTATTTCATTTTTTTAATTTCATGGTTCCAATCATCGTTCTTCTCATTACTGGATAAGGGATATGAAATCGACACCGCTTATTTTTTTGTCCTTTGTAACAACTATGATTATGTTTGTGCATTTGAAATTTAATATATGGATTATTTTCGTCATATCTACATGTGATAAATCGGTCAATTAAATCAATCAATTCTTTGTTATCAACATGATCGTGTCTATCTTTAACACTATTGTACATAGGTGCTCCTTTCAACCACAGAAAAATATGTTCATGTGGACTTCCACGTTGCTGAATTTCCACTCGTTCATAACTATCCACAACCTCATATTCTCCGAAAATACTTTGTTTTTGTCTTAATAACCACATAAGCTTATGTGCTTTATGATCGAAATATCGAGCGCATGTAACGGGATCATTTCTAATTAGATCAGTTTTGGTATTGTAATCCAAATTGAATGCGTCTTGTACAGATAACGTTTTACCACCATCGCGATATTTCATCAATGTCTGCAATAACTCAGGCCAGTAACTTTCTGCAGCCGACACTGTCATAAAGAAAGTGGGTTTACCCAATTGACGGATCATTGCTAGTAACTCTTTCTTTTTTTGTTCCCAATATGCTGGCGATGAACGAATATTTTTAAGTAACTTGAATCCGTCATCAAACTCAATCAAATTATTCATAAAATCCGGATTCAAAACATCTGAAGCACGTAAATTCTTATTCGTATTCATTTTTATTCGTCTCAAACAGACATTTATACTAGATAAACACGATATCTCTAAACATTTTTTAGCCATAAATAAAAGCCTAGAAGGAATGCATGATCGTCGATCATACCGTCTAACTTCGGATCTTGTACGATCTGAATAGGATACTGATTTCGGCAAATTGAAAGAATATCCAGCATATATTCTTGGAAAACACAATTCATCCAAATCATCCATTTTATGCCATGGTAATGGATATTTTCCCTGTCCTGGTGCAATAATATTCACAACGGAAGAATGCCCTTCTGCTACTGCAGCATTATTATCAACAAGTAATACTTCATCATTATTTATTTGATCTAAACAGATAGCATTTTTATTTTCCAATTCCATATTGTCAATCATTTCTTTCTCATCTACTTCATCGTTATTGTCAACTATGAAATTAATTTCTTCGCTACCATAACTTGCATAATTTTGAAAATACTTTTCATCTACTTTAATAGCATATTTCACATACAATGGTGTTTTCACTAAATGTTGTAATGCTTTACAAATTACTCCTGGTCTGACTGATTCGAACATATAATCACTTTTATGATCTTTATGACGTTTTAATTTCAGTTGAATTGTTTCCATTTCCGTAAATTTTCGAGGCAATACTTCTAACATATTATTCACATCGATTTGAATATTAACAACACTACCTTTGAGGCCTAATTGTGGATTTAAAGCATATGGTTTCAGTGCGCGAATTTGCATAAAATTCAAAATCGGTGATACCATTCTTTCCTCAAGATCAGTCAATTCTTTCACTGGTGTTGGAACTGTGGGAAACTTGAGACCAATGCTTGTTGACAACTTATATACTTTGCCTCTATAAGCATAATTTTTACAAGTTCCACAAATAAAACCTGACGGAAAATTATTTATTTGAGATAATATTTCATCATTTGCTTTATCGATTCTCAATTCATTTAATTTTACAACGGCAAATTTGAAAAAAAGACCTTCACAACAGCAACATATGAACGAAGGCGTTTCCATACGACATTTGATAAATTGCCATTTCAATTTCGCAGTGGTATTATCATCTTTTTGATTTAATAAACAGTTATATAAATTATCTCGAAACTTTAATACATCAATGTCTCTCTTTTCTTGTTGACATATTGTTTTTTTTAATGATTCTTGATATTTATATCTCAAGCTTTGTCTTAATTTTCGTATTCTTTGAACATTATTAAGTCTTTCCTTACATTTGTATTTTTTATGTTTCCTCATTATTCTCATGTGGTTAATATTTTGTTGTAATTCATTTTTCTTATACACAAGATTCTTCCGCAACATCTTATTTCGTGCAATATTTTCAGCAAGTTCTCGGGACTTATATGCATCATTATGCCGTAGTATTTTATTTCTTGCAGAATTTTCAGCAAGTTCTCGGGACTTATATGCATCATTATGCCGTAGTATTTTATTTCTTGCAGAATTTTCAGCAAGTTCTCGGGACTTATATGCATCATTATGCCGTAGTATTTTATTTCTTGCAGAATTTTTGGCAAGTTCTCGGGACTTATATGCATCATTATGCCGTAGTATTTTATTTCTTGCAGAATTTTTGGCAAGTTCTCGGGACGTATACGCATCATTATTACGTAGTATTTTATTTCTTGCAGAATTTTTGGCAAGTTCTCGGGACTTATACGCATCATTATGCCGTAGTATTGTATTTCTTGCAGAATTTTTGGCAAGTTCTCGGGACTTATACGCATCATTATGCCGTAGTATTTTATTTCTTGCAGAATTTTTGGCAAGTTCTTTTGCAATATAATTTATTCTTTGTCTCAATATCTTCATCCTACTTAGTGTTTTTCTATTTTCCAATTGTTTAAATTCTGGAATTTCTCGTTTACGTTTAATTCGATTTAAATTTGTTTCATTCTCTTTGTTACGATAATCGTCATTTTCTCTTGTTCGCTTCTTTCGATTTTGCCTCATTTCATTTTCTTTTTTACGAAAATCGTCATTCAGTCGTTTCCGTTGCATTTGTTTGCGAGTAGATTCAATGTATTTTTTCTTACAATCAGTATTATCACGATATCTTTTTATGTTTCGCATTCTATTTTTCTCATATTCATCATGTTTATATGTACTTTTAAACCGTAATTTTTGCATGGCCTGTCTTATTTGTGCATTCCGTTTTTCTTCTTTTTCGCTCTCATTGACAACATTATTATTAAGGGAGAGATAATCATATTTTCGTTTTTTATTGATGGCTTTTCGTGATTGACGTTTTACCTTCATTTTCGTATTGTCGGAAAGTTATATATTATTTATTCAAAATTTGGTGTCGCCTCTGGCTGACAATTGTATTTTTTTTTCAAAAATTGGTGTCGCCTTGGCTGACAAGACAATACTTTTTTATGTAGTACTTTGTGTCGCCTACGGCTGACAATTGTATTTTATTCAAAAATGAGTGTCGCCCTTGGCTGACAAGACAATATTTTTTTTTATTTAGTACTTTGTGTCGCCTACGGCTGACAATTGTATTTTATTCAAAAATGAGTGTCGCCTTTGGCTGACAAGACAATATTTTATTTAATACTTTGTGTCGCCTACGGCTGACAATTGTATTTTATTTTATTTAGTACTTTGTGTCGCCTACGGCTGACAATTGTATTTTATTTTATTTAGTACTTTGTGTCGCCTACGGCTGACAATTGTATTTTATTTTATTTAGTACTTTGTGTCGCCTACGGCTGACAATTGTATGTTATTCAAAAATTTTTATTATATACTGTTTGGATCTTCGTTGATTTCCGTCCCGCGGAAATTTGAATTTACGATCCGGCGAAATAGCAGGAGAATAAATCGATTGAATGATCGGAATTGTGGGAGAGCTTATTAACTTTATTTGACCACCGTCACTCGCGATATTACAGAAAAAAACCGTCGATCTCGGATTACAAGGGTCGGCTTGTAACGGTCGGTACGCGACAAGAACGCTTGCAAGAAAGTATACTTTTCGACAATTCGTAGAAGAGAGAGCGAGGACCCGACCGATTGTTGTGTATATTGTCGCGGCTCGTTCCCCTCGCCGCGCACCCCGAACTACTCGGTCCGCCCGAAGTGTGCGGGGAGGGAGAGACGAACGACGACAACGGCCGAGTCCTCGTACAGATACATTTCGGCAGTTGACACACACACACGAGCTCATTACGGTACGTCACGCGAGTGTATTCGTGTGTTCGCGCGGCGATACCGAACGGCTGATCATTTTATGCTCTAACATACCGCCCGCCTCGTTGTCGGGTCGGCAACGAAATAATACAATGACTTTTTCGCGACTTCGCGACGTGTGTGTCCAACGTGAGTGACGCAAGGAGTGCAAGGTGCAACTCTACCCGTTGGTGTTAATGTGAACAATGAAGACAAAAACAAAGTGAACTATATACAGCTATATACAATATATATAAAATCGAAAAGGTGCGTCAGTGCACCGCCCGCCGTGAGGAGAGTCACGTTTCGTCGCCCGCAGATTCTCCTGCCGAAACGAGCGGTACAAGGCGTTGGATGGCCCTGGTGGTGGTACGAGTGGCAGTCTTCACGGCAGCCACGCGTACTCGTCCGTCGGATCCCCGATGCACCTCGACGACTCGTCCGAGCGGCCATTTCGTAGGCGGCGCGAGGTCGTCCTTCAACAGGACTATGGCTCCGACAGCAAGATTCTCCCGTGCCTTCTGCCACTTCGGGAGTGTCTGCAACTGGCTCAGGTACTCAGTACGCCACCGCTGCCAGAAACTTTCCAGAAGTCTGGATACCAGATTCCATCGCCGTCTGCCAGCGTCGTACGTGATTTCGTCACCCGGTTCTGGAACTGCGCACAACGAATTAGCGTTGACAAGGTGATTCGGCGTGAGGAAGGAAGGATCATTTGGATCATCGGACAAGGCGGCAAGAGGTCGAGAATTCAGGCAAGCTTCCACTTGACACAGCAAAGTGGAAAGCTCCTCGAAGGTGAGCTGCTGTTCCCCTATCGTGCGTCGCAGATGCCTCTTTGTCGATTTCACTGCCGCTTCCCACAGACCACCAAAGTGCGGAGAGTACGGCGGTATGAAACTCCATTCCGTTCCGTCGGCAGCGAGCAACTCCGCCGTTTCTTTGTAGAACGTCGATGCGGCGTTGAACATACGCTTCAGAAGCTGATCGGCACCTCTGAACGTCGTGGCGTTATCGCTCAGCATTTTCGTGCATTTTCCTCGCCGAGCTACGAAGCGCTTGAAGGCAGCAATGAAGGAAGCTGAGGACAAATCGGAAACTACATCTAAATGTACTGCCTTGGTGCACAGGCACACGAAGACAACAATGTATCCCTTGGTGGTGCGCTGGCCCCTTGCTCTCGTCATGAGCATCGGAATCGGCCCAGCATAATCGACTCCGCTAACCGAAAACGCCCTTGCTGGTTGCACTCGTGGGGCAGGCAGCATTCCCATCTGCTGTTTGCCAGTGCGTGCTTGGAGTCGAGTGCACGTGACGCAACCTCTGATGATCCGCTTCACCAGAGTCTTGTCACGCGGGATCCAGTGGAGGAGCCTAAGTGTCGCCCGTGTCAAGGTCACTCCGCCATGGAGCGTCCGAAGGTGAGCCGACCTGATCAGCAGGGATGCCAATGGAGACTGTCGATCGATAATCACAGGATGTCTCTGGTCGAATGACACAGCTGCGTGTTCCAGTCGTCCTCCCACTCGTAAGACACCTTGACGATCTATAATCGGCCGAAGAGAAACAAGAGTCGAAGTCGACTTGATGCTCTTACCCTTCTCCAGCTCCGCAAGTTCGTCGCCAAAGTCATCCGCTTGGCTCATTCGGTGGACGCTCACCCATGCCTCGTCGATCTCGGTAGCGGTCAAGAACCCATACCGCGGTGTATTGGTGGAGCGGGCGTTGTTGGCGAAACGTCGCATGTACGCTGTCACCCTGACCAACCTTGGCGCTGACGAGAATCGAAGCGGATCCCAGGGCGACTCGAAGACGGCTCGCAGGCTAGGATGGCCGGAGGGCTTCGTTTTCTTGACGGTTGTAGTCGTCACCGTCACTCTGCGCTCCGGGGCCTCACTCTCGTCGACCTCGAGTGCGCCAGGCCAGTCCTCCTGAGGCCTTGACAACCACGGGGGACCCGTCCACCAGAGATCATCGTCGACCAATGCCTGCGCCGTGATCCCACGCGTGGCAAGATCCGCAGGGTTTTCGTGCGTCCTCGTGTGTCGCCATTCGACCTCTGGCAGCAGGCGCTGGATCTCGGCCACCCTATGCGCCACAAACGGTTTCCACCTGGAGGCATGTGATCTTACCCAGGCTAGAACAACAGATGCATCGGTCCACGCATGCATCGTCACACTGCGAGGCTGCATCGATTCTCTTACTGCTTTCAGCAATCGGGCCAGCAGAAGAGCTCCACACAGTTCCAGTCTGGGAATGCTCTGTGGTTTCGTTGGAGCGACCTTGGTTTTCGCCATCAGTAGGTGCGTCTCGACCTTCGCACCGGCAACTGGCACCCTTATAAAGACGGCTGCAGAGTACGCTCTTTCCGAGGCATCGCTGAATCCGTGCAGTTCGACATGGTCGCTGCTTGCCGCACGGTAGCCAATCCATCTCGGAACAGTGATTCGGTCGGTCTTCTCCATCTCGGATCGAAGCTGCTTCCATCGCTCGGAAAACTGCGCAGACAGCGACTCATCCCACGCCAGTCCGGACAACCAGAGGTCCTGCAACAGGATTTTCGCAGCCACGGTGATCGGAGACAACCAGCCCAAGGGATCGAACAGCCTAGCCGTCTCAGACAAGACCAGTCGTTTGGTCCATCGATGACCTGGTGCTGCAGTCGTGAGCTTCGGAGCCGCCAGCGACAGCGTGTCGTTCGCTGTACTCCACCTGAGGCCCAGTGCTCCTGTCTCCTGGTGACCCTGCAACAGTTTGACAAAACCGGAACTCGACGGCAAATAATTTGTCGCCCACTTATCCAACGGGAATCCACCCGCCGTCAAGATGTCCGTGAGCTGACGTCGAGCCTCCTCCGCGTCGCCGATGTCATCTCCTCCGGCGAGAATGTCGTCAACGTACGAATTCGCTCGGAGCATTGCTGCACCTCGCGGATATCGAGCCTTTTCGTCGTCGGCAAGCTGAAGCAGCACTCTGGTGGCGAGGTACGGAGCCGACGTCGTGCCGTATGTCACTGTCGTCAAGCGGAAATCTCGTACTTCCTCGCTTGGATCCGTTCTCCAGACGATCCTCTGCCAGTCTCGGTCCTCTGGGTGCACCTTAATCTGGCGAAACATTTTTACGATGTCCGTGGAGAAGGCGTGTCGATGGAACCGCCACTTCGTTATGACGGCCCAGAGGTCAGATTGCAGCTTCGGTCCTGCGGCCAGGTAGTTATTCATGGAGGTACCTTTTCCTGAAACATATGACCCATTGAAAACTACTCGGATTTTCTTTGTGGCCCCATTTTCCCGCCACACGGCGTGATGCGGAAGGTAATTCTCCCCCCCGCCAGTCGAGTGCCTCGAGACTAACTCCATGTGCCCGAGCCGTTCGTATTCCGCCAGAAATTCGGTATATTTCTGGCGTAGCATCTCGTCCTTCTCGCGGCGTCTTTCGGATGATACGAGCATGCGAACGGCGACAGGTCGCGGAACCCCGACGTCGGCGCTCGGGGTGATAACGAATGGCAAGCGCACAACGTAGCGCCCTTCCTGGTCTCGGCTGTGCGTATCCTTAAAGTATCGTTCGCACGCCTCATCCTGAGGCGAGCTTATCGGTTTCGACGATACTTCCTCCAGTTCCCAGAACCTCTGCCAATCGTCGCGAGGGTCTCGTGCAGGCTGAACTAGCAAGGATCGCACCTGACGTTCATCTCCATCAGTCGTCGTGGAGGTGGTTGCGCCCATCGGCGCCCAGCCGAAAGGCGTTCGGACAATCGGAGGAGTGCCTATTGGTCCGATTCGATTCTCGAGGAGAAGGTGTCCACACGCATCTGCCCCTAGAAGCACCTCCACCCTGTTCGGAGAGCGGAAGTCCTCGTCGGCCAACGGAAGCCCTCTCAGGTGAGTCCACTTCTCGTCGTTGATTTCCACCGCTGGAGTCGGAGCGGTGATTTTTCGCGTCACCAACGCGTTCAACGAGAGTTGGAAATGCGAATCGCGACTGGACGCGAGTAATACGGACACTTCGTGACGCACCGTACCCATGCTTATCTCCTGATATCCGGTTAAGTGCACGTCTACATTCCGGCGCGGAAGACGTAACGCTTGCACGATGTCGTCGGTCACGAAAGACATCTCGGACCCGGGGTCGAGTAACGCGCGCGCGTAAACACTACGACCGCTCGAGGATTTTAGCAGGACGCGCGCGGTGGCCAGCAAAACAACGCGGTTCGATCGAAACGTATTCACCGAGCTCGTGCTCGGTTCCGCGGCGAATGCGTTTTTTGAGAACGCTTCGTGAAGCGAGGTATGGTGATGGTCGTCGCACACCATACACCGATACGAAGACGGGCACTCCGCGAGCAGATGCTTTCCCGAAAAGCACGAGACGCACAGTTTCGATTGGTATACGAAATTCTTTCGTTTCTGCGCGCTGAGGGTTTTGAACTGGCCACAGTGTCCCAGCTGATGGTCTCCCGAGCACAACGGGCACTTGCGAATTGTTTTGCCCTTCGCGAACGATTCCTTCGTCACTTGCACCGTCATGGCTGTCCTCTTCTCCGTCCTTCGCTGCTCCTCTCGTTTGGGAGTCGTCGACGACGTCTCCGGCTCTTGTATCGAGGCTAGAGCGTGGATCTGGGATTCGAGGAAACTTCGGATCTCTTCGAACGACGGCATGATCGTCGGATCCGGGAACAGTTTCTCCCAGTCCAGGCGAGTGGTCGAGTCCAGCTTCCTCACGATCAGGGTGACAAACCAATCGTCCCACGTATCGACCGACTTCCTCAATGCGGCCAGAGCATCTCGGGCTTGGCAGAACTCATCGAGTACCCGGGTTAATTCCTCCTTCGTCGCTCGTTTTATGGCTGGGCAATCCAAAAGCCTTCCGATGTGCGCTTTGGTCAAAACGCGGATGCCTCCGTAGCGACGTTCGAGTGCCGCCCACGCCGTTGCATAATTGGCATCGGTTAGAGCCGTACGCGCGATAACCTTCGCGGCCTCACCGGTGAGGTTCGCCTTTAGGTATTGCAGGCGTTGAACGTCCCGCAACCGTTTCGCGTTATGGATCGAGGCGCGAAACGAATCCCGAAACTCCTCCCACTTTAGAAGATCGCCCGAAAACTTCTCGATGGTGAGGGTCGGCAACCTGGTTCCTCCGTGGCACTCGTGATGGTCGACTTCAGTCGGATCTGCGTCGGTGACTGGTTTCAAGTTTTCCAGCCTTTCCGCCAAGTCCGTCGAATTCTCCAAATACGCATCTTCGACTTCATCGAATCGGCCCTTCTTCCGATAGTCACTGGCGGCGAATTCTGTCATCGATGACATCGCGCGATGATTCTCGGTGAAATCATGCCAGTAGCTATCCAGCAACGTGATCCGCTTTTGCAACGCGATCGCGGTGAGTCTCGCGGCACCCATTTTATCAGTATTGATAACAAAGTTGTCGATTCGGCTAGCGAGATCTTCCTGAGCTCGAGCCCTTTCGATGAACGTTTGCGACATCGTGTCGTCAGTTAGATTTTAAACTGAACCGAAAACTACAACCGAACGAACGCGACAGAAAAACAAGGACCTTGCGCGTATCGCGGTAACGACTTGACTCGATCGATTCGAACAAGCGGTAACGATCGACCGAAGGTCACGGAATTTTCGAATCCGTAACGGTTCGCCACACGGTCGAATCCGAGTTTTTCGCGAACGGACTCACTAATTCTCTTCGTAGAATTAACTTTCTGCTCTCTTCTAGGTGCTTCCTGATTGTCCTCGACGTGGCCTCAGAAGATGCTCGATGCACTCGCGGATCACTCGAGGGAACAAGAAGAACGAAGCAACGACGGAACTCGCGGTGATGCACAGAATTCTTCGTAATTCTGCGGTGATCTATCTCGACGGTGGAATAGAGCAATCGACACACTCTATTCCCGGGTTTCGGCACCAAATGTGCGGGGAGGGAGAGACGAACGACGACAACGGCCGAGTCCTCGTACAGATACATTTCGGCAGTTGACACACACACACGAGCTCATTACGGTACGTCACGCGAGTGTATTCGTGTGTTCGCGCGGCGATACCGAACGGCTGATCATTTTATGCTCTAACATATACAAATATATAATATAAATGTATATATATTATATATATAATATACTCCTATGTCATTTTAATCAGTAATGTTTAACAAAAAAAAAATAAATAATTTGTATATAAACAGACAAAATTCTTACCTGTTTCAATATGAACAGAAACTCAAGTTATATTCACTTATATACGAAGTGATCACCATGAGTGTCACAGTAGAACTGATAATGAAAATATTTACAGCGAATTCCTCACTCATCCACATCCACACTCAAATATATTTTTCGTCGTTTGTTTTCTTTAATTGGTTAGAATGTACCAGGTACAGTAGGTGAGACGAAGGTGAGACGTTCAAGGGCAAGGAAAGAAGTACTTCTACCATAAACGAGCGCGTGACACACACATATATATTATATAAACGTATATATGATTATAACATAAATTAATTCGAGCAATATGGTAAAATGAATGTTAAAAAAAAATATTGAGTAGAATACCATCATGAGTAATTGTATTATATTGCAATACTAATGTAATCAATAATTCGCTGCGCCGTATCCCATACAACACCCGTTCTAGTGGTGATCGTCACTGGCGGCAACCTATGTCGGACGCAGATATTTTGCTTTCTGGATCGAAAAAAACGTCGACGTTCAAAAGTTAATAGAGTGGTTCCTCAAGAGAAAAGTCTGCTCTATCGCGTGGTGTAGTTCGATTTTACGCTGGACCCTTATTTTCTAACATAAACTGAAAAATAACCGTAAAAATGGGTGCAAAAGTAGTGTCTCTCCGTCTTTAATGATTGTTTAAACATGTTTAAACAATCATAACGTATTAATAATGCATATCACTGGATTCAGGAAAGTCTACAGAATCTTTTGCTGTAAAGAACAATTCAATATCTTGTATAATAACATCACAATATTTGATTAAATTCGAAAAATACGTTTTTTTCAGTCATGTTTCTCAAAAACTGTGCGTGTAGGAGAAAAATTAAGGGCAGATTCGGAATCAGCGCAAAAAACTCTAGAAGATCCACCCAACAGTTATATGAAAACATGAAAAAAGTTGAAATTTGTTGGACAGTGTAATTAGATGAATAAATATAGTATAAATGATAAGAAATCATGATATTCAATCACTTTATAAACGTATAAATAATTACAATAATAATAATACTACTACTACTACTACTACTACTACTACTACTACTACTAATAATAATAATAATATATCGGGAAGTTAATAATAATAACAATAATAATAATTCATTTTTTTTAATTAATATTTTTTTTTATTAGAAAATTATCCATAATGATAATGTTGGTGAAAGGAGACATTGGCACCTCGACCACGGCCACGGCCTCTCCCTCTTCCCCCACGACCACGGCCTCTTCCTCTTCCCCCACGACCAGCTCCTCTACCCCTTCGTCCAGCATTTCGATGGAGCCAACGCTCCCGCGATGCGCCGCCATTGGTGCCACGATCTGAAAAAGAAAACAACATTAATTATATATTCCCATATTATTATGTCTGACCCGGGTTTTTTCGAAAATATGACCCATATATATCCTGAATTACAGTAACTTCTCTATGAATCGGGAAGTTAAAAATTTAAGGAAACACTTACTTTTATTCTGCACTTCCAAAGCTTGGAGGAGGCGTTGCAGTAAATCCGCGGGCACCTCCACATTCTGCTCAACAACGGTACTCTGACCATCATGTTCCGGTGCTGGCAGTGGCGGAGGCGGTGACGGTGGCCGCTGAGGAAGTGGCGGTTGTGGCTGGCTGTGGCCCGCTGAGGTGTCCGGTGAGGGAGGCGCCCCCATAATCAGAACCTCCATTTGTTTTAATAAGTCTGGAATCCAAAAAAATATCAATCATTGATGAGAAAAAAAAATTATTTACAGGAAATACGATGAGTGTTAATATTATATACTTACTCGATAAGTCTTCATTTCCATGGCGTTCCATTTTCCCAAAAATTTATATTTTCAATCTGGAAAAATAAACATGTTTATAAATAACGATAATTTATAAAATATAATGAATAAATAGAAAAATAAGAATATATAAATTCACCCTATTGGAATATAAAAAATGACTTCTTTATTTTTTCATTACTTTTCTACGGAACTTTCACCAACATATTTGTGGCATTTTTATAATGCAAAATGATACCAAATATGATATAATTCCGATGATATTTTTTTTTTACTTGTGTAATGGACAATTAAAGTTTCGAGCGCAAGGAAGGATAGCGCATGGGAAAGAAAGAGACGCCGAGAGTCGCAGTCGGCGGCACAGTTCAAAGGCTTGCGCGTCCTCACAATTCAATACCAAGGAATAACTTTTTTATTTATTATTACTTATTTTTTTTCTTTATAGAACTTATTTTAATAGATTTGTGCAAACACGATATAAATCGGATCATATACAGGTTGTTCGATTAAAAATCATCTACTCGGCATCGCTATGCGAGTGTGCGAGCGTATTCGCGCGACGTGCCGTGGTGTACGCGTATTTTGACGATTGCCGACAGTCACCTGTAACGAGGACTCGGCTATCGTCGCTGTACGTCTGTCTTTTTCCGCACACTTCGGGCGGACCGAATAGTTTGAGGTGCGCGGTAAGGGGAATGAGCAGCGACGGATGTATACATATACAATCAGTGCTGCCAGAATCATGGGTCTCTTGGGTTTGTCTCCTCCGCTGCTTCAGCCGGCTCGGCCCCCCACTCTGACGTACCGCCGTCACACGAACGTATCCCTACATGCCCGTGCAATCGAGCAGGCACTTCCACGGGCATGTAGGGAATAGTAGGGATACGTTCGTGTGACGGCGGTACGTCAGAGTGGGGGGCCGAGCCGGCTGAAGCAGCGGAGGAAAATAACCCAAGAGACCCATGATTCTGGCAGCACTGTATACAATAGCCAATCGGGTCCTCGTCCTATTCTGTTCTCTCTTCTTCGAATTATCGAAACGTAACGAGCAATTATATTTACACGCGATCGATCCTCGTCTCTGCCGATAGAGACAAGCCGACGACTGTAAAAGAGTAATTCTTCGTGTCGCGAGTGATGGCGGGTAACTCAACAAACTCAAAACGCTCTCCCAAAACCCGACTAATTTCATGTCCTTTTTCTTGCTATTTCACGATCACGAGTTGAAAAGATTCCACGTGCTGGAAACCAACGAAGATCAAAACACAGGTGTATACGCTCGAAACTTTAATTGTCGATCACACAAGTAAATATCATCGGAATTATATCATATTTTGGTATAATTTTTCATTAGAAATATGCCACGAATACGTTTTTCAAGTTCCCATAAAAGAATTATGAAAAATAAAGAAGTTATAAATTCAAATTAGTATACCTATAGAGACTTACCTGTGAACCTTCTTGCTCAAGAAGCACTATTCAACTGATGTTATAACCACACAAGTTTCGTGAATTCCCCACTGAGGACAATAATTCATGCTTCGTTCCCTTTATTTTGTTCGACACGACAACCGTGTTTACAACAGCGTTAGCCGCATTCCATCGGTAGATGCGAAATATAAACTAGATGACAGCACGTTATGTCCGAAATTCCAACGCACTGGCATCGTCCAAAATAATTATATTTTCAATATGATACCAATTCATTATATATACATATATATATAAATATTAATTCTAGATACAATAAAAAATATATATGTAAGCGTAAGGTACATGCATGTACGCCTTGGAGAATCGGAACGTTACGGAGGTGGCGCCACGAGATGGGAAAGAGTGGAAGCTGTCGAGGAAAGACGGAAAGAAGGAGAGATAGAGATTTTGAAGACTAAGAATTGAAATTGATAATAGCAGCTGACGGAGAGATTGTGGATTGGGAGACGAGTGCTTGTCCAACATCTGTTGTTAGCATCGGTTGAGATTTGTTCAACAAGCACCAATTGACAGAGAAGTGGGAGCATAAACATTAATTGTCGATTCTCTTATTTTTAGGTTAGTCAACCACGTGCCATTATTGTAACTCTAGTCTGATTCATTGCATTAATTTAAGTTATTCTCTTATTTTTAGACGAATCAAGGTGTGTTTATTGCCTCAATAACCCTTCCACATATTATAAATCGACAATTTTACGTTTGTGGATAAAAATAGAGGAGAAATGGCAAAACTACAGTTTGAATGTGAAATGACAGCTGATGAGGACCCAAAGTCAAACACTATTATAATCAAATCTATAACCGATGAAGATGGAAAAAAATTCCACATTCCACCATGTTATCAGTCATACAAACAACATCCAGAACTGATAAAACTACCAGAATTCAAAAAAGTCGCAAATACATTAAAAAAACGTGGACAGTGCAGAAATGTGTGGATAAATCTAGATAGTGAAATCCTACCACTCTACAAAGATGAAAGTGGGAATATGGCAGTCAAGGACTTCTTGTTAGCAGAAATTTCTACCCCAAAACGAACTGCACCAAGCACTTCTGGAACACAAGTAGATGAAACCCTAATAAAACTTCTTGAAAAATTGTGTGACAAAGAAAAACCTGAAAAAGAGAGTAAAAACAGAAATTTGAACAAACTGTGCGAAAAATTTGTTCTTGATAAATTTGAAGGAAAAAAAGTGAGTGCAGACCAATGGTTGCAGACATATGAAAGTGAATGCGATAGATTGAGTATTGAAAGTGATGCTGAGAAGATCGAAGCTCTGAGATTATTTTTGGATGATGCAGTAAAGGATTGGTTTAGCTCTATGCTAATCAAACACACATTAAACTCTGAGTGGAGAACATGGAAAGAAAAGTTTTTACAAACTTTTGCTGATAAAGGTTGGTCATCTGTCACTTATGCACTGAACTACAAATATTTCACCGGCTCAATTCTGGAGTATGCATTAAAAAAAGAACATTTATTACTGGAATCCAATAAAAATATGGATAATAGAACTTTAGTAGATCTGATTGCTGATGGACTACCAGCGTTCGTTAGAAACAAAATTGACAGGCAAGATACCACAACTCCAGTCGAATTATTCAGTGAGTTAAGAAAATACGAAAACATTGGAAAAAAATCAAACAAGATAAATGAATACAAACCAAAGATAATGAAAACAGAAGCAAGATCCAATTTAAAACAACCATGTAAAATTTGTGAGAGCAAAGGAAACAAAAACAGATATCATCCCGAAGATTTGTGTTGGTTCAAAGAAGACAGAAACAGAAGCATTGGGAAAAATAGAATAACTAATACTATATTAGAGATTGACAATACAGAAGATCCAAAAAACTAGATTTCCCCCCACTGATTGAGGTTAAGGTGACACTGAATGGAAGTACTGAATGTAGAGGTATTTATGACCCTGGTTCAAATATCACACTGATTAACTCTAAATTGGTAAAAATAAAAAATTTGATAAAAGAAAACTTCAGTAGTACTATAAAAACAATTAGTGGTAGGGGTAAAACTAATGGATTAATAACAGTAAATGCAAATATACTAAATATTGAAGATAAAATCAATGCATTTGTGTACAACAATGATGGATTCAATTATGATATGATCTTAGGACTAGACACTATAAAAAGATTTGGATTGACCCATGATAGGAATTTAAATATCCAATTACAAAAAGAAATAAAGTCCAAAGCAGATAAGGATAATATATCAAAAAATGAATTGCACATTGGAATCAAAAGCAATAACAAAAATAAGATACAAAATAAAGAAGAAATTGAAATGAAAAACGCATTTGATCAATTTCAAGTAAATTTCAATGAGGGTATTAATATAAATGAATTCAATATAGATATTGAACATTTAAACACAAACCAAAGAAATAAGATGAATACCCTAATAGACAATTACATAAGTATTTTCGCAAAGGACAAGTATGATGTTGGTAAAGTAAAGAACTATGAAGCTTTTATAGACCTACAAGTAGATAAATATTGCTACAAAAGACCGTACAGATGTTCGTTAGAAGATAAAGCTGAAATTGAAAAACAGGTAGCTCAATTATTGAAACATAACCTAATTGAAGAATCCTACAGCCCATTTGCAGCACCAGTCACATTGGCTTATAAAAGAGACGAAGGAAAGAGGACTAGACTGTGTATTGATTTTAGAGATATAAACAAACTAATAGTACCCCAATCGCAACCTTTTCCTTTAATTGAGGATTTAATGGTTAAAACCATTGATTGCAGGTATTTCACAACACTTGATATAAACTCAGCTTTCTGGTCCATACCGTTGAGAATCGGAGACAGACAGAAGACTGGATTTGTAACGCAGGAAGGTCATTATCAATGGACCTGTCTACCTTTTGGACTAAAAACGTCCCCAGCAATATTTCAAAGGATTTTGGTAAACATAATTAGAAAATACAACTTATCAAACTCTGTCGTAAACTATATAGATGATATAATGATTTTCTCAAAAACGTTCGAGGAACATGTAGACCACTTAAAACAATTGTTAGATGCCATTATGGAAGAAGGATTCCGTCTAAAACTCACAAAATGCAGATTCGCAGCAAACTCAGTCAAATATTTGGGGCATATTATCACGGAGAATACTATAACTCCTTTGAAAGACAACCTAAAATCTATAATAGACTTTCCGACTCCACAAAACAGGAAACAAATACGACAATTCCTGGGTAAGGTGAATTTCTATGGAAAATATATCCCCAACGTTTCAATACTGCTCGACCCTCTCCACAACTTGCTTAGAAAGAATGTAAGATTCGATTGGTCAAATGATTGTGAAATTGCCTTCGGGAAAGTGAAAAAGTATTTGTGCTCGAAACCAATTCTGGCCATCTATAACCACAAAGCTCAAACTTTTATCTATACAGACGCGAGCATCAAAGGTATCGGAGCTATTTTAAAACAAACGCAGAAGGATGGCACGCAAAAACCCGTAGCCTATTTTTCAAAAAAACTAAGTGATGTACAAAAAAAGAAAAAGGCAATTTTCTTAGAATGTCTAGCTATTAAAGAAAGCTTAAAATTTTGGCAACATTGGCTAATTGGTAACGCATTCACTGTCTACACAGACCACAAACCACTGGAAAATTTAAATGTAAAAAACAGAACAGATGATGAACTGGGTGACATGACATTATATCTATCTCAGTACAATTTCAAAATTATATACAATCCCGGAAAGGAAAACACCGAAGCCGACTGTCTTAGCAGAAATCCGGTTTATGAACACTATGAAAATGAGGAAGACAGATTAAAAACAGTGAACTTTATAAGCAAGGAAGATATACAGAACGACCAGAGGCATAACACAAGTTTAAAAAACAAGAAATATCTTATTATAGAAAACAACATCTATTACAAACAAAACAAAAAGAAAAGGAAAAAAATAGTCTTAAGTGAAGATTACAGTAAAATATTAATAAAGAAAATCCATGAAGAATTCTGCCACCTTGGGATGAATCAAATAGAAACAAAAATGAAACCATTTTATACAGCACCGAATTTATCAAATAATATAAGACTAATTTGCAAAAGCTGCGATATTTGTATAAAAAACAAGACAAGACTAAATAAGAAATTTGGATTGATGTCACATCTAGGCCCAGCAGAAAGACCATTCCAAATAATGTCCTTGGATACAATCGGTGGATTTGGTGGACAAAGATCGACAAAAAAATATCTACATTTGCTAGTGGACCATTTTACTAGATTTGCTTATATCTTATGCTCAAAAAACCAACTGGCCCAGGACTTCATAAAGTTAATAGAAAAGGTTCCGAAGGAAAATGCGATTGAAGTATTACTCACAGATCACTACCCAGCAATCAATTCAAAAGAATTCAAAAATCACCTCAAAGAGAGAAACATTGAATTAATTCTCACAGCAGTAGATGCCCCCCTTTCAAACGGACTGAACGAGAGACTGAACCAAACTCTGGTAAACAAAATAAGATGTATGCTCAATAACGACAGTAAAAAGAAAGCCTGGTCGAAGATCGCGGAAGTATGTGTGAATGCATACAACAAAACAGTTCATACTGTAACAGGATTCTCTCCTATATACCTGATGAATGGGGAGTCCACGGACCTACTACCTCCGGAATTGAAAATTATAAGCGACCGTTCTAAAAATCTAGAACAAGACCGAAAGATAGCACTGCTCAGATCGAACAAATCACACGAATACAATAAAACTTTATTCGATAAAAACAGAATAAAGCATGACTTTCAAAAAGGGGATATGGTCTACGTAATAAATGGCAATAAACTAAATAGGAAAAAAATGGACGAAATAAGAATTGGCCCTTTTGAGATAGAGAGAAAAATCTCGGATTCAATTTTTAAAATAAACACCGGAAGTGGGGGAAGATCCGTGGGCTTATACCATGTCACGAAGCTCATTCCCGTGGCTGAATGATTCGTGAGACTCGAAGCTTAAATTCACTTTTGAAAGAGAATTAAGCATCTCAAGGGGGGGAGATGTAAGCGTAAGGTACATGCATGTACGCCTTGGGGAATCGGAACGTTACGGAGGTGGCGCCACGAGATGGGAAAGAGTGGAAGCTGTCGAGGAAAGACGGAAAGAAGGAGAGATAGAGATTTTGAAGACTAAGAATTGAAATTGATAATAGCAGCTGACGGAGAGATTGTGGATTGGGAGACGAGTGCTTGTCCAACATCTGTTGTTAGCATCGGTTGAGATTTGTTCAACAAGCACCAATTGACAGAGAAGTGGGAGCATAAACATTAATTGTCGATTCTCTTATTTTTAGGTTAGTCAACCACGTGCCATTATTGTAACTCTAGTCTGATTCATTGCATTAATTTAAGTTATTCTCTTATTTTTAGACGAATCAAGGTGTGTTTATTGCCTCAATAACCCTTCCACATATTATATATATATATATACGTAATAAATTAATATATATGTAATATATATGTAATAAATAAATTACACTGTCCAACACCAAAGATTGTTTCATATAACTGTTGGGTGGATCTTGTAGAGTTTTTTGCGCTGATTCCGAATCTGGCATTATTTTTTTTCCTACACGCACAGTTTAAAAAAAAATGGCTTTGAAAAAAAAACGTATTTTTCAACTTTAAACAAATATTGTGACGTTATTATAAGAGATATTGAATTGTTCTTTCTAGCAAAAGATTCTGTAGACTTTCCTGAATACAATGATATCCGATATTAATACATTATAAATGTTTAAACATGTTTAAACAGTCATTAAAGACGGAGAGACACCACTTTTGCAGGAAATTTTGATGATATTTTTTTCAATTTGTATCAAAAAGTAAGGGTCCAGTGGAAAATCAAACTATACCACGCGGTAGAGCAGACTTTTATCTTGAGAAACCACCCTGTCTGGTTTCGAACATCGACGTTTTTACCGAGCTAGAAAGCAGAATATCATCACGGAACACGAGTCACCGTCAGTGGTACTGTGCCACTAGCACTGTCGTTCGTCGGAATACGGAGCGGCGCGACCGCGCTAGTGGCAGAGCACCACTGGCGGCGACTCGTGTTCCTCGATGATATTTTGCTTTCTGGCTCGGTAAAAACGTCGATGTTCGAAACCTGACAGGGTGGTTTCTCAAGATAAAAGTCTGCTCTACCGCGTGGTATAGTTTGATTTTCCACAGGACCCTTACTTTTTGATACAAATTGAAAAAAATATCATCAAAATTTCCTGCAAAAGTGGTGTCTCTCCGTCTTTAATGACTGTTTAAACATGTTTAAACATTTATAATGTATTAATATCGGATATCATTGTATTCAGGAAAGTCTACAGAATCTTTTGCTAGAAAGAACAATTCAATATCTCTTATAATAACGTCACAATATTTGTTTAAAGTTGAAAAATACGTTTTTTTTCAAAGCCATTTTTTTTTAAACGTGTAGGAAAAAAAATAATGCCAGATTCGGAATCAGCGCAGAAAACTCTACAAGATCCACCCAACAGTTATATGAAAAAATAAAAAAAGTTGAAATTTGTTGGACAGTGTTATTACCCCTAATATATATACATGGTGGGGCACTATAAACAGGTCACCTGAGGTGGGTGTTGTTCTTATTGTTCTTCTAGTTCTTACTTTCACTCCTACTCTGGCCGATTGAAAATCTAACCACAGTATAGACGTAATTTTAGTATTTTCTTGAAAAGTAATAAATTTTAATAGTCCGCATGCTCCATTAACCAATCCGTCTTCAACATCAATGTTATTAATTATCATAAATTTTTTTTATATTAATTTTCAATTTAATCTCAGTTAACAATTCGTTTTGAACTGATTGTTTATTTAAAGATTGTAATATAAATGTTTTTGTACTTTCATCGATATTCTTTGAAAATGTATTCTCGGCGATGATTGACTCACTCTTGCATTGGAATAATTTTCGATTATTGTAAGCGGTTACATTAGCATTAGTTGCATAATTGGGGAAAAAATTTTTTGAAATTAAGAAAAATAAGGAAAAAATTTTTTTTTTTAATTTTATAAAAAAATTTTTTTTTTAAGTATGTCTAAATATATATATATATAGTTACGTTTG
Organism: Lasioglossum calceatum; assembly: GCA_963966675.1. Taxonomy (NCBI): domain Eukaryota; kingdom Metazoa; phylum Arthropoda; class Insecta; order Hymenoptera; family Halictidae; genus Lasioglossum; species Lasioglossum calceatum. Next base: position 371,441 of record CAXAAD010000126.1, read on the forward strand.
CTTCTTCGGTGGATACGCCTTTCGTATAAATTGCAATGTTGAATCAACTCCTTTCGAAAAAAAACTAAAAAACTACTTGACCAAAATGGACCAAAATCTAATCAGCTCTAAGTTACAGCGGGGCACATCGATTGCATCATTCATCATTCTGATCGCGTTGTTACTTTTTCCGAAAACGTTAACGAAAAATTTGATAACATACAAACGGCCATACGCACACACACACACACACACCCACACACACACACACACATACGAACATTTTGCTGAAAATAGTCTAAAATGACTCCAATGACCATGAAACGTGAAGATCTGCTAAAAAATCGATTTTCGATTTTCGGGGTGATTACAATAACTTCCCTATAAAATCGGGAAGTTAATAAGAGAAAATGCACATTAAAAAAAACGAAGATTAGAGTATAATCCTATCGGAATTTAGTATACGTCATTATAGGAAAGACTGTTATTAATTAGGAACGTGGAGGCACAAACTAAGAGAGAGAATAGTCATAGATTACCGGAGGAAATTGCGCGCCGTACCCTTTTAATATTTCAAGTCACCGGAAAGTTCATCGATAATTATAATACATAACAGTTATTGGTCGTCTAGAGAAAAATCACAAGCATTTAGTCCTACAGAAATGGGAGCCGTTAAAGGAAAAGTAGGAACGGGGGGAAGAGGGAAAGAGCTCGAATGATCGTTACTAATTAGAAAACATAGAAGCATAGTCGATAGAGAAAAACTGTCATAGATTACCTGAGGAAACTGATCGCCGAACTCTCCAGAATCGAACCTCGAGTCACCTGAAAGATTTTAAACAGTATTAGTAATAGAGCCATTATTAGAAATAAGAGATAACGTACATTAAAAGGCAAAAATCAGAGTATAATCCTATAAGAATTTAGTATACGTCATTACACGAAAGATTGTTATTAACTGGAACGTAGAGGCGCAAGCTAAGAGAGAGAATCGTCATAGATTACCGGAGAAAATCGAGCGCCGAACCCTTCTAGCGTCGAATCTCGAGCCACCGGAAAGCTCATCGATAATCAATATACAGTAATCGCTCCTTCGTTGTCCAAAATCAAGGGCACGATCGTTGTCCAGTGCCTACCCATTCCACTGCCTGTCAACGCCGAGTCGCTCCGTAGGCGGCGTCGATTGATGTCGGCTCGGGTATATCGGTGTGAACACCACAACATTGACTCCAGTAAACCGAATTTTCAAACTTCTTAATTTTCATTATTTCTTTATGGGACTTTCACTAACTTATTTCTGGCATTTCTCTGATTAAAATGACACCAAACACGATATAGTTTCAACTGTATTTAGTGGTTTAATCGACGGTCAAAGTTTCGAAGGCAACGAGCAACAGCAACAATGTGGGCCTTTAAACTGTGCCGGCGACGGCGACACGCTTCGGTCACCCGATCCGTATCTCATTCTGTCCTTCTCTATGTTCGGCTTCCTATTGAAGTCGCTCGGCGCGGTCGGCGCGATATCTAGACGCAGTCATAAATCAAAAATAGTGTCCGGGCACGCTCGTTGTCCGCTCAGCCCCCCGGCCTTTGGACAACGAAGGAGCTTTTACTGTACAAAACAATTATTAGTCGTCAAGAGGAAAATCACAAACATTTAGTCCTACAGAAATGGGAGCCGCTAAAGGAAAAAGTAGAAGCAGGGAAAGAGGGAAAGAGCTCGAATGATTGTTATTAATTAGGAAACTTAGAAGCATAGTCGATAGAGAAAAACTGTCACAGATTACCTGAGGAAATTGATCGCCGAACCCTCCAGCATTGAATCTCGAGTCATCTGAAAGATTTTAAAATATTATCAGTAGAATCCCGAGCCGAAGCCTTCTGCTTAACCCGCCGCACTCAACGGACGAAAGCAGCCGCGACAGAATAGACTAAGCAAATACTTAATTCTCCGTAATGTAGCAGATGCCCGCAAAAACGCAACAAACATAACAGCTCGATCGAACGAATCGAACGTCAACGCGAGGTTAGGGTGCGAAGCAACACGTGGCGAAAGGGCGCGAGAATCAAACGCGTGACGAGGTTTCGATCGACGCCGGGAGAAAGGGACCGCGGAAAACGACCGCGATCTCCCCGATATCGATCGAAAAGACCAAACAAGTAACAAAGGAAAGGGTCAGGAGGAAGAAAACGGAGAAAAAAAACTCTTCGTCTCGCGGCCGGGCCGAACCGAGGCGCGAACCGATGATCTCCCGGAAAAGAGAATCCACGGGAACGCGAAAGGAAAAATCGATAAAAAGTTAGAAATCGGAAATTCGGGCGTAGGGAGAATCGAAAATAATAGAGAGCGAAGCGGGAAGATGCGGTCTGTGTAGTAGACTATCGAAAAAGTCGCTGCAGGCCGGATTTTCCTTACTTTGCTTAGCACCCCTCCCCCACCCTAGTCTATTCCTTACGCCTTGGCTCGCGTGACCAAAGTGTCATTTGTCTGTAAGGACACGAAATTGGTCTTATAGCCAAAAAGAAATCACGAAATAAAGGAAATGGAAATATGGAAATATGGAAATAGGGAAATGAGGAAAAAAAAGGAAATCTCACGACCAAAAAATAAAAAAGAGAAAGAAAAGAAAACCTGTAAGGTCTCTTACTGCAATATTTATCGATTAATAAATCGATTCGTGCCTCGTAATCTCTTACCGTGCCGATATCATATTTGTCTTGTGCAAATACCGTCTTATATCTCTCAATAATACCTTCTATTTGACCTCTTTCCTTTGTCCTAAATGGCTAACCTTTATCTGGAAATCTCCATGAATGTGCTCATTAAAGTTCATTGAGTATGGTTCTATCTTTCCTCTGGTGTTTTTATAATCTTTACCGATAGTGCTATCTATCTTTCTCGTATCCATATCTTTTTCCCTTATTTAATTCTACCTCTATTACCCAGTTACTTCCTATATTCCTAGATTTATTGAATCTCCCTTTCTCCCCTTCTCTCTTCTTAAACCAACAAGACTCTTCTGGGTGATATCTCATGCCCTATTCAAACTTACACAGTTTCTGCATGGCTTCTTCTCTTCAAATTTCTTTCTGTATTCGACTTTACCTTCCTTCTTGCAATGTTGTTTTTATTTGTCCAACTTTCGCATTTTCTAATTACATTGAATAATTCAGTTGAGTCTCTACATTTCTTCTTGTCTATTTTGTTCCTTATAAACTCAGGTAAGCCTGCTGCTATAAGCATTATTAAGGTGCTTGAACCTATATCTTTATCCATATCTAATAATAATCTCTCCTTTTCCATAGCATATTCAATTAGTAAACCCTCTTTGTATCTAAATGATATAGCGTACATCCCTGTGCTCCATCCTTGGTCTGGGAAAGTTTCTAAAAATCTATCCTTCCATGCAAACCATTTAGCATCCACTGTCAACTTCGTCAGCGTTGCACCGTGTCAGTCCAGACACGCCCCATGTAAAAACAATCTCAAGATCTCGATCCTCGTGCTATCTCCCATGATTTCAAATCGTGTGCATTCTTTCTCGAATATCTCTAATCATTGTTCAGCGATTGAATGTTTACTTGTGAATTCTCCATCATAAACTACTCTGCTATATTTTTCAAGTTTCGTTGGCTTTCTTTCCTTTGTGTAGTTTGTTCTTCCTTTTCTATTTTGTCTATTATCACATCTAAGTATGTATCGTTACACATTACATTTTACGGGAAGGAGAAGAAAGGAAAAGAAAAAAGAAAAAATGGGAATACGAACTGAGGGGGAAAAAAAAAACCTCAAGAAGAACGAACAGGAAAGATACCCAAACAAGAACAACAATGTTCCTGAGATCTTGAACGGTAATACAAGGAAGAGGAGACAGGGCTCCCCTGTATTTCAGATCTTAGGACCAAAGCAACAAACAACTGCGGAAATAGAAACGTCCCAAACAGAAACAGTAAGGCCTTTAAGATCTCGAACGGTAATACATGGATGAGGAGACAGGGTTCCCCTGTATTTCAGATCTTAAAAGACCAAACCAACTCGAACAAACAATGAAATAGGTCACAATAAAATGGAAAGAATAATAAACTGGAAAAATAATAAACTGGAAATAATAAACTGGAAATAACAAATTGGAAATAGTAAATAATAAAATGGAAAACAAATACCCAAACAAAGAATACAACAGGGTCTCTGAGATCTGACGGTAATACATGGATGAGGAGACAGGGCTCCCCTGTATTCTAGATCCCACTGCACCAAAGTAACTCCAACAAACAATGAAATAGGTCACAATAAAATGGAAAGAATAATAAACTGGAAAATAATAAATTGGAAATAATAAACTGGAAATAACAAATTGGAAATAGTAAATAATAAAATGGAAAACAAATACCCAAACAAAGAATACAACAGGGTCTCTGAGATCTGACGGTAATGCATGGATGAGGAGACAGGGCTCCCCTGCATTCTAGATCTCACTGCACCAAAGTAACTCTAACAAACAAAGAAATAGGTCACAATAAAATGGAAAGAATAATAAACTGGAAAATAATAAATTGGAAATAATAAACTGGAAATAACAAATTGGAAATAGTAAATAATAAAATGGAAAACAAATACCCAAACAAAGAATAAAACAGGGTCTCTGAGATCTGACGGTAATGCATGGATGAGGAGACAGGGCTCCCCTGCATTCTAGATCTCACTGCACCAAAGTAACTCTAACAAACAAGGGAATTTAACTCTAAAGGCAATTTATTTACAAATGGAAATTTATAACAAAGGAAATAACAACAAACAGGCAAACAAACGGGGGGACCCAAAAGGTCCCCCAAAAGCAACAAACTTAAACAAGGAAGACAAACCTGAGAATGGGGCAACCCCAGGACGCTGGTCACGTCCAAAAACTCAAATCAGCCACAACTCCTAGTGCGTCTTGAGCCCTCCACACAAACCCAACCCGCGGTAGGCTCGGCAGGTGAAGACCGCATGGAAACAATATTTCGGTCTACTCCGGAATTTAGTTGAAGTCGGATCGGATCCCAAGTTGATTATATATATAGATATATATAGCTTCTCCCCAACGAAATGTGTATCGCGGCCCCTAGAAACTTGCAAACCCACATAGAGTCACAGATTAGGACCTAACCTAGCCTAAGGGGTGTCGAGTAAAAGGGGGTAAATTCCAGATTAGCTGGAAATAGAGGGAGCATAGGAAGTAACACTCAAGATGCACGAGATGGTTTTGTGGTGAAGAGGGGGGGCCAAAAGGGCAGGTGTGGCAAACCTGCAGGTCCGAATGTGAAAAGGTCCGACGTCCGCCACGAGCCGTAAAACGCTCAAAAACTCTCAAATACTAGGTAGAATGGCCTTTCATCAATGACGACCGTCCCTGACTAGTAGATCGACCACCCTGAAAGTTGCCCGGGCTATAAAAAGCAGGGTCTGGAGATCGAACGCAGTGGTTATTTGCAACCCATAGCGGGCCGAGGACCGGAACCGCCAATAATGAAACTAGCGTAAGCTGGTGTGCGTTCAGGAAGTGGGGAGTGCCGATCACTCCTCCCCGGTCAATTTACTTACTACTACTACTACTACTAGGTTAGGTTAGGTTAGGTTAGGTTAGGTTCTGGGGTCCTAGGCTCTGTGGCGCCAACAGTGGTGGCTCTGATCCACTGTTGGTCCGTTCTCTCTATTTGAGGGATGTCACAGAGCTGAAATCCTCTTGCTCCACCTCCTCGTGGTGGACCCTGGGACGCATCTACGACTCCCCGGAGATGCGTGCCAACGGAGCAAGGGGTAGGGAACGCGAGCCCCGGGCCGTACTGCGCGTCACATCGTGTGGCGTTTTGGTGCGGCACGGGCTCAGTCGTTCCACTGGCGAGGGTGGGTTGTAACTAAAATTTAATCATGGATAGTGCAACCGAAAAAGGTAAAGAAGTTTACGGTGCAGGGGAGGGAGACCCCAGTACCGGCACGACGGGGTTGGACGAGCGGGCCCCCGACGGGTCGTCATCCAGCTACCGCGAGCTGACAGTGGTGGACCACTCGGCCCTGTCAGACGTAAGGGCTACAAGTGAAGAACCAAAAACGGTTTGGACTACGCCTATGGATGTGGTCTCAGATAGTGAACTACAACAACCTGGATGTAGTAAAGAAATAAACAAAGAAGATAGAATAACGCAATGGAAAAAACTCATCGGCAAAGATGTTAAAATAACTAAAAAAGAAAAATCTAAGAACACAGGGGTTAGATTGCTTTCTGATAGACTACAGATCGAGAAAGTGAAAGAGAAGTATTCGAATATTGTCAAAAACACCGAGAAATACTTGACTCCGAAAATTACACTTTACGATGTTATAAAAAACCCAGACAAAACTGAAACTTTAATAATAAAAGAAAATGAAAATGTTGATGTTAAAAATGTAAAAGCAAATACTCTAGTACAACTCACAGATCACAAATTAAACGTTGAAACTATTTTAAGTGGCCTGATCAGCATGACTGAGAAGAACCTATCAGTCTCGTACAAAATTTCTCAATATCTAGATGGAAATAAATCTACAATTAAAGCAGCCGAAACACTTTTCCAATCCACTCATAAACTAGCTAAAAAACTACGTAGAGCCGTCGGGGGCCTGAAACGCGAATATTCTGCTCTTACCGATATCCAATCTACACAAGCTGCTGAAAAAAGTATGGCTCCTCATCCGTTGAAACCGCTACCTGAGAAAAAAGACAAAATTAGTCAAACGGAAAACATACAAATAATTGAAATACCTAGAAAATCGCGAGCGAAACGTAGAACAGATCAAGATAATAATAAGAACAATAATCAAATCTTACCTAAAAAATCAAGAACCGATGACTCCGAAAACACCTTCATTGAGACGGACGACTCTATGTCGGTGTGGACCGATCAAAACAGCGTTGTTTTACCGACTTCATATGCACAGGCAGTAACAAACAGAGAAAAAAGTAAATTACCTAAAAGATACAGTCCGAAACAAAACAGGAAGAATAATGACACGTATACTTCTACGGATGATGACAGCAACGATCCAGATCGTATTCTTAGCAGCGTTGCCCAAGAGATCACGAGGGTACTCAAACCGTTGCTATACCGTAAAAAGAAATCCAAGATGAAAAGCAGCGAACCTGAAACAGAAAGATATGTAAATATAACTGAAAGAAAGAAAAAGGATTTAATCGAAAAAAGAGATAACTACACGTTAATTGAAAGAAGAAAGAGAATTTCGGATAAAAGAATACAAAATGGTCAGATACCTGCCTCGGCTCCTATCGAGATCTCTAAAGTAGCACGACCGCGCTGGACCATTCCACGCTCCGACGCGATTGTGATCAAAGTGAAAAATAATGACGAGTTTCAAACAGCTTATGCTGATATATGCAAAAAGGTTGAGGACATCAGCACCATAAAAAGGGCAAGAAAAACTCGAACAGGTCAATTGCTGATCGAATTAAACCCGAACAGCGACATCGAGGCACTGAAATCCAAGATAGATAGCTCTCTCTCTAAAAAGCAAGATTTGAGAATTCTGCAAAGAATGTTCGACCTAGAAATTAAAGATCTGGATCCTCTATTCCAAAAGGAGGAGATCCTCCAAACACTTGTTAATACCTTGAAGTTAAAGCCCGAAGAGATGAGATTGAAAGTCTTGAGAGCCACGAAACTCGGGAATCAGATGGCCGTGATCGAAATCCCATTAAAATACCTGAAGCAGATCGCATCGCAGGACAAAATTAGAATTGGCCTAACGTACGTCAAACTGACCCCAATGCCGCAGATGCTGAAGTGCTTCAAGTGCCATGCAATGGGGCACTTCAGCACCAACTGTAGAACGGTCACGAGAGACAACAAGAGATGTCGAAAGTGCCATGAAGACGGTCATGACGTTAATGACTGTCTTTCACCTAAACCCAGATGCTTGGACTGTGAAAGGGAGGGTTTATATAAAGAACATCTGATCTGCACAATGGCTTGCCCTTTATTTAGAAAAAAGATCAAATTGCTGAAAGAGGATTTCGATAAGTACATTAAAAGTATCAATAATGAAAATATTACAAATTAATTGCAATCATTGTCGGAATGCACAGAGTCTTCTGGATCAAACGGTCTCCATCAACAAGATCGACGTAGTATGCCTACAAGAACCGTTCAGAACTCAGAAACGTTGGTTATCATCCAGAGATAAAAAAGCGGCAATAAACATAATTAATAAAAACATTAAAATACCTTTAAACAGAGTTATCAGAGGTGACTTCTTTATTGGTTTCCAAACGGACTATATGACATTAGTCAACTGTTACATTTCGCCCAACTGTAGAAACAAGATCTTCTTCAAGTGCTTGGATGACCTAAAAATAAGAAGAAGAGAATGGAAGAATCCAGTGATTCTGTTAGGTAACTTCAATGGTAGATCTGTTGACTTTGGTGATACAGTTACTAACCTACGAGGAGCTGCTTTGAACACATGCATATACAGCATGGAGTTGTATCCCGTCTCGATCAATGGCAGCGATCATACCTTCCATCGTAGTAACGGGAAATCCAAGGTGGATATAATCTGTGCCAGTAGGACGATTCATAACAAAATTACAAGCATAGTGGATAATTCAGATAACTTCTCGGACCACAAAAATTGTATTCACACAATAAACTTTAAAAAGAATAAAATGTATAAAAAATATTGTAAGCAAAACATAACATGGCGCTGGAACACAAAATCAATCGAACCTGAAATATTCATAAACACTTTTAACAAACTTAACGAATCTATAAATTGGAACACACTAGACGAAAATCAAATAAATACTTACTTTAAAAACATCCACAAGACATGCAACATAACAATGAAGAAAGCATATAATTACTATACTCACCAAGAGAATCACTGGTGGAATTCTGAAGTCGCCGCTCTTCGTGATGAAGTGATCTCGGCCCGTCGTTGTCTGCAGAGGAAACGCAAGAGACATCTTCCCTGTGAACCTGAAAAAGAAAAATACAAAGAATTAAATAAAAAATTAAAATTTAAGATAAATGATAGTAAGAAATTGCAATGGAAGAATTTCATTGACTTGCTTAAAGAAGATCCTTGGGGCAAGCCCTATAAGATAATAATGAGGTCTATAAAGAATAAAACACCGACACCGCTACTGGAATCTGATGACGCAGAAAAGATCTTGTGCCAGTTATTCCCTAGAGAAACAAAACCGCTTATATACGATGTGTTTAGTGCTGATAATCGCAGTGTCACCGTCGGTGAAGGCGAGATGTCGATCATTGCTGATTCTATAAAAACTAGAAAGGCCTCCGGCCCAGATAACTTACCTCCATGCATAATAAAGCTTATTATGAGAAACGACCTGAAAAGATTGACTCAGATCTATAATAAATGCGTCGATTTGAATTACATACCTTCAAACTGGAAACAACCCAGAGTTATCTTGATTCGGAAAAACAACGATGTAGCGAACAACGAGCCGTCGAACTTTAGACCGATATGCATCGGAAATTGTACAAACAAAGTATTTGAAAAGATATTAGAAACCAAAATACTGGATCACTTGGGTTCGCCAGCATTCCACCCCAACCAATGGGGATTCTGCAGAGGGAGATCCACTCTGGGTGCCCTCGACATTGTTAGAAACTTTATAGTAGAAACCAAACAAAAAAATAAATTCGGAATTCTAGTTAGCCTAGATATCCGAAATGCGTTTAACAGCCTGAATTGGCACAATATCTTTTGTAAAACGCGAGCGATACATTTTCGTACGATTCAGCGCCGCGAACACCCCCCTCGTTGTCCCTACAACACCGCGGCGATTTGTCACCTCGAAGCGAGCTCCCGTAGGTGTACGGTGGGGGAATCCACCGATTCCGATAAATAGGACCCCCAGCCAGCTTAACGTTCGTTCGGCTATATACTCCTCTGCGAGTCATCACGAAAACAGTATTCTTACATAATCGCTACGAGCACGGTTTGTAAACCGCTTCGATACTCTCCTCTGCGAGAATCGAGTCGAATAATCTCCTCTGCGAGCTCTGTTCTTCGGGTCAACGCGCCTCCGTAGCTTCAGTTTGCAATAAAGTGTTTCTGTGAACCGTACCACGCGAGTGAACTAATTAACAATACCCTCTCACGAAAAACCAACTTCCGACTCACTACTCCTTTCCTTTCGTCACACAATCTAGTGCATTTTTAGTTCGCGGACTCTTAGTCTTTTTTTGAACGGGTCGGTGTAACAATTTTATGGTCCTTCGAGCCGGATTTGTGAAGAAACCTGGATCGGTCGGAAGACGTTAGAGGCGAAACCAACCGTCTAATTCAAACGTGTGTCGTGTCTCGTGACTTTCAAGTCAAAAACAGACGGTGAAAATGAACACAAGTGTCACGGAGACCTTCGAAGCGGTTCTTGAGCGGCAAACCCAAGCGTTTGCTCAGCTCACCAAAATATTGACCAATACGAAGAAAAAAGGGGTCGTCAACTATACGGTGGAGTATCTGTACACCAGGCTGACCATGTACCAGGAGACCTGGACCCAGATTACTTCTTTCAACGGGTACCTCCAAGCGTACCGGAAAGCGGACCGGACGAAAGAAGACCTCCCCTACTTCAAGGCCGGAACGATGGATCGGATGGAGGACGCGTACCTTGAAGGCTGGTCCTACCTAAGGGAGCAGCTGGCCCATCTACGCCCCCCCATCACACCCCCTGCGGCGAATTCATCTATGGCGTTCCCAGCCACCACAGTAACTCGTCCCGCGCACGTCAAATTACCTCGAATCGAACTCCCGAAATTCGACGGCGACTATACGCGTTGGAAATCGTTCGAATCGCGATTCAATTCCGCGGTAATTGTGAATGAAACGTTAACGGGCGCGGAACGATTACAGTACCTGCTTAGCGCATTGTCGGGCGAAGCACTCGACGCATTACAACACCTAGATGTGACAGACGCGAACTTCCAGATCGGCTGGTCACGTCTCAAGGAGATTTACGATAATGAAAGAGTCATAGTCCATACATTAATGCAAAAACTTTATTCACTGAAATCCATCAAATTGTCACAGCTCGACTCGCTGAATCAGTTCACAATACATTATCGTAACACCCTCGAGGCGCTGTACAAGTTAGGTAGAGGCACGAAAGAGGATCATCTCGTTTATTTCGTTTCGAGCAAGTTCGACCGCGAATTAGAAACGGAGTGGAACAAGACCCTCGGAGATGCACGAACCTACCCAACATACGCGGCGATGGAAAAGTTCGTTTTAGAACAAACCGCGGCGGTTAAGATGTCCAATCAACCGACGCAACAACTTCAATCCTCCGCGGGTCCTGCGAAACCGTTGCGACAAAAAACGAACGCGCACGTGATTGAAGAAAGTAGTACGTCTCCTACTTGCTTTCTTTGCAAAGAAGCGCACGTACCCCGCGACTGTAGCGTGTTCCGTAGCCTCTCGCCACTCGCTCGATTCGAGACGCTAAAAAGTCAACACGCGTGCATAAACTGCCTCGGCGCGAATCACACCGTGTCGAATTGTCCAAGCACAAACGTGTGTAGACAGTGTGGTGAAAAGCACCACACATTACTTCACCGCGGAGAATCCAGGGCCCTCAGCAGACCCAACACGAGTGGTTACCGAAACAATGCATCTTCGGTCCAGCCCTCAAGATTAGACGCGTCTACCCCTCCGCCGAATACGGAAGAGAGCGGTAGTAACGTTGCGACACATTTCGCCGAAGCCAGTCCGAATGGCATTCAGACTGTCCTATTGGCCACCGCAATGGTCAAAGTCTTCGCACCCAACGGTCAGTCGCGATTAGCCCGCGCGCTATTGGATCAGGGGTCTCAATCCTCGTTCGTGTCCACCAATCTTGTACAGCAGCTACGCTTACAAAAAGTCCGATCACCGATTTCCGTGACCGGCCTCGGCGGCGAACAAACAAGCAACATAGATTATAGTGTGCAACTGCGGATCGGTTCGTCCAAGCAGGAGTCACCAGCACTATCAACCCGTGCGTTTATAGTGCGCGGTATAACGCAATACGTGCCGCCGGCGGTCCAAATAGAAAATTACAGCGCCCTATTCGATCTCGCGCTCGCGGACCCCGAGCCCGCATCTAAGCAACGTATCGAATTGCTCCTAGGCGCGGATATCTTCGCGCAAATCCTACGACCGGGCGTTCGACTCACAAGTAACCAAGGACCGATTGCGCAAAATACGATTCTCGGTTGGATCTTGTCCGGATGCATTAACACCCCGGAAACCCATCGATTCGCGGTTGCCACGCATCACGGGACAATCACGGATCCACTCGAACGTTCGTTAACTCGTTTCTGGGAAACAGAAGCGGTCCCTGAAACGCGTATCCTCACTCCCTTGGAGATAGAATGCGAGCGGCACTTCGAAAAAACATATTCGCGCGACGCTACAGGCAGATTCGTAGTGCGGTTACCGTTTCTCAAATCGGTCCCCGAGGACTTCCTCGGAGATTCACTCCGAGGAGCCACTGCGTCACTGGAACGTCTGACCCGGAAACTACGCGAAAACGAAGCGGTCAGATGCGAATATAATGCGTTCATCCGCGAGTACGAGTCGCTCGGCCACATGAACCGTCTCGATAGCGTCGACCGTGCGAGGAATTACATTCCACATCGCGCCGTGCTCCGCGAGGAAAGCTTGACTACAAAGCTCCGAGTCGTTTTTAATGCGTCGAGCCAAACGTCTAGCGGATACTCCTTAAACGACATCCTACTTACTGGCCCGAAGTTACAGTTAGAAATTACTCACATCTTACTAGCGTGGCGAATCCACAAATATGTCTTAGTGGCGGACATTGAGAAAATGTTCCGTCAAATTCTCATCCACCCACAAGATCGCAAATATCAATGCATCTTGTGGAGAAACGAATCTAACGGCAATCTCGAGGCGTTCGAATTGAATACGGTAACCTACGGAACCGCCTGCGCCCCGTACCTCTCGATGCGCGTTATACAACAAAAAAACAAGTTGGAAGGTTCGGAATACCCCCTCGCGTCCCCGATTCTCCGCAACAGTGTTTACGTTGACGACGTATTCATGGGCGCGCCGGACAAACAGCTGCTCGAACAGACTAGAATACAAGTCTGTCAGCTGTTGTCTCGAGGCGGATTCAATCTGCGAAAATGGGCGGGCAAAGATGCCGAATCCCTGCGAAGTATTCCCGAAACCACACATTCACATGCGGTGGATCTGCGAATATTCAATGATTCGGAACTCAAAGTCCTCGGAATAAGATGGATCCCCTCGGACGACGCGTTCTATTTTGACTTACAAAAACTGGCGGTCAGGAAGGAGAAAATGAGCAAGCGCGAATTGCTCTCGGAGATTGCGACGTTGTTCGACCCTCTAGGAAGGTTGTCTCCAATAATTGTCCGAGCTAAAATCTTAATGCAGCAACAATGGCTCGACAGAATCAGCTGGGATGACTGCGTATCGGACGACACCCGCGAAACCTGGAACCTCTTCTGTATGGATTGGCGTGCTTTAACCGCAATGAGGGTTCCGCGGTGGATCCAGTACGCCCCTGACTCAATTGAAATCCAACTACATGGATTCAGCGACGCATCTCGTGCCGCCTTTTCATGCGCGGTTTACGCCCGCGTAACGTCTCTCACCGGCGAAACGCATACCACGCTGCTCACAGCTAAATCGCGAGTAGCTCCAATAAAAACTGTCTCTATCCCTATCCTAGAGTTGAACGGAGCCGTCATGCTAACTGAATTGGCCGCTCACGTGACCCACTCGATCGGGATACCAGTAACAAAGACAGTTTGCTGGACGGACTCCACGATTGTCCTCGCATGGTTGCGAAAACACCCTGCTGCTTGGAAAACCATGGTGGCCAACAGGACGTCCAAGATCCACACCACACTACCGAATGCCGTCTGGAGACACGTGCCGACGCACTGCAATCCTGCAGACCTGAATTCGCGCGGTGTAAGCGCCGAAGCACTGCTGGCATCGACGCTGTGGATCGAGGGTCCATCGTGGTTGAAGAGGGAAGAAGAAGACTGGCCCGTTCAGCAGACCTACGAAACGGAGGAGGAGAAATGTAAAACCGCCGTGCATAATACGATCACAATTAAAGATTGGGATGTTCTGTCTCGTTTCTCCAGCTGGCAACGCCTAATTCGCGTATTCTGTCACGTGCGGCGATTTATAAACATGGTGCGAAAACAAACAAGCACCGCGCTCCCCTCGTTCCTCACCGTCGCTGAGCTACGAGACTCAGAAATAACAATACTGCGAATAATCCAACGCAGCTCGTGCGCGACCGAAATCGCCGCGTTCGCGCGGAACAAACCGTTGCTCAATAACTCGTCACTTTTACCGCTCAACCCTTTCATCGACCAATACGGAGTCGTACGCGTAGGTGGGAGGCTCCGAAACTCTTTTCTGCCCTGGGAAACGAAGCACCCCGCGATATTGCCGAAACATCACGTTTCCGACCTCATTATCCGGGAATCGCATCTTCTCTCCTTGCATGGCGGAACTCAAATCACGACGTACACAACACGACAAAAATATTGGATACTAGGGTTACGTAATTCGGTCCGTCGCGTGATTCACAAATGCGTCAAATGCGCGCGTTGGCGGGCGGAAACTACAACGCAGGTAATGCAAGACCTCGTGACGTCACGTTGCCGTCCGTCCCCTCCTTTTTCTCACATTGGAGTCGATTACGCCGGTCCCTACCATGTACGAGACGCACCCGGGCGCGGAAAGCGAACGTATAAAAAATACATTGCAGTATTTATCTGTTTTGCTACTCACGCGGTCCATTTAGAGTTGGTTGATGATTATTCCACGGCTGCTTTCCTCGCAGCCTTCGACCGGTTCACGTCCAGACGCGGTGTTCCTCAGACGATCACTAGCGACAATGGCACGAATTTCGTAGGCGCGTCCAACGAACTCGCTCGACACTTCGTCGAAGTCACAAATTCACCGGAATTGAAAAATCGATGCTCCACTCTCCGAATTCAGTGGAAGTTCTATCCCCCGGGCGCTCCTCACCACGGAGGAATGCAGGAAGCCGCAGTCCGGTCAACCAAGCATCATCTTCGTCGAATCATGGGGTCGTTCGCGCCAACCTCTGAAGAGATGTCCACCCTACTTTGCAAGGTGGAAGCCACGTTAAACTCGCGTCCGATTACTCGGGTACGCGACGATCCAGAGTGCCTTGAGATCCTTACGCCAGGGCACTTCTTAACTGGTAGTCCATTGAATTCACGTCCGGTTCCACCCTTGAGTGACGAGCCGACAACGCACTTATCACGATGGCAACAAGTGCAAAAATTCCACGAGCTGCTGTGGCGCGTATGGTCCCGCGAGTACTTGCAGGAACTGCAGTCGCGGTACAAATGGCAGACCGAACAGAAGGATCTAACTGTAGGGGCGGTAGTCCTCTTAGACAACCCCCTACTACCTCCTAATAAATGGGAATTGGGGAGGGTCATAAAAACCTTCCCAGGTAAAGACGGCCGCGTACGAGTGGTGGAGGTCAAGACTGCGTCCTCCACGTATAAACGACCCATCACCCGTATTTGCCGGTTACCCGTAGACAATTGACGGCACCTACGAATCCTATTGGCGAGCGTGCGACGTCACGACCTATGTGACATAACAGTCGCGGCCGGCCGTCGGCCCAGGTGTCATCATGCGAAACATTGTAAATAGTTAGTATATGTGTGTGTGTGTATGTATGTATGGGGAGCTCTTCGAGGGTGTAGATTATTCGTTTCTGTTGCGCGACCGCGCAAGGCGGGCGGTTTGTTAAACGCGAGCGATACATTTTCGTACGATTCAGCGCCGCGAACACCCCCCTCGTTGTCCCTACAACACCGCGGCGATTTGTCACCTCGAAGCGAGCTCCCGTAGGTGTACGGTGGGGGAATCCACCGATTCCGATAAATAGGACCCCCAGCCAGCTTAACGTTCGTTCGGCTATATACTCCTCTGCGAGTCATCACGAAAACAGTATTCTTACATAATCGCTACGAGCACGGTTTGTAAACCGCTTCGATACTCTCCTCTGCGAGAATCGAGTCGAATAATCTCCTTTGCGAGCTCTGTTCTTCGGGTCAACGCGCCTCCGTAGCTTCAGTTTGCAATAAAGTGTTTCTGTGAACCGTACCACGCGAGTGAACTAATTAACAATACCCTCTCACGAAAAACCAACTTCCGACTCACTACTCCTTTCCTTTCGTCACACAATCTAGTGCATTTTTAGTTCGCGGACTCTTAGTCTTTTTTTGAACGGGTCGGTGTAACAATTTATGAATCTTTGAAGTATTAAAAACACGAAACTTTCCCGAACACTTGCAAAACTTGATACAAACCTACTTTAAAAACAGAACGATACAATACAGCGCAATAGATAAAAACATTAAAATAAGTACAGAAAAAGGTGTTCCGCAAGGGTCCGTCATATCTCCGATCCTTTGGAACATGATATATGACGGACTCCTGTCACTTGACTACCCGAGTGACGTGCGTATATTGGCCTATGACGATGATATCGCGGTGTTTGCTGCACGTAAAAGACTAAAAGACCTTATAAAGATTATCGAAAAATCTATAAACCTCATTATTGCTCCGTGGCTGGTAGCCAAAGGCCTGGAACTGGCCCCGCATAAAACAAAATATATATTTACTAATAAAAAGACTATCCCAAATAACTTTCAGTTAAACATACTAAATAAACGTCTCCCACCGAACGATAAACTAAAATATTTAGGACTGTATTTCGACAAAAGCGATCACTTCTTTAATCATATTGATTACATTACGGACAAAACATATAAAGTTCTAGGTACACTTACCATGCTAATGATGAATCGAGGTGGTCCCACCTTCGCGGGTAGGAAGATGTACTACAATGTACTGGTATCTATAATCAGCTACGCCTGTCCCGTATGGTCGAACAAAGCGTTAACCTTCAATAGAAACGTGTTGAAAATCGCCAAGGCACAGAGAATGGGCCTAAACAGGATGGCTTGCGCGTATCGTTCGGCCTCCAGATACGGCCTATGTGTTATCACTGGGTACTTACCGTTGGAACAAGAGTTGGAAAAAAGATGCCAATTATACAAAATAAAAGTTAAATATAAAATTAACGACAATGACGATGAAAATATAAGAATAGTTAAAAAACACAATTTAGAAACAATAGGTGAAACAATAGAACAAAATTCTTGGTTAAACTGGATGTCTGTTTGGAACGGTTACACTCAGTCTATTTGGACTCATAAACTCATCCCGGATCCTTGGTCCTGGAAAGAAAGAAAATTTGGAGCGTTAAATTTCCGACTCACACAAATTCTGACCGGTCATGGGGTCTTTGGATCTTACCTTCGCCGTATCCGCAGAGCCGAATCCGATAATTGCTGGTGGTGTAACGACACTCGTGATGACCCGGAACATACGCTGCTTCGGTGTGAGAGATGGGAACCTCTCAGAACAACATTAAATATAGACCTGGAAGAAGATTTATCTGTGGAAAACTTTCAGAAGTTAATTCTAAAAAATCCCGACAATTGGAGAAAAATTAATAGATTCATTAATGATATTATGCTAGAAAAAGAAAAGTATGAAAGAATCCTGGAAAAAAGAAAAGAGAGAAGAAGAAATCGATGAGCCGTTGCAAATTGATAGACCTAAAACAGAAAAAAATTAAACTAATACAGGTGTTCCGGCCGACCTATAGTCGGCGGACCCGCTTCAACCGACGTTGCGTAGCCGCGCGGATGACGTCATGTCATCCTCGCGGCCCCCCACTTTGCGATCCGCCGAATAGGTGAATTTTCGGTTACGCACGGGATCGCGGGCACTCGTCGATAAGCAATTCTCGTGTAAACACCGCGATCGCAACGATCACCGTCTTGTACAACCGCTTCGTCACCCCGCTTCGTAAAACCGCCTCTTGGTCGTACCGCGTCTCATTTTGTCTATTGTTGCGTCTTTGTCATACTTTGTTAAGTAAACGTGAGTGTTCCAAACGTGTGCCGAGTTTATTCACCACCCACCAAATCTCCCACTGATACTCGTTCCGATCTCCAACATTTTTTGGTCCTTCGAGCCGGATAGATCGGCGGCTCTCAACATCTCACATCGAGATTACAATCAGTGGGGAACGCAGTGGTGAGAGTGAGTCAGAAAACGCGGGTGCGATTTCCTGTGGACTCGCATTGTACTTTCAAATCGGTTCGTTAACCGTCGGAAACCGCTCGCGTGTGGTGTTTGTGTCGCGCTCGCTTGTCTCGTGACCCAGCGTTCGTTATACCAGTCATTCAAGATGACAACAGCCAACACGCTTTTCGACATCCAAGCCGACCTGTACACGACCCTCGGCAACATCATCGTCATACAGCGACGATCGGTATTGCCAACCTCACAGAGGGTTACATACAGACCCAGTTTGAGGCACTCCTCCGCACCTGGGATCAATTCCGTGCGAACCATGTGAAGCTCCACCAGCTATGCACTGAGCAACAACGAACGCACGACTATTTCGTCCGAAATCTGCGTGACGAGTGTGAGGAGCTGGTCATCGACACTGACGCCACGCTGCGCACCATGCGCAAGGAGCTCTCGGCCCGCACTTCCGCCTCGAACGATGGGCCAAGCTCCCACGCACAACCCGTCACGAAGACGGAGAAGCCGGGACCGGCCATCGCAAGGACGCTCCCGCATACGCCGCAGTCTGAAGCCTCCACCGTCACCTCCGCCACAGCACCAACGGGCGAGTCGTCATCCGCAGCAGCGCATCAGGACTCTCCAGCACCGCCCAAAGGGATCGCTGCGCCGTCCGATGCTCCTGGCCACCGCACTCAACGAGGTCATCACCGCCACCGGAGAACGCCCCCAGGCTCACATCCTGGCTCGCATCTCCGGCGCCTCCGCTGTCGCGCTCGTCCGGTCGCGCCACCGCTCTCGGACTCTCGTACACTCGCGCCTCCGCTCGCGCCTCCGCTCTCGGGCTCTCGTGCTCCTGCGCATACGCTCGCGACTCCGCTCTCGACCTCTCGTGCTCTTGCGCTTCCGGTCGCGCCATCGCTCTCGCACTCTCGTACTCTCGCGCCTCCGCTCGCGCCTCCACTCTCGGACTCTAGTGCTCCTGCGTATACGCTCGCGACTCCGCTCTCGACCTCTCGTGCTATTGCGCTTCCGGTCGCGCCACCGCTCTCGCACTCTCGCACTCACGTGCCTCCGCTCGCGCCTTCGGTCGCGCCTCCACTCACGCACTCTCGTTCTCTGTCGCCTCCGCTCGCGCCTCCGTTCTCGCACTCGCGTGCTCAGGCGCTTCCGCTCTCGCACTCTCGGGCTTTTCCGGTCCCGCCACCGCTCTCGGACTCTCGTGCTCCTGCGCATCCGCTCGCGACTCCGCTCTCGCACTCGCGTGCTCTGGCGCCTCCGCTCGCGTCTTCGCACTCGCATTCTCGCTCTCTGGCGCCTCCGCTCGTGCCTCCGCTCGCGCCTCCGTTCGCGCCTCCGTTCGCGCCTCCACTCTCGCACTCTCGTGCTCTGTCGCCTCCGTTCGCGCCTCCACCCTCGCACTCTCGTGTTCTTGCGCATCTGCTCGCGCCTCCGCTCTCGCACTCTCGTGCTCTTACGCTTCCGGTCGCGCCTTCGATCTCGCATCCTTGTTCTCTGGCGCCTACGCCTGCGCCTCTGCTCGCGCATCCGCTCTCGCACTCTCGTGCTCTTGCGCTTCCGGTCGCGCCTTCGATCTCGCATCCTCGTTCTCTGGCGCCTCCGCTCGCGCCTCCGCTCTCGCACTCTCGTGCTCTTGCGCTTCCGGTCGCGTCACCACTCTCGCACTCTCATGCTCTCGCACTTTTGCACCGCCGCTCTCGCGCTGGCGCGCTTTCGTGCCTCCGCTCATACGCTATCGCGCCTCCGCTCGTGCGGTCTCGCGTCTCTGCTTGTGCGCTCTCGCGCCTCCGCTTGTGCGCTCTTGCGCCCCCGTTCGTGCGCTCTCGCGGCTCCGCTCTTGTACCTCCGCTCGAGTGCCTCCGCTTTCGCGCCGCCGCGCTTGCGTTCTCGCACCTCCGCTCGTGCGCTCTTTCGCATCCGATTGCGCGCTCTTTCGGCTCCGCTCGTGCACTCGCGCACCGCCGCTCCTACGCGCTCGCGCATTCGTTTGCGCGCTCTTTCGCATGCGCTCGTGCGCTCTTGCACCTCCGTTCGTGCATTCTCGCGCCTCCACTCTTGCACCGCCGCTTGTGCGCTCTGTCGCATCCGCTTGTGCGCTCTTGCGCCCCCGTTCGGGCGCTCTCGCGGTTCCGCTCTTGTATCTACGCTCTTGTACCTCCGCTTTCGCGCCGCCGCGCTTGCGTTCTCGCACCTTCGCTCGTGCGCTCTTTCGCATCCGCGTGTGCGCTCTTTCGCATCCGCTTGTGCGCTCCTGTGCCTCCGCTCTTGCGCTTTCGCGCCGCCGCGCTTGCGTTCTCGCACCTCCGCTCGTGCGCTCTTTCGCATCCGATTGCGCGCTCTTTCGGCTCCGCTCGTGCACTCGCGCACCGCCGCTCCTACGCGCTCGCGCATTCTTTTGCGCGCTCTTTCGCATGCGCTCGTGCGCTCTTGCACCTCCGTTCGTGCATTCTCGCGCCTCCACTCTTGCACCGTCGCTTGTGCGCTCTGTCGCATCCGCTTGTGCGCTCTTGCGCCCCCGTTCGGGCGCTCTCGCGGTTCCGCTCTTGTATCTACGCTCTTGTACCTCCGCTTTCGCGCCGCCGCGCTTGCGTTCTCGCACCTTCGCTCGTGCGCTCTCGCGCATCCGCTCGTGCGCTCTTTCGCATCCGCTTGTGCGCTCCTGTGCCTCCGCTCTTGCGCTTTCGCGCCGCCGCGCTTGCGTTCTCGCACCTTCGCTCGTGCGCTCTTTCGCATCCGCTTGTGCGCTCCTGTGCCTCCGCTCTTGCGCTTTCGCGCCGCCGCGCTTGCGTTCTCGCACCTTCGCTCGTGCGCTCTTTCGCATCCGCTTGTGCGCTCCCGTGCCTCCGCTCTTGCGCTTTCGCGCCGCCGCGCTTGCGTCCTCGCACCTTCGCTCGTGCGCTCTCGCGCATCCGCTCGTGCGCTCTCGCGCATCCGCTCGTGCGCTCTTTCGCATCCGCTTGTGCGCTCCTGTGCCTCCGCTCTTGCGCTTTCGCGCCGCCGCGCTTGCGTTCTCGCACCTTCGCTCGTGCGCTCTTTCGCATCCGCTTGTGCGCTCCTGTGCCTCCGCTCTTGCGCTTTCGCGCCGCCGCGCTTGCGTTCTCGCACCTTCGCTCGTGCGCTCTTTCGCATCCGCTTGTGCGCTCCTGTGCCTCCGCTCTTGCGCTTTCGCGCCGCCGCGCTTGCGTCCTCGCACCTTCGCTCGTGCGTCCTCGCACCTTCGCTCGTGCGCTCTCGCGCATCCGCTCGTGCGCTCTTTCGCATCCGCTTGTGCGCTCCTGTGCCTCCGCTCTTGCGCTTTCGCGCCGCCGCGCTTGCGTTCTCGCACCTCCGCTCGTGCGCTCTTTCGGCTCCGCTCGTGCACTCGCGCACCGCCGCTCCTACGCGCTCGCGCATTCTTTTGCGCGCTCTTTCGCATGCGCTCGTGCGCTCTTGCACCTCCGTTCGTGCATTCTCGCGCCTCCACTCTTGCACCGCCGCTTGTGCGCTCTGTCGCATCCGCTTGTGCGCTCTTGCGCCCCCGTTCGGGCGCTCTCGCGGTTCCGCTCTTGTATCTACGCTCTTGTACCTCCGCTTTCGCGCCGCCGCGCTTGCGTTCTCGCACCTTCGCTCGTGCGCTTTTTCGCATCCGCGTGTGCGCTCTTTCGCATCCGCTTGTGCGCTCCTGTGCCTCCGCTCTTGCGCTTTCGCGCCGCCGCGCTTGCGTTCTCGCACCTTCGCTCGTGCGCTCTCGCGCATCCGCTCGTGCGCTCTTTCGCATCCGCTTGTGCGCTCCTGTGCCTCCGCTCTTGCGCTTTCGCGCCGCCGCGCTTGCGTTCTCGCACCTTCGCTCGTGCGCTCTTTCGCATCCGCTTGTGCGCTCCTGTGCCTCCGCTCTTGCGCTTTCGCGCCGCCGCGCTTGCGTTCTCGCACCTTCGCTCGTGCGCTCTTTCGCATCCGCTTGTGCGCTCCCGTGCCTCCGCTCTTGCGCTTTCGCGCCGCCGCGCTTGCGTCCTCGCACCTTCGCTCGTGCGCTCTCGCGCATCCGCTCGTGCGCTCTTTCGCATCCGCTTGTGCGCTCCTGTGCCTCCGCTCTTTCGCTTTCGCGCCGCCGCGCTTGCGTTCTCGCACCTTCGCTCGTGCGCTCTTTCGCATCCGCTTGTGCGCTCCCGTGCCTCCGCTCTTGCGCTTTCGCGCCGCCGCGCTTGCGTCCTCGCACCTTCGCTCGTGCGCTCTCGCGCATCCGCTCGTGCGCTCTCTCGCATCCGCTCGTGCGCTTTTTCGCATCCGCTCGTGTACTTTCGTGTTGTCGCTCTTGCGGCCCCGTTCGTGCGCTCTTGCGGCTCCGCTCTTGTACCTCCGCTCCTTTGCCTCCGCTTTCGCGCCGCCGCGCCTGCGTCCTCGCACCTCCGCTCGTGCGCCCGTTCGTCTCCGCTTGCGCCTCCGCTCGTTTGCTTCAGCTTTCGCGTCTCCGCTCACGGCATGCGACAACCCCGCGTCTATTGCCGAGACGCCGTCTCGGCAAGGGGGGGAGTAATGTTCCGGCCGACCTAGACTCGGCGGACCCGCTTCAACCGACGTTGCGTAGCCGCGCGGATGACGTCATGTCATCCTCGCGGCCCCCCACTTTGCGATCCGCCGAATAGGTGAATTTTCGGTTACGCACGGGATCGCGGGCACTCGTCGATAAGCAATTCTCGTGTAAACACCGCGATCGCAACGATCACCGTCTTGTACATCCGCTTCGTCACCCCGCTTCGTAAAACCGCTTCTTGGTCGTTCCGCGTCTCATTTTGTCTACTGTTGCGTCTTTGTCATACTTTGTTAAGTAAACGTGGGTGTTCCAAACGTGTGCCGAGTTTATTCACCACCCACCAAATCTCCCACTGATACTCGTTCCGATCTCCAACAACAGGAAAAAAGAAATGATAAATATAAATTAATTTTTAACGGGTTAATCTAATCGACAAGAACGATGCGTGGTGTTAGGAATCGAGACAGGAATCCGGGCGTAATACGAAGAGTTGGTCCCCGGATTTCTACACCGATCAACAGTCGATGTGTAGAGGGGCGGTCCATTGACCGTCCCGGGTGAGGTTAGGTTTTTAGTGGGTATGGGTACGCCGACCAACCGCGGCCCGAGCCCCACACTACCCCTTTCTGGGGTGTGCGTAATGCATTTTCCCCCTCTGTTGGAGATCGGAACGAGAATCAGTGGGAGCTTTGGTGGGTGGCGAATAAACTCTGCGCACTGGGTGGACACTCACGTTTACTTAACACAGACTGACGAAGAGACGCAATACTCTACAAAAATGAGACGCGGTACAAACAATAATGCGGTTTTAACGAAGCGGGGTGACGAAGCGGTTGTACACGGCGGGGATCGTTGCGATCGCGGTGTTTACGTATGAATTGCTTTGAGACGAGTGCCCGCGATCCCGTGCGTAACCGAAATTCACCTATTCGGCGGATCGCAAAGTGGGGGGCCGCGAGGATGACATGACGTCATCCCGCGCGGCTCCGCAACGTCGGTTGAAGCGGGTCCGCCGAGTATAGGTCGGCCGGAACACCCTCACTCTTAAAAAAAAAAAAAAGGTTAGGTTAGGTTCTAACCTCACTCTTAGTTGTTTACATTCCCTACATTCTTTATATTTTGACAGGTAGCAGTCTGTGCCTGGCTATTTCTTCCGCCTCCTCCAGCTTTTCCTGCTGACCTAAACCATACTACAACAGGTAACGCCTTTCTACTATTTCCCTCTCTTCTTACTTCTCTTATTTCTAATTTCTAATTTTCTTTTCTAGTCTTTACCGATGTCTCAGCGACCTTCCCGTTCAGGTTCTGGACTTCGAAGCCCCTCGCGGCGGGTAAGATATTTCTATTTCGTTTCTTAATCCTGGCTCTAACCAGATTCTAACACCTTCCTATTTTAGGCTTTGCCCAACCCTTTCCCACGAGAGCGGATAAGGAGTATGGTGCACTTGCTGTATGTGTCTGGCCATAGGTCGCAGGACACATATGCCCAGATAACCGCCGGCTACGGACAGATACTCTCTCTCTCTGGAGTGTACAAGCTCTATTCGAAATTTCGACAAGGGCGAGAAAGTATGGTCGATGAACCTCGCAGCGGACGACCTCGTATCGAACACCTCGATGGGGAGTTTCTCGAGTCGGTTATCACCCAGACTCCCACCATTGGTTCTCGTGAGCTCGCCCGCATTTTCGGGGTAGGCCGGACCACCATTCAACGTCGCTTAAAGGAGCTTCCCTACTCGAAGCGGCGATCTACTGGGTACCGCTTCAAACCTTCAGTTGAAGATCGTACCAGAAGGGTAGAGATATGCACGTGTCTCTTACTCAGTAACGAGGATTTCTCCATCCTAAACCGCATTATTACTTGCGACGAGCGGTGGCTCGTTTACGAAAGCGGATCTCCCAAATATTGGTCGCCTACTTCCAAAAGGGTTAATTTCCCCAAATCCTTGCGTCCCGTCCCGCTGAGAATTCAGGTTAGCGTCTGGTGGTGTATTGGCGGAGTTTTACTCTGCCACTTCTTTGAACCAGAAGAGGTTCTAACCAGCCTTACGCACGTTGCCCTATTTGAGGAGGCCCTGCATAATTATAAGGCTTTATACCCCAATCTCCGAAACACTCCTCCTCTACTACTCCAGGATTCCTTCCCGCCTCATGTCTCAACCTATTCCCGAGTGCGGTATCAGGAGCACAACACGCTCCTGATGCCTCATCCACCCCGTTCACCTGACCTTGCACCAACCGATTTCTGGCTATTCCATAGGTTTGATCGTTATATGCTAAAACGCGGGGCCGTGGCTCGCGAGGAACTCCGAAGTCATTCCCTAAATTTCATAAATACTCGGTCTAAAGAGTTTTTTGCACGAGGGATCATGCAACTACCTAACCGCTGGGAGGCTTGCATATCCCTTCAGGGTCGTGCTGTCCCTTACTAATCTATTCTACCTTGTTTTACTCAAACTTTAATTATACATTATTTTCTAAACGTAAGTTTTCTTTCCACCATGATCTGACCTGTATTTTTATTACCGCTCTTTTTTCTTTTTATTTCTGGACCCCTGCACTTGTTTCTTCTTTGTTGCTCTTTCCTGCCGGCTTACGTACAACAAAAGGTTTTTTCTGTTCTCTATTTCCGCCGGTAAGTATTCCCTTTCTTCTATAAACCCCGCTTTTACTTCTTATGTTAATCTTTTATTCCCCCTCTGTTTCAGGTCTGCAGTGTCTATCGTCTATGCCAGAATTAGTAATAAAGGACCGGGTAGTTTTGATGGAGCGACCCGGTAAACTAGGCGAAGAAGGAGAGAGGGACGTTTAAGATTTACCTTAGTCGGGTAAAGAGATTAATGTAAGTCGGCTATGAGTTCACGGAAAGTGCAAATTAAGACTCGCAGAATCGTAGGGACACGTTTTGCTTAGGTGCGCGCGCAACGTAGGGAAGAACAACGCCGGGATAGCGACAACCCGCCGGGCAGAAACAGAAGGTAGCAGTTTACAAGGCGCTCGGGAATAAAAAGCGATAATAGCGAATTAGAATAACTTTTCAGACAAACTGCGAGGGGACATGTAAACGGGGAGTGCTCTCGAGCATGGGGAAAGGCTAAAGACCGGAAAACCGTACCAAAAGTAAGGGGGTTGGTTTGTGGAGCTAGAATAGAAGGGTTCCTACCCAAGAGAGAGAGAGATTTGGATGGCAGACGTCTGGCAACGTACGACAGCGTGACAGACGTCTGTTATTTTGCAAAATTAGACCACCCAGACGCCACGTAGGGAGGTCTCGCGGGGAATTTAGTAGTGGTAGGATGAACGAACGCTTTAAGTTCAAAAAACGGGTTCGGAAATCCCCGATTTCAACTTTCAGATGAGACGGGGGGTAGTGGCTGAAGAGAGAATTGTAAAGAATAAAGGAACAGCCAAGTCTAGACTCATGCTCGAGAACGTTTACCCGTACCCTTGTGGTAACAAAGAACAACGGTTTAAAGTATTTGTAGGTTGGGCCACACATGTAAACGCAACGTCTCTTCGCCGGGAACAACAATAGTTAAATCTATACGTTAAACCCCGCGAGGACACGAGTGCGTGGAGGTCGCAGCCGTGAGGACGTATATATATAAATAAGATATAGAAACCGTTAGCGGCGCGAAAGGACAAAGTAACCTTGCGCCAGTCGAAGCACAAAAGAACAAGCGGCGGTGTTTTTAGACAAGAGCAGGTCATACGGTAGCCGGGGAGGGGAGACAATCCAAAGGCAATAACAGAGGCTAGCGACCGTTACAGGTCAGAGCGGTTTTGATTTGCATGGTGTGTACATGGAATCAAGATTCGCTAGGCTTTTCGAATTAGGAATAGGCGGTAGTCTAGTTAGTTAGTGCTAGTTTTAGTAGTTTTTTGAGGATCATTAGTAATTGCCAGATAGTGTATTGGATTGCTTCCACCTTGGTGTATCTGGGGCTCTGCGGAATAGTGCGGATCGAGTGTGTGAGAAGTGTGGACGGACGTTTGGTGTGGGCTCCGGGCCGGAAGTCAGTGTAAAAGTGCCGTGCTGAGAGCAGGGGATTGTTGCACGGAGTTCTGGGCCGAGCTTCAACCCATAAGTCCGGGTAAAGTGCAAATCTAGGAATTTCGAGAAGAAATTTTAGGGCGAGATTAGGGAGCCTTAGGGGGTCACGGACCCAAAAAGAGTTTTTGAAAAATACAAGTTTTAGTCTCTCTACGAACTTCTGGGCCGGAGACAAGCGAGCGTTCCGGAGGTTCGTGAAGTATATAAATTGCGGCGAAAAACTTTAGTAGGGTTGCGAACAGGCCGAAGATGGGTGTACATATATATTAAGAGCCGACGGCCTTTCAATAAATAAGTAGAATTAGGTAGGAAAATAGAAAAGCGAAATTCGTGCGTGCGTGAGTGGCGTTAGGTTAGGAATTTAGATATAAGCGTTGCGATTAGGATTCTTTTAGTTTTAGCAGGTAATTTAGGCTAACTTAGGTATAGTACCGATTGTAATAGGTGGAGTTTCGTCCAATAAAAAAGAAAATCTGTTCCAAAAAGGTTAGGTTAGGTTGGGGTTCTAGGCTCTGTGGCGTCAACAGTGATGGCTCTGATCCACTGTTGGTCCGTTCTCTCTATTTGAGGGATGTCACAGAGCTAAACCCTCTCGCTCCACCTCCTCGTGGTGGACCCTGGGACACACTTCGGTGTGTGCTAACGGGGCGAGGGGTCGGGACTGGGTCGCAAGATGTCGGCCCAGGACCGTTTACCGCATACCGGTGGTCATGTTTTACCGGAGCGGGGGGGCTTGCCTTCACCGGCTGGTCCTGCGAGGAGGAGAAACCTCTCTAAAAAGTCCTTAACCCCAAGTTTAGCTCGCGGCGAGGGGGTCACCTCCGGAGTAAGCGCCGGAGGTGGGCCGGGCTAGTGAACCTGGTCTTTAGCGAGCACCTCTGCGCTACCGGCCCGCACCGCAGAGTATGGGTGGGCTTCCCCAGGCAAGGCGGCTCTGCCTGGGGTGACGTTGGTTCCGACCACGCTCGTGGGACTCTCATGGATTTTGCAAAAATGTTTGGGAATATTAGGGGGGGTAGAGCAGGCGCGAGTGGGCGCGGGGGAGGGAAGGCGGGCTCGGCGAAGCCGAGTGGGGTGGGGGCTGGACACCCGGTTGGGGGCAGCACCTCACCGGTGACCGGGTCGTCGGGGACGGACCGGCATCACGGGGGTGGGAGTAAGGGAGGGGGGCGTCGGCCCGCCTGACCCCTGGCGAAGTTTTGGCGGGGGGGTCTCGACCGTGTCGGGTCCGTCCACGCCTGGGGGAAGTCCGGGAGGGGGCTGCTCGCAGTCGATGTCGCCGTCGCTGCTGCGGGACTGATCGCCGGTGTCATCGAGGTTGGCGCCCGCGGGAGACGGGTGGCTGGGGATCTGTGGGGCACCGGATGGGAAACCAGTTCCATCGTCACGGTGTCCTCCGGGCGTCCAACGCGCGCGGGGGGTAAACGATCGGGGGGCCCTATTGGGGTGGTGTCTGTGTCGGGGGGTGGGGGGCGGGTACCGCCTCCTCCGCCTGATCCTCCAGGGATTCTCCACTCGGGGGAATCCCGAGATGCTTTGAGTGCCACGGAGGAGTTGAGGGCGCGGTTCAGGTCCGCGGACTTGTACGAGATCGTGGAGACTATTAGGAACGCTGCTATAGCAGTGGACAGGGTCTCCACGATCTCGAAGAATCTGAAGGGGACCCTCGTGAGGGACCTTCGGATAGCGGCGAGGGAGGTGAGGGCCGGCACCTCGGAGATGGCCAGGAGGGTGGAGTTGGCGGCTGGCCCGCCGAAAGGGCTTGCCGAGAACGAGCTCGAGGAGGCGCGAGCCGTCGCTCGGACATGGGAGGTTCGCTACCAGCAGGTAGTCCGGGAGAGGGACGTCCTCCTCGAGATGCGGGAAGGGCCGCCGCCAGCTAAGCTGGCTAGGGCGGGAGGGGGCACGACACCACCTCCAGAAGGGAAGAACGGAGGAAACGGAGGGGGGTCCCGGCCGAAGCACTCGCCCGAGGAGCTGGAGGCCATGGGACTCGGGCCTACACCGGACAGGAAGGAGGGGACGCCGAATCGCCGGCCGCGTCCTCTGGCGCGATTCGACGCGGGGGAGGAGGAGTCGCCGCCATCGCTGCGCGACGTCGAGCGACTGGTGGACCGCGTCGTGGGGGAAAAGTTGGAGGCCCTCGAGAGCCGAATCCTGGCGGCCTTGCCCCCCTCCGGGAGAAGGAGGTACCTGCCGACGCTGCGGACCGTCCTATGAGCGTTCCGGGCGTTGGTGGGGAGCCTTCCGAAGCCCGGGGGAAAGGGAAAGGGAGGGGGAAGTAGGCGGGACCAGGAGGGTCCCAGCCAGTGGCGGTCCCATCAGGACCAGGGGCGGGGACTGCTCCCCGCCCATCCGGACCCGTGAATTCGGGTCCCGGGGTGGGGGACTGGGCCAAAGTGGTGTCCCGGCGGAGCAAGCGGGCGGCCAAAGTGGCCGAAGCGCAGCATCCTCCGGGCCCCTCTGCGGTTGCCGGTGCCCCCCGAGGGACAGTCCCATCGAAGGGACAAGTGGGAGATCCCCCTCCCAGCGGGAGGAAGACGCCTCGGTTGCCGAGGCTGCCGAGGACGGCTGCGGTCGTGATGACCGTGCCGCAGGGGTGCAAGGCCACCTATGCCTCTGCGATGGAGACGGTCACGTCGTCGTTCTCCTTGGAGGAGGTCGGCGTGACCGATGGGCTTACCTACGCCCGAGCCCGAACCGGTGCCCTCATGTTGAGGATCTCCGGGGAGGGTGGTCGGGCGAAGGCGGCCGCCATGGCGGAGCGCATGAGGACGGCGCTCGGGGGATCGGGGGTGACGGTGAGCACTCCCACTCGAACGGCCGAGGTTCGACTACGGGGGTTGGACGTCTGTTCAACTCCCGAGACGATCCGAGACGCCCTCGCTGCTGCGGCTAGCTGCGATAGCGGGGAGGTTCGAGTGGGGGTCGTGCACCGACCACCCACAGCGGGGAATAATGGGCCCGGCACGTGCTCTGTCCGGCTGCCGTTGGCGGCCGCGAGGAAGTTGGCCGGGGTAGGCCGAGTAAGAGTGGGGTGGACCTCTGCGAGAGTGGAGGTGCTGGAGCAGCGTCCGCTCCAGTGCTTCCGTTGCCTCCGCAGGGGTCACACGTGGGCGCAGTGCACCCACACGGGTGAGACGAGCCGGATCGACCGGTGTTATCGATGTGGGGAGGTGGGCCATTGGGCGGCGAAATGTGACGCCGCCCCCAGGTGCCCGCTGTGTAGCGACCTGGGGTTGCCCACCGGACACCGGTCCGGCACCAAGGCCTGTCCCTCCTTTCAGACTGGTTTAAAACCCGGGCGGAAGGGAGGGCCGGGCGGGGGAAAGGCGGCCGCGACGGATGCGGTCCCTCCGGTCGATCCGCCTCGCCTACCCGACGGGGGGCTGATGGAGGTTGGGGGGGAATAGGAGGCACCGCCCTTCAGGCGGGGCCCCTACTTAGGGGATGGACCTCCTCCCACGACTGGGGACGCTCCCAGTCGCCGGAGGGGGGGTGAGACGCGTGGGTACCGGTACCCATGCGCTCACGGGAGGGGAGACTGGTTCCGGGGATGCGCGTAATGCATCCCTCCTAGGGACCTAGTCTCATCGCGTACGGTGACCTCCCTCCTCGCTCACGAGGACGGGGGCCGCCGGGGGTCGCGGGGGGGTTCGAGCCGAAACTCGGACTCCCCAACGAGCGATCCACCGGGAAGGGGGATGGGCACGCCTGGCCGTCGGCTGCCTATCCGAGTTTAAGGGGTTTTGCTTTATGGGAGGTCTTTTGTAGAAAGACAGCGGGGGCCCAGTTGAGTACTCGGTGATCCTGGGTGCCCGCATCTAATGTCTAGGGACGGCTATTGGGGTTTTAGTCGGGGTGGCTCCGACATTGGCCATCCTTATCTTCGGCGATAGGGATGGTTATCCATAAGGGATTTCTCCAATCCAAAAAAAAAAAAGGTTAGGTTAGGTTAGTATCGCGGCCCCTAGAATCTTGCAAACCCACATAGAGTCACAGATTAGGACCTAACCTAGCCTAAGGGGTGTCGAGTAAAAGGGGGTAAATTCCAGATTAGCTGGAAATAGAGGGAGCATAGGAAGTAACACTCAAGATGCACGAGATGGTTTTGTGGTGAAGAGGGGGGGCCAAAAGGGCAGGTGTGGCAAACCTGCAGGTCCGAAGGTGAAAAGGTCCGACGTCCGCCACGAGCCGTAAAACGCTCAAAAACTCTCAAATACTAGGTAGAATGGCCTTTCATCAATGACGACCGTCCCTGACTAGTAGATCGACCACCCTGAAAGTTGCCCGGGCTATAAAAAGCAGGGTCTGGAGATCGAACGCAGTGGTTATTTGCAACCCATAGCGGGCAGAGGACCGGAACCGCCAATAATGAAACTAGCGTAAGCTGGTGTGCGTTCAGGAAGTGGGGAGTGCCGATCACTCCTCCCCGGTCAATTTACTTACTACTACTACTACTACTACTACTAGGTTAGGTTAGGTTAGCGGCAACGAGCTCGGTTCCTCGTTAAAGAAGAAATCTCTAAAGGTGCGAGAAACAGTTGCTAGATTACTTGCTTTTCACTCTGACAAACAAGCAAAGGGAACAAGGGGTCTCTCGATTCAAAGACGCGACGACACACAAACATCGTAGCAAATCTTAACAAGTTTCACGGAACTAACTATTAGTATTATAATCTGTGTCGCATGAGAGAGAGAGGTTTTCACCGCAGCGTAGATGTTCACAGCACAAATATCGCACTTTCACTCAAACACAGCCTCCGACGAGAAAGAGGTTTTCACTGCGCTGTATCCCTCGTCGACGCGCTGCCTGGGCGAGACTGCCTAAACATGGAAGCGATGCCTCGTTTCTGCACCGTCACATTGTCCAATGCACAACTCCTCTCGCGCACCCAAAAGGAGAAACCACAGCTAGAGTAATTCCTAAGGAAATAAGAGAAAATGCACATTAAAAAACGAAGATTAGAGTATAATCCTATCGGAATTTAGTATACGTCATTATAGGAAAGACTGTTATTAATTAGGAACGTAGAGGCACAAACTAAGAGAGAGAATAGTCATAGATTACCGGAGGAAATTGAGCGCCGAACCCATTTAACATTTCAAGTCACCGGAAAGTTCTTCGATAATTATAATACATAACAGTTATTGGTCGTCTAGAGAAAAATCACAAGCATTTAGTCCTACAGAAATGGGATCCGTTAAAGGAAAAGTAGGAACGGGGGGAAGAGGGAAAGAGCTCGAATGATCGTTATTAATTAGAAAACATAGAAGCATAGTCGATAGAGAAAAACTGTCATAGATTACCTGAGGAAACTGATCGCCGAACTCTCCAGCATCGAATCTCGAGTCACCTGAAAGATTTTAAACAGTATTAGTAATAGAGCCATTATTAGAAGTAAGAGATAACGTACATTATAAGGCAAAAATCAGAGTATAATCCTATCAGAATTTAGTATACGTCATTACACGAAAGATTGTTATTAACTGGAACGTAGAGGCGCAAGCTAAGAGAGAGAATCGTCATAAATCACCGGAGAAAATCGAGCGCCGAACCCTTCTAGCATTGAATCTCGAGCCACCGGGAAGCTCACCGATAATCAATATACAAAACAATTATTAGTCGTCTAGAGGAAAATCACAAGCATTTAGTCCCACAGAAATGGGAGCCGCTAAAGGAAAAAGTAGAAGCAGGGAAAGAGGGAAAGAGCTCGAATGATTGTTATTAATTAGGAAACTTAGAAGTATAGTCGATAGAGAAAAACTGTCACAGATTACCTGAGGAAATTGATCGCCGAACCGTCCAGTATTGAATCTCGAGTCACCTGAAAGATTTTAAATATTATCAGTAGAATCTCGAGCCGAAGCCTTCTGCTTAACCCGCCGCACTCAACGGACGAAAGCAGCCGCGACAGAATAGACTAAGCAAATACTTATTTCTCCGTAATGTAGCAGATGCCCGCGAAAACGCAACAAACATAACAGCTCGATCGAACGCATCGAACGTCAACGCGAGGTTAGGGCGCGAAGCAACACGTGGCGAAAGGGCGGGAGAATCAAACGCGTGACGAGATTTCGATCGACGCCGGGAGAACGGGACCGTGGAAAACGACCGCGATCTCCCCGATATCGATCGAAAAGACTAAATAAGCAACAAAGGGAAGGGTCAGGAGGAAGAAAACGGAGAAAAAAACTCTTCGTCTCGCGGCCGGGCCGAACCGAGGCGCGAACCGATGATCTCCCGGAAAAGAGAATCCACGGGAACGCGAAAGGAAAAATCGATAAAAAGTTAGAAATCGGAAATTCGGGCGTAGGGAGAATCGGAAATAATAGAGAGCGAAGCGGGAAGATGCGGTCTGTGTAGTAGACTATGGAAAAAGTCGCTGCAGGCCGGATTTTCCTTACTTTGCTTCGCATGGCCTCCTCCCCCACCCTAGTCGATTTCTTACGCCTTGGCTCGCGTGACCAAAGTGTCGTTTGTCTGTAAGGACACGAAATTGGTCTTATAGCCAAAAGGAAATCACGGAATAAAAGGAAATGGAAATATGGAAATATGGAAATAGGGAAATGAGGAAAAAAGGAAACCTCACGACCAAAAAAAATAAATAAATAAATAAAAAGGAAGAAAGAAAAGAAAAGAAAAAAAAAAAAATCTC
The DNA here is from genome assembly GCA_963966675.1 of Lasioglossum calceatum. Taxonomy (NCBI): domain Eukaryota; kingdom Metazoa; phylum Arthropoda; class Insecta; order Hymenoptera; family Halictidae; genus Lasioglossum; species Lasioglossum calceatum. The sequence continues at coordinate 404,866 of CAXAAD010000126.1, forward strand.
TTTCTATATGTATGGCCATGTATATAGCTGTAAGTACATTGTCACGTCGCTCTCTAAATTTCGGAAAGAACTAGTCGCTAATTCGAGCGACACCGGGTCTTTAGAGGCCGAAAGCCGGGCCACGTTCGGCCGCACGACACGTGGTCCGCCCGGGACAAAATACGCTCGCAGATTGGGGATTTCTTCACTAAGCGTTTCTACATTTTGGGCGCCAGACACTCTAACGTGTCACGCAAAACAATACCATCTCGCGAGAACGTTATCACCTCTGAAATCCCGACTCTGCGGCGCAGGCAACGATATCCTGGATAGCTCACGGATGGGCGCAAGGTTCTACGCCGGGAGAGCACGTGGCATTCCCCGCGGCGGGAAGGTTTCACACAAGAACTGAACAACGGTTTCGGCTAACAATTCGTTTATTTCACGACGATCTTAAACTGTCGACGAACTCGGCAGCGAATACAAAATTAGCCAGCGCGTCACAAAGAATATCGCGACAGATAATGGTCGCACGCGCTATTTTCCCCGTTTTCTCTTTCTTCGCGTGGAATTCGGCAGCGACGCGGTGTTCGTGACGCGGAGATGCTAACGGCAGCGACTTAACCGAATTCAGGTGTCATAAGCGATCTTTCTCTGACCTGCCTCGTCGAAACAGAATTCACGAACATGAATCGCGCACACGACTGCGTCACACCATGGAACGAACTGAGGTTAGGAAGAGTGAACGACGGCTTCGTTTAATTATTCTGAATCCGCGACTTCGCGTCTCGACTGGCGTTGGACAACCGCAACAAGACGGTCCCACGGCCCCCGCTATCCGACCGGACTCAGATCACTAAACAATATCCCACAAACTGCTCGGAGGACTCGTGTCTTCCGTGCTTCGAAATCCCATCGAAGTTTCACTAATACGAAGGCCGTACAAGTCGTTCACTCTTGCGACGCGAATTTCTAGTCGACCGACACGCTACCCGAGCCAACACGACACTTCACTTCAGAAATCGTAAACGGAAGCCTGATCGGCGCTTACCAACGGCAACGAAGTACAGCGGATGTTCGGCAGCGATTCCTTTCGTCCCTTTGTTACAGAAGTCGTGAGTACTACAATCTTTTACGCAAAGTTTAACGTCTAATCGCGACAAGATCTAACGAAGCAGTGTCGTCGTACGCGGTGGCTCGGGAACGCGGAAGCGAGGCGTCCCCCACTTTCTCCGTATCTTTCTCCCGCGCGAAATTTCGGCTTGTCGCTAATTATTCTTCTCGCACGGACGAATCCGGTGCGACGGCGAGTAGCTTCCGGCATCCAACGATGTATCCGGCAGCGATGTTCTCTCATTGGCCGCTTTCCGATGAGGCGATCAACTTCGGCCAATCCGGTCGCGGTGCAGCTTCTATCCGGACGAGGCGACGACAGGGTTAGAGTTGCTGGTCGTCTCTGCACCTTATGCCCTCGCCGGCGCCTCCAGGTTGGTTGTCCTGGGCCTTTTCGATCCCTCGTTATTTTGGTTCGGGACTGCCGTGGGAGAAAGAGTTCCGGGTCCCCGCCGGGACCCGGATGCGGTCCTGTGAAATGCGTCGCGTTTCGTGCGACATTCCAAGTTAGCAATGTATTTCTCTGGGTCTCTTCGTGCCCAGGGAGATCGCTCGCCATGGCTCTTAACATGTTAGCTTCACCAAAGGGTGGCACGGTCTTTCGCTAAAGGGTTCAGAGGGACGTAGGCAATAGTGCCACGTCACAACATATATACATACATATATAGAATCTTAATATTACAATCTGCAGTTACAAGGCATATACAAAGGTTAAAAATTACCTATAACTAAGAGAAACGACAATCAAAGTCACTCATTCGTCTCTCCTACACAGTTCCGCTCCTATCATCTTATAACGATTAATTTCCTTTCACATCACCTATCCTAGATGTCGATTCGAGCGATACTTGACGAAACATCTAGCAATAGGCATGGAAACGCACGCGGAGCACACGAAGCGCGCTATAAAGAGAATACATTCTCCTTACATATACATAACATCCGTGTATTAGAGATCGAGATTGACTGAATAAATAAACGAAATTATTTTCTCTGTACGGGTAAATAGGAGTTTATACTATAAATCGATATTACTACTTACAGTGCACACATAAAGGTAGCAAGTCACCTGCAAATAAGAGAAACGACAAATAAAGTCACTTATTCATGTCCCTCACAATCCCATCTTCGTTATAACAATTAACTATCTTCCCATATAACCTTCACACCAGGACCCCCTCCCCCACCCTAGTCTGTTTCTTGCGCCTTGGCTGGCGTGACCAAAGTGTCGTTCGTCTGTAAGGACACGAAATTGATCCTATAGCCAAAAGGAAATCACGGAATAAAGGAAATGGAAATATGGAAATATGGAAACATAGAAATATGGAAATAGGGAAATGAGGAAAAAAAGGAAATCTCACGACCAAAAAAAATAAAAAAGGGAAAGAAAAGAAAACCGGCGAGGTCTCTTACTGCAATATTTATCGATTAATAAATCGATTCGTGCCTCGTAATCTTTTACGGTGCCGATTGTTCCGATGAATCTTTTATCGATTGTGCTATCTCTCTCTCTCGTATCCATATTCTTTTTTTTCCCAGATTTATTGAATCTCTCTTTCTCCCCTTCTCTCTTCTTAAACCAACAAGACTCTTCTGGGTGATATCTCATGCCCTATTCAAACTTTCACAGTTTCTGCATGGCTTCTTCTCTTCAAATTTCATTCTGCACTCGACTTTATCTTCTTTCTTGCAATGTTGTTTTTATTTGTCCAACTTTCGCAGTTTCTAATTCCATTGAATAATTCAGTCGAGTCTTTACATTTCTTCTTGTCTATTTTATTCCTTATAAACTCAGGCGAGCCTGCTGCTATAAGCATTATTAAGGTGCTTGAACTTATATCTTTATCCATATCTAATAATAATCTCTCCTTTTTCATAGCATACTCAATTAGTAAACCCCCTTTGTATCTAAATGATATAGCGTACATCCCTGTGCTCCATCCCTGGTCTGGGAAAGTTTCTAAAAATCTATTCTTCCATGCAGACCATTTAGCATCCACTGTCAACTCTGTCAGCGTTGCACCGTGCCAATCCAGACACGCCCTATCTAAAAATAATCTCAATACCTCGATCCTTGTGCTGTCTCCCATGATTTCAAATCGTGTGCATTCTTTCTCGAGTATCTCTAATCATTGTTCAGCATTTGAATGTTCACCGGTGAATTCTCCACCATAAACTTCTCTGCTATATTTTTCAAGTTTCGTTGGCTTTCATTCTTTTGTGTAGTTTGTTCTTCCTTTTCCATTTTGACTATTATCTCATCTAAGTATGTATCGTTGCACATTACACTTTACGTTAAAAGAAAAAGGGAAGGAGAAGAAAGGAAAAGAAAAAAGAAAAAATGGGAACACGAACTGAGGAAAAAAAAAAAACCTCAAGAAGAACGAACAGGAAAGACACCCAAACAAGAACAATAATGTTCCTGAGATCTTGAACGGCAATACATGGATGAGGAGACAGGGCTCCCCTGTATTTCAGATCTTAAGGACCAAAGCAACACAACCAACCGCGGAAATAGAGAAATCCCAAATAAGAACAATAAGGCCTTTAAGATCTCGAACGGTAATACATGGATGAGGAGACAGGGCTCCCCTGTATTTCAGATCTTAAAAGACCAAACCAACTCGAACAAACAATGAAATAGGTCACAATAAAATGGAAAGAATAATAAACTGGAAAAATAATAAATTGGAAATAATAAACTGGAAATAACAAATTGGAAATAGTAAATAATAAAATGGAAAACAAATACCCAAACAAAGAATACAACTGGGTCTCTGAGATCTGACGGTAATTGTTCGAGATTGGCGCCCCGAGCGCCATGTTGCTTCGTGACGTCACAAAGATCCACGCGCGATCCCGCCGAAGACGCGAGTGACAAGCGTGTGCCGTCGAGGCTCACGCGGGCCGAAATCACGCTTGTCATTGGCTCAACTGTCTCTCGATCTTTCTGGAAGATTCTCGAGCGTCAAAGCGGAACCATCCAAGCGTGACGAACTTCCAGAAAGGTCGAGACAATAAAACAGAGAGACAACCGTCGTCTCGCTCTCTCTCTGTGACAAGCCATCAGCTGACACACGTCAAACAAGCAATCTAGTTCAATCTCGTTTATTCACCTTTTCTGTTACATTTCCTGTACAACGACGCTCATTTCTGTGATATAATCGACAAATACATTAACATTGTAGATCCGACTCATCTTGCTTTACCAACTTTTATACAGTCCACTTCTTTCCATTCAAATCCATCCGTTATCACTTTCAACCATTCCAGTTAACCTTGCATTCCACCTTTCATTTCAAGCATACCACTCTTCCAATCACACCTTCATCCATTCTTGGTTTCCAAAAACCGATTTACCAAACATTTCTGGTCCTTCGAGCCGGATCCTTACAATAATCGTTAATCCACGTGGTGAAACAGTGCTGTTGTGAAGTTCCATCCATCGAGCCAGCTCCGAATCAGCATGGAATTCACCGCCGAAGAACTGCTCACCAGACAGAGCGAACTGGGACGTAAGATCAGCCGTACGGTAGAAAACTTCAAAAAGTCCACAGCACAGAGCAGAATGACGAGAGGTGATGTACAATCACGGCTGGAGCGCCTCGAAGACTGCTGGTCTCAATTCCAACGAAACCACGATGTCCTCTCATTTCGGCATAAGGACGTGGTGAAGACCAGCGACTATCAAAAAAAGGGTTACGCGGATATTGTAGAGGAGGCTTACCTGGAACAACGAGGTCGGTTACTGGACATGGTGAACCAGTTCGACTTGGACAGCTCGAATTCAGCGGCGAAAGGGCAAGCGACTGCAGGCAGTTCCGAGCAGGAGTCACGATCTGGGTCGGCCCCACTCCCCAGGATGCAACTACCTGAGTTCAATGGGGAATACGTGGAATGGCCAGCCTTTAAGGATCTGTTCGAGTCGATCATGGACAGGAACAAGCAGTTGAGCAAGGTAGACCGCCTCCATTACCTTAAACTCAGTCTCCATGGTCAAGCGGCCGATCTAGTGAAGGACCTGCCAACGATAAACGAGAACTATGAGCGAGCATGGACTATCCTGAAAGAGCAGTTCGAGAACAAGAGGATTCTCGTTCGATCGTGCCTCGACCGGCTCGCCTCCCTCCCCAAAATGAGAGAGAGCTCAGCACAGGAGCTCACCAACATTCACAAGGGCGTCATTTCCGTGGTGAATACCTTGGAAGGTCTCGGCAGACCGATTGACCGAACAGAAGACTGGTTTGTGTATTCGGTGGTCAATCTCTTCGACTCGACCACACGCGACAAGTGGGAGGAGAGAGTGACCAGCAGCAGTGATCCACCGTCCTTTCCCACCTTGAAGGACTTCATGACAAAGAGGCGGCAACAACTTGAGGCGTCAATAGACGAGTCGTCCTCAAAGTCCTCTCAGGGAAAACACGGCGGACTACCCAAGAAATGCGACACACACTCGAGCCAAGGTCAACCTAGGAAGTCGCAAAGAGCCGTTAGAACAAACCACGCTCAACAATACCAAAGGTCTGCATGTGCCAAATGCAATGGGGAGCACTTCCTCATGCAGTGCCCCGAATTCCAAGCGCTTCAACCGGCACAGCGAAAGGATTACGTCGAGAGGGCTCACCTGTGCATCAACTGTCTCGGAAAGCATCAACTGGAAGCTTGCCCGTCCACGAGGAATTGTATGTCCTGCAACAAGCGGCATCACTCATCCCTCCATGAAGCATTCCGCGATGGTGCCAGGCCAGCGACGATCCATCACACCCTTGATTGCTGCAACGAGAGAGGTCAAGTATTACTCGCCACTGCCATTATAAGAGTTTCAGATCGTCTTGGGAGAAAGCACCACGTTCGAGCCCTCATCGACCAAGGCTCGGAAATCTCAATGATGAGCGAAGGGTTGGCACAACGGCTGCAGCTTCCAAGGACATCCTCCAACGTTGACATCTACGGGGTAGGAGGGCAGCATCTCACCAAGACGCGGGGACGAGTGACGTTGACCATATCTGCAGCCAAGACAGAGGACACATTCAAAGTCACGACCTTGGTTCTCCCAAAGCTGACCGACTACACGCACGGTTGCACTAGACTGCAATGTAGCTGGAAACATCTAGAAGGGCTGGAGTTGGCTGATCCAGCCCCTTCTCGGACCAAGCCGATAGATGTTCTGCTGGGTGCGGACGTGTATTCAGCCATCATTAAGCCAGGAATGAAGAAAGGAGCTCCAAACGAGCCAATCGGCCAACTCACCGTGTTTGGCTGGATTGTAACTGGAGTGGCTGGAACCTCGGCGACTTCCACGCACGCCAGGGTGCACCAAGTGACCGTTGGCGAATCCCTCAGCTCAATTGTTCGCAGGTTCTGGGAGCAGGAGGAGTTCCAGGAGGCTCATTCCACGCTGACAGCTGAGGAGCTGGCGTGCGAGAACCATTTCGTCACCACACACTCTCGTACTCCTGAGGGGCGTTACCAGGTGAGGCTGCCATTCAGCCAAGCGAGTCCAGCCACTCCAGGGTCGAGAGCCGCGTCCATCCACGCACTGAGAAGGATGGAACAGCGCTTTAGACGAGACGAGGAGTTCAAAACTCTGTACCACGACTTCGTCTCGGAATACGAGAAACTCGGGCACATGACCAGGGCAAACCAGCCCACAGATGAGAACCAAGCTCATTACCTGCCACACCATGGAGTCCTGAAGATGAACAGCTCGACAACCAAGCTCCGAGTGGTGTTCAATGGCTCCTGGGCAGGGCCTTCGCAGCTGTCACTCAACGACTGTCTGCACGTAGGACCAAACCTGCTGCCGTTGCTGGGTGACATACTGTTGAGATGGCGCAGGCACAAGTACGTGGTGACAGCCGATGTCACCAAGATGTACCGGCAGATCCTGGTTCACCCCGATGACCGTGACCACCAACGGATACTGTGGAGGAACAACGAGACACAACACGTGAGTGAATTCCGCCTTAACACTGTCACTTACGGTTTGTCTTGTGCACCCTACCTCGCAGTCCGCACCATGCACCAACTGGCAGCTGACGAAGGCACCCGCTACCCCATCGGTGCAGCAGCAGTCAAGCAGGACTCGTACGTGGACGACATCCTGACTGGAGCCGACTCCGTTCCAGCCTTGAAGGAAGCGGCGGGGCAATTACACCAGCTGTGCATGGCGGGCGGCTTCCCGCTGCAAAAATGGGCCTCCAACGTACCAGACCTGCACGACGTCATCCCTCTGTCATGTCAGCCTGCCACCGGCCAGTCCACATCGCACCAGAGCACACAAGGAGAGAAGAAAACGTGGATGGATGCGACTCATTCGGCTCTTGGCCTCCAGTGGTCACCGCGCGAAGACACGTTTCACTTCACTATCACCAACACCGACACGCAACCAACCACTAAGCGAGGGATCGTTTCCAAGGCGGCACAGCTGTTCGACCCTTTGGGATGGCTCACTCCAGTCATAGTACGAGCCAAAATATCCATTCAGACCACATGGCTCCTGGGGCTCGGCTGGGATGATCCTCTTCCATCGCAGCTAGCTAACGAGTGGCTGAGTTACTGCGCAGAGTTACCGCTGCTCGAGAAGGTAAAAGTGCCTCGACCTCCGTTTTACAGTTCCAGCCAGACGCAGAGGGAGTTCCATGGCTTCGCCGATGCATCCGAACGAGCATATGGGGCGGTCACTTATCTGAGGACTCGGACCGGAGAGGACCAGTGGACAACCACACTGATAGCTGCCAAGAGCAAGGTGGCTCCACTGCAGCAGGTCTCATTGCCACGACTAGAACTGTGTGCAGCCCACCTCCTCTCACGCCTAGCCCAGCACACCATCACCACGCTTGGCCTCGGTGACACCACAGTTCACCTCTGGTCCGACTCCACGGTGGCGCTGGGATGGATCCAGGCCCATCCATCCAGATGGAAGACATATGTGGCCAACCGGGTCGCTGATATTCAACGGAGAGTTCCGGAAGCACAGTGGCACCACATTGCAGGAGTCCATAATCCTGCTGACTGTGCTTCGCGGGGTCTCTCACCGTCACAACTGCTGGACTGGAAGCTGTGGTGGAAAGGGCCGGATTTTCTGCTGCGGGACATCACTCTCACTCCAGCAGAATCCATCAACCACGACCGTCTTCCGGACAAGCGAGGGCCCATCGTTGCTGTCACCACAGGGATGGAGCAGGTTGATGAGGACAATGATGTGCTGAACCGGTTCTCCTCCTACACTCGTCTGCTACGAGTCACAGCTTGGTGTCGGCGGTGGCTCAAAAATCGCCACAGCTCGACGCCTCCAGGAGCCGTGGACGCGAGGCAGGGGACGCAGCCGCCAGCTCTCACAGTGGCTGAAATCAGCGAGGCCGAACGCTGTTGGATCCGGAAGGTGCAGCAGGCCGCCTACTCCAGGGAAATTGAGCTGGTCGCCACCAGGCAATGTGTGCAGTCCAAAAGCGGCCTGGCAGCACTGGCCCCGACACTGGATCACAACACCATCCTAAGAGTCGGAGGCCGACTCGGAAAAGCGCAGCTCAACCCAGACGAGGCTCATCCAGCGATCCTGCCCACCAGATCAAGGCTCACACACTTGTACGTATCACACATCCACCGAAACACGCTGCATGGAGGAGTCCAGGCTACACTTGGGGCTGTTCGACAACGGTTCTGGATCCCCAAGGGCCGGTCCATAGTAAAGGGCATCCTACACGAGTGTGTGACGTGCTTGCGATGGCGGGCGGCGCCAGCACAGCAGCTGATGGGAGAGCTGCCAGCACATCGGGTCACTCCAGCTCGTCCCTTCTTCTCCACGGGCGTCGACTACGCGGGTCCCATCTGGCTGCGGACCACCCCAGGGCGTGGACACAAGGCCTACAAGGGTTTCTTCGCCGTCTTCGTCTGCATGGTCACGAAGGCTGTCCACCTGGAGGTCGTCTCCAATTATACGACCGAGGCCTTCCTGGCGGCGTTCCGCAGATTCATTTCGCGAAGAGGTATATGTTTGCATCTCTATAGCGACTGCGGAACGAATTTTCAGGGAGCCGACCGGGAGCTGAGACGTCTCTTCAGTGCCAGCAGTCAGGAGAACCGCAGCCTCAGAGACCAGATGACCAGCCTGCGGACACAGTGGCATTTTAACCCACCTGCTGCACCTCATTTCGGTGGACTGTGGGAGTCCGCAGTAAAGTCCACTAAACACCACCTGCGACGTACCATTGGGGAGGCTCGACTCACGTTCGAGGAGCTAACGACGCTGTTGGCTCAGGTAGAGGCTTGTTTAAATTCCAGACCATTAGCTGCCTTGTCCGACGATCCAGCCGACGTGACGGCGCTGACACCTGGGCACTTCCTGATCGGCTCAGCGATGAATGCGCTGCCCGAGCCGTCACTGCACGACGAGCAGATGAACAGGCTCACCCGCTGGCAGCTGCTGACAAAATTACGGGATCAGTTCTGGAAGAGATGGCAGAGGGAATACCTCCACGGCCTTACCATGCGTCCAAGATGGCGACGATCGATGGAGAATCTTGCAGTTGGTCGTCTCTGCATAATCACGAACGAGAACAACCCTCCTTCTCACTGGCCACTCGCGCGCGTATCGGAGGTTCACGCCGGGACAGACGGGAAAGTTCGGGTCGCGAAACTGATCACTGCGAATACCGAATTGTTACGACCGGTGCACAAGCTCGTTGTTCTGCCGATCGATGCACCCGATCAATGAGTGGGTCGATGCAGTTCACGCGCACACATACTACGCAGCTTACAACTGCGTAGTAACACGCGGTACGCGACGCGATTCATCTCCGCGCCGGCGCAGTAGCCAAACCACGCAGTATTCTCGTCGCGGCAACCTCGCTCGCGAGCACTCAAAATTCACCTCATTCGTCGACATCTTCTGATTGTTCAATCATTGTACACCATTAATACCAAACTCTGTATTCACTAGCATTGTACTTTTCACGCGGGTTAGTCAAAATTCGACAAGTCGAGGCGGGCGGCATGTTCGAGATTGGCGCCCCGAGCGCCATGTTGCTTCGTGACGTCACAAAGATCCACGCGCGATCCCGCCGAAGACGCGAGTGACAAGCGTGTGCCGTCGAGGCTCACGCGGGCCGAAATCACGCTTGTCATTGGCTCAACTGTCTCTCGATCTTTCTGGAAGATTCTCGAGCGTCAAAGCGGAACCATCCAAGCGTGACGAACTTCCAGAAAGGTCGAGACAATAAAACAGAGAGACAACCGTCGTCTCGCTCTCTCTCTGTGACAAGCCATCAGCTGACACACGTCAAACAAGCAATCTAGTTCAATCTCGTTTATTCACCTTTTCTGTTACATTTCCTGTACAACGACGCTCATTTCTGTGATATAATCGACAAATACATTAACATTGTAGATCCGACTCATCTTGCTTTACCAACTTTTATACAGTCCACTTCTTTCCATTCAAATCCATCCGTTATCACTTTCAACCATTCCAGTTAACCTTGCATTCCACCTTTCATTTCAAGCATACCACTCTTCCAATCACACCTTCATCCATTCTTGGTTTCCAAAAACCGATTTACCAAACAGTAATACATGGATGAGGAGACAGGGCTCCCCTGTATTCTAGATCTCACTGCACCAAAGTAACTCCAACAAACAAAGAAATAGGTCACAATAAAATGGAAAGAATAATAAACTGGAAGATAATAAATTGGAAACTAGAGGGATATTGTTGCTCGCTCGCTCCGCTCGCTCGCGAGTGAGGTTATTGTTGCTCGCTCGCTTCGCTCGCTCGCGAATAGGGTTGTTGTTGCTCACTCGCTTCGCGAGTTCGCGGGTACGACTGTTCTTGCGCGAGAGTTAGTGGTACGCATGGCTAGTAGTACCTATAGCTATTAATTTTTTTGATTTGGTGTGTGACTCCCCAAGAGCCACACAAAGAACTTCCCGATTCGTTAGTTGCAGGATATTATTTATTATCATTATTTAGTGTACATTTTAAGAAGATTATACGTTTTCAGGGAAGTTCAATAGTTTTCTACTTATCAAAATGTTTGCTATATGACGTCGCATTAAACCAACATCGTATGCTCGTTGCTCGCTTGGTTCCCTGTTATAGCATAGTAATGTGGCAAAATAAATCGCAAATGCTCCACAATCAAACGCATTGTTTTGATATTGTACTCTGTGAAATATATATTTTTTCTTATATTTATACAGGGCATTCAGATAATCTATTACATCATGGTTCAAATGATTAGCATTAAAACTATCATAAATGTGTACATTTCCGTTATCATCAGATCTTGTGCAAATCCAATGTCCTACTACCTTTTTTCCAATTTCACCAGTGTATATTATCTGAATATTCGTCTCATGTTCTGGAATCTCTTGTAAATTACACAAAAAAGCTCGAACGTAATCAGTATCTTGAGGAAAGTTGTATATTCCACGCTCGTTTAGATTTCTGTTCATAATTTCGTGAAATAAATTAATATGTTTATCTCGTAAATAACAATCAAGTTTTATGACTTCTTTACATTCGGCTGTTTCTAAAGCATAGTTTAATACATCAATCGATGCAGCTGGACATTCGTTATAAAAAAGTACAAACCTATGTACGTCGAAAAGTTAGTAGTTCAGGAGATATTTCAATTTAAATAATGCTAAAACCCCATTACTATCGTACTAAGACGTTACAATATTAAGTAAACGTTAATGTCTGTCAACGGTGCGTTCTACCGATGAAACGACGTACGTAGTTTGTTGAATAAAAATTGCAGGTAACAATTCGTTTTGAATAGATTGTATTATCAATGGTTGTAATATAAATTAGTTTACACACTCATTAATATTCTTTGAAAAGGTATTGTCGGCAGTATCGATGATTAACCCACTCTTGCATTGGAATAACTTTCGATTATTCCACGGGGTAACATTAGCATCATTTTAAAAAAAAAATTTTTTTTAATTTAAAAAAAAAATTAAGAAAAAAATTTTTTTGTAATTGCGTTTGTTTATTCGATGGAAAATGTCCATCCTCTCGTATAAATTGCATTGTTGAATGAACTTCTTTCGAAAAAAGCTAAAAAAACTAAAAAACTACTTGACCAAAATGGACCAAAATCTAATCAGCTCTAAGTTACAGCGGGGCACATCGATTGCATCATTCATCATTCTGATCGCGTTGTTACTTTTTCAGAAAACGTTAACGAAAAATTTGATAACATACAAACGGCCATACGCGCACACACACACACACACACACACATACGAACATTTTGCTGAAAATAGTCTAAAATGACTGCAATGACCATGAAACGTGAAGATCTGCTAAAAAATCGATTTTCGATTTTCGGGGTAATTACAGTAACTTCCCTATAAAATCGGGAAGTTAATAATAAACTGGAAATAGTAAACAATAAAATGGAAAACAAATACCCAAACAAAGAATACAACAGGGTCTCTGAGATCTGACGGTAATGCATGGATGAGGAGACAGGGCTACCCTGCATTCTACATCTCACTGCACCAAAGTAACTTCAACAAACAAAGAAATAGGTCACAATAAAATGGAAAGAATAATAAACTGGAAAAATAAAAAACTGGAAATAACAAATTGGAAATAGTAAATAATAAAATGGAAAACAAATACCCAAACAAAGAATACAACAGGGTCTCTGAGATCTGACGGTAATGCATGGATGCGGAGACAGGGCTCCCCTGCATTGTAGATCTCACTGCACCAAAGTAACTCTAACAAACAAGGGAATTTAAAGGCAATTTATTTACAAATGGAAATTTATAACAAAGGAAATAACAACAAACAGGCAAACAAACGGGGGGACCCAAAAGGTCCCCCAAAAGCAACAAACTTAAACAAGGAAGACAAACCTGAGAATGGGGCAACCCGAGGACGCTGGTCACGTCCAAAAAACTCAAATCAGCCACAACTTCTAGTGCGTCTTGAGCCCTCCACACAAACCCAACCCGCGGTAGGCTCGGCAGGTGAAGACCGCATGGAAACAATATTTCGGTCTACTCCGGAATTTAGTTTAAGTCGGATCGGATCCCAAGTTGATTATATATATAGATATATATAGCTTCTCCCCAACGAAATGTGTATCGCGGCCCCTTTTTTTTTTTTTTTTTTTTCCCAGGAGGGGAAATGATATGTGGGCTCGGGTGGTGGACACCCCCAATTGTTAACCCCCCCTCTTCTTCATCACCTGTTGTCTACTAGCACACAAGACACACCCCACGCCCGCGGAACCGCATACGTAGCATTACTGCACGGGGTTAGGGTGTACATTTGTATTTATTTCTTTATTGGGCTCTGTGGGCCCTAAGTGAGGCTCTTATTTCCCGTTGCATAGTACGTTCAAGGTCTTCTTTTTTTATCATTATGTTGTTAATATATTGTTTTAATTTTTTCCTCCTTGTATGGTCTTTCAGCAAGGTGATAAGTTCGTTCCATCTGAATGGTCCAATCTCTCTGTATAATTCCTCTCTCTCAATTGTCCAGGCCGAGCATTCCATTATAGTGTGTTCCGGGCTATCAGGCATGAGTCTGCAAGATATGCAGACATCGTCAGCATATCTCCCTATTTTAAAGAGGTAGTCCGCAAAGCAGCCATGGCCTGAGAGGACCTGCGTCAAATGGAAATCCAGTAACTTTGGACCCCAGTCAATCCAATCTGTTATTTTAGGGATATGTGTATAGGTTTTGCGGCCGTGAGTAGCATTGTCCCAGCGTGATTGCCAAATATTCATAGTCATCTGTCTCTCTTTCTCTTTAATTTCCTTCATCTTTATATAAAACTCATCTTCGTGAGTACGATCGACACCTAATAATTTGAGAAAGATGCGTCGTCTTTCCTCCGCTACGAGAATGAGAGGAAGGAGGCCTGATAGAACGCAGAGTGCGTCTAAGGATGTGGAGCGGTATGCCCGGATAACTCTTGCTAGAGAAATCTTTTGGATTCTATTCAGTTCCTTGACTTTGGTGGGTCTGTGTACTACTATCGCCCAGATAGGTGCGGCATATAAAATAACTGATTCTACGACTCTATAATAGAGGGCTCGAGGGAGGTATGAACCCCCACCAATGTTCGGCATTATCCAATTTAATGACCCTGCTACTTTGGTAGCTTTATCGATCGAGTATCTTAAGTGCTCTGAGTAAAACCGATTTCCCTCCATCATCAAACCCAAATATCTCGTCGATTTCTTGGGTACGAGAGTTGTGTTATCTATCTTAATATTAATACCCAGGGTAGACTTCCTCCCGGTTAAGAAAACCATTTCGGTTTTCTCATGGGCCAATGTTAATTGGTTTAAGTGGAACCAGTTGCTGATTTTACTAAGAGCAGTTGTCGCCTTGCATGATAGATCTAGGGCTGTCGAGGATGTAACCACTAGGGCAACATCATCCGCGAAGCCATATAACTGAGAGCCTCTTGGAAGAGGTAGTCTCAGTAGGTCGTCGTACTGGATGTTCCAAAGCATTGGAGAGAGAACCGAGCCCTGGGGGACTCCGGCATAGATACGGGTTTCGGTCGTTAGCCCATTATTGCATTTGTAGGTTGTGACGGTTACATCCTTACGGGCGCGAAACTATCCCCACCAGCGACCACCGCCGGAACCCCGCGTCCGCCGCGCCGACGAACGCGGCGCGAGGCCGCGAGCGCGACTCGCGGCCGCGAGAGGGCCACCGCGCCAAACCGGTTTCTCGCGAGAGAAACTGTGCGCGCCCGGGGATAAGTACCCCGGGCAACCACCATTAGTGGTCGAACTGCACCACCGTCTACCGTCAATTAGTCCGTAGCGACGAACGCCGACCGACACCGTGTAACCGACTTCCAATGAGAGTGAGCGAATGCAAGAGTGCGTATACCCAATCCTCCTATCCTGCCCAAGTGGTGAAACACCGACGGGAGTCCCTCCACCTCAGTGGCGAAACGCCGAGCAGGAACCGATCCGGCCCAAGTGGTGAAACACCGACGGGAGTCCCTCCACCTCAGTGGCGAAACGCCGAGCAGGAACCGATCCGGCCCAAGTGGTGAAACACCGACGGGAGTCCCTCCACCTCAGTGGCGAAACGCCGAGCAGGTACTAATCCAGCCCCAGTGGCGAAAGCCGAGTGGGAATCCGCCCCTCCACCGCTGCACCGCTGACGCCCAGCGCCAGCGCCTCCGCTATTCCGAGCGACCGCTATTCCGAGCCGCCGCTACTCCCGAGCGACTGCTATTCCGAGCCGCCGCTCATTCCGAGCGACCGCTCTCCCGAGCCGCCGCTACTTCCGAGCGACCGCTACTCCAAGCAACCGCTACTCCGAGCGACCGCTTCGCCACGCCCTCGCTATCGCCGACGGCCCCTACTGATGTAGGTCCGCCCTCCTTTTTGCTATTCGAGGTTCCGCGACCCTGGACAGCCGACTGACGCGGCACTACCTTCCACGCACCGAGTAACCGTCACAAGGTGATGGTTCTGTCCTCGAGATAGCTGGTTATTATTTTAAACAATCTAGTGGGTAGTTTCCGCTTTGTTAGTGCTTTAGTTAGGTTAGACCATTTGATGGTGTTAAACGCATTTCTAACATCTAACGCAATTAGTACACAATGATGGCATTTTGATGTTGCCTTATCCCATTGTTTAATGATCTCTTGCATTGCGTGGATGGTACTTTTTCCCCGACAGAAACCATATTGGTTCGGCTCATAAGCTATTTGTGCTAGTACTCTCTTCTTAATACAGTGTTCCAATACTTTTGCCACGTTGGATAGCACCGAAAGTGGTCTCCATCCTACCCGTCCATCGGGGCTCGGTTTCTTGGGAATGAGAACTAGTCGTCCCTTCTTCCACGGCTTTGGGAAGTATCCCAGATTGTAACATACGTTTACGATGTGTGTAAAGTGTGGTAAGGCTATATTAGCCAAGAGTTGGACTAGTTCTGCTGGTATACTGTCTATTCCAGGTGCTTTCCTTTTAATTAGTTTCATTGCTTCCAGGACTTCCATGTTAGTAAAAGGGCGATCAGTTTCATCGAGTGTAGGATCTGCTATATATTGGTTTATTTCCTCAGTATCTGCATCAGGTGTCGTTGAAAAGAGGTTTTCAATGACCTCTTTGGTCTCCAACGAGGACAGTAATGTTGGGGGGGGGTCTACCAGCCACTTTCCCCATTACCAGTTTGTAGGGTTTTCCCCACATGTCAGCATCCAGTTCGTTAATTAGACTATTCCAGGAGTTCTTCTTGGCTCTGGCTATCTCGTGTTTTAACAGCTTTTTATTTATGTTGTGGTTTGTGAGACATCTGGCGACCTCATCTGCAAATCTGTACGGGTGTTTTTTCATTTTATTACGTATTCTTTGTAGAGCTCTTCGTGTACTGATGGCCTTCCTTCTGATGTCAGCTATTTTGGGATTCCACCACCAACCTTCTCTCCTTTGCCTCAGGGACTGGTGGAGAGAGTAAGAGGTGGTTTCAAATATTTCATTTATCATCTGTAGGTACGCGTCTATGTCTTCTATTGTTGAAATTTCTAGAGGATTAGCAATCTTGGTAATGTTTAGATAAGTATTCGAGAATTTCTTAGGATTAAGTTTGAGATTTGGTTTATTTACAGAGATGTTGGTGCCAGCTGCCTCCATTTCCAGTACATGTTCGAGGTATCTATGGTCAGAGGCCGTATAATCCTCTAGGATGATGCTGGATGATACGTTGGTGGATGCTGTTCTCCCACAAAGTAGTATGTCAATCATGGAGCAATGTCCATTCCTTTCAAACGTGTGAGTTCCTGTACTGGTCGTCGGTATTAGGTTGTAGCTGTTACACATTTCCATGATTATGACTCCATGGTCGTCTAGCGTCCTTGCCCGCCAAGCAGGAGACTTGGCATTGAAGTCGCCGGCAATTAAGCATTTGTCTGTTTGAATATTCCGCAGAAATTTCTCCAAATCGGTGATCCTTTCTGTGTAAGATTCTAAACTTTGGTTAGGAGAGAAGTAGCATGAAATGAATACATATTTGTCTATTTCTACTGCAACAATGCCCTTTGATTTGTATATATTGCTGATGTTTGAAAATTTCTTTGTGGAAGGAATCCATATGGAGGCATTCTTATAGCCATCATTGTGCCAGTAGGTAGGAGGAGACCAGGGTTCAGATATAAAAATTATGTCAGTCTCTGTTCGGCAGATTCGATACCATCTGCCGTTATTAGGATAGCTCGTGCGAGCTACTTAAGATGTATTAAAGCGATTTACATTAAAGACGATGGATTGATCGACGGCGACTGCGCATCGCCGGTCCCACCGCGCCCCGCCGATCCCGCGTGATCCACAGGTGGATCGAGCAGCTTGGGGCTCACGGGGGACGCGGGGACGGGGGAGCGGCGTGCGAGCAGAACACACGCCGATCGATCAGTCGATGATAACCCGAAACTCGGAAAGGTGCTTCAGTTATTGATCCCTTGCCGTTTCTTCGATCCAATACATCATCCTTCTGTTAAAGACTGACGGCAGTCGAATCACTCCTATTCGATCCGAAGAGTCTTTAAACATTGGTCCTTCGAGCCGGATTTTCGCTTTCCGGATCCCTACAATACGTTCGAAGTGTTGGTTGGGTGCCGACGCGAGGTTCGGTATTTTCGATCAGAGTGCGTCGAGTTTCCTATAATCGCGCGATCGCGAGCCGTCGGCGGGTGAATTCGGTCAGTGTTCGAACGCGAATTCAGTCAAGAATTGACCCCCACACAATATAAGGGGACGCTAGTCCGTTCGAGGGTATACGAGTGTTCTTTTGCCTCCATTTCCGAGTGAGGAAATTCAAGTCGCGTAACGGGTGTCGCTCGCCATCGTACAATAGCCGGACGAAAACAGGTGTTTTGAATCGACAACGGCTGTTCACGGTGACTCCTCGTGTCAGTGTAAAGTGCTCGGTTGTGTGCGGTCGTCGAGTGAACGTCATCTGCCACAGTAAGCAATGGCACCTACGTTAGAAGGCCTACTCCGAAGCCAGGACGATCTCAGCGGGCGGATCGAACGCTTTTTAATAAACACCTTGAAGGTGGGGCAGGAAAAACTCACGTTGTCCCTACTGCGACAACGGAAGGAGCTCCTCGACTCGTACTGGCGTGAGTTTTCTAATCAGCACGGGGCCATCATTCAACTGGCGGATAAACCCTGCAAGTACTTAACCGACGACGTGTTCGACCGCATCGAGGGCTGTTACCTTGACCACCTCGTGGATCTGGGCGATCGGATTAAGAGGTTGGACACCAGCGAGGAGAAGGTCGCGAAGAAATCCACACCGACTGAATCGACGTGGTGGGAGCAGACTCTTCCCAAGGTCGCACTGCCCTCGTTCTCTGGCGATATTTTGCAATGGGAGAGTTTCCGAGATCAGTTTCAAGCGTTGGTCCACAAAAGCGAGAGGCTGTCAGATGTCCAGAGGCTGCGCTATCTGAAAATGTGTCTGAGCGGCGAGGCCGCAACGATGTTGGACCTCACGCCCATAACCGATGCCAACTATGCGGGAGCCTGGGAGGCCCTGAGTCGACGGTACGGCAATCAGCGAGTGCTGTCGGCCTCTCACATGCGACGACTCATTGATTTTGCACCGATTTCAAAAGCGTCGCCGGAGGAGATCAAGCGGATCCTGGATGGGTCCCGTCAAACTCAAAAGGCCTTCAAGGCCCTGGGAAAGCCAGTCCAAGAGTGGGATGAGTGGTTTTTATTCCTTTTGGCTGAGAAACTCGACGAGGAAACGAGCATGGCCTGGGAAACCAATCTCACGGACCCGACCACGACTCCAACATTCGAGGAGTTGGAGGGTTTCCTGGAGGCTCGCGCCCACGCGATGGTGATCGCACGAGCGAGGGAAGCGGCACAGACTCCGAAAAATCCCAAGACGAAAACCAATACCACGGCGAACAAGAACGTGTTGACCGTCAAGGTGGCGGGCCATCAAGGTGGAGCAAAGGTTAAAAGCGGCAAGCATTGTCCCCTGTGCTCCGGTAACCATGTATTGCCGGCATGCAAAAACTTCAAGGAGCTGCCGGCGGTGGAACGACGCGACCTGGTCTTGAAGAGGGGATTTTGCCTCTCGTGTCTCGCGGCTGGTCACCCGACCAGCCAGTGCACGTCAAAGTTCCGGTGCTGGGTCTGCCAGGGTCTACATCACACCACACTCCACGACGCATGCCAGAAGGGCGAGAACCCAGCTCCGACACTACCGACGACGGTATCCTATACGGTGAGCGCCCACAAGGTCACGCTTCTAGCCACAGCAACCGTCATCCTCGAAGCTCCGGGAGATAGGACTCTCGTAGTTCGGGCGTTGCTAGATCCGGGCTCTGAGTCATCGTTTCTCAGCGAGTGGGCAGCCCAGTCGCTGAATCTTCAAAGACGTTCGGTGCGGGTGAATTTGACCGGATACCAGGGAATTCACGTTGGCACGGCCCAGTCCGAGGTGCAGGTAACGCTCCGGTCACCCGCTAATGGCGATTTTAGTATTGTTCTAGAGGCCTTGGTAACGAAAACGTTGACCGCTCCGACTCCTTCGCAACCGATCTCCCCGGAGAACTGGCCACACTTGCAAGGACTGCCGTTGGCGGACTCTCAGTTCGCTGAACCCGCAAAGGTGGACGTACTACTTGGGGCAGACGTCTGTGGTCTTCTGATGTTGGAGCAGCGAATGGGACCTCCAGGTACACCCGTGGCCATCCGAACCCCGTTCGGCTGGACCTTGATCGGCCCAGTGGGGTTGACTGGCCCTACGCGAAACGCTCGGGTCCTCCATGTGAGCCGGCACGAGGCTCAGCCTGACCTACAGCGATTCTGGGAGCTCGAGGAGGTTCCCAATTCCTCTCCGATGACGCCCGAAGAACTCCGATGTGAAGAGCTCTTCATCAAGACCACCCGCCGAGATTCATCAGGGCGGTATGTGGTTCGCCTGCCGTTTTCGGGGGAGGACCATCCAGAGACGGGGAGGTCACGGCGGGCGGCGCTTCAACTCTTATTGAGCTCCGAGAGGAAGCGAGCCAGGGATCCAGACCTCAACAGACAATACCGGGAGTTCATGGACGAATATCGGCGGCTAGGACACATGGCCGCCGCGACGGTGACCCTGCAGGATAGAGACCCCGGTTTCTATCTCCCTCATCATGCGGTCTGGAAACAAGACGGCGCAAGGAAGAAAATACGGGTAGTGTTCAATGCGGCTGCGGCAACCAGTTCTGGCCGCTCGCTCAACGACTCGCTTCTTCCTGGACCCAAGCTGCAAAGCGATCTGTGGGTGGTGGTGACTCGCTGGCGCCTCTTCCGGATTGCGTTTTCGGCTGACATCGTCAAGATGTTTCGGCAAATCTTGGTTCACCCCGAAGATCAAGATTGGCTGCGTATTCTGTGGAGAGACGACCCGTCGATGTCGGTAGGTGACTACAGGCTCACCACAGTTACGTACGGTACCGCGCCGGCCCCGTATCTGGCACATCGAGTGCTGCAACAGCTGGCCGAGGATGAGGCTCAACGGTTCCCATTGGGGGCCAGGGCTCTCCGTCTCCACTCCTACGTTGACGACATCCTGGCCGGAGCCGATGACATCGTGCAGGCGAAGGCGGTAAGCCAACAGCTTGTCGACATCCTTCGATCCGCCGGCTTCCCGCTGGACAAGTGGGCCAGCATGACTACGGGGATCCGCACCGAGGAAGACTCCAAGGTGTTCAGGGAGGGAGATGTCCACGGCGCCTTGGGCCTCCAATGGGACACCCGGTCCGATTCTCTGTCTGTTCGTGACCCGAGAACGAACGAGGTGAGTATTGTTGCAGTGTGGACAAAGCGGACGGTGCTCTCCGAGGTGGCGAAGCTATTCGATCCGTTGGGGTGGCTGGCGCCAGTCATCGTAAGGGCGAAGGTGATCATGCAGGATCTCTGGTTGGCTAACGTGACGTGGGACGAGCCTATCGATCCCCTCCTGGGACGTCGCTGGAGCGACCTCCGGCAGGAACTCGCCAAGTTGAGCGAAATCAGCCTACCACGATGGGTCCACTACTCCCCCGAGCTCTGCAAGGTCGAGCTCCATGGATTCTGCGACGCCTCGGAAAGAGCATATGCCGCCGCAGTGTACATGCTCGTCAGGCGACCAGAGCAGACAAAGGTGAGCTTGCTGATGGCAAAAACTCGAGTAGCTCCCACGCGGAAGGTCGTCTCCATACCACGGCTGGAGCTGTGCGGTGCAGTCCTCCTCGCTCGTCTATTGTCGTCGATCCATGATGCACTATCCATCCAACACGCGACGCAGTACGCTTGGACGGATTCGACGGTGGCCCTGGCCTGGATCCAAGCCCACCCTTCCAGGTGGAAACCCTTCGTAGCTCATCGAGTAGCAGAGATCCAGAGCCTCCTGTCGGGAGTAAGGTGGAGGCACGTCAGCACTCAGGACAATCCTGCAGACCTGCCCTCCCGAGGCATCACCTGCGACGACCTTCGGAAGGCCAGGCTTTGGTGGGAGGGACCCTCCTGGCTGTCGAGACCCAGAGCGAATTGGCCGACAACCACGACGGCGAACACTGGGGACGACTCACCCGGGGAAGAGCGCCACGTCTCCGTGGGAATTATTCAGGACCACGGAAGTCCTCCCTGCCTGATGCTGGAGCGGTTTTCCACGCTCACGCGCCTGGTCCGGGTGTCGGCCTACCTACGGCGCCTTCTCCATAATTGTCGGCGATCCGCTCCCCGACAATCCGGACCTCTGACCACCGTGGAATTGCGAGAGGCCCTCCACATGGCAACGCGTGTCTATCAAGCGCATTCATTCTCCGATGTGTTCGCTGCCCTTGGCCGAGGTAAGGAGGTACCTACTTCATCGCCTCTCAAAATGCTTTCCCCGATCTTAGGTGACGACGGGTTACTGCGAGTCGGGGGACGTCTTCAGTACTCCACCCTGCCGGAGCCTCGACGCTGTCCAGTCATCATTGACAGGTCCACCCATCTGGCAACGTTGGTGATACGGGACGCTCACCAAAAGACTCTCCACGGCGGCCTCAACGCCACGCTGTCTTGGATTCATCGGGCTTGGTGGATACCGCGGTGTCGAGCTCAGGTGAAGCAGGTCTTGCGGGATTGCGTAACGTGCACACGTCTGCGAGCTTCAACTGGACGACAGCAGATGGGACAGTTGCCACCATCAAGGATACAGCCGGCGAGACCCTTCCAACGAGCAGGGGTCGACTACGCCGGGCCGGTTCAACTCCGGACTACCAAGGGTCGGGGTCACAAAAGTCAGAAGGGTTACCTGGTAGTATTCGTCTGTTTGGCCACCAAGGCCGTCCACTTGGACGTGGTTTCAGATCTGACCTCTGAGGCGTTCCTAGCGGCCTTCCATCGCTTCACCGCTCGTCGGGGTCGCTGCACTCACCTGCTGAGCGACAACGGAACCACCTTCAGGGGAGCCGACGCTCTGCTACGACAACTTTTCACAGCGTCATCACGGTTCTTCACCGAGGTCACCGAAACACTGGCTAACGACGGGACAGAGTGGTCCTTTATCCCCCCATATTCGCCACACATGGGAGGACTGTGGGAAGCAGCGGTGAAGTCGATGAAGGGACATCTGCGGCGGGTAATAGGGGAAAGCACGCTTACCTTCGAGGAAATGACCACTCTATTGTGTCGAGTCGAAGCGTGCCTCAACTCTCGCCCGCTGACGCCGCTCTCCGACGATCCCAATGACCTATCACCGCTCACTCCGGGACACTTCCTCATCGGAGAACCTCTCCGAGGTGCACCGGAGCCCCCTCCTGACGACGCCGTCGTTCCCCTCACCACACGGTGGCGTCTGATTTCTAATATGACTCAACATTTTTGGCGCAGGTGGAGCCGCGAGTACCTCCACCAACTCCAGCAACGTACGAAGTGGCCGGATCGACAGGGAAATCTGCGCCCCGGCATCATCGTGCTCCTCAAAGACGACCTGTCTCCTCCAACGCGATGGCCGATGGCCCGGGTTGAAGCCACGCACCCTGGAAAGGACGGCTTGGTACGAGTCGTCACCCTGCGAACCGGCTCCCGCACCTTCCGTCGAGCCATCGCCAAGGTGGTCGCGCTACCAGTTCATGAGACCGCAACGGACACAACGTGAAGGCGCATCTGTTGACGTTCCCGCCGTAAGGCCAAGGCGGGCGGCATGTTCGGCAGATTCGATACCATCTGCCGTTATTAGGATAGCTCGTGCGAGCTACTTAAGATGTATTAAAGCGATTTACATTAAAGACGATGGATTGATCGACGGCGACTGCGCATCGCCGGTCCCACCGCGCCCCGCCGATCCCGCGTGATCCACAGGTGGATCGAGCAGCTTGGGGCTCACGGGGGACGCGGGGACGGGGGAGCGGCGTGCGAGCAGAACACACGCCGATCGATCAGTCGATGATAACCCGAAACTCGGAAAGGTGCTTCAGTTATTGATCCCTTGCCGTTTCTTCGATCCAATACATCATCCTTCTGTTAAAGACTGACGGCAGTCGAATCACTCCTATTCGATCCGAAGAGTCTTTAAACAGTCTCTTTTTCTTTTACGGAGTGGGTAAGTAGTTCTTGCGCATTTTTGCAGTGATTTAGATTAATCTGAAGTATTTTAATTTGTTTATTCTCTTCTGGAGTTGGTGGTACAGCAGTCTGTTCCATTTTTATAGGTAATCTTAGGTCGTTTCAGGTGCTTAGGTAAATCTGTGGTATGTATGTGTTAACTTATTTTAGTGTTTAGGCTAAGTTTTGAGTACAAGTATTTAGATAAGTTAAGAAGTATTTGTGTGTACTGTTTAGGTAAGTTTAGTTAATAAGCGCAAGTATATAGTAGCTATAGGTAGGTATATGTGTTAACTATTTGTTGATTGTTTGTTAGTTTGTTGTAGTTGGTTTTGTGTATCTTCGATAGGTCTCAGTAGTGTTGGTGTTGATGTTAATGGTTTACTATTTTCTGGAGTTCTATTCTTATCTTTATCTTTGTTTTTGTTTTTATCTTTGTCTTTATCTCTATCTTTTTCTCTGTCTTTATTTTGTTTACGCCGTACTTCTAACGCTTTTATGTACGCGGGACACTTTAGGCTGCCGTCCCGGTGCCCCTCGATCGAACATAGTATACATTTTTCTAGGTTTTTGCACTGAGTTGCTATGTGGTCCTCTGAGCCACACCGTCTGCAGTGTTTTGACCTGTCTGGGCCCTGGCAAGTTTTTGTTGTGTGACCAAATTCACGGCAGCGGAAACATTGGATAATCTCTTCTCGTTCGACTATACGACAGTATCCCCAGCCTACCCTTAAGGAACGTCCCTCGAGGAGTTTGTCAGCAACTGATGTTGGAGCAATGAGTGTTGCGTTCTGTCTGCCTGCAAAAGCCGGGCGTAATGCTTTTATCATAATAGCGTCCATATTGGTGCCTTGTAGGGCAGCCAATACTGCTTCCTTAATTTCCTCTACTGTAACATCACCTTCTAGTTGTTTAAGGTGTAGGACCTTGTTTTGCGTTCTTCTGGGTCCTGCAAGAGCTCTGGCCCCCGCAACTCTGGTATTTACCAGATTGCTGAAGCTCATCGCCTTGGAGATGTCGCCCTTAATGTCTACCAGGACCTGTCCGTTCCTGCTGCTTCTAACCCCTGCTACCGAGTAGCCTTCCTTGTCTACATTTATTTCATTTTTTAATGCCTTTAGAGTTTCCGCAAAGGTTTTAGTGCCTGTATTGATCAGGACAGTCTCAAGGCCAGGTTGAGATTTTCTGGTGTTTTTTCTGTACTTGCCACAGTGGATAGTGGCCTCGATCTCAGTGTCTTGGAGAACAATTTCTAGCATCTTCCTCAGTTTATTTAGTTCAACGGGATCGTCACAGCATACGGAGATGTTTCTACCATCATCGAGGGCCGTTTCTTTCAATTCCATCAGGGAACGGTAGGTGTCCTCTTGGTTTACCAGAGATCGAGAATTGGGTCTGTTTATCAGGTAAAATATGTATCTGTCTCTTAATAGCTTTCCTGGTCCTGTACTGTTTCTTTTTCCAGGTAAGCATGTGGCGTTGATGAGACACAAGCATGTTCCTGGAGTGGGATTTTGTGCCTTCAACTCCGTGGAGCCCTGAAATTTATCAAGGATGACCTTGCTGGGAGCCGTATCCATCTCGAAGTCAGCAGGAACAAAACAGGCGAGATCAGCCTCTTTATAGGTAAGTATATCTTTGTTGGTTACCGAAGTCTTCTTAAAAATCGAGTCATTCCACTCTCTTTCTAGTAGAGATTGTATTTTCTCATACTTTAGTTCACTGTCACAAATTGTTGTTTTTAGTTCTTCTTCATCCACCACATCTGGGTTGTCAGTTTGCGTACCAAATGTCCGTGTGGGGGGAGGTGGTTTCTGAGTCTTAATTCCTGTCGCTGAATTTGTGTCTGTGTTTATTGGTGACTCGGCTTCTAGGTCAATCACAGTGGTTTCGCAGATGTTTTTTTGATCAGCTCTCTGCCTGCTCCGTGAACGTGAACGTTCAAGATTGACGTTATTAACCTCGCGTTGTATATCATTAAACAGCTTGCAAGTTTTTAGGATGAGAACCTTAACGTCGTTAATTACATCCCCTCTTGTTTTAAAGGTCGATAGGTCCTTAATCGCATAGGATAAGGCCCTGACCGCAATATTGAGGCTGGAGTTTGAGAAGTTCGAGGTGCCGCCTTTGGGAACACCTCTCTTTCTCTTTATTTCTCTTTCCTGTTCAGGAGAGTCTTGGTCAGTGTCGTAGACCATTTCCGTGTTAATAGGTTTCATGTCCACATTCATCTCCGGAGTTGAGTGCGAACGTGGTCTAGGAGGTGGTTTAACTTGAAAGTTACGCGTCCCTCCTTTTATCCTAGGATCTGACCCAACCTTGGGGGTCGATGTGGCTCCAGTAGGAGGAGTTCTGTGAAGATTCCTTGTGGGTGTAAACACCGATGAAGGATCTGTTGTATCCATAATTTCGCTCTCAAGTTGAAAGTGGAGTGTTTCCTGAGAATCCTTCCCTGAGGCGGAGAGGTCCTGCTCATTAGAGGTCGGTACAGGCGTTGTTTGTTTGATAGCGTCACAGGGTGTCAACATCACCCTTGGGATTTTTTTTTGTTTTAGTGTTTGTTTTAAGATCTCCATGTTTGTCCCACGAGTAGGTCGGAAGTCCAAGTCACCCACGCCAGAGCCGCCTTACCGTGGGAAGCCCTTAATAAAACCAGGGGGTGGGCAGGTACCCCAGAGTTGTTTACTAGCAGCCGGTTGCTCCCACCCGGCCCACCCTTGGAGAAGATCCAGGAGTGGCCCCCTCATCATAAACCAAACTTGGGGCTAGGGATTTTTTATAGAGGTTTTCATCCTCGCGGGCCGGCCGATTAAGGCAAGCCCCCCGTTCCGGTAAAACATGACTACCGGTTTACGGTATGCGGCCCTGGACAGACAACTTGCTGACCAGGACACATGGGCGACGGTTTTCACTCCTACTCAGTGTGAACCTTACCGGCAAGGGAGGCCCTGCCAGGATCCGAGGATCCCGCCGGCATCGCCTCACACATCACAGGAGCTACTTCCCGTCGAGCACCCCTTGCTCCGTTAGCCACTCACCAGCTGAGGTGAGCGTCCAGGGTCCACCACGAGGAGGTGGAGCAAGAGGATTTAGCTCTGTGACATCCCTCAAATAGAGAGAACGGACCAACAGTGGATCAGAGCCACCACTGTGGGCGCCACAGAGCCTAGGACCTGTATCGCGGCCCCTAGAAACTTGCAAACCCACATAGAGTCACAGATTAGGACCTAACCTAGCCTAAGGGGTGTCGAGTATGTTTGAGACTGGCGCGTGCGAGCGCCATGTTAGTTTCGCGTCACCACGTGCGCCCGCCAGAAACACGAAGACAGCGTATGGCGTCGAGATTCACGCGGGTAATCGATCAAGCGTGTGATTGGCTAATCCCGTTCTCGATCCTTCTGGAACGTTCCTGATCGCTCAGCCGGAACCACCGGTGCGTGACGAACTTCCAGGAGGATCGAGATAACAAAAGAGAAAGACAACGGCCCTCTCGCTCTAGTCGTCATACTTGCCTTCTGCGATCAGCTGTCTCTTGCGTAAACAATCATAAAGTCTGCGGTTTCAATCATTTGAGTTTATTCCTTCATTATTGTACATCCATTATTTGACCATCATTTGTTAGTGAAATACAGTTATTTATTTGTAGATCCGGTTATTCTTGCGCTTTCACACATTTATACAGTCCACTCCGCTTCCATTCAAATTCAATCGTTTCACACTCATCCATCACAGTCTATCCACTCACTCTCTCTTTCTTTCTCTCTTTCACTCAGCGATCCTACCTCGCCTACGCTCTTTCACACCAATCCTGTGTAATTCCTTCCAATCAAAATTCCCGTGAATTCTTGAGTCTGGGGTCGGTCTTCCACAAGTAAAAGGGGGTAAATTCCAGATTAGCTGGAAATAGAGGGAGCATAGGAAGTAACACTCAAGATGCACGAGATGGTTTTGTGGTGAAGAGGGGGGGGGCCAAAAGGGCAGGTGTGGCAAACCTGCAGGTCCGAAGGTGAAAAGGTCCGACGTCCGCCACGAGCCGTAAAACGCTCAAAAACTCTCAAATACTAGGTAGAATGGCCTTTCATCAATGACGACAGTCCCTGACTAGTAGATCGACCACCCTGAAAGTTGCCCGGGCTATAAAAAGCAGGGTCTGGAGATCGAACGGAGTGGTTATTTGCATCCCATAGCGGGCCGAGGACCGAAACCGCCAATAATGAAACTAGCGTAAGCTGGTGTGCGTTCAGGAAGTGGGGAGTGCCGATCACTCCTCCCCGGTCAATTTACTTACTACTACTACTACTACTACTACTAGGTTAGGTTAGGTTAGGTTAGGTTATTGGGGTTTTAGTCGGGGTGGCTCCGACATTGGCCATCCTTATCTTCGGCGATAGGGATGGTTATCCATAAGGGATTTCCCCAATTTAAAAACAAAAAAAAAGGTTAGGTTAGGTTAGGTTAGGTCTTTAGATCTCACTAGCTGAGGAAAGTCATCAGGTTTATTTCATTCTCTCAAACAGCAAAAGCCGCGTTCAGTACACGGTAGCGATCATTACAATAGTTACAGTCGAGCCGATCGCGAACAGAGATTTCTGTCACCGGAAGCATAAGAACATAGTGCATTCCCGCGAATAAGTTTGTGAAATAAGTAAAACTAGAGTCTACACGAACTCAGTGCGAACGAACGCGGTACACACAGCGCAATCAGACGTGAGGCAAATCAACCTACACCGGGAATCGTCGGCGATAATCAAGAAAGGTAGGATCAACTATCCTCTAGCTCGGAAAATAGCAAGCCAAGGTTCCCCAGTGATTATCGACAAGTAACGGACAGTGAAGAGGCGCGGCGTCTCCCAAGTAACTTCAATTAGTAGCACACGAATAGCCTTACAAATCGTGGTTTTGAATTATCAAATAAATCACGCTCCCTGGCGACCGCGCGGCGATAGGACTCAGCGCGGAGTGCCATCTCTCGGAACGACAATTAAAATCAACAAGCATTCTCATAGCCGGCGGAAATTAGCTCGATACAAAAAGCTTCATTCATTCAGACAAGCAGATATACGAATCACCGACAAACAGATAGCCAATTTCAGCAACAAGCAAACAGTCCGCGGTAGAAGGTTTCGTTCACTTTCGAAGGAAGCACTGCGATGAAATCTCTCTCTTTCTCTCTCTCTCACTCACTCACTCTCTCTCTCTCCCTCTCTCTCTCTCTCTCTCTCTCTCACTCTTTCTCTCTCTATTATGACTTCACGAGAGCATTACAAGATTAGAACCGATACAGAACCAAATAGACTACTTTCTCGCCAGACGTACACATCCGTATTAAAATCACAACAGATATACAAACACAAATTGAATTATAGTAGTTAAAATCGGTAGAACGGTCGCGGCAACGAGCTCGGTTCCTCGTTAAAGAAGAAATCTCTAAAGGGGCGAGAAACAGTTGCTAGATTACTTGCTTTTCACTCGGGCAAACAAGCAAAGGGAACAAGGGGTCTCTCGATTCAAAGACGCGACGACACACAAACATCGTAGCAAATCTTAACAAGTTTCACGGAACTAACTATTAGTATTATAATCTGAGTCGCATGAGAGAGAGAGGTTTTCACCGCAGCGTAGATTTTCACAGCGCAAATATCGCACTTTCACTCAAACACAGCCTCCGACGAGAAAGAGGTTTTCACTGCGCTGTATCCCTCGTCGACGCGTTGCCTGGGCGAGACTGCCTAAACATGGAAGCGATGCCTCGTTTCTGCACCGTCACATTGTCCAATGCACAACTCCTCCCGCGCACCCAAAAGGAGAAACCACAGCTAGAGTAATTCCTAAGGAAATAAGAGAAAACGCACATTAAAAAACGAAGATTAGAGTATAATCCTATCGGAATTTAGTATACGTCATTATAGGAAAGACTGTTATTAATTAGGAACGTAGAGGCACAAACTAAGAGAGAGAATAGTCATAGATTACCGGAGGAAATTGCGCGCCGAACCCTTTTAACATTTCAAGTCACCGGAAAGTTCATCGATAATTATAATACATAACAGTTATTGGTCGTCTAGAGAAAAATCACAAACATTTAGTCCTACAGAAATGGGAGCCGTTAAAGGAAAAGTAGGAACGGGGGGAAGAGGGAAAGAGCTCGAATGATCGTTATTAATTAGAAAACATAGAAGCATAGTCGATAGAGAAAAACTGTCATAGATTACCTGAGGAAACTGATCGCCGAACTCTCCAGAATCGAATCTCGAGTCACCTGAAAGATTTTAAACAGTATTAGTAATAGAGCCATTATTAGAAATAAGAGATAACGTACATTAAAAGGCAAAAATCAGAGTATAATCCTATCAGAATTTAGTATACGTCATTACACGAAAGATTGTTATTAACTGGAACGTAGAGGCGCAAGCTAAGAGAGAGAATCGTCATAGATTACCGGAGAAAATCGAGCGCCGAACCCTTCTAGCGTTGAATCTCGAGCCACCGGAAAGCTCATCGATAATCAATATACAAAACAATTATTAGTCGTCTACAGGAAAATCACAAGCATTTAGTCCCACAGAAATGGGAGCCGCTAAAGGAAAAGGTAGAAGCAGGTAAAGGGGGAAAGAGCTCGAATGATTGTTATTAATTAGGAAACTTAGAAGCATAGTCGATAGAGAAAAACTGTCACGGATTACCTGAGGAAATTGATCGCCGAACCGTCCAGTATTGAATCTCGAGTCACCTGAAAGATTTTAAATATTATCAGTAGAATCTCGAGCCGAAGCCTTCTGCTTAACCCGCCGCACTCAACGGACGAAAGCAGCCGCGACAGAATAGACTAAGCAAATACTTATTTCTCCGTAATGTAGCAGATGCCCGCAAAAACGCAACAAACATAACAGCTCGATCGAACGCATCGAACGTCAACGCGAGGTTAGGGCGCGAAGCAACACGTGGCGAAAGGGCGGGAGAATCAAACGCGTGACGAGATTTCGATCGACGCCGGGAGAACGGGACCGCGGAAAACGACCGCGATCTCCCCGATATCGATCGAAAAGACTAAATAAGCAACAAAGGGAAGGGTCAGGAGGAAGAAAACGGAGAAAAAAACTCTTCGTCTCGCGGCCGGGCCGAACCGAGGCGCGAACCGATGATCTCCCGGAAAAGAGAATCCACGGGAACGCGAAAGGAAAAATCGATAAAAAGTTAGAAATCGGAAATTCGGGCGTAGGGAGAATCGGAAATAATAGAGAGCGAAGCGGGAAGATGCGGTCTGTGTAGTAGACTATGGAAAAAGTCGCTGCAGGCCGGATTTTCCTTACTTTGCTTCGCATGGCCCCCTCCCCCACCCTAGTCTATTTCTTACGCCTTGGCTCGCGTGACCAAAGTGTCGTTTGTCTGTAAGGACACGAAATTGGTCATATAGCTAAAAGGAAATCACGGAATAAAGGAAATGGAAATATGGTAATATGGAAATAGGGAAATGAGGAAAAAAAGGAAATCTCACGACCAAAAAATAAAAAAGGGAAAGAAAAGAAAACCGGCAAGGCCTCTTACTGCAATATTTATCGATTAATAAATCGATTCGTGCCTCGTAACCTTTTACGGTGCCGATATCATATTTGTCTTCTGCAAATACCGTCTTATATTTCTCTATAATACCTTCTATTTGACCTCTTTTCTTGTCCTAAATGGCTAACCTTTATCTGAAAATCTCCATGAATGTGCTCATTAAAGTTTATTGAGTATGGTTCTATCTTTCCTTCTGCTGTTTTTATAATCTTTTATCGATTGTGCTATCTATCTTTCTCGTATCCATATTCTTTTTTTCTCCCAGATTTATTGAATATCTCTTTCTCCCCTTCTCTCTTCTTAAACCAACAAGACTCTTCTGGGTGATATCTCATGCCCTATTCAAACTTTCACAGTTTCTGCATGGCTTCTTCTCTTCAAATTTCTTTCTGCACTCGACTTTATCTTCTTTCTTGCAATGTTGTTTTTATTTGTCCAACTTTCGCAGTTTCTAATTCCATTGAATAATTCAGTCGAGTCTTTACATTTCTTCTTGTCTATTTTATTCCTTATAAACTCAGGCGAGCCTGCTGCTATAAGCATTATTAAGGTGCTTGAACTTATATCTTTATCCATATCTAATAATAATCTCTCCTTTTTCATAGCATACTCAATTAGTAAACCCCCTTTGTATCCAAATGATATAACGTACATCCCTGTGCTCCATCCCTGGTCTGGGAAAGTTTCTAAAAATCTATTCTTCCATGCAGACCATTTAGCATCCACTGTCAACTCTGTCAGCGTTGCACCGTGCCAATCCAGACACGCCCTATCTAAAAATAATCTCAATACCTCGATCCTTGTGCTGTCTCCCATGATTTCAAATCGCGTGCATTCTTTCTCGAGTATCTCTAATCATTGTTCAGCGTTTGAATGTTTACCGGTGAACTCTCCACCATAAACCTCTCTGCTATATTTTTCAAGTTTCGTTGGCTTTCATTCTTTTGTGTAGTTTGTTCTTCCTTTTCCATTTTGTCCATTATCTCATCTAAGTATGTATCGTTACACATTACACTTTACGTTAAAAGAAAAAGGGAAGGAGAAGAAAGGAAAAGGAAAAAGAAAAAATGGGAACACTAACTGAGGAAAAAAAAAACCCTCAAGAAGAACGAACAGGAAAGACACCCAAACAAGAACAATAATGGTCCTGAGATCTTGAACGGCAATACATGGATGAGGAGACAGGGCTCCCCTATATTTCAGATCTTAAGGACCAAAGCAACACAACCAACCGCGGAAATAGAAAAATCCCAAATAAGAACAATAAGGCCTTTAAGATCTCGAACGGTAATACATGGATGAGGAGACAGGGCTCCCCTGTATTTCAGATCTTAAAAGACCAAACCAACTCGAACAAACAATGAAATAGGTCACAATAAAATGGAAAGAATAATAAACTGGAAAAATAATAAATTGGAAATAATAAACTGGAAATAACAAATTGGAAATAGTAAATAATAAAATGGAAAACAAATACCCAAACAAAGAATACAACAGGGTCTCTGAGATCTGACGGTAATACATGGATGAGGAGACAGGGCTCCCCTGTATTCTAGATCCCACTGCACCAAAGTAACTCCAACAAACAATGAAATAGGTCACAATAAAATGGAAAGAATAATAAACTGGAAAAATAAAAAACTGGAAATAACAAATTGGAAATAGTAAATAATAAAATGGAAAACAAATACCCAAACAAAGAATACAACAGGGTCTCTGAGATCTGACGGTAATACATGGATGAGGAGACAGGGCTCCCCTGTATTCTACATCCCACTGCACCAAAGTAACTCCAACAAACAATGAAATAGGTCACAATAAAATGGAAAGAATAATAAACTGGAAAATAATAAAGTGGAAATAAAAAACTGGAAATAACAAATTGGAAATAGTAAACAATAAAACGGAAAACAAATACCCAAACAAAGAATACAACAGGGTCTCTGAGATCTGACGGTAATGCATGGATGAGGAGACAGGGCTCCCCTGCATTCTAGATCTCACTGCACCAAAGTAACTCTAACAAACAAAGAAATAGGTCACAATAAAATGGAAAGAATAATAAATTGGAAATAATAAACTGGAAATAACAAATTGGAAATAGTAAATAATAAAATGGAAAACAAATACCCAAACAAAGAATACAACAGGGTCTCTGAGATCTGACGGTAATGCATGGATGAGGAGACAGGGCTCCCCTGCATTCTAGATCTCACTGCACCAAAGTAACTCTAACAAACAAGGGAATTTAACTCTAAAGGCAATTTATTTACAAATGGAAATTTATAACAAAGGAAATAACAACAAACAGGCAAACAAACGGGGGGACCCAAAAGGTCCCCCAAAAGCAACAAACTTAAACAAGGAAGACAAACCTGAGAATGGGGCAACCCGAGGACGCTGGTCACGTCCAAAAACTCAAATCAGCCACAACTCCTAGTGCGTCTCGAGCCCTCCACACAAACCCAACCCGCGGTAGGCTCGGCAGGTGAAGACCGCATGGAAACAATATTTCGGTCTACTCCGGAATTTAGTTGAAGTCGGATCGGATCCCAAGTTGATTATATATATAGATATATATAGCTTCTCCCCAACGAAATGTGTATCGCGGCCCCTAGAAACTTGCAAACCCACATAGAGTCACAGATTAGGACCTAACCTAGCCTAAGGGGTGTCGAGAAAAAGGGGGTAAATTCCAGATTAGCTGAAAATAGAGGGAGCATAGGAAGTAACACTCACGACGCACGAGATGGTTTTGTGGTGAAGAGGGGGGGCCAAAAGGGCAGGTGTGGCAAACCTGCAGGTCCGAAGATGAAAAGGTCCGACGTCCGCCACGAGCCGTAAAACGCTCAAAAACTCTCAAATACTAGGTAGAATGGCCTTTCATCAATGACGACCGTCCCTGACTAGTAGATCGACCACCCTGAAAGTTGCCCGGGCTATAAAAAGCAGGGTCTGGAGATCGAACGCAGTGGTTATTTGCAACCCATAGCGGGCCGAGGACCGGAACCGCCAATAATGAAACTAGCGTAAGCTGATGTGCGTTCAGGAAGTGGGGAGTGCCGATCACTCCTCCCCGGTCAATTTACTTACTACTACTACTACTACTACTAGGTTAGGTTAGGTTAGGTTAGGTTAGGTTTACAGTCACCTACCCTGTCGCTTTTGTTGTAGGGCCGAGATGAAGGAGGGTGCCTATGGGGTGTGGACGTCAACGGAAGCTGTAAGGACGGAACGATGAGACACCCCAATCCTTCCCTGCGTTAAAAGCTACACCAGCGGGTCCAGGTCGGTTGGTCGTGAAACAGAGCTCCGGAGTAAAGTCTACCGGTCCGAAGGAGTTTCGGAACATCGCTCCACGCCCCGTGCACCCCCTGGATTCGAGGACCTATCTCAGAAAGACGAGGGATGAGGGTAGACTGCGGAAAAATGTAGAAGCAAAACGGAATTAGATAGGAGACAGATTCTTGGTTTTGATACAAGATGACGGGAGAAACCTAGATTCTCTTAGAATTAGGAAAAACATTGTAATCACTCGCTCACATACATAACATTAGGATGGTAGAAACTAGAAGCTAATATTAAGTTACTTATTTAGATTAGTCGGTATTAGGTATTAGTTTTAGTTTTAGTATTATAATTAAAATGTTTCTGTAAATAGTTCTACAGTATCGTATGGACGACGTCGGCCACACATGTATCACGGTGTGGCGTTAGGCGTGCGTTCGAAGAGTTGCAGCGGGTAGCTTTTAAATGCTTTAAAGGCTTTAAAAACATGTAAGGAGTATGATTTTGTATCCACGGGGATTTGCGACATAGGAGATTACTCTGAAACCTTTAAAATACCCCCAGCGCCTCCGTAGGGCCAAGTAGGGCCAGAAGGGCGGGGGACGAATAACAACACGGTGGTTCGTCTCGGAAATAGTAGGGAATACGGTACCCAAAATCCTGTTCCGCTATCTTGTTTAATAACGGAGTGGATTTAGAAAAATCCCAGAGAGCAAGCAAGAGACAGATGGATGCGCGGCTCTGGGGCGAGACAGAGAGATGAGGAGTGACGGAATCGACGCGCCTGAAAGTTGCCCTCCGTCTAGAGATAGAGTATCGAGATCGACTCGCTCCATACGGTACTGCAGTATGGGACGAGCGCCAATGACCACGTGGGTCTCTAGCCCAGGCCCACGTTCGAATTCCTGTGCGATTTGTGGTAATCGAAAAAGTAGCCAGGCTTAGGGATCGCGAGTGTACCGTGCGAATATTGTTAATTGGCAATATCGATATGTAAACGGGGGGATTCTCTACTAAATCGAACTTAGATAGCGGAAAGTATCTTTTAGCCAAGAAGGAGCGAATCGTTTTCTTTCGTATTCTCTGATATCCTGGAGGAGAAATAGTAAATCGGATCTGAACAATTTCAATGTCTTGCTAATAATAATTGTTAACAACAGGATGTTAGGATTGGCTCGCTGGACTGTGGGTTTATAACTGTTAAATAACTGATCGAGTTTGCGGATATTCCTTGAATTTATTGCGAGGGCCTGACGAGCTCTCTGACAGTATACATGTACTTTGCTTGACGGCGATTCGACTCTCACTGCCGGTACGAGAAACCGGGGCGAGAAACGGCAGCGATTAAGCATGGAACGTTATTATTCGAGTTCGCCAATCAGAGGCGGAGACGACATTTAGACAAGACGCAGGGTCGTGTTACAAAAACTGTCAATAGTCACGAGTGACTGAATCACAGGAACGCTTGGAAATAATATCGCCTCGAGCCAACAGACGAACCTTTAACCGCTCGTTGAAGGATATTTCGATTCCATAGATATGGTTTTGAACATACCGCCCGCCTTGCATCCAGAGGAGGCAAAACGATATATCTTGGTCTTCGCAAACTGTGATTACGATTTGAGTGTAATATCGCAAACGTCGGAATTTGAATACATGAATGACAATTCAAGGTAGTAGATAACGATAAACAGTAATCCGTTAAAGGCAAAAGGAACTTACAATATTACTTCTTAAAATAAGTACAAGAAATAAAGATGAAACGCAGCCTATAATCTACCTTATAAACTAACGCGAATGATACAAAAGTATAATTAGTAAGTACTTTGGCGAATCCAAATTTTCACTTTGTGCCTTGACCGGCAGCGGGATGTTATGACTTGACCGGCAGCGGGCAGATCTGCGTTATAGGTCTTTTCAATTCACCGTCGATTGTGCGTACGGTGACGACACGGACCTTTTTGTCCGGACCGGGATGCAACTGAGTGATGCGCGCGAGTTGCCACTTAGAGGGTGGAAGTGAAGAATTTTTTAAAAGAACAAGTTCGTTTACACTTAAATTTGCGCGATCCTGTGACCACTTTCGACGTTGATGCAACGTATGGAGGTAATCAGAGGACCACGAACGCCAGATTTGCTCGGTAATTTTTCTGACTTGTTGCCATCGGTCAAGTCGATTTGAATTAATCTCTAAAGCGGATTCCTCAGGAACCGCGACAAGTGGTCGCCCGATAATGAAGTGACCGGGTGTCAGCGCAGATAGATCGGTAGGTTCGTCGGTAAGAGCGGAAATCGGACGAGAGTTTTGTAACCGAACTATTGTTATCCCTTGTTAATATCTTGAAAGATCAATTATAAAATTGCGGCAGACCGAACGGCACCGCTGGATAATCGCAGGAGCGGCGAACGGTTCCGTAATAGAAAAGATTCACGGCTGTGCGTGGACAATTCTGATCAGAGTCGGCAGGGCACGATACGTGGCCGTGGCAACTCTACAGTATTCCAGACACACCCGTTATCTGCTGCTTGATCTTTCAAGCTGTTCTTGCTAACTTGATTTACAAAAAGGGTTAACTGTTTCTTAGCAATTCCAACACCGGGTTGGTTACTAGACCCGATGGATTTAGTGAACGGTTCGTGCCTCCAGGCACTGGAAAGCGGAGAGGTTTGGGCAGAGATAAATAATTGTTGGTAGACGATATCTGGTAGAAATGAGATATATTCTGTTAATTCGTTGATCTGATTGAGAACAGCTTTCGAGGTGTTACGCAATGTACACAGATCGTCGTACGCGCAATCACCCTGTATTCGTATCACAACACGATACGCCTTGAACGAAACGCGACGACCACGGACTGTAAACAGAAGCTTCCTTGCCAGGAATGTCCGCAAGAAACGGTCTAGCCTAGACGCGATCGCGGTGCTCATTCACGTGTTCGCGGAATCCGCTTCGTCGACGTTTACCTCGCGCTGCAATTTATATCGACAATTACTCGTCAATTCCTAATCTGCAAAGGGAAAGGGTTAAACTTCCCTGAACAGCGTAGTCCGCACCGATCGGTACCGCCGTAATGTCACGGGAGCAGCGATCGGCGTCTACCTGTACTGGAATTCACCCTGTTATATGGCGTGGGAAAGGGTTAGACTTCCCTGAACAGCGTAGTCCGCACCGATCGGTACCGCCGTAGAATCACGGGAGCAGCGATCGGCGTCTACCTGTACCGGAATTCACCCTGTTGTATGGCGTGGTTCAGGAGACTAGGCAGGGCACGATACGTGGCCGTGGCGACTCCTTACCACCCACACAACGATGCGCTCTTAGCAGGACCACAGGAATAAACCTCGTTAGAGACCAGGCTAGTGAACTCAGGCAAACGATCGGTCCCGCCGGATGTTCTCCGGGAAGAGCAATCGGCTCCTGCTCTCTAGGCAACCTCGTAACGTGGTGGTGCAAAAATTACGGATATCTACGCAGGGCACGCTAGCGTGGCCATGGAGACATGCGAATTTTTCCTGTAGTCCGTTCTGAGCAAAGTCACCGCGTCTCTTGTCAACTAACGACACACACGGTAATCCAACCCACAAATCCTTTGAAGATCACTAAACGAACGCTTATAGGAAACGATATCCTACTTCGAATATAATCGTAGGCAAAACGCAGGTAACCATCGTTCGGCGAACGAGATATCCACGACCGCGAGAACCGACGGAAAGGCACGCGTGGAGCACAATTGAAAACTATTAAATTCAATGGAAACACAAT
Source organism: Lasioglossum calceatum (assembly GCA_963966675.1). Classification (NCBI taxonomy): domain Eukaryota; kingdom Metazoa; phylum Arthropoda; class Insecta; order Hymenoptera; family Halictidae; genus Lasioglossum; species Lasioglossum calceatum. Next base: position 443,138 of record CAXAAD010000126.1, read on the forward strand.
GTCCAAACGACGATTTCATTTAATAGACATTTATTCAATTGTAAATCGTATTTCTTCACAACTCGCACATAAATCTCGCCTTCTCGGCAGTACGCGATTACCATTCGCAGTCAAGCTATTCGCTTCAATTTCTAATTAAATCTTTTAAATTATAATTATTCCTTCAAATCTTAACAACCAATATAATTACTCGCAACGCGCGATTCTAAACGCGTTGTAAACGATTCTAAATCCTGTGTAATTCCTTCCAATCAAAATTCCCGTGAATTCTTGAGTCTGGGGTCGGTCTTCCACAAGTAAAAGGGGGTAAATTCCAGACTAGTTGGAAATAGAGGGAGCATAGGAAGTAACACTCAAGACGCACGAGATGGTTTTGTGGTGAAGAGGGGGGGGGGCAAAAGGGCAGGTGTGGCAAACCTGCAGGTCCGAAGGTGAAAAGGTCCGACGTCCGCCACGAGCCGTAAAACGCTCAGAAACTCTCAAATATTAGGTAGAATGGCCTTTCATCGATGACGACCGTCCCTGACTAGTAGATCGACCACCCTGAAAGTTGCCCGGGCTATAAAAAGCAGGGTCTGGAGATCGAACGCAGTGGTTATTTGCAACCCATAGCGGGCCGAGGACCGGAACCGCCAATAATGAAACTAGCGTAAGCTGGTGTGCGTTCAGGAAGTGGGGAGTGCCGATCACTCCTCCCCGGTCAATTTACTTACTACTACTACTACTACTACTAGGTAGGGGTCCTAGGCTCTGTGGCGCCCACAGTGGTGGCTCTGATCCACTGTTGGTCCGTTCTCTCTATTTGAGGGATGTCACAGAGCTAAACCCTCTCGCTCCACCTCCTCGTGGTGGACCCTGGGACACACTTCGGTGTGTGCAAACGGGGCGAGGGGTCGGGACTGGGTCGCAAGATGTCGGCCCGGGACCGTTTACCGCATACCGGTGGTCATGTTTTACCGGAGCGGGGGGGCTTGCCTTCACCGGCTGGTCCTGCGAGGAGGAGAAACCTCTCTAAAAAGTCCTTAACCCCAAGTTTAGCTCGCGGCGAGGGGGTCACCTCCGGAGTAAGCGCCGGAGGTGGGCCGGGCTAGTGAACCTGGTCTTTAGCGAGCACCTCTGCGCTACCGGCCCGCATCGCAGAGTATGGGTGGGCTTCCCCAGGCAAGGCGGCTCTGCCTGGGGTGACGTCGGTTCCGACCACACTCGTGGGAAGTCAATGGATTTTTCAAAAATTTTGGGGAATAAGGGGGGGAAATTGATCGCGGCGGCGGGTCGCGGTGCTGGGAAGGGGAAGGCGGGCTCGGCAAAACCGAGTGGGGTGGGGGCTGGATACCCGGGTGGGGGCAGCAATTCACCGGTGACCGGGTCGTCGGGGACGGACCGGCATCACGGGGGTGGGAGTAAGGGAGGGGGGGCGTCGGCCCGCCTGACCCCTGGCGAAGTTTTGGCGGGGGGGGTCTCGACCGTGTCGGGTCCGTCCACGCCTGGGGGAAGTCCGGGAGGGGGCTGCTCGCAGTCGATGTCGCCGTCGCTGCTGCGGGACTGGTCGCCGGTGTCCTCGAGGTTGCCGCCCGCGGGGGATGGGGGGCCTGGGGATCTGTGGGGCTGGGAAACCAGTTCCAATATCACGGTGTCCTCCGACCGTTCAACTCGCGCGGGGGGTAAACGATCGGGGGGCCCTATTGGGGTGGTGTCTGTGTCGGGGGGTGGGGGGCGGGTACCGCCTCCTCCGCCTGATCCACCGGGGATTCTCCACTCGGGGGAATCTCGAGATGCGTTGAGGGCCACGGAGGAGTTGAGGGCACGGTTCAGGTCCGCGGACTTGTACGAGATCGTGGAGACCATCAGGAACGCTGCTATAGCAGTGGACAGAGTCTCCACGGTCTCGAAGAATCTGAAGGGGACCCTCGTGAGGGACCTTCGGATCGCGGCGAGGGAGGTTAGGGCCGGCACTTCGGAGCTGGTCAAGAGGGTGGAGTTGGCGGCTGGCCCGCCGGAGGGGCTTGCCGAGAACGAGCTCGAGGAGGCGCGAGCCGTCGCCCGGACATGGGAGGTTCGGTACCACCAGATAGTCCGGGAGAGGGACGTCCTCCTCGAGATGCGGGAAGGGCCGCCGCCGGCTAAGCTGGCTAGGGCGGGAGGGGGCACGACACCACCTCCAGAAGGGAAGAATGGTGGGAATGGAGGGGGGTCCCGGCCAAAGCACTCGCCCGAGGAGCTGGAGGCCATGGGACTCGGGCCTACCCCGGACAGGAAGGAGGGGACGCCGGGTCGCCGGCCGCGTCCTCAGGCGCGATTCGACGCGGGGGAGGAGGAGTCGCCACCATCGCTACGTGACGTCGAGCGACTGGTTGACCGCGTCGTGGGGGAAAAGCTGGAGGCCCTCGAGAGCCGTATCCTGGCGGCCTTGCCCCCACTCCGGGAGAAGGAGGTACCTGCCGACGCTGCGGACCGTCCTATGGGCGTTCCGGGCGTTGGTGGGGAGCCTTCCGAAGCCCGGGGGAAGGGGAGAGGAGAAGGGAGGGGGAAGAAGGCGGGACCAGTGGGGTCCCAGCCAGTGTCGGTCCCATCAGGACCAGGGGCGGGGACTGCTCCCCGCCCATCCGGACCCGTGAATTCGGGTCCCGGGGAGGGGGACTGGGCCAAGGTGGTGTCCCGGCGGAGCAAGCGGGAGTCCAAAGTGGCCGAAGCGCAGCATCCTCCGGGCCCCTCTGCGGTTGCCGGTGCCCCCCGAGGGACAGTCCCATCGAAGGGACAAGTGGGATATCCCCCTCCCAGCGGGAGGAAGGCGCCTCGGTTGCCGAGGCTTCCGAGAACGGCTGCGGTCGTGATGACCGTGCCGCAGGGGTGCAAGGCCACGTATGCCTCCGCGTTGGAGAAGGTTACGTCGTCGTTCTCCTTGGAGGAGGTCGGCGTGACCGATGGGCTTACCTACGCCCGAGCCCGAACCGGTGCCCTCATGTTGAGGATCTCCGGGGAGGGTGGTCGGGCGAAGGCGGCCGCCATGGCGGAGCGCATGAGGACGGCGCTCGGGGGATCGGGGGTGACGGTGAGCACTCCCACTCGAACGGCCGAGGTTCGACTACGGGGGTTGGACGTCTGTTCAACTCCCGAGACGATCCGAGACGCCCTCGCTGCTGCGGCTAGCTGCGACAGCGGGGAGGTTCGAGTGGGGGTCGTGCACCGACCACCCACAGCGGGAAATAATGGGCCCGGCACGTGCTGGGTCCGGCTGCCGTTGACGGCCGCGAGAAAGTTGGCCGGGGTAGGCCGAGTAAGAGTGGGGTGGACCTCTGCGAGAGTGGAGGTGCTGGAGCAGCGTCCGCTCCAGTGCTTCCGTTGCCTCCGCAGGGGTCACACGTGGGCGCAATGCACCCACACGGGTGAGGCGAGCCGGATCGACCGGTGTTATCGATGTGGGGAGGTTGGCCATTGGGCGGCGAAATGTGACGCCGCCCCCAAGTGTCCGCTTTGCAGCGACCTGGGGTTGCCCGCCGGACACCGGTCCGGCACCAAGGCCTGTCCCTCCTTTCAGACTGGGGTCAAACCCGGGCGGAAGGGAGGGCCGGGCGGGGGAAAGGCGGCCGCGACGGATGCGGTCCCTCCGGTCGATCCGCCTCGCCTACCCGACGGGGGGCCGATGGAGGTTGGGGGGGAATAGGAGGCACCGCCCTTCAGGCGGGGCCCCTACTTAGGGGATGGACCTCCTCCCACGACTTGGGGCGCTCCCAGTCGCCGGAGGGGGGGTGAGACGCGTGGGTACCGGTAACCATGCGCTCACGGGAGGGGAGACTGGTTGCGGGGATGCGCGTAATGCATCCCTCCTAGGGACCTGGTCTCATCGCGTACGGTGACCTCCCTCCTCGCTCACGAGGACGGGGGCCGCCGGGGGTCGCGGGGGGGTTCGAGCCGAAACTCGGACTCCCCAACGAGCGATCCACCGGGAAGGGGGATGGGCACGCCTGGCCGTCGGCTGCCTATCCGAGTTTAAGGGGGGTTGCTTTATGGGAGGTCTTTGTAGAAAGACAGCGGGGGCCCAGTTGAGTACTCGCGTGATCCTGGGTGCCCGCATCTAATGTCTAGGGACGGCTATTGGGGTTTTAGTCGGGGTGGCTCCGACATTGGCCATCCTTATCTTCGGCGATAGGGATGGTTATCCATAAGGGATTTCCCCAATCCAAAAAAAAAAAAAAGGTTAGGTTAGGTTAGGTTAGGTTGTGGGGAGGTTGGCCATTGGGCGGCGAAATGTGCCGCCGCCCCCAAGTGCCCGCTTTGCAGCGACCTGGGGTTGCCCGCCGGACACCGGTCCGGCACCAAGGCCTGTCCCTCCTTTCAGACTGGGGTCAAACCCGGGCGGAAGGGAGGGCCGGGCGGGGGAAAGGCGGCCGCGACGGATGCGGTCCCTCCGGTCGATCCGCCTCGCCTACCCGACGGGGGGCCGATGGAGGTTGGGGGGAATAGGAGGCACCGCCCTTCAGGCGGGGCCCCTACTTAGGGGATGGACCTCCTCCCACGACTGGGGGCGCTCCCAGTCGCCGGAGGGGGGGTGAGACGCGTGGGTACCGGTACCCATGCGCTCACGGGAGGGGAGACTGGTTCCGGGGATGCGCGTAATGCATCCCTCCTAGGGACCTGGTCTCATCGCGTACGGTGACCTCCCTCCTCGCTCACGAGGACGGGGGCCGCCGGGGGTCGCGGGGGGGTTCGAGCCGAAACTCGGACTCCCCAACGAGCGATCCACCGGAAAGGGGGATGGGCACGCCTGGCCGTCGGCTGCCTATCCGAGTTTAAGGGGGGTTGCTTTATGGGAGGTCTTTGTAGAAAGACAGCGGGGGCCCAGTTGAGTACTCGCGTGATCCAGGGTGCCCGCATCTAATGTCTAGGGACGGCTATTGGGGTTTTAGTCGGGGTGGCTCCGACATTGGCCATCCTTATCTTCGGCGATAGGGATGGTTATCCATAAGGGATTTCCCCAATCCAAAAAAAAAAAAGGTTAGGTTAGGTTAGGTTAGGTTAGGTTGGGGTCCTAGGCTCTGTGGCGCCAACAGTGGTGGCTCTGATCCACTGTTGGTCCGTTCTCTCTATTTGAGGGATGTCACAGAGCTAAATCCTCTTGCCCCAACTCCTCGTGGTGGACCCTGGGCGCTCACCTCAGCTGGTGAGTGACTAACGGAGCAAGGGGTGCTCGACGGGAAGTAGCTCCTGTGATGTGTGAGGCGATGCCGGCGGGATCCTCGGATCCTGGCACGGCCTCCCTTGCCGGTAAGGTTCACACTGAGTAGGAGTGAAAACCGTCGCCCATGTGTCCTGGTCAGCAAGTTGTCTGTCCAGGGCCGCATACCGTAAACCGGTAGTCATGTTTTACCGGAACGGGGGGCTTGCCTTAACCGGCCGGCCCGCGAGGAGGATAAACCCCTATAAAAAGTCTCTAACCCTAAGTTATCGTAACGCGGCGAAGGGGTACCCCCGGACTTACCGCCGGGGGCGGGTCGATGGATGCATCGACCTGCAAGCGTTGTACAGCCTCGGGTACCTGCCGACCCCCGTTGTATATAGGCTTGCCAGGGCATGCGGCTCTGCCCTGGTCGACTTCCTGTCCTGCACTGGAATGGTTAGGCCATCGAGTGAGGCGTCTTCCACCCAGTGGAGGGCGCGGTAACCAGGGCCGTTAATGATATTATTATGGACGACAAAAACGAGCCTCGGACCACAAATGTCGAGGAGGAGGGGCCACCGCGCCCGGAAGCGGCTGCATCCAAGGCAGGGAAAGGGATGTTCTCTGGCACGTCCCCGCCCCTGGGGACATCTGCGGCGGCGCGCTCGAACCGACCTACACGTCAGTCGTCGAGGGCAGCCGCCGTGGACGCCAGGCGAGGTGGAGTAGTGTACAACATCGACTCATCCGAGTCGGATGACCCCTCCACCACCACCACTGACCCGGGATGGACTCCCTCTGTCGCAACGTCAGAATTAGAGTCTGAGACCTGCGACCAGAGGAAGAGAAAAATGATGGGGGACAACGGACGGACGGGGAACGCCTCTAAGATCCCCAAGGGGTCCTCCTCGAAGTCCCCGCCCAAGCATAGGGACCATCCCCCCGCCTTGGTGGGGTTCCCACCCAAGAAGAGGGACACCGCCCCTCAGGTGGAGGAACTGGCACTGAGCGTCCGTGACCTCTCCACCGGAAATATCGTCCAGGAGTTCCTGGAGAAGGTACGACTGGTGGAGAGGACAGCGCTCAAGAGTGCCAACCTCAAAGGCACCAGCGTGCGGGACTTAAAAATCTCCGCGCGCTATGCCGAGGCGGCACTCCTCGAGATAGTGCGAAGAGGGGAGCGGGAGGCGGGTCCTGCTCCAGGTTCCCCTCAAGTGGCGAAATCCCCCACCCCCCAGCAGACTCTCGAGTGCAGGTACTGCAGAAGCAGAATGAGTACCTGCGGGGACGGGTGGAGGAACTGAAGTCCACCAATCAGGCCATCCGGGAGGAGATGATGGCGATGAAGAGGATGGGGGTGGCACCGCAACTTCTCCCCCCTCCGCTCACATCGTCCTCGTCTCCCCCCGGGAGATGCCCGCACATCCGAATGAGGTGGTGGTGGCGGCGGGGCCGCCCCGCCCCTCCGGCGGGAGCATCCTGCCCGACCCTCCTCCTCTGCCGCTGGAGGATGGGTCTGACCCGACGAGGTTGCTCGGGCAGCTTGGCGCCCTCTTAGACGCCAAGTTTGCCCCAATTCTGAAGGTGCAGGCCGAGCTGACGGAGGCAGTTTTCGGGACAGCTCGGCAGCACTCCGCCACCCGCCGAGCTGAAGCCCAATCGGGCCCAATGCCCCCACCCCCACCCCCTCCTCCTTCCTCTGCCCCCTCCCTCCCACTACCGCCGGCTCCACCTGTGGCGGCGACGGGAGCTAAGAAAAAGAGGAAGGGCGGGAGGAAAAAATGCCAGGTGACAGCGGCCACAGGCGCACCTCCCGCCACAGCCCCTAAGGGTCGGCCGATGGTGGCGGCTCAGGTCACCACCCAGCAATCGGCTCCCCCTGCTGGGGGAACCTGGGCCACGGTAGTCGGCCGGAAGGCCAAAGGGGCTGCGAAGAAGGCAGCGAGGGAGCAGGAACCCCCTCCCACAGACCCCCTCCCAAGAAACCGGGGGCTGGGAAAGGGGGTAAAGGTAGGAAAGCCCCGTCCAGGGTGGCCACCCCACCAAAGACGGCAGCGATCTCGCTATCCGTCCCGGTGGGATGCAAGACAACCCTGGCGGAGGCCATGGCTGCGGTTAAGGCAGCCATCAGGCTGGAGGAGGTGGGAGTGACCGAGATCCGCACCAAGCGGGCGGTGACTGGGGGTCTCCTACTGGAGATCCCCGGCCCGGAGGGGGCTGCCAAGGCGGATGCCCTGGCGGACCGCATGGTAACCGCGGTTGGCGTCCTGGGAGTGAGGGTCAACAGGCCCCTCAAGACGGCGGATCTCCGCCTGAGGGGCCTGGATGACTCCCTCACCCTCGGAGAGGTGAGGGCGGCGGTGGCGGGAGCAACGGGGTGCCCTCCCGATTCGGTTAAGGTCGGGGATATTAAGTCCCCGGCTACCGGGTTGGGCACCACGTGGCTTAAATGCCCTGCCGCGGCAGCCCGCCAACTGGCTAGCGTGGGGAAGTTGCGGGTGGGCTGGTCAACCGCAAAAGTAGAGGCACTGGCCGCGAGGCCGTTGCAGTGCTTCCGCTGTCTGGCTGTGGGACATGTCAGGCAGCGGTGCACTAGCACGGTCGACCAGTGTAGCGGCCAGTGCTATAAATGCGGCACGACCGGCCACAGGGCTAGTGCGTGCTCGGCGCCCCCCCGATGTCCGATATGTACGGAACTGGGGAGGCCGGCCGGGCACAAGGCGGGGAGCGGTTTGGCCCCCCCCCGAGGAAAGGCCGCAACATCGGGGGGAAGGGGCCCCCCGACAAACCGACCACAGAGGGAGGGGGGACAGAAAACCCCTCCCCTCCCGGCCCTAGTGAGGAGATGGAGGTGGACCCCCCACCTCCGGAGCCAGCCGCCCCTGAGGTGGCAGTACCGGGAGTGCCAACGGCATCGTAATGCCTCCGACACTCCAGGTCGTGTTGGCCAACCTCAACCACTCCCGCCGGGCTCAGGACCTGTTTGTTCATGGCCTAGCGGAGAGGCAGGTGGGGCTGGCCGTTGTCGCGGAGCCTTTCGACGTACCCGACTCCTCCCCTTGGGTAGGGGACGTCGGGGGCTCCGTGGCAATCTGGGCCCGTAAGGGCGGTGAATTCCCCCCCGGTCGACCGGAGCCGAGGGGTTGTGTTATACAGATGGGGAAGATTTCTTGTCGCGGGATGCTACATCTCTCCCAACTGCGGCCTCGCAGAGTTCGTGGGTTCCTGGACCGGCTGAGGGTGATGATCACACCATACCTAGCTGGTCCAATGTTGGTCCTGGGGGACTTCAATTCGAAGTCCACAGCTTGGGGAAACCCCAGGACCACCCCTCGCGGCGAGGCCCTAGAAGGTTGGGCGGGGGGCATGGAGCTCCGGTTGGTGAACCGGGGCTCCGTACCCACGTGCGTGCGGTGGAACGGGTGGTCCATAGTTGACTTGACTTGGGCCACCCCCGCAGCCGTGCGGCGCGTGTCCGCCTGGCGGGTGGCCACGGAGTGGGAGTCACTCTCCGACCACCTCCATATCACCATGGAGGTGGAGGCCACCCAGCAGCAGGCGGACCTGCCCCCGCGTAGCATCCACCCAGCGCCCGCGAGATGGGCGCTGATGCGACTGGACGGGGACGTCCTGAGAGCCTCAGCTCTCGCCTACTCCTGGGTTAAACCCAGGGACCGCGGGACTGACGAGGGGGTGTCATGGTTCCGGGGAGTCATGAAGTCGATATGTGACGCTTCAATGCCCCGGGCCGGTAGGCATCCCCCGAAGAGGTCAGCGTACTGGTGGTCGGGCGAAATAGCGGACGTGAGGGACACGTGTGTCCGCGCCCGACGCCAGTACACCCGAGCACGTCGGCGCCGCCCAGTTGGAGGCGTCGACGAGGCGAGAGTGGCCGCCCTGTATGCAGAGTACAGGACGGCCCGGATGGCTCTCCAGCGTGCGATTGCCGCTGCCAAGGCCGCGGCCTGGGATGAGCTCCTCGGATCCCTTAATAGGGATCCATGGGGGCGCGCCTACAAGGTGGTGCTTAGCAAGCTCCGCCCGTGGGCGCCCCCCATTACAGAGGAGTTAGACCCCGAGTTCCTGGGGCGGGTTCTCAGTACACTCTTCCCCCCTTCGGAGGGAATGAGAGAGGACCCGCCTCCCTCCTCGGTCCATACCACCTGGACCGATGAGCTCGGGGTCACAGTGAGTGAGCTCTCCCGGGCTGTCCAGAGGATCAGGGAAGGGGGCAAGAAGGCCCCCGGTCCCGACGGTGTCCCTGGACGGGTTTTGGCTTTGGCCTTGGACGTCCTCGCCCCGGCTTTTATACAGGTCCTGATCTCCTGTATGGGCCGGGGAATCTTCCCCCGAGAGTGGAAGGTCGCCAGGCTGGTCCTCCTTCACAAGGTAGGAAAGCCCGCAGACACTCCCTCTGCGTACCGGCCTCTGTGTCTCCTCGACGAGGCGGGTAAGATCTTTGAGAAGATCATAGCTGACCGCCTCGTCGAGCACCTGTCCTGTCATGGTGGTCCCGACGTGAGCGATAGCCAATTTGGGTTCCGGAGGGGGCGATCTACGATAGATGCCGTCGGTCGCCTTGCCGCCATCCGGAAAGCGGCTGTCGCTCGGAGCAGGGTGTTGTTGGCGGTGAGTCTTGACATCACCAACGCCTTCAACACCCTGCCCTGGGATGAGGTAGTGAGGGCGCTGGACTACTTCCAGGTGCCCTCCTACCTCAGGGAAGTGATCCGGGACTACCTGAGGGACAGGTGGTTCGAATACCCTGGCCGGTGCGGAATCATCCAGAGGGAGGAGATGCACCGCGGAGTGCCACAGGGGTCGATCCTCGGACCGCTCCTGTGGCTACTCGCATACGACGCGGTGCTGCGGGTCCATCTTCCCCTCGGCGTCCACTTGATCTGCTACGCGGATGACACGTTGGTGGTCGTCGAGGGGGACACGTGGAGGAGAACACAGAACCTGGCGCAAGCAGCGGTGGGCTGCGTCGTCGGTGGGATCAGGAGATTGGGGCTGGAGATTTCTGCAGGCAAAACCGAGGCGATGTGGCTACATGCATTGCCTCGGAGCCGGCAGCCACCCCAACTCCAGATCCGGGTGGGTGATGCCTCTGTCGAGGTGAAGGGCGAGATGAGATATCTCGGCCTAACCCTCGACAGCCGCTGGTGCTTCGAAGAGCACTTCGACCGTATGGCCCCCCGAGTCGATGGGGTGGCGGCCGCCATAGGACGGCTGCTGCCCAATATCGGGGGACCCGATGATCGGGTTCGTCGCCTCTACTCGGGGGTGGTGCAATCAAAGTTCCTTTACGGAGCCCCCGTGTGGTCCGAAGAATTAATGGCCAGCCGGCGCAACTTGTTGCACGCAAACCGCGTGCAACGACGGATGGCCATCCGGACCATACGGGGTTTTCGCACCATCTCCGGGGAGGCGGCGTGTCTCCTCGCGGGTATGACTCCCCTACATCTCATGGCGGTGGAGCGGGCAACTACTTACCAAATTGCCTGCTCCATCCGCCGGGGGGAGTTGTCCCCCGAGGGAGAGGAGGTCGAAGTGCTGAGGCGCCAGGCTCGGCGGGACATCCTGGTCCGGTGGCGGGAGGAAGTAGCTTCCGCCGATTCGGACCGGCCCATTGTCCGGGCACTCCTGCCCATTCTGGAGAAATGGTGCGGGAGTCGGGTACGGCTCACCTACCACATGACACAGGTGCTCTAGGACTACGTAGTTACTCCCACCGCCGCCAAGGGGGGCCTGCCTTTAGGCGCCCTCGGGGTGGGCAGGTCGCGGTGGGGGGGGGCGAGGTAGAACACTAAGTCCCTCCCCCCCACCACAAAATCGCGGCCTGAAAGTCGACCCCCCCTATTATTTTATTTAAATTCCGGGGGTCTACCAGGGGGGTGGGACAGGGGGAGGGGACAGACGCGAGCCGGAACTGGCCTCTGTCCCCTCCTTGTCGCGTGCGGAAACCTCCCTCCTCGGCCGGGCGGGAACCCTTCTGGGTTCTCTTCCCCGAGCGAGAAGGGGGGTCTCCGGGGGTCGCGGGTGTCACGAGCTGGGGCTCGAGGCACCCAGCCGAGCGACCCCAGGGAAGGGGGACACCGTGTGGATGCCCCGCACGGGGTCCGAATAGATTAGGCTTTGATTGGGGGAGCTTCACTCCCCCGGGATAAGGGCTCTCAAGCCAGGGGTGGAGGTGGTCGGTAGCATTCGATTACGAGATCCCGACCACCTCCAATTAGCTCAGGGAGGTCACCGTAGGTTTTTTAGTGGGTAGGTCTGGCCCTTCTGGACAGACGAGTCCCACATAACCCCGTCTCTCCCCCAGGAGGACGGGGTATGCGTAAAGCATTTTTCCTACGATAAAAAAAAAAAAAAAAAAAAAAGGTTAGGTTAGGTTAGCGGCACGGAACTAACTATTAGTACTAAAATCTGAGTCGCATGAGAGAGAGAGAGGTTTTCACCGCAGCGTAGATTTTCACAGCACAAATATCGCACTTTCACTCAAACACAGCCTCCGACGAGAAAGAGGTTTTCACTGCGCTGTATCCCTCGTCGACGCGCTGCCTGGGCGAGACTGCCTGAACATGGAAGCGATGCCCCGTCTCTGCACCGTCACACTGTCCAATGCACAGCTCCTCCCGCGCACCCAAAAGGAGAAACCACAGCTAGAGTAATTCCTAAGGAAATAAAAGAAAATGCACATTAATAAACGAGGATTAGAGTATAATCCTATCAGAATTTAGTTTACGTCATTATAAGAAAGACTGTTATTAATTAGGAACGTAGAGGCACAAACTAAGAGAGAGAATAGTCTTAGATTACCGGAGGAAATTGAGCGCCGAACCCTTGTAACATTTCAAGTCACCGGAAAGTTCATCGATAATTATAATACATAACAGTTATTGGTCGTCTAGAGAAAAATCACAAGCATTTAGTCCTACAGAAACGGGAGCCGTTAAAGGAAAAGTAGGAACGGGGGGAAGAGGGAAAGAGCTCGAATGATCGTTATTAATTGGAAAACATAGAAGCATAGTCGAAAGAGAAAAACTGTCATAGATTACCTGAGGAAACTGATCGCCGAACTCTCCAGCATCGAATCTCGAGTCACCTGAAAGATTTTAAACAGTATTAGTAATAGAGCCATTATTAGAAGTAAGAGATAACGTACATTAAAAGGCAAAAATCACAGTACAATCCTATCAGAATTTAGTATACGTCATTACACGAAAGATTGTTATTAACTGGAACGTAGAGGCGCAAGCTAAGAGAGAGAATCGTCATAGATTACCGGAGAAAATCGAGCGCCGAACCCTTCTAGCGTTGAATCTCGAGCCACCGGAAAGCTCATCGATAATCAATATACAAAATAATTATTAGTCGTCTAGAGAAAAAATCACAAGCATTTAGTCCCACAGAAATGGGAGCCGCTAAAGGAAAAAGTAGAAGCAGGGAAAGAGGGAAAGAACTCGAATGACTGTTATTAATTAGGAAACTTAGAAGTATAGTCGATAGAGAAAAACTGTCACAGATTACCTGAGGAAATTGATCGCCGAACCGTCCAGTATTGAATCTCGAGTCACCTGAAAGATTTTAAATATTATCAGTAGAATCTCGAGCCGAAGCCTTCCGCTTAACCCGCCGCACTCAACGGACGAAAGCAGCCGCGACAAAATAGACTAAGCAAATACTTATTTCTCCGTAATGTAGCAGATGCCCGCGAAAACGCAACAAACATAACAGCTCGATCGAACGCATCGAACGTCAACGCGAGGTTAGGGCGCGAAGCAACACGTGGCGAAAGGGCGCGAGAATCAAACGCGTGACGAGGTTTCGATCGACGCCGGGAGAAAGGGACCGCGGAAAACGACCGCGATCTCCCCGATATCGATCGAAAAGACCAAATGAGCAACAAAGGGAAGGGTCAGGAGGAAGAAAACGGAGAAAAAAATTCTTCGTCTCGCGGCCGGGCCGAACCGAGGCGCGAACCGATGATCTCCCGGAAAAGAGAATCCACGGGAACGCGAATCGAAAAATCGATAAAAAGTTAGAAATCGGAAATTCGGGCGTAGGGAGAATCGAAAATAATAGAGAGCGAAGCGGGAAGATGCGGTCTGTGTAGTGGACTATGGAAAAAGTCGCTGCAGGCCGGATTTTCCTTACTTTGCTTCGCATGGCCCCCTCCCCCACCCTAGTCCATTTCTTACGCCTTGGCTCGCGTGACCAAAGTGTCGTTTGTCCGTAAGGACACGAAATTGGTCTTATAGCCAAAAGGAAATCACGGAATAAAGGAAATGGAAATATGGAAATATGGAAATAGGGAAATGAGGAAAAAAAAAGGAAATCTCACGACCAACAAAAAAAAGGGAAAGAAAAAGAAAACCGGCAAGGTCTCTTACTGCAATATTTATCGATTAATAAATCGATTCGTGCCTCGTACGGTGCCGATATCATATTTGTCTTCTGCAAATACCGTCTTATATTTCTCTATAATACCTTCTATTTGACCTCTTTTCTTGTCCTAAATGGATAACCTTTATCTGAAAATCTCCATGAATGTGCTCATTAAAATTATTGAGTATGGTTCTATCTTTCCTTCTGCTGTTTTTATAATCTTTTATCGATTGTGCCACCTATCTTTCTCGTATCCATATTCTTTTTTTTTTTTTTTTTTTTTTTTTTTTTTTTTTTCTCCCCAGATTTATTGAATCTCTCTTTCACCCCTTCTCTCTTCTTAAACCAACAAGACTCTTCTGGGTGATATCTCATGCCCATTCAAACTTTCACAGTTGCTGCATGGCTTCTTCTCTTCAAATTTCTTTCTGCACTCGACTTTATCTTCTTTCTTGAAATGTTGTTTTTATTTGTCCAACTTTCGCAGTTTCTAATTCCATTGAATAATTCAGTCGAGTCTTTACATTTCTTCTTGTCTATTTTATTCCTTATAAACTCAGGCGAGCCTGCAGCTATAAGCATTATTAAGGTGCTTGAACTTATATCTTTATCCATATCCAATAATAATCTCTCCTTTTTCATAGCATACTCAATTAGTAAACCCCCTTTGTATCTAAATGATATAGCGTACATCCCTGTGCTCCATCCCTGGTCTGGGAAAGTTTCTAAAAATCTATTCTTCCATGCAGACCATTTAGCATCCACTGTCAACTCTGTCAGCGTTGCACCATGCCAATCCAGACACGCCCTATCTAAAAATAATCTCAATACCTCGATCCTTGTGCTGTCTCCAATGATTTCAAATCGTGTGCATTCTTTCTCGAGTATCTCTAATCATTGTTCAGCGTTTGAATGTTTACCGGTGAATTCTCCACCATAAACTTCTCTGCTATATTTTTCAAGTTTCGTTGGCTTTCATTCTTTTGTGTAGTTTGTTCTTCCTTTTCCATTTTGTCTATTATCTCATCTAAGTATGTATCGTTACACATTACACTTTACGTTAAAAGAAAAAGGGAAGGAGAAGAAAGGAAAAGGAAAAAGAAAAAACGGGAACACGAACTGAGGAGAAAAAAAAAAAACCCTCAAGAAGAACGAACAGGAAAGACACCCAAACAAGAACAATAATGGTCCTGAGATCTTGAACGGCAATACATGGATGAGGAGACAGGGCTCCCCTGTATTTCAGATCTTAAGGACCAAAGCAACACAACCAACCGCGGAAATAGAAAAATCCCAAATAAGATCAATAAGGCCTTTAAGATCTCGAACGGTAATACATGGATGAGGAGACAGGGCTCCCCTGTATTTCAGATCTTAAAAGACCAAACCAACTCGAACAAACAATGAAATAGGTCACAATAAAATGGAAAGAATAATAAACTGGAAAAATAATAAATTGGAAATAATAAACTGGAAATAACAAATTGGACATAGTAAATAATAAAAATGGAAAACAAATACCCAAACAAAGAATACAACAGGGTGTCTCTGAGATCTGACGGTAATACATGGATGAGGAGACAGGGCTCCCCTGTATTCTAGATCCCACTGCACCAAAGTAACTCCAACAAACAATGAAATAGGTCACAATAAAATGGAAAGAATAATAAACTGGAAAAATAAAAAACTGGAAATAACAAATTGGAAATAGTAAATAATAAAATGGAAAACAAATACCCAAACAAAGAATACAACAGGGTCTCTGAGATCTGACGGTAATACATGGATGAGGAGACAGGGCTCCCCTGTATTCTAGATCCCACTGCACCAAAGTAACTCCAACAAACAATGAAATAGGTCACTATAATATGAAAAGAATAATAAACTGGAAAAATAAAAAACTGGAAATAACAAATTGGAAATAGTAAATAATAAAATGGAAAACAAATACCCAAACAAAGAATACAACAGGGTCTCTGAGATCTGACGGTAATACATGGATGAGGAGACAGGGCTCCCCTGTATTCTAGATCCCACTGCACCAAAGTAACTCCAACAAACAATGAAATAGGTCACTATAAAATGGAAAGAATAATAAACTGGAAAAATAACAAATTGGAAATAGTAAATAATAAAATGGAAAACAAATACCCAAACAAAGAATACAACAGGGTCTCTGAGATCTGACGGTAATACATGGATGAGGAGACAGGGCTCCCCTGTATTCTAGATCCCACAGCACCAAAGTAACTCCATCAAACAATGAAATAGGTCTCAATAAAATGGAAAGAATAATAAACTGGAAAAATAAAAAACTGGAAATAACAAATTGGAAATAGTAAATAATAAAATGGAAAACAAATACCCAAACAAAGAATACAACAGGGTCTCTGAGATCTGACGGTAATACATGGATGAGGAGACAGGGCTCCCCTGTATTCTAGATCTCACTGCACCAAAGTAACTCCAACAAACAAAGAAATAGGTCACAATAAAATGGAAAGAATAATAAACTGGAAAATAATAAATTGGAAATAATAAACTGGAAATAACAAATTGGAAATAGTAAACAATAAAATGGAAAACAAATACCCAAACAAAGAATACAACAGGGTCTCTAAGATCTGACGGTAATACATGGATGAGGAGACAGGGCTCCCCTGTATTCTAGATCCCACTGCACCAAAGTAACTCCAACAAACAATGAAATAGGTCACTATAAAATGGAAAGAATAATAAACTGGAAAAATAACAAATTGGAAATAGTAAATAATAAAATGGAAAACAAATACCCAAACTGTTCAATACAAGGCTAGATAAAGCGAGTCGGGTTGAGTGTAACGTCACTTTATTTATTCCCGGAGGAATTCGTCTTATCACAACACTTGTACAAACTTGGAAGTGTAAACACTACGCGAGCGCGTGGTGTTTCCTTGATAATAAATGCTTTAACTACAGACAGTTCGTTTTTAACACCTTCCCGGAAAGCTCCGCGAAAGTGGAGGTATATTTCTCCGTATTGACCGGTCAATAGACGCTTGTACTAAACGATGACTCGAAGGATAGATTCCTGTCGTGTATCGGACGATTGATAGCGGACGATTGTTAACGGACTGGCGATCGATCGATCAGCTGGCGGTTAGCCGTCACCTAGGCGCGTTCGATTGGGGGATCGCTAGCGCGATCCGCCAATCGGAGAGCGCTCCGCGGTCGATAATCGATCATTCTCGATCTCGACGGGCCGGCCAATGACTCCTCCGGCTGATTATCGATCGCAGATATCGCTTCTGCTAAGCGATTAGCCAATGGCGAGTAGGCGACGTTCGTCGTTACGTTGACGCAGTCGACACACTCAGCCAATCCCGAACATTCCGCCCGCCTCGTCAGCCAATGACGAAATTGAATACTGTGCGACAGTAAGTGGGGCGATGAACGAGGAAGAACGACTAAGCTGAATGGGTCGACAACGTGCTGCGTAGTATCTACATGTGACGCGTAGTAGTGAACCGGTCGAGTGACAGTGAAATGCAGTGATCTGAGTGATAGTGGAATGAACAGCGTAAGACCGAGGTGAGTTAACAATATGCAATGATCTTAAGACTAATGGTTAACCTAGATCGACGTATAACTGAGAGCTACATTTTTGTAGTTACTGATCGGTGGACTCGCTGGAGAGTCCAGCCGCGTGAGCCTCTCCCGCTTCCCTTTCCTCGTTCTCCGGTGCCAACAGAGGGATAAGCTTATGCACCGGTCGGAGATACTGAGACGTTGAGGTGCGTACTGTGGCGACTCGAACAACACCGTCTGGGCCCGGGTGTACCTTAACAATACGGGCGAGTGCCCATTGTGTGGGAGGTAAGATCTCGCTCTTGACTAGACAGAGGAAGCCTGACTTGATTAAATTTTTATTTTTTCTCCACTTGCCTCGAGTTTGCAAGGTGTTTAGGTACTCCCGGGACCAGCGTTTCCAAAAATGTTGCTGCAGTTGTTGGATCAACTGCCACCGGGACAACCGGGATGCGGGAAGTTCCTCGAGGCTGGGCTCTGGGAGTGAAGTGATGGGTCCCCCGATTAGAAAATGCCCCGGAGTGAGGGCTGTTGGATCCTCAGGGTCATCGGACAAGGGTTGTAGCGGTCTCGAATTGAGACAAGCTTCGATACCTGTCAGGAGCGTGGTCAGCTCCTCAAATGTGAGTCGCTGCTCACCGATGAGCCTTCGGAGGTGATGCTTCACCGATTTCACGGCCGCCTCCCAGATTCCTCCAAAGTGAGGGGCGGCAGGGGGATTGAAGTGCCACGAGATGCCTTCCATGGAGGCTGCGGCGAATGGCCCACCTCCCTGTTGAAGTGATTGTCGCAGTAGTGCGCGCAGCTCGTGGTTGGCTCCTATAAAGTTCCGGCCGCAGTCGCTGTACAGTTCCGAGCAGCGACCTCTCCGTGCAATGAATCTGCGCAGGGCAGCTAAGAAGGTGTCGGTGGAGCCATCCGACACAGCCTCCAAGTGTACGGCCTTAGTGACTAGGCAGATAAAGACTGCGATATATCCCTTTGAGGTGAGCTGACCACGGCCCCGCCGGGATCGAAGATGTATGGGCCCAGCGTAATCGACTCCAGTTCTGAAAAAGGGACGACTTGGAGTTACTCGCTCTAATGGGAGATTTCCCATTTTGGGTTGGCTTGTTTGCCCCTTCCAACGGATACAGACCGTGCATCGGTGAATACAAGCCTTTACCAATTGACGACCTCTGAGGATCCAGCACTCCTGGCGGAGCGTTGCCAGGGTTAACTGTGTCCCCCCGTGTAGGCATCGCTTGTGAGCAGCGTCGACCCACAACTTAGCCAGAGGGGATTCGTCAGGAAGAATCGCAGGGTGCTTCCTCTCGTAGGCGAGGTCGGCGGCTTGTAAGCGTCCTCCGACTCTTAGTATATTGTCCTGGTCCAGGAAGGGACAGAGCTTGGCCAGTCTGCTCCTTGTTGTGACTGGTTGACCCTTCTGGAGGTTATTGATGTCCTCTTGGAATGCCGCAGCCTGCTCCAGCCGCAAGAGGGTGAGTTTGCCTTCCTGCACTTCGGAAGCCGTGATGATTGACTCGTCTTTCCGCTTTCCAGGTACCCATCGACGACACCAAGCTATAACTCGAATTAGGCGATTCAAGTTTGAGAAGCGTTCGATGAGCTGGCTCGACGCGCCCTCCGCCCTGCTGGTAACGTGGTGGATGTCCAGTTCCTCCACCTCAAGATTCGCCTCCTGGAAGTCCTGGATCCTGGTGTCCGCCGGAAGATGTTCTGCTGACGACAGCCAAGAGGGTCCTCGCCACCAGAGCTCGAATTCAGGAAGTTCAGCGGGAGTTAGTCCCCGGGAGGCGCAGTCCGCTGGATTCTCCGCACTCCGGACATGATGCCATTTAGCCGTGGGCAACATCCTCTGTATTTCTGCAACTCGGTTAGCAACATAGGTCGGCCAGCGAGACGGGTGCCCCTGGATCCAGCTAAGAGCCACAGAAGAGTCCGACCAGAGATGCAAGTCGACTTCTCGCCAATCGAGCACCTTGACGACGTGCTCGACGAGCCTGGCCAGCAGAAAAGCTGCGGAGAGCTCTAGTCTGGGCAGGGACACTCGTTTCAACGGCGCCACTTTCGATTTAGCTACAATCAGTGAGACTGTAACTGTCCCTTCAGAGTTCCTTGTGCGGGAGTATACTACGGCAGCGTAGGCGCGCTCTGAGGCGTCCGCGAACCCGTGGATCTCCAGTGGTTGCGATGAGGAACTGGTTCCAAGCCATCGTGGAACCCGAAGACTCTGCAGCGCCGGAAGCTTATGTTGGAACTGCTTCCACATCAATTCTTCCTTCTCAGGTAGTGGGGTGTCCCAGTCGACCTTCAGGAGCCAAAGTGTTTGGATGAGCACCTTGGCGGCGATCGTGACAGGAGTCAGCCAGCCCAGCGGGTCGAACAGCTGGGCGGTTCCGCTGAGTACCGAGCGCTTCGTGAATCCAGCGTCCTTGGGAGACCTTACTGCGGTGACCTGGAAACAATCTGAAGAAGGGATCCATTTGATCCCAAGTACGCTATGCAGCGTGGGAGAATCCCACTCGACTATTCCCTTCCGCTCGTCGTTGGAAAGTTCGTCTAGCAGCCCCTTCGAATTGGAAGCCCACTTGCGGAGTGGGAACCCGCCCGCCATGAGGAGTTCCCGGAGTTCCAGTTGCTTCCGCTTGGCTTCAGGTAGGTTGTCAGCCCCGGAGAGTACATCGTCCATGTATATATCCTGCAGGACTATGCGAGAGCCGAGGGGGTACCGCTGCTCCTCATCCCTGGCGAGTTGGTGCAGGCAGCGGATGGCAAGGTAGGGTGCACATGCGAGTCCGTAGGTGACCGTGTTGAGCTCGTAATCCACGATACGGCTTTCCCTTTTAGGCTTCCACAGGATTCGCTGCCATTTCCCGTCTTCAGGATGTACTCGGATCTGCCGATACATCTTCTCGATGTCTGCTGAGAACACCACCACGTGGCGACGCCATCTCAGCAGTACGTCGGCGAGATTGGGTAGCAGATTTGGGCCCCGGAGCAAGAAGTCGTTCAGGGACTGCCCATTGGAGGATGGCATTGAGCCGTTGAAGACGACCCTTAACCTTGTCGTGGAGCTGGATTCTCGCCACACTCCGTGGTGAGGGAGGTAGTACCCTTCTCCGCTGAAAGCCTGCTGCGTTGGTGCCATGTGTCCCATTGATTCGTATACTTCCAGGAACTCTGAGTAGGCTCGCTGGAATTCGGATGAGCGAAGGAACCTGCGATTGAGGGACTCCAGCGTTCGAATCGCGATGCGCCGAGAGTCTCCCAAGTCGGGCGTGCGGCTGAAGGGCAGCCGCACCATGTATCGCCCCTCCGGTAACCTCAGGTGAGTCTGCACGAAGTGGTCCTCTGCCCTTTCCTCGTCAGCCGTTCTCGGGATCGAAGTTGCTATCTCCTCCTGCTCCCAGAATCTAGTGAGAAGTTCAATCAGTTCCCTGTCGATGTTGCAGTGATGCACTGGAGCCTCTGGTCCCTCTGCCGCCTCGCTGTCTCTCTCCGATTCGATTCCACCTGTCAGTATCCAGCCGAGGGCGGTCTCCTGAGCCACGGGAGTGTTGGGTGGGCCCCGCTTCACTCCCTCTCGAAGTATGAGGTTGTAGGAGTCCGCTCCCAAAAGGATGTCGATAGGATCGGGAAGGTGGTAGACGGGATCCGCGAGTGCCAACCCCTGGACATGAGGCCAAGCGGCGAGATCGGGTAGATTTCGAGGCCTGTATCTGGAAAGCTCAGGGATAATATAGACGGGAATCTGGAATTGGACAGCCCCGCCGCAGTGAGGAGCGAGGACCAGCGTCGTTTTTCCTCTCGTGAATCTCGCCTTCGCGCCGCCGACCCCGAGGAGAGGAACCCGAGCTTGGCTCCTCTTAACGCCGAGCCGCTGAGCTAGATCTTCCGAGATAAGAGACACCTCGCTGCCGGGATCAATCAAGGAACGAGCTACGCATCCCTGCTTCCGTGAACCTGAAACCTTGACGCGTGCGGTGCTGAGAAGGACGGAGACGGATCGACTCACGTGCGTGGAGGAGTGCTGTACGCAGGCTCCGGGAGTGATGGGTTCCTTCGCGGTCGAAGAAGCATCGTGGATGGTAGTGTGGTGCTTTCCTTCACACTTCTGGCATCTCTTGGGTGACCTGCAATCACTCGCGGGATGCTTCCTCAAGCAGTTGAAGCAGAGACCAAGCGATCGCACTGTGTCCTTCCGCTCGGTAGGAGTCTTCGCTCTGTACTGGCCGCAGAACAGGATGAAGTGCTTTCCCTGGCACATACTGCACGTCCTTACGGCGGAGCTAGAAGACCGCGGGGCAGGCACTACAGAGGAGCTAGACTCCGACACCTGATGCACCTTGAAGCTCTTGGAAGAAGACTTATCGGATCCAGATCTCCTTCCGTCGGAGGGTTCCTCTCGTTGAGAGGTCTCCAATGCTTCGCAAGTGCGTATCCGACCTTCCATGAACTCCTTTAGTTGCTCCAGAGTAGAGAATTCCTTGGAGTTCTTTAACGCGTCCTCCCACTCACGGCGAGACTGGCTATCCCAACGTTCGACGGTCAACTCAACTATCCAGTCGACTGCGCTAGTGACGGGTCGACCCAGGTTGCTGAGTGCGTCGATGGCATCAAAGGTTTCGTCGTAAAGTCGTTTCATTTCAGTTGCAGATTCCTTCCTTATCGGAGCCAATGCAGCGAGCGACCGAATTTGGGCTTGCACTAAGAGCCTCGGATTGTTGAACCGATGCTCCAGCTTTTCCCATGCAACTTGAAAATTGTCGGACGTCGTCTGGACATTTTTGAGCATGGAAGCGGCGCTGCCCTTCATGCAACCCTTAAGGTAGTGGAGACGTTCGACGGGAGACAGCGTGGGGTCATTCCGGATCAGCGACGTAAACAGATCGCGAAACGAAGGCCAGTCCTTGTATTGACCGTCGAAGTCGGGGAGCGGCATCTTTGGCAACACAGCTCGCGACCTTGGCGCTCGAGTTTCGACGGCCGTTGAGTTTGAATTCGGAGGCACATGTCCGGTGGCACCGGTTTCGAAGTCCGAAATAATGTCGCGTAAAATGCCCGACTGTTCCTCATAAATCGACTGCGTTGTTTCGTATTCGTCAGCCTTGATATAAAGCGTATCCTTTAATGTCGCATCCTTTTCAGAGGCGGCTCGCACAGCAAAATCGCCCTGACAGAATTCAGCCCACAGCCTTTCCAGATTATCAAGGACAGCTTTGGTGTGGCCCAGGGTGATATTGGCCTTCCCCTTTTTCTTCAGATTGACGGCAACGCGAGATATCCGTTGAGTTAGAAGCCGTTGATTTTCAACGAGGGACGCCATTATTCACTGCACGAGGTCAAGGCACTGGAAGATCGACGGACCTTTAGCTTGAATTGTCTGTGAACTGCAGCACTTAATCCGGCTCGAAGGACCAAATGTTCAATACAAGGCTAGATAAAGCGAGTCGGGTTGAGTGTAACGTCACTTTATTTATTCCCGGAGGAATTCGTCTTATCACAACACTTGTACAAACTTGAAAGTGTAAACACTACGCGAGCGCGTGGTGTTTCCTTGATAATAAATGCTTTAACTACAGACAGTTCGTTTTTAACACCTTCCCGGAAAGCTCCGCGAAAGTGGAGGTATATTTCTCCGTATTGACCGGTCAATAGACGCTTGTACTAAACGATGACTCGAAGGATAGATTCCTGTCGTGTATCGGACGATTGATAGCGGACGATTGTTAACGGACTGGCGATCGATCGATCAGCTGGCGGTTAGCCGTCACCTAGGCGCGTTCGATTGGGGGATCGCTAGCGCGATCCGCCAATCGGAGAGCGCTCCGCGGTCGATAATCGATCATTCTCGATCTCGACGGGCCGGCCAATGACTCCTCCGGCTGATTATCGATCGCAGATATCGCTTCTGCTAAGCGATTAGCCAATGGCGAGTAGGCGACGTTCGTCGTTACGTTGACGCAGTCGACACACTCAGCCAATCGCGAACACAAACAAAGAATACAACAGGGTCTCTGAGATCTGACGGTAATACATGGATGAGGAGACAGGGCTCCCCTGTATTCTAGATCCCACTGCACCAAAGTAACTCCATCAAACAATGAAATAGGTCTCAATAAAATGGAAAGAATAATAAACTGGAAAAATAAAAAACTGGAAATAACAAATTGGAAATAGTAAATAATAAAATGGAAAACAAATACCCAAACAAAGAATACAACAGGGTCTCTGAGATCTGACGGTAATACATGGATGAGGAGACAGGGCTCCCCTGTATTCTAGATCTCACTGCACCAAAGTAACTCCAACAAACAAAGAAATAGGTCACAATAAAATGGAAAGAATAATAAACTGGAAAATAATAAATTGGAAATAATAAACTGGAAATAACAAATTGGAAATAGTAAACAATAAAATGGAAAACAAATACCCAAACAAAGAATACAACAGGGTCTCTGAGATCTGACGGTAATACATGGATGAGGAGACAGGGCTCCCCTGTATTCTAGATCCCACTGCACCAAAGTAACTCCAACAAACAATGAAATAGGTCACAATAAAATGGAAAGAATAATAAACTGGAAAAATAGAAAACTGGAAATAACAAATTGGAAATAGTAACTAATAAAATGGAAAAAAAAAAAATACCCAAACAAAGAATACAACAGGGTCCCTGAGATCTGACGGTAATACATGGATGAGGAGACAGGGCTCCCCTGTATTCTAGATCTCACTGCACCAAAGTAACTCTAATAAACAAGGGAATTTAACTCCAAAGGCAATTTATTTACATATGGGAATTTATAACAATGGAAATTTATTTACAAATGGAAATTTATAACAAAGGAAATAACAACAAACAGGTAAACAAACGGGGGGACCCACAAGGTCCCCCAAAAGCAACAAACTTAAACAAGGAAGACAAACCTGAGAATGGGGCAACCCGAGGACGCTGGTCACGTCCAAAAACTCAAATCAGCCACAACTCCTAGTGCGTCTTGAGCCCTCCACACAAACCCAACCCGCGGTAGGCTCGGCAGGTGAAGACCGCATGGAAACAATATTTCGGTCTACTCCGGAATTTAGTTGAAGTCGGATCGGATCCCAAGTTGATTATATATATAGATATATATAGCTTCTCCCCAACGAAATGTGTATCGCGGCCCCTAGAAACTTGCAAACCCACATAGAGTCACAGATTAGGACCTAACCTAGCCTAAGGGGTGTCGAGTAAAAGGGGGTAAATTCCAGATTAGCTGGAAATAGAGGGAGCATAGGATATAACACTCAAGACGCACGAGATGGTTTTGTGGTGAAGAGGGGGGGCCAAAAGGGCAGGTGTGGCAAACCTGCAGGTCCGAAGGTGAAAAGGTCCGACGTCCGCCACGAGCCGTAAAACGCTCAAAAACTCTCAAATACTAGGTAGAATGGCCTTTCATCGATGACGACCGTCCCTGACTAGTAGATCGACCACCCTGAAAGTTGCCCGGGCTATAAAAAGCAGGGTCTGGAGATCGAACGCAGTGGTTATTTGCAACCCATAGCGGGCCGAGGACCGGAACCGCCAATAATGAAACTAGCGTAAGCTGGTGTGCGTTCAGGAAGTGGGGAGTGCCGACCACTCCTCCCCGGTCAATTTACTTACTACTACTACTACTACTAGGTTAGCGGCAACGAGCTCGGTTCCTCGTTAAAGACGAAATCTCTAAAGGGGCGAGAAACAGTTGCTAGATTACTTGCTTTTCACTCGGGCAAACAAGCAAAGGGAACAAGGGGTCTCTCGATTCAAAGACGCGACGACACACAAACATCGTAGCAAATCTTAACAAGTTTCACGGAACTAACTGTTAGTATTATAATCTGAGTCGCATGAGAGAGAGAGGTTTTCACCGCAGCGTAGATTTTCACAGCACAAATATCACACTTTCACTCTGTTGGAGATCGGAACGAGAATCAGTGGGAGCTTTGGTGGGTGGTGAATAGACTCGGCACACGTTTGGAACACTCACGTTTACTTAACAAAGTATAACAA
This sequence comes from Lasioglossum calceatum, assembly GCA_963966675.1. NCBI lineage: Eukaryota > Metazoa > Arthropoda > Insecta > Hymenoptera > Halictidae > Lasioglossum > Lasioglossum calceatum. The sequence continues at coordinate 468,289 of CAXAAD010000126.1, forward strand.
CGAGACACGATAGTATACAACAATGAGACGCGGTACGAACAAGAAGCGGTTTAACAAACGCGGCGGTACGACGGCGGTTTGGACAAGGCGGTGTTGATCGTTGCGATCGCGGTGTTTACAAGTGAATTGCTTCTCGACGAGTGCCCCCGATCCCGTGCGTAACCGAAATTCACCTATTCGGCGGATCGCAAAGTGGGGGGCCGCGAGGATGACATGACGTCATCCCGCGCGGCTCCGCAACGTCGGTTGAAGTGGGTCCGCCGAGTATAGGTCGGCCGGAACATTACTCCCCCCCTTGCCGAGACGCCGTCTCGGCAATAGACGCGGGGTTGTCGCATGCCGTGAGCGGAGACGCGAAAGCAGAGACAAAGGAGCGGAGGCGCAAGCGGAGACGAACGGGCGCACACGCGGATGCGAACGAGCGCACGAGCGGAGGTGCGAGAACGCAAGCGCGGCGCACAGTGTGTCCAAACGGCGAAATCGTGGTCAAAACCTCGAAAATGAACTTTTCGGTGGGGATACGGTAAGTACTATTTTAGATTCGTTAATAATGTGCCTATGGAAAAACCGAGGTGCGAAGGTTTTATTACTTATACGTGAAAATTGGCGAGAGCTCGAAGTTTTTGTTCATTAGTCGTACAGAAAGCGTGTTGTGAGGAACTGTGTGAAAGCGAAAAGTGAAAACTGCATAATTCGAAAACGGTTTATTTAATTTCAATTCTGTAAAATGGATGCTGTTCCTGGAAGTACGTAGAATATCTCTGACTACTAGTAGATCTGAAATACTTAATGGTTACGTTGTATAATTATAAACCTTATTAGAAGACATGAACAGAAAAGTTTTAAGGACAAATTTTGAACATGTAGAGTAAAAGTTGTGCATTGGATAATATTGGGCTAAAATTTTTGTAGGAACTTGTAGCTAACACTGTCGTCTTTCAGAATTTGCAAAAATTAGCTGCCCCAAAATAGCCCGTTTTTTGTAAGAACATTTTTTGTAAGACAACTTGTCATTATAGCGAGAAACACTCAAGAAACCGAAGATATTGAAGATGATGATAATTATTACAGTTCATCTGATTCAACATAGTTTGTTATTTTTTATTTTCTTATATTTATTTCTTTTTAGCGTATTTAATTTATAAGGTCTCTTATAAGCGATATTCTTCTGCTTTCATTGAGGGTTTTGGCAAAAGTTTACGCAACTTTCTATAGTTTTTTTGTAGTGTAATATTATATCCAATTATGTATTATAGGTTTTCATTCGCAAATAAATAAACTCATGATTTGCAAGGTGTACATTCAAATTTTTAAATGTGAAAATTTTTTTAATTCTATATTACAAGATATAATAAAATTGACACCAGACGCATTAAAACTTGTCTTTCTAGCGAAAAATCGTCAGAACACCGAAGATATTGAAGATGATCACAATTATTATAGTTCATCTGATTGTACATAGTTTATTTTTTATTTTCTTACATTTCTTTATTTCTAATTATGTATTATAGGTTTTCAGCCATAAATAAATTTTTAAATGTGAAAATTTTTTTAAATTCTATATTAAAAATAGATTTTGACTCATAATTAGCGAACTAAGAGCATTGCTGTACAAATTTTTTAGAGGAAAAAACTATTTTTTGCTATACATGTCCGCCATATTGGATTCGCCATTTTGTTTTTTAAACTTTTAAGGTCAGATTCGTAATCAGCGACCCCAAAAACCCCCATATACCAATTTTTGTTCAAATTTATCCAGATTGAAGTGAGTTATGAGGTTTTGACCACGATTTCGCCGTTTGGACACACTGTGCGGCGGCGCGAAAGCGGAGGCAACGGAGCGGAGGTACAAGAGCAGAGACGAAAGGGCGCACCAGCGGATGCGAACGAGCGCACGAGCGGAGGTGCGAGAAAGCAAGCGCGGCGGCGCGAAGGCAATGGCAAAGGAGCGGAGGTACAAGAGCGGAGACGGAAAAGCGCACAAGCGGATGCGAACGAGCGCACGCGCGGAGGTGCGAGAACGCAAGCGCGGCGGCGCGAAAGCGGAGGCGCGAGCGGAGACGAAAGAGCGCACAAGCGGATGCGAACGAGCGCACGAGCGGAGGTGCGAGAACGCAAGCGCGGCGGCGCGAAAGCGGAGGCGAAAGAGCGGAGGTACAAGAGCGGAGACGAAAAAGCGCACGAGCGGATGCGAACGAGCGCACGAGCGGAGGTGCGAGGACGCAAGCGCGGCGGCGCGAAAGCGAAGGCAAAGGAGCGGAGTGACAAGGGCGGAGACGAAAAAAGAGCGGAACCGCGAGAGCGCACGAACGGGGGCGCAAGAGCGCACAAGCGGGGCCGCAAGAGCGAATGCACGAAAGTGCACGAGCGGGTGCGAAAGAGCGCACGAGCGGATGCGAGAGAGCGCACGAGCGAAGGTGCGAGAACGCAAGCGCGGCGGCGCGAAATCGCAAGAGCGGAGGCACAGGAGCGCACAAGCGGATGCGAAAGAGCGCACGAGCGGATGCGAGAGAGCGCACGAGCGAAGGTGCGAGAACGCCAGCGCGGCGGCGCGAAATCGCAAGAGCGGAGGCACAGGAGCGCACAAGCGGATGCGAAAGAGCGCACGAGCGGATGCGAGAGAGCGCACGAGCGAAGGTGCGAGAACGCAAGCGCGGCGGCGCGAAATCGCAAGAGCGGAGGCACAGGAGCGCACAAGCGGATGCGAACGAGCGCACGAGCGAGGGCGCGAGAGTGCGCAAACGCAGGCGCGAGCGCGCAGGAGCGGCGTTGCGCGAGTGGACAAGCGGAAGTGCGAGAGCACGAGAGTGCGAGAGTGGAGACGCGAACGGAGGCGCCAGAGGGCGAGAGTGCGAGAGTGGAGGCGCGAACGGCGGCGCGAGAGCGCGAGAGTGCGAGAGCGGTGGCGCGACCGGATGCGCAAGAGCTCGAGAGTGCGAGAGCGGATGCGCGAGCAGAGGCGCGAGCGGAGGCGCGACAGGAAGCGCAAGAGCACGAGAGTGCGCGAGCGGAGTCGCGAGCGGATGCGCAGGAGCACGAGAGTCCGAGAGCGGTGGCGCGACCGGAGGCGCAAGAGCACGAGAGTGCGAGAGCGTAGGCGCGAGCGTAGGCGCCAGACAACGAGGATGCGAGATCGAAGGCGCGACCGGAAGCGCAAGAGCACGAGAGTGCGAGAGCGGAGGCGCCAGAGCACGCGAGTGCGAGAGCGGAGGCGCCAGAGCACGCGAGTGCGAGAGCGGATGTGCGAGCAGGGGCGCGAGCGGAGGCGCGAGCGGAGGCGCCAGAGAACGAGGATGCGAGATCGAAGGCGCGACCGGAAGCGCAAGAGCACGAGAGTGCGAGAGCGGTGGCGCGACCGGAGGCGCAAGAGCACGAGAGTGCGAGAGCGTAGGCGCGAGCGGAGGCGCCAGACAACGAGGATGCGAGATCGAAGGCGCGAGCGGAAGCGCAAGAGCTCGAGATTCCGAGAGTGGAGGCGCGAGCGGATGCGCCGGAGCACTAGAGTCCGAGAGCGGTGGCGCGACCGGAAGAGCGCGACAGCGGAGGCGCCGGAGATGCGAGCCCGGATGTGAGCCTGGAGGCGTTCTCCGGTGGTTGTGATGACCTCGTTGAGTGCGGTGGCTAGGAGCATCGGACGGCGCAGCGATCCCTTTGGGCGATGCTGGAGAGTCCTGATGCGCTGCTGCGGATGACGACTCGCCCGTTGGTGCTGTGGCGGAGGTGACGGTGGAGGCTTCAGACTGCGGCGTATGCGGGAGCGTCCTTGCGATGGCCGGTCCCGGCTTCTCCGTTTTCGTGACGGGTTGTGCGTGGGAGCTTGGCCCATCGTTCGAGGCGGATGTGCGGGCCGAGAGCTCCTTGAGCATGGTGCGCAGCGTGGCGTCAGTGTCGATGACCAGCTCCTCACACTCGTCACGCAGATTTCGGACGAAATAGTCGTGCGTTCGTTGTTGCTCAGTGCATAGCTGGTGGAGCTTCACATGGTTCGCACGGAATTGATCCCAGGTGCGGAGGAGTGCCTCAAACTGGGTCTGTATGTAGGGTCCGCCGAGTATAGGTCGGCCGGAACACACTCAAACACAGCCTCCGACGAGAAAGAGGTTTTCACTGCGCTGTATCCCTCGTCGACGCGCTGCCTGGGCGAGACTGCCTTAACATGGAAGCGATGCCCCGTTTCTGCACCGTCACATTGTCCAATGCACAACTCCTCCCGCGCACCCAAAAGGAGAAACCACAGCTAGAGTAATTCCTAAGGAAATAAGAGAAAATGCACATTAAAAAACGAAGATTAGAGTATAATCCTATCGGAATTTAGTATACGTGATTATAGGAAAGACTGTTATTAATTAGTAACGTAGAGGCACAAACTAAGAGAGAGAATAGTCATAGATTACCGGAGGAAATTGAGCGCCGAACCCTTTTAACATTTCAAGTCACCGGAAAGTTCATCGATAATTATAGTACATAACAGTTATTGGTCGTCTAGGGAAAAATCACAAGCATTTAGTCCTACAGAAATGGGAGCCGTTAAAGGAAAAGTAGGAACGGGGGGAAGAGGGAAAGAGCTCGAATGATCGTTACTAATTAGAAAACATAGAAGCATAGGCGATAGAGAAAAACTGTCATAGATTACCTGAGGAAACTGATCGCCGAACTATCCAGCATCGAATCTCGAGTCACCTGAAAGATTTTAAACAGTATTAGTAATAGAGCCATTATTAGAAGTAAGAGATAACGTACATTAAAAGGCAAAATCAGAGTATAATCCTATCAGAATTTAGTATACGTCATTACACGAAAGACTGTTATTAACTGGAACGTACAGGCGCAAGCTAAGAGAGAGAATCGTCATAGATTACCAGAGAAAATCGAGCGCCGAACCCTTCTAGCATTGAATCTCGAGCCACCGGAAAGCTCATCAATAATCAATATACAAAACAATTATTAGTCGTCTAGAGGAAAATCACAAGCATTTAGTCCCACAGAAATGGGAGCCGCTAAAGGAAAAAGTAGAAGCAGGGAAAGAGGGAAAGAGCTCGAATGATTGTTATTAATTAGGAAACTTAGAAGCATAGTCGATAGAGAAAAACTGTCACAGTTTACCTGAGGAAATTGATCGCCGAACCCTCCAGCATTGAATCTCGAGTCATCTGAAAGATTTTAAAATATTATCAATAGAATCTCGAGCCGAAGCCTTCTGCTTAACCCGCCGCACTCAACGGACGAAAGCAGCCGCGACAGAATAGACTAAGCAAATACTTTGTAACGGTCCTTTCTTCCGGTGAAGCTGGTTAATCCGGTGTTCTTCCTTATGATGCCGTTCAGCTCGCCGCGCCAAGGTCCGATGCCGGGAGGAAGATCGTTGGGATGGGAAAACGGGATATAGTACACGGGTTTCGAAAGAATCACTCGAATATATTCCTTGGTACGGGTGCTCGCTGCCGACGAGCTCGCGGAGACGGGTTTCTCGGTGTAACGCCGCGGATAACAGTTTTGTTCGGACGCGGATTCGCGAGGTAACTGCGTGCGATTCCAGACGCGTGAGATTTCTCGATCGCGGGGTCACTGGTGACTGGGATAGGAATTTGGTCGGGGTAACCCAGCCCGGTTGGCCAATGTGGTGGTGCACCGTGCATTGGATTCTACCTGGGCGGTTCTACGTCGACGAGTGATGGTACATCGTCCTCGTCGAGCGGTTCCGTTGACGGTACGTCGTGACGGACTAGTCGGTGGTTCACCTTGACTGGTTAGAGCGACGGTACGTCATACTCTACTTCGGCGGAACGTAGTTCGTCACCGGCGGATCAGGTGCGGGGACAGGAAGTTCTCACAGAGTGGCGGTTCGCCGTGCTCTGCATCGGTGGAACGTAGTTCGTCACCGGAAGGATCATGTGCGGGAACAGGGAGTTCTCACAGAGTGGCGGTTCGCCGTGCTCTGCGTCGGTGGAACGTAGTTCGTCACCGAAGGATCATGTGCGGGAACAGGGAGTTCTCACAGAGTGGCGGTTCGCCGTGCTCTGCGTCGGTGGAACGTAGTTCGTCACCGAAGGATCATGTGCGGGAACAGGGAGTTCTCACAGAGTGGCGGTTCGCCGTACTCTGCGTCGGTGGAACGTAGTTCATCACCGGGGAATACGGGCGTGGGAACTGGTGATACTCACAGAATGGCGGTACGCCGTGCTCTGTACTGGAGGAACGTCGTTCGTACCGATGGGAATACTTACAAGAGAAAATGTGATAAATACGGTGTGTACTCTACGAGATTGTTCCGTCGAATGAATCCCGGGCCGTCCTCGCAGCGGGCTTTTATACAAATCCGATGTGTGGCGAGGGGCGGTGGTGCGGTGCGGTAATCTTCTCTCCCGTGAGAAAACTTGACGACTGATTCCCATCGGTATGAGTTTCATGGTGCGCGGATGGCGCGGTGCGGTGCGCGGATCGCCGATGCGTGACGGCGCGATTCGGCCTCGGTCGGCTACTTTCGGTACGGTACGGTATGCAAGTTCTATGTGACAGGCCTGCACGGTGCAGGTCTGTTACACCCCCCTCTTTCTTCGGGGAGAAAAAAAAAATATATATATATGAGTCCGTGGCAGCGAGACTTTTTATTAAAAAGAGATCCTTTCTGTATATACAACTTACCACTAACCTTAAGCTAAGAATTTACATTTAACCTACGCGCTGTACATCTGGTCTTATAATTACTGGTCTGAGCGGACTACTAATACTGAATTCTACCCTAATATTCTAAATCTATTCTAGGTCTTTGGCTCGGGTTGAGATCGAGAGAAAAGCAAAAAAAAAACAATTTCTAAAGCGGAAATGAGGAGAGAGAAAAAAAAAACAAACTGAAAAACAAACGCACAAACAACAAAAACAAAATAATCCTGCTGCGTTTCAGCCCTTCTCCTCATTGTCTTACCTGACTACCTTACTTGCTATCCGGGACCGGGATATGGCGCGTCTGCATAAACGACAAAAAAAAAAAAAAAAAACAAAACTAGCTTTAAATGCCGACTCCCGGTCCAGGTTCCTATAAGAAAATAATACAAAAAAAAATACTAGAAAAAAAAAACGCACGCGACAACTTAGAATCTATACTTAAATCTATTGTTCCCCCGGTACGGGTTTGTAGGGTCGCGGTACGCGTTACCCTTTTCCTCCCGGCTGCTATGATGCTGCTGGCGTTCGCTTCTGGCATCTCGCTAAACGCCCGGTGCCGTCAAAATGTAGTTTCCATCGTTCGCTGCCTCTTTCTGCCAGGAATTTCTTTGTGGCGATAAGCGGCACTGGCACCTCTACCTTGCGCCCGGTTGGCAGCGAAAACCATCGCATCACGTCCTCCTCGTGTCGCCCCCGGTATCGGATGGGAGACAGGACCTCCTGCCCGTGTTGCCATGGCGTTACTGGCTCGCCGTTATTTCCCGGTTTCTCTTCTTCTGGGAATTCCGGTACCGGCCGGCCTGTCTGTTTCTTGCCGTCCTTCTCCTTTCTTTGTCCTGGAGTACCCCCGTCTGTGGCCGTGGTCTCCAGGGTTGCTGGTGGCGGCAGAGCGGCTTTGTGTCGCCACTCGTAAACGGGCCATTTCCCGTAATCCGGCTGGTAAGGCTGGCGCGGATATCTAAGGGGTGGCGTCCGCGGTGCGCCCGTCAGTCTCTCTATCTCCCTCCATATTGGGACCGGCAGGTCCAAAGGTCTCCGTGGTGCCAACCTCGGGTCCGCCCGCGTCCAAACCGCCACTGGCCGTTCGCTCGGTGACCCGCTCCACTCCTCCCCGTCTTGCGGCGCTCCTTCCTTTCTTGGTGGGGGTGGAGCCTCTTTGGGCAGGACTATCTGCTCTTCCCCGGGTGTGGTAGTCTCCGGTTCTGCTGCCGTCTCCGATCCCTGTGTCCTTGCGGTCCCCGCTTCCCGCCGCCTTTTCTTTGCCGGTCTCTTCGCTATTTTAGTTGCTTTATCTTCCGACCGCCATTTTGCCGGTTCGGGGACGGGTCCCGGTAGTGTCGCGTAAGGCCCGTACCCCAATTTTTCCCTCTCCTTTTGTATTGCCACGTGAGGTGGCGCGGCTCCGACAGAAGAGGTGCTCACATCTGAATTCGTTCGGGGCCGTATCGTTCCCCTGTGTTGTTCCGGCCACCAGGTGACGGGCCGAATTGTTTTTGTCCCCTTCTTCTGGACCGACAGCGAAACCGGACCATTCCTGCGATGTCTCGCCGTTTCGACCACGCCCCCTACCGACGTAACCATTGTACGGGTCGTCACTGGTAGTAACGGCCTTGTGGCCTTCCTGGCCGTCAGCTCCTCGAGGGATGGCTCCTGTTGTGGTGTTCCCGTTGGTGCTGGTGGCGGCATCAACTCCGTCAGCATCCAAGTATCCTCCTCCGACGTTGGTGTGGTCCCCGGGTGTGGCAACTCCTCCTGTGTCCCCTCGGATCGCGTTTCCGCGACTGCTGGAGCCATCGTGCTCTGGCTGTTCGTCGCGGTCTCCCCTGGTCCTGTTGGTCGTATGACCAAATGTTCCGGCGTGGTCGGCGTGCGGGGACGCTCCCCTTCCTGTGGCGTCCCGCTGAATAGACCACTCCAGTCGGGGAAGAAATCCTCCAACTCTGCATCGGGCTGCTGTGGGTCTTCGTCTGCCATTTCTGTTGTTTGTTGATGCCTATGACAAAAACGAATGCTCCCGATTACTCTCTTTGGTCGGCCACGCCGTCCAGGTGCAGCCGCTGGGGTGTCTGTGGACACCCCGCTTTGCCCCGCCGAGTCATCCGGTCGCAGATCATCGTCAAGCTCGTCTGCGTGGACCTCCGACCCCTCCGTGGTTCTCCTCTCAGGCTTTAGATCCTGTATGTGAACATGTCGTGTCCACCGTCTATTCGCATCGCGTAAGTCTACTATGACTGGTGATATGATCCGTTCGACCGTATATGGCCCGCTATACTTTGGTGCCAATTTCGCCGCGATGCCTGCTCCTTTGTCAGACAGGGTGTGCTCTTTTTTCCACACCCTGTCTCCGACTGCGGGTTTCCAGTTACGATGACGGAGATTATAGTAGTGTTCTTGCCGACCGAAAGCTTGTGCTAGATGTAATTTCGCCAGTTCTTGAGCATCCCGAAGATTCTTCCAACGGCGTTGCGACGATCCCGTGGTTTCTTCCGGTGTTGTCTGTCCCGGTGTCCGAAGCTCCCGTCCTTGGTTTAAGTAGGCCGGGCTATATCCTGTGGCCTCGTGCCGGGCAGTGTTGATTGCAAACCTGGCCTCCTCTAATTTTTCATCCCAGCGGTCATGATGCTGTCCTGTGTACTGTGCCATCATTGTTTTGATGACCTTATTGGCCCTCTCGACGGGATTACAGTGAGGGGCGTACGGCGGTGTTCGTCTATGTTCTGTACCGGCGGATTTTAACAGTGCGGTGAATGGTTCGCCTATAAACTGACGGCCGTTGTCTGTGATGATAATTTTCGGAGCTCCGTGCCGCAGGATGACATCTTTTTGGATCGCAGAGGCGACGGCCGCACTGGTGGCTCTCCGGAGTGCCGTAAGTTCGACCCACTTCGAGAATCTATCCAGTGCAACCAGCAACCAGACGTGGCCTCGACGTGACCGCGGCAGTGGACCGACCAAATCGATTGACACCGTATGCCAAGGTTGTGTCCCCGGGTTGGCGTGGAGGTGTCCTGGTGGTGGCTGCGGGGGAATCTTGTACTGTTGACAGCTGCTGCAATTTCGTACGTATCGGGCGACCTCCCGGAACATTCCTGGCCAATAGAACTGCTGTGCGATCCGTACAATTGTTTTGGCCAATCCCAAGTGTCCGGCAGTAGGATCATCGTGAAATTTCCGTAAGACTTCTTCTCGGTCTTGAGTTGGGACGCATATCTTCCAGATGTTGCTGGGTTCCGGTTCATTGTAGTCAAGTTGATGGAGGATTCGGCGGAATAACTTTCCTTCGTATATTCGGAATTCTGGTACCGATGCGGGATCCTGTTTGACCTCCTCGAGCTTCCTTTCGTACCAGGGGTCCTTGCGTGACTTCGGTTGTATTGCGCTTACGCCGAGTGCGGGTTCGATTCGGGATAATGCGTCTGCCACCTGGTTCATCTTTCCTGGGCGGTATTTGACCTTAAAATCGTATTGCTGCAACTCAAGGGCCCACCTTGCCAGCCGTCCTGTTGTGTTGTCGATCTGTTGTAACCATTGTAGTGCCTGGTGGTCGGTGATGACTGTGAAGTGATAGCCCTCGAGGTAGGGCTTCATTTTCCGAATGCCCCACACCACCGCAAGGCACTCTTTTTCTGTTGCACTATAATTCCGTTCCGTTTTGTTAAGCGTATGGCTGGCGTAGGCGATGACTCGTTCTTCGTCGTTGGCTCCCTGTGTTAGTACGGCCCCTAAACCGTGGTCGCTGGCGTCCGTTTGGAGTGCAAATGGTTGTGTGAAGTCAGGGCATGCGAGTACCGGTGCGGTGGCCAGTTTTTGTTTCATTGTTTGGAAGGCTTTTTCTTCTGCCTCGGTCCACTTCCATTTTGCATTCTTTCTGGTTAACTGCGTGAGTGGTTCCATTATTCCAGCGAAGTTTGGTACGAAACGCCGATACCATGACGCCATTCGATGGAAGCGTCTTACCTCCCTAATTGTTTTCGGAGCCAATATTTGTGCTATTGCACTAGTCTTTTCTGGATCGGTCCTGATGCCCTGCTGGTCGACAATGTGTCCCAGATACCGCAACTGGCTGACGCAGAACCTGCATTTTTCTGGATTCAATCGGAGTCCTGCCGTACGAAGGCGTTGAAAAACTTCTTGGAGGTGTTGCTGGTGTTCCTCAATGGTATGGCTCACGATGATGATGTCGTCAAGGTACGCGAATGCGTATGGTTCGAGTTCTGGCCCGATGATGCGGTCAAGCAGGCGTTGAAACGTCGCAGGTGCCGAATGCAAACCAAATGGCATGACCTTGAACTGGAATAATCCCTTTCCTGGCACAGTGAACGCCGTGAGCGGCCGACTGGCCTCTGCTAACGGGACCTGCCAATATCCGTTCTTTAGGTCCAGTGTTGTTAGAAATCTGGCGCCCCGTAATTTATCAAGGGTAGCCTGGATCTGTGGTAACGGGTACGCATCTTTTTCGGTACGATCATTCAGCCGACGGAAATCCACACAGAATCGGGGCTTCCCGTCCTTCTTCTTCACGACGACTACTGGAGAGCTCCAAGGGCTACTGGATGGTTCTATTATTCCATCACCCAGCATTTTCTCCACTTCCACGTTGATTATTTCCTGCATGGCTGGGTTCCGGGGCTGGTACCGCTGTTTGAGCGGTGTCGAGTCCAGTAGCTTGATGTGGTGTTTGATGAGTGTGGTACGCCCTGCGACGGCTGCAAACAAACTCATCTCCTTCCCCAAAAAAAATTCTATTCGTTCTCGATCCGCCTCTGGAGGTACTCGAAGGCCTAGCTGTTGGCATGGCTCGGCTCGGCAGGTAGCTGGCCAGAAGGCGACGTCGTGCGGCGGTTTGAGTTCGATTTGGAGCGCCGCAATTGCTTGTATGCCTAGCAGTACTGGGGGGCCCATATTCGGAAGCACCGTGAATTCCTGCAGCCACTCGTACCCCATTGTACAGAAGGGAATCTGTACCACACCTGCGGGTTGAACATCTGACCCGTCTGCGAGGCCAACGTCGTTGATCGAGGGAGTCGGTTGGTAGCCTTGTTCCAGGGCCCATCCCTGTACCTCCGCGTTGATGCACGATACTTGCGCCCCAGTGTCGAGCAATGCCTCGATTTCCCGACCGCATATCAAAATTGGTAGTAACGGGCGTGGGGTATATTTTATTGAAGGGGCCGGCGGTCGCCCATCTGCAACGGGCCCCGCATGCCGTTTCCCGGAGGATGACACTCGCGAGTGAGTACTCCGTCACGCCCGCATCGCGAGCAAAACTTGCGGTACGTATTTCGGCACTCAAAACGTATATGTCCCCGTTGTTTGCATCGCCAGCAGTGAGTAACTGGACTGTATTGGTCGTTGTTGCGGTTTTCTCCTGGACCGGCGTCTCTTCTGATGCGCGGTGTCGCGGTTGCTTGCGTCCCCCGTAGTTCCATTGTGTTGGAGGTTGTTGCATTGCATGCTGACTGTGGTTTCTCCGTTGCTCCATTCGTGGTGGCGGCGAGGGGTTGCGAGGTGGTGCGTATTACCCGGTTTTTTCTTTCGTTAGCCCGTTCGATTCTCTGAACTTGCCTTAGCAGGTCATCCACGTCGACGAGGTTATCTGGATTAATCATCATCGCGTATTCTGGCAACATATTTTCGTAGAGTGTTTCGAGACTTTCTTCCTCGGGTAGTTGTGCTCTTCTCATCAGAGTCAGGAGTGAATTCATAAATAGGTGGAAAGGCTCCCCCGGCCTCTGTACACGTTCACGTGCCTCTCGTTCGCGCTGTAGTCGAGTTTGATTTGGAGCAAAAAATGCCAGAAATTTTTCCGAGAAACGTGCCCATGTAGAAAAATGAACGCGATTGTTGCGGAACCATAACTGAGCCTCCCCGCGTAATAATTCTGGCACTCCGCGTAAGAGTTCGGAATCTGATAGATGGTACGCATCCTGTAGTTCGCTAACACGTTCCAGAAATGAGTACGGTTCTTTCCCGTCGCTCGTACAGCCCCATTTACGCATTTGACTCATCCGGAGGCTGGAGTCGACTACTTGAGAGTCGTTCTGCACGTGGTTGTTAGAGGTGCCGGGTGAATCCGAGTTGATCCCTGGGGAGGATTTTTCGGCCATTGTCTCTTCGTTGGTGACGTCTTCCAATCGTTGTCTTAATTCGTCCACGTTTCCAGTGATCGGTAGATTTCGTCTGCGTAATTCGGTGATAATCCGCTGTTTGGTAGGACGAAGCGAATGCTTACGCATGCCCGGTATGCCTCCCGCGAAACCCTAGTGGGGTGGTGTGACCAGAGATGGCGCGCGCGGTTTCCAACTGTGGTCTCCCGTTTAAAATTCTGCGCGATCGTCGTGCCACAGTATGTCGCGAGATGGCGCGCACTGTATTACCCGTGGTCATGCGCACTGGTATGGTCGCACCGTATTGTCACTAGATGACGTGCCCGTCACTACACTTTTTCCACTACCCGCACCGTTTGTCCCGTAACCTCAAACTGTCTATATGCCACGTGGTCGTTGTGTCCGAACTTGTATTTTGTGACAGGTCCCTGTTCGGGCGCCATGTAACGGTCCTTTCTTCCGGTGAAGCTGGTTAATCCGGTGTTCTTCCTTATGATGCCGTTCAGCTCGCCGCGCCAAGGTCCGATGCCGGGAGGAAGATCGTTGGGATGGGAAAACGGGATATAGTACACGGGTTTCGAAAGAATCACTCGAATATATTCCTTGGTACGGGTGCTCGCTGCCGACGAGCTCGCGGAGACGGGTTTCTCGGTGTAACGCCGCGGATAACAGTTTTGTTCGGACGCGGATTCGCGAGGTAACTGCGTGCGATTCCAGACGCGTGAGATTTCTCGATCGCGGGGTCACTGGTGACTGGGATAGGAATTTGGTCGGGGTAACCCAGCCCGGTTGGCCAATGTGGTGGTGCACCGTGCATTGGATTCTACCTGGGCGGTTCTACGTCGACGAGTGATGGTACATCGTCCTCGTCGAGCGGTTCCGTTGACGGTACGTCGTGACGGACTAGTCGGTGGTTCACCTTGACTGGTTAGAGCGACGGTACGTCATACTCTACTTCGGCGGAACGTAGTTCGTCACCGGCGGATCAGGTGCGGGGACAGGAAGTTCTCACAGAGTGGCGGTTCGCCGTGCTCTGCATCGGTGGAACGTAGTTCGTCACCGGAAGGATCATGTGCGGGAACAGGGAGTTCTCACAGAGTGGCGGTTCGCCGTGCTCTGCGTCGGTGGAACGTAGTTCGTCACCGAAGGATCATGTGCGGGAACAGGGAGTTCTCACAGAGTGGCGGTTCGCCGTGCTCTGCGTCGGTGGAACGTAGTTCGTCACCGAAGGATCATGTGCGGGAACAGGGAGTTCTCACAGAGTGGCGGTTCGCCGTACTCTGCGTCGGTGGAACGTAGTTCATCACCGGGGAATACGGGCGTGGGAACTGGTGATACTCACAGAATGGCGGTACGCCGTGCTCTGTACTGGAGGAACGTCGTTCGTACCGATGGGAATACTTACAAGAGAAAATGTGATAAATACGGTGTGTACTCTACGAGATTGTTCCGTCGAATGAATCCCGGGCCGTCCTCGCAGCGGGCTTTTATACAAATCCGATGTGTGGCGAGGGGCGGTGGTGCGGTGCGGTAATCTTCTCTCCCGTGAGAATTGATTCTCACGTGCGTGAGAAAACTTGACGACTGATTCCCATCGGTATGAGTTTCATGGTGCGCGGATGGCGCGGTGCGGTGCGCGGATCGCCGATGCGTGACGGCGCGATTCGGCCTCGGTCGGCTACTTTCGGTACGGTACGGTATGCAAGTTCTATGTAACAGGCCTGCACGGTGCAGGTCTGTTACAACTTAATTCTCCGTAATGTAGCAGATGCCCGCGAAAACGCAACAAACATAACAGCTCGATCGAACGCATCGAACGTCAACGCGAGGTTAGTGCGCGATGCAACACGTGGCGAAAGGGCGCGATAATCAAACGCGTGACGAGGTTTCGATCGACGCCGGGAGAAAGGGACCGCGGAAAACGACCGCGATCTCCCCGATATCGATCGAAAAGACCAAATAAGCAACAAAGGGAAGGGTCAGGAGGAAGAAAACGGAGAAAAAAAATTCTTCGTCTCGCGGCCGGGCCGAACCGAGGCGCGAACCGATGATCTCCCGGAAAAGAGAATCCACGGGAACGCGAATCGAAAAATCGATAAAAAGTTAGAAATCGGAAATTCGGGCGTAGGGAGAATCGAAAATAATAGAGAGCGAAGCGGGAAGATGCGGTCTGTGTAGTGGACTATGGAAAAAGTCGCTGCAGGCCGGATTTTCCTTACTTTGCTTCGCATGGCCCCCTCCCCCACCCTAGTCCATTTCTTACGCCTTGGCTCGCGTGACCAAAGTGTCGTTTGTCCGTAAGGACACGAAATTGGTCTTATAGCCAAAAGGAAATCACGGAATAAAAGGAAATGGAAATATGGAAATAGGGAAATGAGGAAAAAAAAAGGAAATCTCACGACCAAAAAAATAAAAAAGAGAAAGAAAAGAAAACCTGTAAGGTCTCTTACTGCAATATTTATCGATTAATAAATCGATTCGTGCCTCGTAATCTCTTATCGTGCCGATATCATATTTGTCTTGTGCAAATACCGTCTTATATCTCTTAATAATACCTTCTATTTGACCTCTTTTCTTTGTCCTAAATGGCTAACCTTTATCTGAAAATCTCCATGAATGTGCTCATTAAAGTTCATTGAGTATGGTTCTATCTTTCCTCTGGTGCTTTTATAATCTTTACCGATAGTGCTATCTATCTTTCTCGTATCCATATCTTTTTCCCTTATTTAATTCTACCTCTATTACCCAGTTACTTCCTATATTCCTAGATTTATTGAATCTCCCTTTCTCCCCTTCTCTCTTCTTAAACCACCAAGACTCTTCTGGGTGATATCTCATGCCCTATTCAAACTTTCACAGTTTCTGCATGGCTTCTTCTCTTCAAATTTCTTTCTGTATTCGACTTTATCTTCCTTCTTGCAATGTTGTTTTTATTTGTCCAACTTTCGCATTTTCTAATTTCATTGAATAATTCAGTTGAGTCTTTACATTTCTTCTTGTCTATTTTATTCCTTATAAACTCAGGTAAGCCTGCAGCTATAAGCATTATTAAGGTGCTTGAACCTATATCTTTATCCATATCTAATAATAATCTCTCCTTTCTCATAGCATATTCAATTAGTAAACCCTCTTTGTATCTAAATGATATAGCGTACATCCCTGTGCTCCATCCTTGGTCTGGGAAAGTTTCTAAAAATCTATCCTTCCATGCAAATCATTTAGCATCCATTGTCAACTTCGGCAGCGTTGCACCGTGCCAGTCCAGACACGCCCCATGTAAAAACAATCTCAAGATCTCGATCCTCGTGCTATCTCCCATGATTTCAAATCGTGTGCATTCTTTCTCGAATATCTCTAATCACTGTTCAGCGTTTGAATGTTTACTTGTGAATTCTCCACCATAAACTTCTCTGCTATATTTTTCAAGTTTCGTTGGCTTTCTTTCCTTTGTGTAGTTTGTTCTTCCTTTTCTATTTTGTCTATTATCTCATCTAAGTATGTATCGTTACACATTACATTTTACGGGAAGGAGAAGAAAGGAAAAGAAAAAAGAAAAATGGGAATACGAACTGAGGGAAAAAAAAACCTCAAGAAGAACGAACAGGAAAGATACCCAAACAAGAACAATAATGTTCCTGAGATCTTGAACGGTAATACATGGAAGAGGAGACAGGGCTCCCCTGTATTTCAGATCTTAGGACCAAAGCAACAAACAACTGCGGAAATAGAAACGTCCCAAACAGAAACAGTAAGGCCTTTAAGATCTCGAACGGTAATACATGGATGAGGAGACAGGGCTCCCCTGTATTTCAGATCTTAAAAGACCAAACCAACTCGAACAAACAATGAAATAGGTCACAATAAAATGGAAAGAATAATATACTGGAAAAATAATAAACTGGAAATAACAAATTGGAAATAGTAAATAATAAAATGGAAAACAAATACCCAAACAAAGAATACAACAGGGTCTCTGAGATCTGACGGTAATACATGGATGAGGAGACAGGGCTCCCCTGTATTCTAGATCTCACTGCACCAAAGTAACTCCAACAAACAATGAAATAGGTCACAATAAAATGGAAAGAATAATAAACTGGAAAAATAAAAAACTGGAAATAACAAATTGGAAATAGTAAATAATAAAATGGAAAACAAATACCCAAACAAAGAATACAACAGGGTCTCTGAGATCTGACGGTAATGCATGGATGAGGAGACAGGGCTCCCCTGTATTCTAGATCCCACTGCACCAAAGTAACTCCAACAAACAATGAAATAGGTCACAATAAAATGGAAAGAATAATAAACTGGAAAAATAAAAAACTGGAAATAACAAATTGGAAATAGTAAATAATAAAATGGAAAACAAATACCCAAACAAAGAATACAACAGGGTCTCTGAGATCTGACGGTAATACATGGATGAGGAGACAGGGCTCCCCTGTATTCTAGATCTCACTGCACCAAAGTAACTCCAACAAACAAAGAAATAGGTCACAATAAAATGGAAAGAATAATAAACTGGAAAATAATAAATTGGAAATAATAAACTGGAAATAACAAATTGAAAATAGTAAACAATAAAATGGAAAACAAATACCCAAACAAAGAATACAACAGGGTCTCTGAGATCTGACGGTAATGCATGGATGAGGAGACAGGGCTCCCCTGCATTCTAGATCTCACTGCACCAAAGTAACTCCAACAAACAAAGAAATAGGTCACAATAAAATGGAAAGAATAATAAACTGGAAAATAATAAATTGGAAATAATAAACTGGAAATAACAAATTGAAAATAGTAAACAATAAAATGGAAAACAAATACCCAAACAAAGAATACAACAGGGTCTCTGAGATCTGACGGTAATGCATGGATGAGGAGACAGGGCTCCCCTGCATTCTAGATCTCACTGCACCAAAGTAACTCTAACAAACAAAGAAATAGGTCACAATAAAATGGAAAGAATAATAAACTGGAAAATAATAAATTGGAAATAATAAACTGGAAATAACAAATTGGAAATAGTAAATAATAAAATGGAAAACAAATACCCAAACAAAGAATACAACAGGGTCTCTGAGATCTGACGGTAATGCATGGATGAGGAGACAGGGCTCCCCTGCATTCTAGATCTCACTGCACCAAAGTAACTCTAACAAACGAGGGAATTTAACTCTAAAGGCAACTTACTTACAAATGGAAATTTATAACAAAGGAAATAACAACAAACAGGCAAACAAACAGGGGGACCCAAAAGGTCCCCCAAAAGCAACAAACTTAAACAAGGAAGACAAACCTGAGAATGGGGCAACCCGAGGACGCTGGTCACGTCCAAAAACTCAAATCAGCCACAACTCCTAGTGCGTCTTGAGCCCTCCACACAAACCCAACCCGCGGTAGGCTCGGCAGGCGAAGACCGCATGGAAACAATATTTCGGTCTACTCCGGAATTTAGTTGAAGTCGGATCGGATCCTAAGTTGATTATATATATAGATATATATAGCTTCTCCCCAACGAAATGTGTATCGCGGCCCCTAGAAACTTGCAAACCCACATAGAGTCACAGATTAGGACCTAACCTAGCCTAAGGGGTGTCGAGTAAAAGGGGGTAAATTCCAGATTAGCTGGAAATAGAGGGAGCATAGGATATAACACTCAAGACGCACGAGATGGTTTTGTGGTGAAGAGGGGGGGGCCAAAAGGGCAGGTGTGGCAAACCTGCAGGTCCGAAGGTGAAAAGGTCCGACGTCCGCCACGAGCCGTAAAACGCTCAAAAACTCTCAAATACTAGGTAGAATGGCCTTTCATCGATGACGACCGTCCCTGACTAGTAGATCGACGGGGGTGTCCCAGTTGGACTCCGACCGATTGGACACGTCCCGATTGGACGCGTTCCTTTTGGACTCCGTGCCGATTCGACTCGTGCCGTTTGGACGCCGTGCCGATTGAACTCGTGCCGATTGAACTCGTACCGTTTGGACGCCGTGGCGGTTGGATTCGTGACGTTTGGACGCCGGAAATTTTATAATCATTGGACGCCGCGAATTTTATAATCATTGCTTTTCGAAGTCTACATATGGTGATATTGTACTGTGAAATATATGGTTAAATATGATTTGGAATCTATTAAATTTGGATCTAAATTTAAATTTTTATGTGGTTTTTTATGTGTTTCTTGTGTGTGAGGATATAACGTGTATTTACAAAAGAGAATAACTAATAAGAAATCTTCCGTGCCGTTGTCAAAAAAAATATAAAAAATGGTGTGTGATTGTGAATATCATAATACAAATTTACATAAATATTAATTTTGTGCAAATAAGAAACAACTGTATAAAATATCGTTTGACAGATATAGGTTAGAGTGAGGAATAGCTGGACGCTAATTATTAAGACAGTGGAAGAAAATTCCACCAGATATTGGATGAAATAATGCACAAGCACAGTAATTTTGCCTTGTAATACATGTGTGCACGCATTAGAACCATTATGGATTTCAGCAGTACGACATGACATGGTACCTATATAGCGCTATCTTTGCAAAGTGGTATTTATCTGTTTACAACTAGAAGAGGAGCATTCAACAGAGATTCATCAATAAAAGAGTAAGTAAAATCCACAATAAAAAGCAGATTATGTTTCGCATTATTTGATAAGTAGTTTTGTGCGCTTAAAGTATAGGTACTATTGTTGAAAATCCTTGTGCGTATTCTGTTCCCATAGTCTTTGATTGATCTAAGTAGCTACAGTTATTCCAATAAAAGGAAACGAAGAGATGAATTGCTTGTTTCATGAAGCAAATAATTTGTTAACAAATAATTTATTTCATGCAAAAGTATTTTGTTGCATTCCAAGTATAGATGATGTCGCTGTGAAATTGTAATATTTTATCTGAGTGTAGGATGCCTGGTAGTAATTATTAAAATGCCACAAGAAGAATCATGCAAGTATTACAGGAGATAGGAAAAAGTTTGACAGGTGTAGGTTAAAATGAAGAATATCTGGAAACTAGTTATTAAAACTGGCCAGTTAAAATACCAAGACCTAATAGAGTGTGCAATGGAAGGAATTAAGTAATCTGTATTTAAAGTTTCTATGAAAATTATAATTGTATGCTCTTTTGCTTTCAGTCTCTATATTTGAAACGACGATAGTCACAACGAAGAGGGAAGAACTGCAAAATTATACAGATGTGTAGAATTGCTTTCATGGCTCCTGAATAATTCTGTGTAAAAATGATAATTTAGATAAGTATATTCTGCCTATATAATATAATCATTTTTGTAAGGAATGAATACGATACTTTGTGATTTTTCAAATTTATCTTTTACATGTGGTGTACGAAGCAGAAATATTAGCTGACCTATTTTCATTTGAACACAGTCACATCCTGATTATTGCAAGCAAATGTGTTGACGGTGAGTAACATGTAACTTGTGATCTTGAAAAGTATTATATTCTCTGATAAAAAGCATTAATAACTTAATTTTATACGTTACGGATATGATCGTGCTTTATGCAATTTGTTTTAAAACAGTACTTGCTTTTTTATAGACACATAATCACTTTTCGTCCTGTGTATTTGTTATATATTGTAAAATAATTATATTGTTATATTGAACTTTATTTATATACATAAAATAATAGCTACGTATATTAATTCTTGCTAAATTGTTTTAGGTCATCATGTTGCCACTAAGATGTGGTGCAGTATTCCTTCTGCCACTTTTGTGGAATACTTACTGTTTACGAGAAAAGCGCTGGTTCGGTCTAGTCCAAGCCATACATATATATCGGCAACATGTGGGAGACAATTTAATGGGCGATTCTTCAAGACAGTACGAAACGAAAATCAAGAATAAAACATGGTGATGCTCGATTTGAATTTATTAGTGATTAAACATCTTCAAGCGTATATCTATTTTGTATATCTATTTCTAACACTATTCCATTTATTAGCGTACTTTGTATTGCTGCTAAGCATTTTGTGAATATATTTTTATCGATATTTATCATTTTTGCTCTCGTAGGTCTATTATTTATACGTATCTATACGGATCTATCAGTTAATAAGTAATATGGCATAACATCACCTGTCACAGTGTAATAAAATAAATAACACGTGTTTACATAATTTTATTTTCTAAATCTATGGTTTCTTGAACTTTTAATTTGCATTGTTTAATGTTGCAGGTAAAAAATTACTCCAAGATTTAAGTACAAAAAGGTAACAATATTTTATCTAATAGCAGCATTTGAAAACATTCGACATCTGTACATAATGCTTCATTGTGTAATGAATATATATGTAATTTGGAAGGTATTTAAGAATATCAATCTAATTTCAAGCGGTATACTCAATTTTTTTGTAAATGCATAAAGATCCGCAGCCTAGCAATAACTAATTACAAGCGAGGTAAATGTAAATTATGTAAAAATAGCAGTAGTACTACCTTAATATGTAAATGTGATCGATTTATATGTAAAAAACATTCTGCACCCTGCATAATATGCGAAAGTTGTTAATCTTCAGAATCAAATATCGATTCTTAAAATAGTTAATATATAATACTATTATTAATTCATACTTCATTATAATGCCGTAATAAAACATATAGAATAAACATTTGTATCTCAAATATATACTTTATATAATGATTATTTCATGATAAAATGCCAAATTCTTTGAAATTATCCTGTCCATTCTTTCCGGGTATACCCCCCTCACCCTCGCATAAGCCAAGCGTAGGCGCTGTCGATGAGCATAGCTTGTACATCTTTCGACAATGTGACGTCACACCGTCTTCATCTTTGCCGAGGGGAAAATTATCTGCGCCGGGTCTATAGGTATATATGGTCTAAGATCTCTTCTGAAAAGGCGGAAGAAAGTAAACAAAAATAAGAATAATAATTAATATATATTACTTTTGCTGCAAAGGAAGTACCTGTAACGAATGGTATTTCTGGAGGAAGTTCATTATATTCTTCAGTGGACGCAGTGAAAACCTCTTCTGAAAAAGTGAAAGTGGATAAAAACAACAACAAAGAAAATATACAGTGGCCTGATGCAAGAAGTGTCAATGTCATATTTTTGGAAATGTGAGTTCAACCTGGTATTGAATTTGTGAAGAATTACATATATAAAATGACAATCTCAAATTCTTCCTAAACATGACTGTTGTAACCGTACTAGTTACACACCGAAGTCTTTGCATCCACCGATATCGTCACTGTGGCAACACGTGACGTCACAGGTGGTCCTTGTCATAAGACAAGGATCAGAGGAGCGATCTATATAGATAATAAAGTGCGTGCGCATCAATCCCCTCTTGATTGCGATCGAAGGAGATCGATGCGAACAGCAGATTGAGCACTCTACGTCTGGACTCGCTCCTATAAGCACGTATGAGTCAATACGCGTCTCGTATTGGAGTCGAAACATTAACAATTTAAATTTCATAATTTGTGTATTGCCAGTAAGGCTTATCTTTTCAATATTGCTCACGACCCGGCTAATGGGCGTTTAGAATCGCGCGTTGCGAGTAATTATATTGGTTGTTAAGATT
Source organism: Lasioglossum calceatum (assembly GCA_963966675.1). Classification (NCBI taxonomy): domain Eukaryota; kingdom Metazoa; phylum Arthropoda; class Insecta; order Hymenoptera; family Halictidae; genus Lasioglossum; species Lasioglossum calceatum. The sequence continues at coordinate 490,632 of CAXAAD010000126.1, forward strand.
TGAAGGAATAATTATAATTTAAAAGATTTAATTAGAAATTGAAGCGAATAGCTTGACTGCGAATGGTAATCGCGTACTGCCGAGAAGGCGAGATTTATGTGCGAGATGTGAAGAAATACGATTTACAATTGAATAAATGTCTATTAAGTGAAAAAAAAAAAAAAAAAAAGGGGGACCTCAGAAGAACGTCTGAGCGACTTCCCTGCTCAGGCGGGAGGAATCTCCAATGAAAACTTAGGGGAAGAGGTCCGAATCGCAATAGGGTCAATATTCTCGAATGTACGTCAGGAACTCCAGGAAGAAGGAGAGACACGGCTCCCGAATAAGGAAATTAACCGTTGTCCAGAAATCCAGATAAAGATCGAAGGGATTCCTACCAAGGCCCTCATTGACACGGGAAGTACTGTCACAGCCGTGTCTGAAGCATGGTACTGTGAACATCAAGAGAAATTGTCCAAATGTCCGACGCTCCCAATAACTGGAGCTGTGGTGATTGGAGCAACGGGTGGCAGATCAGCAAGACTAAAGAAACAAGTCTGGGTGACTCTTGGCCACGAAAATAATACAATAGAAACAACAGCAATCGTGGTACCGGGACTGGTGTGTTCAATCATTCTCGGCGTGGATACACTGAGACGTGCGAAGGCCAAGATTGACTTTGAGAATGAAGTACTCTCACTGAACACAACAACTGGACAAGTAAGACTACATATGACGGGGGAGATCGACAGCGATGAAACGGTGGTCCGAGTCATGAACGAAAAAGTAGATCAAACGAGTGGAACGCAAAGGTCACAAGAAGAGACAATACGGTCACTTCTCGAACCAGTCCCAGCAAGCCAGAAACAAAAAATGGCGTTGCGGAAAGTAATTAAATCTTTCCCAGAGGTATGGAAAGACGAAATCGGAAGGGTGAAATGTTACGAGCATCACTTACATGTAATGCCCACCAAACCATACTGTAGCAAAACATACCCAATTCCACTTAAGTACATGGAGGCCGCAGATGCGGAAATTAAACGAATGCTGGAAAATGACATCATCCGTCCAAGTACAAGCCCATACTTGAACCCAGTAGTACCGGTTGTTAAGAAAAATGGATCTCTAAGATTATGCCTTGATGCTAGGAAATTAAATGAATATCTCATGGATGACCACGAGATGTCAGAAACACCGGATGCTATTTTCCAACGTTTCAATAGAATAGATTACTTAACTAGTCTCGATCTCACAAACAGCTTTTGGCAGGTCCCTCTAACGCCGTCGTCAAGGAAATACACCGCGTTCCTGTACCGCGGCAGATGTTATGAATACATAGTCACACCATTCGGATTGAAAACGAGCAGTGCGAGCCTGGTGAGAACCCTGAGACGAGTTTTGGAAGGAATGGAGGGATTTGTAGTCAACTTCATCGATGACATCCTTTGTTTCTCACCGACGTTCGAAAAACATCTCGAACATATCACAGCCCTCCTGAAACGACTACGAGAAAATAACATCACATTGAATTTAGAAAAATGCAAATTCATGAGACGTGAGGTCAAATTCCTCGGCCACATACTCTCAACAGAAGGGTTAAAACAAGACCCTGACAAGCTAGCTCTGATTCGCGAATTTCCAATTCCGCGCAACGTTAAGCAGCTACGTGGATTTTTAGGCCTGGTGAACTATTACAGTAAATTCACCAAGAAACACGCCGAAACCACAACACCGTTGCTGGCACTCCTAAAGAAAGGAACTAGATGGAAATGGGACGAGGGTGTACAAAAAGCATTTGACCAGGCTAAAAGTGCATTCTGTACAGAAGTTGCACTGCAGTACGCGGATACTCGCCAACCATACTTCCTGTCGACAGATGCAAGCTCAACGGCACTTGGAGCAGTACTAGAACAACGAGATACGAGTGGCGAATTAAGACCGGTCACATTTGTCAGCCGAACATTAAGAGGCCCAGAATTATCGTATTTTACAACAGAAAAGGAGTTATTGGCGATAGTATGGGCATTGGGAAAACTCCGAACATACTTATATGGGGTCAAAATTACGTTGCTAACCGATCACAAAGCGATCACATTTTTAATGAATAGCAAACTTCTTAGTCAACGATTAACACGCTGGATCCTCTCGATACAGGACTATAAAATTGAAATCCAGTATCGCCCGGGAAAGGAGAATATCCCGGCAGACATAATGAGCCGACTAGATGATGTGGATATCGCAGACACGACTGAAAAAGAAACACGCATTCCAATACTGGCAGCTCTCGCACGAAAAATGTCACCGACTCTAGTATCCGCGCTTAAAAAACTCTCTGAATGGCAGCGGAAAGACGAGAAATTACGACGCGAAATTGAACGTTGCGAACAAGAACCGAATAACATGAAAGTCCGTTTTCACCTTCGAAATAGCATGTTGTATCACGCGGATAGAAATGGCAGGGAACGTCCGGTGATACCTTCTTAGCTACGCGATTTGTTTATACGCGAGGTACACGAAATATACGCGCATATCGGGGGAGACAAGACAGCGAAGATCCTATCGGAAGATTTCTATATTGCAAAATTACATCGTTGCACGCGAAAACTAATTGCCGCGTGCGACACCTGTCAACGCGTAAAGTTTCCGACTCATGCCATACACACCGATATGCAGACCATTATACCGGGGTGTCCTCTAGAGGTGTTGTCTGTTGATTTCTACGGCCCGTTACCAACGTCAAGGGGGGGAGTGAGATATATTCTGGTAATAGAAGAACTGTTTACCAAATTCGTTAAACTATACCCGATGCGAAACGCGACGACCACCGTGACATTAGCGCGTATCTTTAAAAATTATATTCCGCGTTACGGAAAGCCGAAGAAGATCCTAACAGATCATGGAACACAGTTCACGGCGAAGAGATGGACTCAGACACTACGAGAGGAAGGCATCCACCACGTGCTATCATCCATCCGTCACCCACAAAGCAATCCGGTGGAAAGGGTAAACAGAGAAATTGGACGGATTTTTCGTACGGTGGCATCACATGCGCATGCATCTTGGGCCAAATGGACAGAGCTGATCGAAACCTGTTGCAATGAAATCGTACACGACAGCACGGGTTTCACTCCGACAGAACTTCTATTGAAGAAAAAGCCGTTACGACCATGGTCAAAATGGTTTCAACATACAGAAGACCCGAAGAAAATAGATGACGATTATAGGCTGCAGCTCGCCTTCCAACGAATGTCAAAAAAGGCACAAGACAGGTGTAAACGCGCAAATGATGGCAAGCACCACAAACAATACGAACTGGGCGACTGGGTATTGGTAAGAGCAAATCCAGTATCCAATGCCGCAGACAGAGAGATCGCAAAATTCTTTCACCTATACGAAGGTCCCTACGAACTAGTAATGAAAAAAGGGCCGTCAACGTTCGTACTAAGAAAACCCCACTCCGAAGACATTCGGGGAACTTTCCACACTTCGAGCTTACGGCCATATCAACAGCTACAAGAAGAAGAAACATCAACAGAGCATCTAATGCGCAAAATGGCAATTCGACAGGGGGTTTCCACGAAAACCCTGACAACGTTGGGTATAAGAGACCGCGAGGATCAGCCCGGGAGCGCAGAGTAGCAACAACCATGGCGAACAAGTACATGAAATCAAAACGGACCACGGAAACGCGGGATGTTGGGACCATCGCGTACGCGCACTGGGCAATGGTCAGCAGACCGACCCAGACGGGGATGGACTTACCATTCCACAAGGTAGAGCCCGTAGCAACTCCAATACGCATCGCTGGCACATGGGACCCACACAAGCACCAGTACAAGCGATTCCGCGGTGGAGTCCACGTGCAGGCAACTGCAAGAAAATGTATTGCGAAAACTCAGACGCCACGAGATGGGCCGGGAACAACCCGACTGCGCCGAAATCCAATGGAGTATCGGCAGGAGGAGGAGGCAATACCAGACGACACATCGTCAATGCCAACCCCAAAAAAGGCAGCTGAAGAGCTCATAGAAGCGGCAGAGGACGACCTCGAAAAATCCTGGGAGGTGATCCCCGAGGACATCCCTCCGGGCCAACTGGGTGCAGCCGGCAAGGAAGACGAAGAGACACAATGGTCATGGGACGAGGCCGATCTGACCGGAGACGCTGCCATCGAGATCCCGGAGCTCGACCCCCATGATCCATTGGGTCTCCTATCAACGATGGAGGACGAGATGGACCGGCTCCAGGAGCAAATTGGACAGCCAGAAAAGTGAAAACGTGAAAGTTCGATTCGCCAAGTGCAAAGTGATATTTAATTTAGTATACGAATGATAAGTTTTTTTTTGTTTGTGTGCCGAGTGCAAAAATTCAAATTCAGTTTCCCTTTTGTCTTTATCACTCCGTTCTTATTCCGTTCATTTCTGTTCGCCAAGTGCAAAATGTCAATTAATTTATTATAAGAATGCTAAGTTTTTTTTTTGTTTGTGTGAGCCGAGTGCAAAAATTCAAATTTTGTTTCCGTTTTCTTCTCTATCGCTCCGTTTATTTCTGTTTATTATTCCGGTCGACTATGCTGAGTGCAAAAATGTAGTTTAGTTTATTATATGAATGATGAGCGCAGTGTGTGTTTAGTTACGGTTTTGAGTGCAAGAATGTTTCCTTTTGTTTAGTTTATTGTATGATGCTGAATGCAAAGACTTTGTTTATTTGTTATATTACGCCGAGCCCGAACGCTTAGGTCACCTAATTTTGCGGGCGGCATATTAACACCGAGATTTCTGGAGTACGTAACTACTGCGTTTACGTACCAGAAATCTCGAGGACGGGGAAGGGGGTATGTGTAACCGTACTAGTTACACACCGAAGTCTTTGCATCCACCGATATCGTCACTGTGGCAACACGTGACGTCACAGGTGGTCCTTGTCATAAGACAAGGATCAGAGGAGCGATCTATATAGATAATAAAGTGCGTGCGCATCAATCCCCTCTTGATTGCGATCGAAGGAGATCGATGCGAACAGCAGATTGAGCACTCTACGTCTGGACTCGCTCCTATAAGCACGTATGAGTCAATACGCGTCTCGTATTGGAGTCGAAACATTAACAATTTAAATTTCATAATTTGTGTATTGCCAGTAAGGCTTATCTTTTCAATATTGCTCACGACCCGGCTAATGGGCGTTTAGAATCGCGCGTTGCGAGTAATTATATTGGTTGTTAAGATTTGAAGGAATAATTATAATTTAAAAGATTTAATTAGAAATTGAAGCGAATAGCTTGACTGCGAATGGTAATCGCGTACTGCCGAGAAGGCGAGATTTATGTGCGAGATGTGAAGAAATACGATTTACAATTGAATAAATGTCTATTAAGTGAAATCGTCGTTTGGACATTGTGTTTCCATTGAATTTAATAGTTTTCAGTTGTGCTCCACGCGTGCCTTTCCGTCGGATCTCGCGGTCGTGAATATCTCGTTCGCCGAAAGACGGTTACCTGCGTCGCGTCGTGCCTACGGTTCTATCCGGAGTAGGATCTCGTTTCATACGAGAATTCACTAAGTGATCTTCAAGGTATTTGGTGTGGGATTTATCGTGTGTGTCGTTAGTTGACGAGATACACGGTAAGTTTGCTCAGAACGGACTACAGGAAAAATTCGCATATCGCCATGGCCACGCAAGCGTGCCCTGCGTAGATATCCGTAATTTTTGCACCACCACGTTACGAGGTTGCCTAGAGAGCAGGAGCCGATTGCTCTTCCCGGAGAACTTCCGGCGGGACCGATCGTTTGCCTGAGTTCACTAGCCTGGTCTCTAACGAGGTTTATTCCTGTGGTCCTGCTAAGAGCGCGTCGTTGTGTGGGTGGTAAGGAGTCACCACGGCCACGTATAGTGTCGTGCCTAGTCTCCTGAACCACGCCATACAACAGGGTGAATTCCAGTACAGGTAGACGCCGATCGCTGCTCCCGTGATACTACGGCGGTACCGATCGGTGCGGACTACGCTGTTCAGGGAAGTCTAACCCTTTCCCACGCCATATAACAGGGTGAATTCCAGTGCAGGTAGACGCCGATCGCTGCTCCCGTGACATTACGGCGGTACCGATCGGTGCGGACTACGCTGTTCAGGGAAGTTTAACCCTTTCCCTTTGCAGATTAGGAATTGACGAGTAATTGTCGATATAAATTGCAGCGCGAGGTAAACGTCGACGAAGCGGATTCCGCGAACACGTGAATGAGCACCGCGATCGCGTCTAGGCTAGACCGTTTCTTGCGGACATTCCTGGCAAGGAAGCTTCTGTTTACAGTCCGTGGTCGTCGCGTTTCGTTCAAGGCGTATCATTGTTGTGATACGAATACAGGGTGATTGCGCGTACGACGATCTGTGTACGTTGCGTAACACCTCGAAAGCTGTTCTCAATCAGATCAACGAATTAACAGAATATATCTCAATTTTACCAGATATTGTCTACCAACAATTATTTATCTCTGCCTAAACCTTTCCGCTTTCCAGTGCCTGGAGGCACGAACCGATCACTAAATCCATCGGGTCTAGTAACCAACCCGGTGTTGGAATTGCTAAGAAACAGTTAACCCTTTTTGTAAATCACGTTAGCAAGAACATTGATCTTTCAAGATATTAACAAGGGATAACAATAGTTTGGTTACACTGTAATGGCATTTGTATATGCCAACATCAAAATTTGTCATTAATTAAACTTGTTCAATAAACTTGCTTCTTTGGGGAAAAAACACAAATAGCATAAGCATTAATTGTTTCTTTATTGTATGTATTGGAAAAATTTGGAGAAGTAGAAACTTCTGTGTCAGAAATTATTTTAACATATTTCTAAGTGGTAATATCTTTACTTCGAAAAAACTGACATTGACATTTCTTGCACCAGTAACAGACATATTGCGTGCGCTGAAAAGAAAGTACCTGCAAACAATGTTTCTGGAAGAAGTTCGTTACATTCATCATCTTCGTTAGAGTCTGTAATAAATCATGTAAAATATAATAAATTTTTCAGATTAAAATACAATGTTGTGTATTATTTCATTGTAATTACATAATGAATAATATGCACGAGTATAATTTATACGAATTCAACATACCTACTGACATTAAATCAGTCTCGTATTGCTCTTGTTTATAATCATTGCTGAAGAAAAGTAGAAATTGATCCAGCGGCAGTGTCCCAGACATTAAATTATCTTGTGCCATTGTTATTTTTTTATTCTTCGTTGTATTTGTGCGTTTTCGTATAATCCTTATTTTTTCATTGTTCAATAATCTTTTATAGCTTATTTCCTGATCCCCAATCAGATTTATTAAATTATCTGTATTTAAAAATAAAAAACCACATTAAGAGTGTGGTATTTGAAAATATCAACGCGTATTTATTATCACTTGAAATAGCGCATCCCTTATAAATGTCCTTCAGAACATTATAATTTTAAGTATTTCATGCGTACTCTGTACAGTTTTTTGGCAGTGGTGGCCGAGACTTTAACTTTTCTCTAGACATAATAGATTTTAAGCTGTTGTATGAAATATGTGCTGCTGCATCTGGATTCGTGCGACAAATATTGTCAAAAGTGATCTTATTATTTATTGAAGGAGTTCTTCGACATTCTTCTAGAATTGCTGATTTTAATTTTAACACTTCTGCATATTGCGGATTGCTACAGTGTGTGTGTTGCTTTTGGAGAACAAATTGTCCATTTTCGTAAAGTAGTGTCCCTGTACATTGTTGTGTCTGACGACTTGAACAGCGATAAATGTTGGGATTTTTAGAATTTTTGTGATAAGAATACCCTTCGTAAATGTATAAGAAAGTATTCTCTCTTTTGCCATTTAAAATCTCCATTTTGTGTTATATTTCACAGCTGTAAAAGATATATCACAATAATTAATAGTATCAAATAATCGAGATCATGAAAAAGTATGTAGAAAAAATATTACACAAGAGATTGCATTATAAACGTATGGAAAAACAATTGTTGAATTCCATACTTCCACAAAGCTTTGAAACGCCAGTGAAATCTTTAAGTTTGTATCAACCATAAGTACTTACATGGATATCAGTTACACAAATAAATGCTGCGCTATTAATTTATTACGTTTTGTCGTTTCTATGTATTACGTTAAATTGAATCTAGTACAGAAAATCTACTTCAAAAATTCAATTTACACTACCCACCCTTAGTTTTTTATATCCATGGTTTGACATGCCTGTTCTACATGAATTATTTGCTGTTTGCACAAATATAAACGTGTCCGCATGGTAGTACCATTCTGGAAACGTTTGGCTTGCAGCAGCAAATTCTTCGTCCAGATGCTTCTTCTATTTAGAACACAAAGACAAAATATGTACATTAAAATGAGATTAACTTTAAAATGCTAACAAAATATGTAATAATGTATATATATAATGTACATTTGTGAAATTTAATTTTGCATTGACAGACAAAAAAATAAAATGATATTATGTGGTATCGTGTATTATATTTATTATCCATTTGTATTCACCCTATTGTATTTTACGCACAATACAGTTTGTGACATTGCAAAAATTGCATCGTCACTTCCCTACCCATTATAATCTTTCGGAAGGACCGGACCGCCCTCGTTCATGTAAAATGATCGCTCGTAAGTCTAGGGAGCGCTCCCCGAGGAACTTCCATATCGATCATCGATCGATTGCTTCCCGACCCTATACGCTGCATCGAAGGGCACCTCGCTTCGTGGGACCACCCGACGAAAAACATGGTCGTTTTGCGAAAACATCCCGTACGCAAGAGTACTTCGGAAAAGGGACCACGGCACACGAGCCAAACAACCCGGAGGCGCTGACGCGGGACGTGAAACCCCATATCGAACATCAAAGCCTTTCGCGGTCCTGCCGCTGCCTCATCCCGCCCAATTGGGGTTATGGCATGAGTGGTGCCGTCGTGCCCCGAGGAGGTGTGAACCTCCCCCGACCGCGAAGCGCGGCCGTTATAGTATTTCGCGTTATGGTCCGGGGCCCGAGGACCAATCGAGGATACGGTCCTGCGACGTAAGATTTCGCGCGCGAGGAGCGTCGCGTCTAGGAGTAACGAATTAGGCGTAAGGTGGAGGGGAGCAGGAACCGACATGTCGTGCCGTCGTGCGCCGGTACCGTCGCACTCGCGAGCTCACGTATCGTGCATCGAGCGCGTCGGAATTCGCGATATTACGGGAACGTACAATCGAAAGTCGTACATCTTATGCATCATCCCTATTTTGATTTAAAAATTGAACTTATATCAACATGACAGCTTTGTACCGCACATTATAATATTCCATGTGTGTTATTTATTGTTTTTTTTAAATCGTACACCTACTAAACCGTCCGATAAATTCTAAAACTTTCCGATTTTGTAACCTTCAATGAACGCGTTTTATAGATGTTTGTGTGCCGAATACAAGCACCTAAATCATTTTGTTGCAGTACTCATAGTTTTTGGAAAAATCGAATTTGAACAAAATTTGCACATTTTCATCTATATAGCTGTTCTGTGTTCTTACAATAGCAGCTATTCAGTTCCTTCTGACACGAAACAGTTGTATGCATTCCTCCGAACAAAATGATATAAATTACTATTACATTATAAACACATAAATATGTTTGAGTAAGAACCCAAGAGAAAAGGAGAAAATATAACTACAACACACGACAGATAAAACATTTTTATTAACTAAACCATTAACGGAAGGTAAAAATCATATTTTGCTTTCAATCTCTTCGTACATGTCATTACAATTACTCATTTTTTTTAACTAGTTGAAAAAGTTCGATTCATTTTTTACATAAAAACAAGAAATAACACAAGGAATATTATGTGCGGTGCAAAACTGTCATGTTGATTTAAGTTCAATTTTTAATAAAAAATAGAGAAGATGTATAAGGTGTGCAAGCTTAACTGACAAAAACTATTATATAGTTTTACTATATATCATTTACACAGTATTTATCAAACATAACAAGTAAAATGTTGATAAACTATTGAATGAAAACCAAAAGTAAAGATATGAATACGTGATCATACGTACCTTCCATTAAATTGTGTTCATTACTATCAGTACTCGTACAAACACCAACATCTGAAAACAAATTTTAACGAATAAAATGTATTAAAAAACTTTAACACCATCTGAAAATGCCAGTAGAGGTTAAACATACTTTCTGTCATATTATCCACACTTATGTGCAATTCCTGTAAAGCCTTTGTGCACATATCACTTTGTTTATCACTGTCCGTTGAAGAAACATCACCTAAAACACATAGGTATACATTAAACAAGGATCCAATACAATGTACTAACTATATGTATAATACATAATTAAAATATCAATAAGATAGAAGTGGTGATCAGATACATATTTACCTTCTATTGTTCTTCTCTTGTTCCCGTTCTCTAAATGTGCACAAGACTCGCCTTCCTTACAGTTACATATTATAAAAAGATCATTACCTAAAACAAATGATATACATAAATTATTAGTTGTTGATACGAGCCAAAAATTTCAAATAATACAATTTTACCCTGGGCGCACTTGAAACAAGAAAATAAAAGAATAATAAATAAGTATAACATAACGCACCTCCTGATGAATTATATGTAGGGACTCCTTCAGTTTCTATACACATATAAGCGTTATCCATCGATATTGACGGAACGTTACCTATAAAAGATTATGACAATGAATAATAAATACTATTGAACACTAGAGAAATTAGAAACATGTATACCATCATTACTGATACCATCGATGAATGTACCTTGTACATGTGCATAGTGAGTCCAATGATCATCATTATGCGTGATCTCGAGTAATCTATTTTCTGAAAAAAGATAAATAAATCACTGAAGTAAATTAGAAGGGGCTAGGATACTGAGAATTGTAACTAGAAAGGAACTAGAATCTTACTACATTAAGGGTGGAAATAAGGGTTTGCCACTTTTCGTTGTTTGTCTTTATTCGAGCAAATTTTGGGCTGGTTGAGGGCTCAATCTAAAGAGGAAGGTTCTCCGCATGGTGGTCTGGTCATGACGCTAACGAGATTATGCTTATATATAATAATATGAGTGTCCAAAGTAGGAGAAAAGTCGAGAAAAAATACCCGCAGATTCCAATGTATTTTTCTGCCACTAAAGACTCTTTTGACTGCTGTGATGACCAGCGCACCATGCGCTGACCCTTCCTCTTTAGATTGAGCCTTCACCCAGCCCAAAATTTGCTCAAATAAGGAAAACAAATGCATCCCCGCAACCCCTTATTTCCACCCTTAATCTAGTAATATTCTAGTAAGTTTCTAGTTACAAATCTCAGTATCCTACCCCCGGGGGTGCGCCGGGGCAAAACTAACGGCACTCGAGGGAACTACCGAAGACAGAGAGCAGAAATGTTCTTCGCAGGAAAGACACTGACAGAGAATATGGATCAGCTTGATTTTCCGAAAAACCCGGTCGGCCTGCATTTAGCGAAGAAGCAATATTTTTTTATGCTCTTTGTGTTGAAATATTCTCTGTATTATTGCGGGTATTTCAACACAAAGAGCATTTGGAAAAAGTGTACAGAAAAAAATTTGTTCTATAAAAACGTACACTTTTGTTGTTCATAAAGTTCCAAGAGCCAAATTGCAAAAAAGGGCTCTGTACGGGACCCCGCAATAATGCAGAGAATATTTCAACACAAAGAGCATCAAAAAATATTGCTTCTTCGCTAAATGCAGGCCGACCGGGTTTTTCGGAAAATCAAGCTGATCCATATTCTCTGTCAGTGTCTTTCCTGCGAAGAACATTTCTGCTCTCTGTCTTCGGTAGTTCCCTCGAGTGCCGCTAGTTTTGCCCCGGCGCACGCGAAACTGTTAACAGAATTCATGTCAGTTTTGGGTTGGAGTTATTACCTATACTGAATGTTTCATCCGTGGGAGTTTCATCATGTGCATCATTTTCATCACAGTCTAAAAATGAATTTAAAAAATTTTACTAAAATATAAGTGGAACGATGCATTGTTAAAGTATGAAAACGTACCACTTGACAACAAATTGCTAATATATTGCTGTTGTTGATAATCTTTGTTGAACATATTTAAAAATTGATAAAGTGGAAGTATTCCTGAGATTAAGTTGTCGTGGGATAGTTTAATTTTTTCATTTCTTGCCCTATTGTTGCGAGTACGGATACGTGTAACTTTTAGGTTGTTTTTTAAACGTTCGTAATCCGTTGTCTCGTCCATCATTAATTTTGATAAATCATCTCTAAAGAAATTGTTTTAAAATGTTAGTAAAGATGAAATAAACAGAATTATACGAATTTAAAATGCTTGAAGACCAACCTAAAAAAATCCATAAATTCGGTCGAGTTGTTTGGAATCTTTGTGACAGAGTATTATGAAAGGCCTCAACCAGGTTATTAGTTCTCACTGCACAGCCATATACGCTGACCCTTGCAGAAATAGGTAGCCACACACTGCGTAGATAGGCCATAAACAGCAGCACATTCGGGTAAGTACCACATAAGCGATCAGCTATTAATTGCATTTCATGCAATGCTTGTAAAAACATGTCCGATGGAATTAAGGCCATTGTCATAGCCATCGATAGAATTTCCCTTGGTGCTCTGTGTAAACCCAACTTCCTCCATTTCCTCAATAGAGCCTGAATAATAAGAAAAGGACCATTCAATTCTTCATTGAGCACGTTCGTGAGACAAATTATGAAAAAATACGTGAATAATGTTAACAGTTATATTGTACCTGATTAAAGTGAAACCAACAACCATGGATGGTAACTCTTGGAAACTGTTCTTCTATAGTTTGCATAGCCGCTCTTTCATAATCACACATAACAGTCTCTAAATTATGTTGTAGTTGTGGAACAAGAGAAACTATTTTCCTCCATATTGCTCTATACATTGCCGCAGTACGACATTCGCATAGAGCAAAAATGGTAGCGATTCCCTGTAAATTGTCATCACTTTTTAGTTTGATAGTATGAGATAAGCCAAACAAGAATGACCAATAGCGGTATACGTACCGTATCATTGTAACGTATGTGCACCGTATACAGCTGATGGAAAGGAGGCATTCGTGGGATAACCTAACAAGAGATCAGAAATGATCAAAATCAAACAACTCTCTTCACTTGAAAAGTATTAACCACATAAATTGTTTACCTTTAATACTTACAGAAAAAGTACCATCCATGTAAATCTCTTTGGCATTTTCTAATGCAGTTAAGAGTGTGGTATTTGAAAATATCAACGCGTATTTATTATCACTTGAAATAGCGCATCCCTTATAAATGTCCTTCAGACCATCATAATTTACAAGTATTTCATGCGTACTCTGTATAGTTTTTGGCAGTGGTGGCCGAGACTTTAACTTTTCTCTAGACATAATAGATTTTAAGCTGTTGTATGAAATATGTGCTGCTGCATCTGGATTCGTGCGACAAATATTGTCAAAAATGATCTTATTATTTATTGAAGGAGTTCTTCGACATTCTTCTAGAATTGCAGATTTTAATTTTAACACTTCTGCATATTGCGGGTTGCTACAGTGTGTGTGTTGCTTTTGGAGAACAAATTGTCCATTTTCGTAAAGTAGTGTCCCTGTACATTGTTGTGTCTGACGACTTGAACAGCGATAAATGTTGGGATTTTTAGAATTTTTGTGATAAGAATACCTTTCGTAAATGTATAAGAAAGTATTCTCTCTTTTGCCATTTAAAATCTCCATTTTGTGTTATATTTCACAGCTGTAAAAGATATATCACAATAATTAATAGTATCAAATAATCGAGATCATGAAAAAGTATGTAGAAAAAATATTACACAAGAGATTGCATTATAAACGTATGGAAAAACAATTGTTGAATTCCATACTTCCACAAAGCTTTGAAACGCCAGTGAAATCTTTAAGTTTGTATCAACCATAAGTACTTACATGGATATCAGTTACACAAATAAATGCTGCGCTATTAATTTATTACGTTTTGTCGTTTCTATGTATTACGTTAAACTGAATCTAGTACAGAAAATCTACTTCAAAAATTCAATTAACACTACCCACGTGTCGTGCATCAGTCAAGCACCTGCAATGAACGTATTCGTAGTGTTTTGTTTCGATTGTTATTTTCGATTGTTCAGTAGTTCTCTTTTGTTCCGGGCTATTTTGTTCTGATACACGACACGTGGGTAGTGTAAAATGAATTTTTGAAGTAGATTTTCTGTACTAGATTCAGTTTAACGTAATACATAGAAACGACAAAACGTAATAAATTAATAGCGCAGCATTTATTTGTGTAACTGATATCCATGTAAGTACTTATGGTTGATACAAACTTAAAGATTTCACTGGCGTTTCAAAGCTTTGTGGAAGTATGGAATTCAACAATTGTTTTTCCATACGTTTATAATGCAATCTCTTGTGTAATATTTTTTCTACATACTTTTTCATGATCTCGATTATTTGATACTATTAATTATTGTGATATATCTTTTACAGCTGTGAAATATAACACAAAATGGAGATTTTAAATGGCAAAAGAGAGAATACTTTCTTATACATTTACGAAAGGTATTCTTATCACAAAAATTCTAAAAATCCCAACATTTATCGCTGTTCAAGTCGTCAGACACAACAATGTACAGGGACACTACTTTACGAAAATGGACAATTTGTTCTCCAAAAGCAACACACACACTGTAGCAACCCGCAATATGCAGAAGTGTTAAAATTAAAATCTGCAATTCTAGAAGAATGTCGAAGAACTCCTTCAATAAATAATAAGATCATTTTTGACAATATTTGTCGCACGAATCCAGATGCAGCAGCACATATTTCATACAACAGCTTAAAATCTATTATGTCTAGAGAAAAGTTAAAGTCTCGGCCACCACTGCCAAAAACTGTACAGAGTACACATGAAATACTTGTAAATTATGATGTACTGAAGGACATTTATAAGGGATGCGCTATTTCAAGTGATAATAAATACGCGTTGATATTTTCAAATACCACACTCTTAACTGCATTAGAAAATGCCAAAGAGATTTACATGGATGGTACTTTTTCTGTAAGTATTAAAGGTAAACAATTTATGTGGTTAATACTTTTCAAGTGAAGAGAGTTGTTTGATTTTGATCATTTCTGATCTCTTGTTAGGTTATCCCACGAATGCCTCCTTTCCATCAGCTGTATACGGTGCACATACGTTACAATGATACGGTACGTATACCGCTATTGGTCATTCTTGTTTGGCTTATCTCATACTATCAAACTAAAAAGTGATGACAATTTACAGGGAATCGCTACCATTTTTGCTCTATGCGAATGTCGTACTGCGGCAATGTATAGAGCAATATGGAGGAAAATAGTTTCTCTTGTTCCACAACTACAACATAATTTAGAGACTGTTATGTGTGATTATGAAAGAGCGGCTATGCAAACTATAGAAGAACAGTTTCCAAGAGTTACCATCCATGGTTGTTGGTTTCACTTTAATCAGGTACAATATAACTGTTAACATTATTCACGTATTTTTTCATAATTTGTCTCACGAACGTGCTCAATGAAGAATTGAATGGTCCTTTTCTTATTATTCAGGCTCTATTGAGGAAATGGAGGAAGTTGGGTTTACACAGAGCACCAAAGGAAATTCTATCGATGGCTATGACAATGGCCTTAATTCCATCGGACATGTTTTTACAAGCATTGCATGAAATGCAATTAATAGCTGATCGCTTATGTGGTACTTACCCGAATGTGCTGCTGTTTATGGCCTATCTACGCAATGTGTGGCTACCTATTTCTGCAAGGGTCAGCGTATATGGCTGTGCAGTGAGAACTAATAACCTGGTTGAATCTTTTCACAGTGCTGTAATCAGGAAATTAAGGATTGCTCATCCAAATTTTTGGGTTTTCATAGGTCTAAATATCATTATTATTCATGTAGTTAATTTATGTTTACCATTACTAATAGGATGAATAGACGATATAAGATTAATGGGGGGAAAAATATATATGAAATGTGTGGAAATGCAAGTTATATTACAGAATATAATGTATTTTGTTTCTTATATCTTTTGTAATATGTCACACAGCAATACATGATTAATAATAAATAACTTACATTTACAGTCAACCAAAAATTTCATTTCTGACGGGCACCTGTGCGTGCAAATGACCCATGTTCTGACGTCCAACTGCGTCCAACGGACTCCAATTCAACCTCCAACTGCCGTCGAATTTGCCGTTGGTGCGCGGGAGCCTCTATCAGGGAGCTGTGACAGAAACGGAGATATGTCACTCACATGAGAGACAAAGGCAGAGATTAACCAAGTGGCTTATTTTTCGATGAAGCTCAACGGATTTGTTGAAGCGAAGAAGCAATATTTTTTAATAATTTTTGTGTTGAAATATTCTTTGTTCTATTTCGGGTAACTGTACAGAGCCTTTTTTTCAATTTGGCTCTTGAAACTTTATAAATGATAAAAGTGTACGTTTTTATAGAAGAAATTTTTTTTGTACACTTTTTCCAAAAAAGGGGTCTGTAAGGTTACCCGAAATAGAACAACGAATATTTCAACACAAAAATTATTTTAAAATATTGCTTCTTCGCTTCAAAAAATCCGTTGAGCTTCATCGAAAAATCAAATTGCGCTGTTACTTCCGCACACCAACGGCAGATTCGACGGCAGTTGGACGTCAGAACATGGGCCGTCTGCGCGCACAGCTGCCCGTCATAAATGAAATTTTTGGTTGACTGGGTGTTTCTTCAGATGATGGATAGGTGTTTGACACTTTTACTCCAACTTACGTACAGTATTACAATGACGTAGATTAATAGATTCAGGAGCATAAATATCCTTATGCATGTTTATTTTATTTCGATTCGTGTAATTGTTTTCATTAGTTATAAAATTACAAATAATTTATTTAGAAAAATTTTATTTCAGTAACTCTTCATTTTATATTTATCTTAAACATTAAATCGACGTTTTCATTTTGATGTAATAATATCAATATGATATTTCGATGCAGTTATTCAATGTGCACGTATAATTTGTTTCCTTTCATTGTTACTTTTTTAACAAATTTTTAGAAGTGTATGGTGTTTACTTTGATTGTTTTTGTGTATGTTCATATTTTGATTTGCATTGTAATATTTTAAACGATGTGGTTAAGTAATCAAGATCCAAACATAGATACATTTTTAAACACTATATATTGGTTATTCTGTAAATCAGCTTCTACAAAATTTTCATTTAAGGATGTTGTTATATAATCAACATCAAACTAACAGTTCAAACATATAGCGATGCTTCTATTGCAACGATAAATACATCAACTCACCAGATTCTGGAATGTAATGAAATACATCTATTTTTCTAATCATTTTAATGACATAAGCTTGATGTGGTTTTTTATTTTTAAATACAGATAATTTAATAAATCTGATTGGGGATCAGGAAATAAGCTATAAAAGATTATTGAACAATGAAAAAATAAGGATTATACGAAAACGCACAAATACAACGAAGAATAAAAAAATAACAATGGCACAAGATAATTTAATGTCTGGGACACTGCCGCTGGATCAATTTTTACTTTTCTTCAGCAATGATTATAAACAAGAGCAATACGAGACTGATTTAATGTCAGTAGGTATGTTGAATTCGTATAAATTATACTCGTGCATATTATTCATTATGTAATTACAATGAAATAATACACAACATTGTATTTTAATCTGAAAAATTTATTATATTTTACATGATTTATTACAGACTCTAACGAAGATGATGAATGTAACGAACTTCTTCCAGAAACATTGTTTGCAGGTACTTTCTTTTCAGCGCTCGCAATATGTCTGTTACTGGTGCAAGAAATGTCAATGTCAGTTTCTTCGAAGTAAAGATATTACCACTTAGAAATATGTTAAAATAATTTCTGACACAGAAGTTTCTACTTCTCCAAATTTTTCCAATACATACAATAAAGAAACAATTAATGCTTATGCTATTTGTGTTTTTTCCCCAAAGAAGCAAGTTTATTGAACAAGTTTAATTAATGACAAATTTTGATGTTGGCATATACAAATGCCATTACAGTCATGTTTAGGAAGAATTTGAGATTGTCATTTTATATATGTAATTCTTCACAAATTCAATACCAGGTTGAACTCACTTTTCCAAAAATATGACATTGACACTTCTTGCATCAGGCCACTGTATATTTTCTTTGTTGTTGTTTTTATCCACTTTCACTTTTTCAGAAGAGGTTTTCACTGCGTCCACTGAAGAATATAATGAACTTCCTCCAGAAATACCATTCGTTACAGGTACTTCCTTTGCAGCAAAAGTAATATATATTAATTATTATTCTTATTTTTGTTTACTTTCTTCCGCCTTTTCAGAAGAGATCTTAGACCATATATACCTATAGACCCGGCGCAGATAATTTTCCCCTCGGCAAAGATGAAGACGGTGTGACGTCACATTGTCGAAAGATGTACAAGCTATGCTCATCGACAGCGCCTACGCTTGGCTTATGCGAGGGTGAGGGGGGTATACCCGGAAAGAATGGACAGGATAATTTCAAAGAATTTGGCATTTTATCATGAAATAATCATTATATAAAGTATATATTTGAGATACAAATGTTTATTCTATATGTTTTATTACGGCATTATAATGAAGTATGAATTAATAATAGTATTATATATTAACTATTTTAAGAATCGATATTTGATTCTGAAGATTAACAACTTTCGCATATTATGCAGGGTGCAGAATGTTTTTTACATATAAATCGATCACATTTACATATTAAGGTAGTACTACTGCTATTTTTACATAATTTACATTTACCTCGCTTGTAATTAGTTATTGCTAGACTGCGGATCTTTATGCATTTACAAAAAATTGAGTATACCGCTTGAAATTAGATTGATATTCTTAAATACCTTCCAAATTACATATATATTCATTACACAATGAAGCATTATGTACAGATGTCGAATGTTTTCAAATGCTGCTATTAGATAAAATATTGTTACCTTTTTGTACTTAAATCTTGGAGTAATTTTTTACCTGCAACATTAAACAATGCAAGTTAAAAGTTCAAGAAACCATAGATTTAGAAAATAAAATTATGTAAACACGTGTTATTTATTTTATTACACTGTGACAGGTGATGTTATGCCATATTACTTATTAACTGATAGATCCGTATAGATACGTATAAATAATAGACCTACGAGAGCAAAAATGATAAATATTGATAAAAATATATTCACAAAATGCTTAGCAGCAATACAAAGTACGCTAATAAATGGAATAGTGTTAGAAATAGATATACAAAATAGATGTAAGGAGTGCGCTCCTTAATTGATCTAAATCTTCCCGCTCAATACAGTGAGTCGATAAGTAAGGGTCCGCAGTAGCGGCAGAGAAATGAAAACAATGTTTCGGCAGACACGTGTGAATACTGCCAATTAATCTTCAACCAGTTATAATAAAGTGAATTGTTTATACGAGGAACAAGATTGCGAAGAACAAACTCTGAATGTTGTTTCTTGTATTTTTACAGGTTCGTAACCATTGTAAATAGTTTAGGCAAATAGTTCAATTAATAAAACTCTTGTATTTTTACAGTGAAACTTTTCAATTTGTTATTCTCAACAATCCTTGAACGTTCAACAAATTATTCAATCGCTCATTACAAAACAACATTCTCGTTTAATAAGCAATGGAGAAGTTAAAGTTTGAATTTAAAATGAGAGGAACTACGGACGGAAAATCTAACGTTTTGTGCATAACCTCAATAGAGACACCAGATGGACGTAGGTTTACTATACCAGATGAATTACAGCCGGCAACGTTACACAATGAAGTAAATAATCAACCTGCGTTTACAAAGATAAAGAAAACATTAACAAAAAGGAACCAATTCAGGAAAATCTGGATAACCTTAGATGAAAAAATGAGAGGAAAATACTTGGACAAAGAAGAAAATGTGCAATTTAATGACTATTTCTTAGAAGAAATATCAAGTAAAACGGAAGAAACAGCTTGGGCACAGGATTCTTCTATAGAAAAACTGTTACAAACATTGATTGAAAACAGCAAGAGAGTAGAAGACAAGCCATTAGATAAAATTGCAAAGGAAATCACCATACAAAAATTTAATAATAAAACACAGAATGCAAGTCAATGGATGGACGAATTTGAAGAAGAATGTGAAAGATACAATATATCAGAGAATAGGAGAAAAATTAAATTACTAAAGCTCTTCCTTGATAAGTCTTGCTGGGATTGGTATGAATGTGTTTTAATTAAATTAACAATAAACTCAGAGTGGGAGGAATGGAGAAAAAAGTTTTGTGATACCTTCGCAAATAAAGGCTGGTACCCAATCAGATATGCTATGATGTTTAGATATCAAACAGGTTCTCTGATAGAATATGCATTGAGAAAAGAAAAGCTACTTTTAGAAACAAGAAGATCAATTGATATTGGGACTTTAATTGATCTCATTGCAGTCGGTTTACCCAATTTTGTAAGTGATAAAATCGATAGAGGAACTCTGCTTGAGACAGAGGATTTATACAATGAGTTAGGAAAACTAGAGCATCTAGTTTACAAAAATTTTAGTGAAATCAAGAAGACAAACGGACAAAAGTTAAAAACAAAAGTAACATGCGCTTTCTGCAAAGAAAAGATTAAAAAAATACGTTTTCATCCAGAAGAAGACTGCTGGTTCAAAAACAAGGAAGGAACAGAAAAAAAAGTAAATAACTCTTTATTCGAAATTGAAGCAGAAGGACAAGACCCAAAAAACTTACAAACACACCATTAATCAGTTTGAAGGTAATATTAAATGGAACTTTTGAAATAAATGGGGTATATGACACAGGATCGAACGTGTCACTTATCAACTCAAAAGTACTGAAACTAAAATTAAAAAAAGATAATGATAATGGAAAAGTTAATCTTAGAACAATTAATGGTGTTAATATGACAGAGCAATTGATAAAAATGAAAGCTAAAATTTTTGAAATAGAAAAAGATATCAATGTTTTCATTATAGACAATGAAAATTTTAAATTTGACTTCCTCATTGGTCTAGATATTATAAAAAAATTTAGATTAACTCAAGATGAAAATTTAAAGATAGCACAGAAAATGGAAAAGGCTATTACTGGTCATGAAAAACATGAGAAAGGTGAAACAGAAATTCCTGATGGTGCTAATGAAATAAATAGACAAAAATCATCAATAGAGAAACAAGAAGTTTTCTATGAAATAAATTTTAATGAAAATTTAGATACAACAAATTTCGTATCTATAACGGAACACTTGGATAATGAAAAGAAAAAGTCAATCGATAAATTAATAAATAAGTATAAGCATGCATTTGCTAAAGACAAGTATGATATTGGCACTGTAAAGGAATATGAAGCTAGAATAGATCTGACAATAGATAAATATTGCAGCAAGCGACCGTACAGATGCACAATACAAGATAAGAAAGAAATAGAGCAACAGGTATCGGAGCTGTTAAAAAGAAATCTTATAGAAGAATCGTACAGTCCTTTCGCAGCTCCAGTAACTTTAGCGTTTGTTACGAGCCAGGGCCGCGAGTAGCAACGAGTGGCCGGCGAAGGGTTGTCACCCTAGGAATATGGTATCAGTTTGTTAGTTAAGGTGCGCGGACGAACCCAATGCGAAATTGGGGAGCCGCTAGGATTATAGACTGCGAGGACGAACCTGATGCGAAATCAGGGAGCCTCTAGGAATGGAGTCAGACGCAGACGAACCTGATGCGAAATCAGGGAGCTGCTAGGAAGGTGAAACTTCGTGAACGAACCCAATGCGAAATTGGGGAGTCACTAGGAAAGACGCGCAGACGAACCCGATGCGAAATCAGGGAGCTGTAAGGATGCGGACGAACCTGATGCGAAATCAGGGAGCCGCTAGGATGGTATAGTTTTCGTGGACGAACCCAATGCGAAATTGGGGAGCCACTAGGTAGGAAAAATCTCTATTTGGACAAATGGTAAGTAGCGAACGAACCTGATGCGAAATCAGGGAGTCGCTAGGACAGTTAGTAGGCCTCGTAACTAATATAATCTAATTGATACAACCCGAGCGGTAAGGTTGTATCGTGTGGGAACGTTCAATTACTAGATTAGGATATTGGACGATAATAATGGGTTTAATAAATTTGCTATAATTACCAAAGAACACAAATATATTCTAATTATAAGTATCTGTGATACAATTGTGTAATTGTCGCGAATGAAATGAACTAAATGGAATAGATAATAGAAAGTAGAATTACCTAACAAGATGCACGGTTTTGACGCACTGGCAATGCGGGGGACTCGGAAAGAACTTTAACACTGCCTAATAGATTTTACACCGAACTCGCGGAATCTATACGGTTAACTTTGATACGAAAGGTACTCTAGCCCGATCTCACTAACAGTTGACTTTCCGAAATACAGCACGACGTGACTCGATACGTGTCTACCGAAGTACTAGCCCGCGAGAGTGAGAATCTAAGGGTTTATATACCCCCTACAATGAATGAAATGCTCTGTTCATAATCTAATCGTGCTTAGGGCTTAGGGCCAGACTAATAACTCTAGTTTTTTGTCACTTTCAATTAAATCGGGCCAGAGCTCGGTCTTCGTTAAAAGGTTCAACTACGATATGAAAGGTTATCTAGGACGCTTCCTGCCAGAGACGATCTAGAAGAGATTCCTGTGAGAAACCGAACGGATTATATTCTCTATCCGTAACATCTCCCCACCAAGAAGAAACATCGCGGTTCGCGTGATGCTTTCTCATTAGGAAGGAAACGTCCTAAATACTATTGACTTTGAGAAAAAAAAATGAAAAAAAAAAGAAAAAAAAAAATTTTTAAATGACGGGTGTAGTGTAAGTGTAAGTGTAGTGTAAGTGTACTTATTGCTAAAATGACGCTCGGACTGGGTCTGCTGAGTGGTCCTGCTCCTTAGAAGATCATCATGTAGGGTTTCCATCTGCTGCTATATTGCGGATTCGGACTATGTTTGTAACTAGTTCTGATAAATAATCCCCAAATGTCTTCAAGTTTGTACCGGTTGGGAATGAGGTTGGTTCCCGAGCCTGTTTGCCAAAAACTAATTCGTACGGTGTAAAGTTAGTAGCTTCATGAACTGACGTATTGTAGGAGAACATTGCAAAAGGAATCAGTAGATCCCAATCCTCGTAATTCTCCATATAATGTTTGAGATATTCTGTAAGGACAATATGGCTTCGTTCCAGTGATCCATTGGTTTCAGGCCGGTATCTAGAGGTGGTCATCTGTTTAATTTTGAATATTTCCGACAGATTTTTCATAAGAGTTCCGATAAAGCTGGTTCCCTTATCTGTGAGTATTGCTCGTGGTGTCCCATAGATTGCAATGAAATGTCGTGCAAAGGCATCTGCGATAGTGGTGGCTCGGATATTAGGTATCGCTACTGCAATACAATATTTAGTTAAATTGTCCTGCATGGTGAGAATGTAACGATTTCCTCCAGGTGTAATAGGCAATGGTCCGACGGTATCTAACGAAATCTTATCGAATGCATCTAACGGTGTGTCAGTAATCAGCATCGGTTGACGAGTTTTTGATCTGACTAATTTCTGTTCTTGACAAGTTTTGCATTTTCGAATGTAATCTTGAATTTCATTGCGCATGTGTGGCCAATGAAATCTCGACCGGACACGATTGTAGGTCTTTGTTACTCCCTTGTGTCCTCCTATTAAACTATCATGTGCTTCCTGAATGATCTCTTTTCTATCTTCTACGGAAGGCGTAGTAATAACGCAATTACATATTGTAATTTGACAAATCGAATCTACGAAGGCCTCTTTCAATGTCCTAAGAAGCTCATCAGGCGATAATTTATGATGATCTCCGGTAGCGGATATTCGGAAAGATTTGCTTCTATTTTCTTCTAAAGCGGATCGAAGAGCGTTCAAACCATTAACTACGTCTGCTCTTTTCGGCTTATCATGGAAGTTATCAGAAATTACTACGCTGAAGGTTTTGAATAACCCATTGTTTGAAATTATAACCTGTCCCTTTTTCGGTCATGCAGCTAAAAATTCTTGCTTATTTATTACTCCCGTATCTAGCAACAGTTTCCCTACGGGGGTTATTAAGTTACAGTCAGCTGATACAAAATGAACATAATGATCCTCCCCTGCGGTGAGGGTGTCTGAAGAAATACTCATCCCTTTTTTCGGTTCCGGCGGCGCCTCCAGGTCAGTTTCGGTAGAAGAACCGTCGGTAGAGCCGTCGAAGAATGGGTAAGGGTCGGCTGTACGGTCAGAAAGTTGGCGTACACTTGTCTCTCGTACCGTATTGTTTGGCAAGCCGATTACGGTAGGTTGTAAAATTCCACCTGTTTCAGGAAATGGTACTTGCGATACATTAGGAGGGTCCCCTTGTAAATTATTCGTATTCTCTATAACAGTATTTTCTAACGGTTCTCCAAATGAAATGAGATCACCAAGGAAACTCGTATTCTTTTCTGTAGAAAAAATGTCTGTGGAATTTGCTGCGGGTAAAAAATGGTGAGAGGTATCCTGGTTTTCGTCAGGCATGGTCACCTCCTGCGAGAGACTTGGAAGAGATCTGTTTCTGTTTATTATCGGCGAATGCTGTACCTTACCTAGGACGGGCTGTTCTAATTCATCTGAACTGCTTGTATCCTGATGTATCGGCCGTTTTTCTCGGTCTCGGTGTAATTGCCTGATGCGATATCCAATTGCATCCTTATCGGTATCTGCTTTCGGTATATGAATCTTAAAATCGGGGTCTTTGCGTTCCTTAGGGACAAGTGGCAAACAAATGGAAGTAGGGTTGCGTGATAATGCATCCGCATTTTTATTTGTCTTTCCAGACTTATGAACAACCTGATAATCATACTCTAAGAGTCGAAGCTTCCACTTCATGAGTCTCGATGTCGGATCCTTTACAGAATGCAACCAAACTAACGGACGATGATCGGTAACTAGTGTGAACTTTGTTCCGTACACATACGGTCGAAAATATATGACGGCGTATACCATTGCCAAACATTCCTTTTCGGTGGCAGAATAATTTCTCTCTGCTTTGTTGAGGCTACGCGATGCGTAAGCGATCGGTAAATCGCTTCCTATTTCGCCTTGACTAAGTACTGCTCCGATAGCAAATTCGGAGGCATCTGTAGTAATAATGAATGGTTTGTTGAAATCTGGATATTGCAAAATGGGTTCTCGACAGAGTTCGTCCCGTAATTGCTTGAAACTATTCTCTTGCTCTTCATCCCATTTTAATTTCTTGCCTTTTCCCAAAAGGTCAATTAAAGACTTTGCTTTTGTAGTGAAATCTGATACGAACCTTCGGTAATAACCTACTAGACCCAAAAATTGCTGGATGTTCTTCTGTGATTTTGGCGTTGGAAAATCTTTGACTGCTTTTAACTTACGGGGGTCGGGTTTTACTCCCTGTCTTGAAATAATGTGCCCTAGGTATGTAACCTCCTTCCGTAAGAATTCGCATTTATTAGTCTGAAGAGTTAGACCATGTTCTCGCAAACGGTTCAACAATTTCTTGACTTTAATATTGTGTTCGTGTAACGACGAGGCATAAACTACGATATCATCCAGGTAAACGAAAACGTCCGTCCCCTGAAGCCCGGTTAATACCTGGTCCATGAGACGTTGAAAAGTAGGTGGAGCATTTTTCAAACCAAACGGCATTCGCGAAAATTCGTAATGTCCGTTAGGAGTCGTGAAAGCTGTCTTCTGTTTGTCTTTCGGGTCCATCTCTATTTGATGAAATCCGCTGGCGAGATCGAAAACGGAGAAATATTTGGCCCCACCGAGGTGATCTAATATTTCGGTGATTTGAGGCAATGGATACTTATCAGAAATAGTTTTCTCATTGAGAGCGCGAAAATCTATCACCATACGCCAGCGTTTGTTACCCTGTGCATCTGGCTTTTTGGGTACAATCCACAAAGGAGAATTGTACGGAGAACTAGACGGGGTAATAATACCTTCGGACAATAAACCATTAATTTGTTTCCTGATTTCTTCTTGGTGAACCGGAGGATAACGGTACTGTCTTGTGTTAATCGGAATCTCGTCAGTGGTATGTAAAGAATGCTTGAAATCGGATGCCTTCCCTAATTTATCTCCGGGAAGATAAAACAGATCGGGAAATTCCCTTATCAGTGCGGTAAGACTGCCTAGTTCTTCCCTGTTCAAATGATTTAGCGGTAGCAATTCGAATATTCCCTGTATTCTATCTTCTCTAGTCTTGAACTTGCTATGATGTTGTATATCCGAGTAACAATCTTCCTCTGAGGAGTCTAAAATGTCATACGGTTCTATGAATCGTGGCTCTATCTCTACATCTAGTATTTTTTCGCTAGTATTTGTTGCCATAACATGACACTTTCCTTTATCGTTCAAGACGGTAGCCTCTCCTATGTAGAGTTTCTCGTGCGTTTTTATACGCGGCAAATAACCTTCCTTAACTTTCGGGTTAGCTATTCTTATGGCAATCTGTTGAGAGGATCGGGGATCGATGCGATGTTTAGTCGGCATCTCTGATTCTAACTGATAATTTGAAAAACGAATAGGCCTAGTGGGCTTGTCTCTTAATACCACTGTTCCATGATAATAAGAACCTTCTGCTTCCTCTTGTTTCAAAAATGGACTTCCTATAAGGCCGTCTGCTTCTATTGCGAGGTGTTTTACTACATAGAAAAACGCGGGAGCTTCGTGGATGTGAAGGATCGTGGTTCCCAGGGTGCGAATAGGAGTTGTAGTAAGACCAGTTATTTCAATTTCTTCGCGGGAAGTAATTTCTGCTCCTTCTCTTAAAACGTCAATTACTACTAAGTTTACAGATGCTCCACCATCGATTAGAAATTCTCCCGTGCCTGATTCCAATTCTGGAATTTTGATTTTGATTCGAGGTGCTGGAGCTTCCTTGACGAGGGTTTTTCCTCGAAGCGGACAGTTCTTTGGCGAACTTCCTTGTTTTCGCTCATCGTGTCGCCTGTACGGTGAGCGCGATCGAAATTTAAAAACTTTCTTGATTCATTAGATAAGTCCCGAGAATCACGTGAGTCTCGTCGAAATCGTGGACTACGCCGTCCATTCTTACAGAATTTTCCGTCGTGCCCGGATGTTCCGCAATGCCAACAATACGATTTTGACTTGCGATCCTTATCGTTATTTTTTAAAATAGTATACCGTTTCTCTCCGTCTTTGGTAATTGACGAATCCGAACGGTTAGAGGGGGAGTCGGAGGGGCTCCTGTGGCGCAAGGTCCAGGCAGTGGCTCGTCCTTCTCTTTCCTCCTCGAAACCAGATGGTCTCGAACGCCGATCCCTATGCCTATCGTATCTGCTCGGAGATAGAGGGTATGACACCTCGCGCTCGCGATAACTAGAACCCTGATCGTATGAATCTCTGCGAGACCACCGCGATGGTGATTCGTTTCGCGGCATCTGTCGTCGGTTTCTTAATCTCTTATCTATTTGTAACACGGCATCGTAGGCGTCCTCTAAACTTCCTATATCCTGTAGGACAGCCGACACCTTCAGGGAAATTCGATCTGGTAACCCGTCGATGAAGTTCTCAATTACGTCTTTTTCCATCAACTCGATAAAGTCATCGGCTTGGGCCTCGTATTTTTCCCTAATCGCTCCACGCGCACAATATGCCAGATGGCTTGTCCTATCGATGTATTGTCGTAAGCTTTCTCCCTCGCGGATACGTAGCTTCGCGATTTCTACTTGGTAATATGATAGGTTTCTCCCTGGTCCGAATCGTTTCTTCAAATGTTTTACTAATTCCTTTACGGTAGTGAACTTGTGTTCTAACGTGGATCTACGTGCCGGCCCGACGAGCTTTGTAAGGACAATTGCCAGATACTCGGCTTCCGTACCCTTTGGAATCAAAGTTAACCCGTCCTCTAAAGTTTGCGCGAAACGAGTTAAAGATGGGTCTTCCCCGTCAAAGATCGGAATTGTCGAAGTAATGTTCTGTATGCATGTCTTTTGCGTCAATAGCGACATAGAGTTAGCAAGTGAAACCGTCAAGTTCATTATGTCGGCGGAAGACGTATTTGCAACTGAATTCTGCATTTTTATTTTATAAAATGTAACTAGAGAAAACTAGTATATATTTTACAAAGTCCAACTAGGAAAACTAGTATATATTTGATAAAAGCGTGACTAGGAAAACTAGTATATTGCCAATAAATTTAAGAAGTATAACTAGAGGAAACTAGTATATTAACCCTTTTAACTAGGAAAACTAGTATATTGTTGATATAGGAGCGTAACTAGGAAAACTAGTATATTGCTAACAATATCGAGACGTAACTAGGAAAACTAGTATATTGTCAATACTCAGCTACGAGTAATTTACCGTAGTAAACCCAAAATTAAAGTGATCCTAAAATAATTGAACTATCCCACCGCTGTCACCAGTTCTGTTACGAGCCAGGGCCGCGAGTAGCAACGAGTGGCCGGCGAAGGGTTGTCACCCTAGGAATATGGTATCAGTTTGTTAGTTAAGGTGCGCGGACGAACCCAATGCGAAATTGGGGAGCCGCTAGGATTATAGACTGCGAGGACGAACCTGATGCGAAATCAGGGAGCCTCTAGGAATGGAGTCAGACGCAGACGAACCTGATGCGAAATCAGGGAGCTGCTAGGAAGGTGAAACTTCGTGAACGAACCCAATGCGAAATTGGGGAGTCACTAGGAAAGACGCGCAGACGAACCCGATGCGAAATCGGGGAGCTGCTAGGAGATTGTAGGACAGCGCGGACGAACCCAATGCGAAATTGGGGAGCCGCTGGGAGGTCGGATAAGAGCACAGACGAACCTGATGCGAAATCAGGGAGCTGTTAGGATGCGGACGAACCTGATGCGAAATCAGGGAGCCGCTAGGATGGTATAGTTTTCGTGGACGAACCCAATGCGAAATTGGGGAGCCACTAGGTAGGAAAAATCTCTATTTGGACAAATGGTAAGTAGCGAACGAACCTGATGCGAAATCAGGGAGTCGCTAGGACAGTTAGTAGGCCTCGTAACTAATATAATCTAATTGATACAACCCGAGCGGTAAGGTTGTATCGTGTGGGAACGTTCAATTACTAGATTAGGATATTGGACGATAATAATGGGTTTAATAAATTTGCTATAATTACCAAAGAACACAAATATATTCTAATTATAAGTATCTGTGATACAATTGTGTAATTGTCGCGAATGAAATGAACTAAATGGAATAGATAATAGAAAGTAGAATTACCTAACAAGATGCACGGTTTTGACGCACTGGCAATGCGGGGGACTCGGAAAGAACTTTAACACTGCCTAATAGATTTTACACCGAACTCGCGGAATCTATACGGTTAACTTTGATACGAAAGGTACTCTAGCCCGATCTCACTAACAGTTGACTTTCCGAAATACAGCACGACGTGACTCGATACGTGTCTACCGAAGTACTAGCCCGCGAGAGTGAGAATCTAAGGGTTTATATACCCCCTACAATGAATGAAATGCTCTGTTCATAATCTAATCGTGCTTAGGGCTTAGGGCCAGACTAATAACTCTAGTTTTTTGTCACTTTCAATTAAATCGGGCCAGAGCTCGGTCTTCGTTAAAAGGTTCAACTACGATATGAAAGGTTATCTAGGACGCTTCCTGCCAGAGACGATCTAGAAGAGATTCCTGTGAGAAACCGAACGGAATATATTCTCTATCCGTAACACGTTCAAGAAAGATGAAAACAAGAAGTCACGGCTCAGCATTGACTTCAGAGACCTTAATAAAATTATAATACCGCAATCGCAGCCATTTCCGCGAATTGAAGATTTAGTAACAAAAACAAGAAATTGCATATACTTTTCAAAACTAGATATTAACTCGGCGTTTTGGTCTATTCCACTAAGAGTAGACGACAAGAGCAAAACGGGGTTCGTAACCCAAGAAGGGCATTATCAATGGACATGTTTGCCCTTTGGGATGAAAACATCACCAGCCATCTTTCAGAGAATATTAAATAATATAATAAAAAAACACGAATTGTCGGAATTTACTGTGAACTATATAGATGATATATTGATATTCTCAAAAACCTTTGAAGAACATCTTAAACATTTAGAAAAGTTGCTGAAGGCTATCACGGAAGAAGGCTTTAGACTAAAATTCTCAAAATGTATGTTTGCGTCGAATACAGTAAGTTATCTCGGGCACGTTATAAGTTATAATACTGTTGAACCAATGAAAGATAACCTAAAAGCAATAGTTGACTTTCCAACTCCAACAACTCACAAAAATATACGTCAATTTTTGGGAAAAGTAAATTTCTATCACGACTACGTACCTGTTACGGATAGAGAATATATTCCGTTCGGTTTTTCACAGGAATCTCTTCTAGATCGTCTCTGGCAGGAAGCGTCCTAGATAACCTTTCATATCGCAGTAACCTTTTTAACGAAAACCGAGCTCTGGCCCGATTTAATTGACAGTGACAAAAACTAGAGTTATTAGTCTGGCCCTAAGCCCTAAGCACGATTAGATTATGAACAGAGCATTTCATTCATTGTAGGGGGTATATAAACCCTTAGATTCTCACTCTCGCGGGCTAGTACTTCGGTAGACACGTATCGAGTCACGTCGTGCTGTATTTCGGAAAGTCAACTGTTAGTGAGATCGGGCTAGAGTACCTTTCGTATCAAAGTTAACCGTATAGATTCCGCGAGTTCGGTGTAAAATCTATTAGGCAGTGTTAAAGTTCTTTCCGAGTCCCCCGCATTGCCAGTGCGTCAAAACCGTGCATCTTGTTAGGTAATTCTACTTTCTATTATCTATTCCATTTAGTTCATTTCATTCGCGACAATTACACAATTGTATCACAGATACTTATAATTAGAATATATTTGTGTTCTTTGGTAATTATAGCAAATTTATTAAACCCATTATTATCGTCCAATATCCTAATCTAGTAATTGAACGTTCCCACACGATACAACCTTACCGCTCGGGTTGTATCAATTAGATTATATTAGTTACGAGGCCTACTAACTGTCCTAGCGACTCCCTGATTTCGCATCAGGTTCGTTCGCTACTTACCATTTGTCCAAATAGAGATTTTTCCTACCTAGTGGCTCCCCAATTTCGCATTGGGTTCGTCCACGAAAACTATACCATCCTAGCGGCTCCCTGATTTCGCATCAGGTTCGTCCGCATCCTAACAGCTCCCTGATTTCGCATCAGGTTCGTCTGTGCTCTTATCCGACCTCCCAGCGGCTCCCCAATTTCGCATTGGGTTCGTCCGCGCTGTCCTACAATCTCCTAGCAGCTCCCCGATTTCGCATCGGGTTCGTCTGCGCGTCTTTCCTAGTGACTCCCCAATTTCGCATTGGGTTCGTTCACGAAGTTTCACCTTCCTAGCAGCTCCCTGATTTCGCATCAGGTTCGTCTGCGTCTGACTCCATTCCTAGAGGCTCCCTGATTTCGCATCAGGTTCGTCCTCGCAGTCTATAATCCTAGCGGCTCCCCAATTTCGCATTGGGTTCGTCCGCGCACCTTAACTAACAAACTGATACCATATTCCTAGGGTGACAACCCTTCGCCGGCCACTCGTTGCTACTCGCGGCCCTGGCTCGTAACAGAACTGGTGACAGCGGTGGGATAGTTCAATTATTTTAGGATCACTTTAATTTTGGGTTTACTACGGTAAATTACTCGTAGCTGAGTATTGACAATATACTAGTTTTCCTAGTTACGTCTCGATATTGTTAGCAATATACTAGTTTTCCTAGTTACGCTCCTATATCAACAATATACTAGTTTTCCTAGTTAAAAGGGTTAATATACTAGTTTCCTCTAGTTATACTTCTTAAATTTATTGGCAATATACTAGTTTTCCTAGTCACGCTTTTATCAAATATATACTAGTTTTCCTAGTTGGACTTTGTAAAATATATACTAGTTTTCTCTAGTTACATTTTATAAAATAAAAATGCAGAATTCAGTTGCAAATACGTCTTCCGCCGACATAATGAACTTGACGGTTTCACTTGCTAACTCTATGTCGCTATTGACGCAAAAGACATGCATACAGAACATTACTTCGACAATTCCGATCTTTGACGGGGAAGACCCATCTTTAACTCGTTTCGCGCAAACTTTAGAGGACGGGTTAACTTTGATTCCAAAGGGTACGGAAGCCGAGTATCTGGCAATTGTCCTTACAAAGCTCGTCGGGCCGGCACGTAGATCCACGTTAGAACACAAGTTCACTACCGTAAAGGAATTAGTAAAACATTTGAAGAAACGATTCGGACCAGGGAGAAACCTATCATATTACCAAGTAGAAATCGCGAAGCTACGTATCCGCGAGGGAGAAAGCTTACGACAATACATCGATAGGACAAGCCATCTGGCATATTGTGCGCGTGGAGCGATTAGGGAAAAATACGAGGCCCAAGCCGATGACTTTATCGAGTTGATGGAAAAAGACGTAATTGAGAACTTCATCGACGGGTTACCAGATCGAATTTCCCTGAAGGTGTCGGCTGTCCTACAGGATATAGGAAGTTTAGAGGACGCCTACGATGCCGTGTTACAAATAGATAAGAGATTAAGAAACCGACGACAGATGCCGCGAAACGAATCACCATCGCGGTGGTCTCGCAGAGATTCATACGATCAGGGTTCTAGTTATCGCGAGCGCGAGGTGTCATACCCTCTATCTCCGAGCAGATACGATAGGCATAGGGATCGGCGTTCGAGACCATCTGGTTTCGAGGAGGAAAGAGAAGGACGAGCCACTGCCTGGACCTTGCGCCACAGGAGCCCCTCCGACTCCCCCTCTAACCGTTCGGATTCGTCAATTACCAAAGACGGAGAGAAACGGTATACTATTTTAAAAAATAACGATAAGGATCGCAAGTCAAAATCGTATTGTTGGCATTGCGGAACATCCGGGCACGACGGAAAATTCTGTAAGAATGGACGGCGTAGTCCACGATTTCGACGAGACTCACGTGATTCTCGGGACTTATCTAATGAATCAAGAAAGTTTTTAAATTTCGATCGCGCTCACCGTACAGGCGACACGATGAGCGAAAACAAGGAAGTTCGCCAAAGAACTGTCCGCTTCGAGGAAAAACCCTCGTCAAGGAAGCTCCAGCACCTCGAATCAAAATCAAAATTCCAGAATTGGAATCAGGCACGGGAGAATTTCTAATCGATGGTGGAGCATCTGTAAACTTAGTAGTAATTGACGTTTTAGGAGAAGGAGCAGAAATTACTTCCCGCGAAGAAATTGAAATAACTGGTCTTACTACAACTCCTATTCGCACCCTGGGAACCACGATCCTTCACATCCACGAAGCTCCCGCGTTTTTCTATGTAGTAAAACACCTCGCAATAGAAGCAGACGGCCTTATAGGAAGTCCATTTTTGAAACAAGAAGAAGCAGAAGTTTCTTATTATCATGGAACAGTGGTATTAAGAGACAAGCCCACTAGGCCTATTCGTTTTTCAAATTATCAGTTAGAATCAGAGATGCCGACTAAACATCGCATCGATCCCCGATCCTCTCAACAGATTGCCATAAGAATAGCTAACCCGAAAGTTAAGGAAGGTTATTTGCCGCGTATAAAAACGCACGAGAAACTCTACATAGGAGAGGCTGCCGTCTTGAACGAAAAAGGAAAGTGTCATGTTATGGCAACAAATACTAGCGAAGAAATACTAGATGTAGAGATAGAGCCACAATTCATAGAACCGTATGACATTTTAGACTCCTCAGAGGAAGATTGTTACTCGGATATACAACATCATTGCAAGTTCAAGACTAGAGAAGATAGAATACAGGGAATATTCGAATTGCTACCGCTAAATCATTTGAACAGGGAAGAACTAGGCAGTCTTACCGCACTGATAAGGGAATTTCCCGATCTGTTTTATCTTCCCGGAGATAAATTAGGGAAGGCATCCGATTTCAAGCATTCTTTACATACCACTGACGAGATTCCGATTAACACAAGACAGTATCGTTATCCTCCGGTTCACCAAGAAGAAATCAGAAAACAAATTAATGGTTTATTGTCCGAAGGTATTATTACCCCGTCTAGTTCTCCGTACAATTCCCCTTTGTGGATTGTACCCAAAAAGCCAGATGCACAGGGTAACAAGCGCTGGCGTATGGTGATAGATTTTCGCGCTCTCAATGAGAAAACTATTTCTGATAAGTATCCATTGCCTCAAATCACCGAAATATTAGATCACCTCGGTGGGGCCAAATATTTCTCCGTTTTCGATCTCGCCAGCGGATTTCATCAAATAGAGATGGACCCGAAAGACAAACAGAAGACAGCTTTCACGACTCCTAACGGACATTACGAATTTTCGCGAATGCCGTTTGGTTTAAAAAATGCTCCACCTACTTTTCAACGTCTCATGGACCAGGTATTAACCGGGCTTCAGGGAACGGACGTTTTCGTTTACCTGGTTGATATCGTAGTTTATGCCTCGTCGTTACACGAACACAATATTAAAGTCAAGAAATTGTTGAACCGTTTGCGAGAACATGGTCTAACTCTTCAGACTAATAAATGCGAATTCTTACGGAAGGAGGTTACATACCTAGGGCACATTATTTCAAGACAGGGAGTAAAACCCGACCCCCGTAAGTTAAAAGCAGTCAAAGATTTTCCAACGCCAAAATCACAGAAGAACATCCAGCAATTTTTGGGTCTAGTAGGTTATTACCGAAGGTTCGTATCAGATTTCACTACAAAAGCAAAGTCTTTAATTGACCTTTTGGGAAAAGGCAAGAAATTAAAATGGGATGAAGAGCAAGAGAATAGTTTCAAGCAATTACGCGACGAACTCTGTCGAGAACCTATTTTGCAATATCCAGATTTCAACAAACCATTCATTATTACTACAGATGCCTCCGAATTTGCTATCGAAGCAGTACTTAGTCAAGGCGAAATAGGAAGCGATTTACCGATCGCTTACGCATCGCGTAGCCTCAACAAAGCAGAGAGAAATTATTCTGCCACCGAAAAGGAATGTTTGGCAATGGTATATGCTGTCATATATTTTCGACCGTATGTGTACGGAACAAAGTTTACACTAGTTACCGATCATCGCCCGTTAGTTTGGTTACATTCTGTAAAGGATCCAACATCGAGACTCATGAAGTGGAAGCTTCGACTTTTAGAGTATGATTATCAGGTTGTTCATAAGTCTGGAAAGATAAATAAAAATGCGGATGCATTATCACGCAATCCTACTTCCATTTGTTTACCACTTATCCCGAGGGATCGCAAAGACCCCGATTTTAAGATTCACGTACCGAAAACGGATACCGATAAGGATGCAATTGGATATCGCATCAGGCAATTACACCGAGACCGAGAAAAACGGCCGATTCATAAGGATACAAGCAGTTCAGACGAAATAGGAGAGCCCACCCTGGGTAAGGTACAGCATTCGCCGATAATAAACAGAAACAGATCTCTTCCAAGTCTGTCACGAGAGGTGACCATGCCCGACGAAAACCAGGACACCTTTCACCATTTTTTACCCGCAGCGAATTCCACAGACATTTTTTCTATGGAAAAGGACACGAGTCTGCTTGGTGATCTAATTTCATTTGACACGCCGTTAGAAAATACTGTTATAGAGAATACGAATAAGTTACAAGGGGACCCCCCTAATGTATCACAAGAACCATCTTCTGACAACGAGACAGACGGAATTTTACAACCTACCGTAATCGGCTTGCCAAACAATACGGTACCAGAGACAAGCGTGCGACAACTTTACGACCGCACAGCCGACCCTTACCCATTCTTCGACAGTCCTATCGACGGTTCTTCTACCGAACCTGACCTGGAGGCGCCGCCGGAGCCGAAAAAAGGGATGTGTATTTCGTCAGATACCCTCACCGCAGGGGAGGACCATTATGTTCATTTCGTATCAGCTGACTGTAACTTAACCACCCCCGTAGGGAAACTGTTACTGGATACGGGGTTAATAAATAAGCAGGAATTCTTAGCTGCACGACCGAAAACAGGACAGGTTATAATTTCAAACAATGGGTTATTCAAAACCTTCAGCGTAGTAATTTCTGATAACTTTCATGATAAGCCGAAAAAAGTAGACGTAGTTAACGGTTTGAGCGCTCTTCGATCCGCTTTAGAAGAAAATAGAAGCAAATCTTTCCGAATATCCGCTACCGGAGATCATCATAAATTATCGCCTGATGAGCTTCTTAGGACATTGAAAGAGGCCTTCGTAGATTCGATTTGTCAAATTACAATATGTAATTGCGTTATTACTACGCCTTCCGTAGAAGATAGAAAAGAGATCATTCAGGAAGCACATGATAGCTTAATAGGAGGACACAAGGGAGTTACAAAGACTTACAATCGTGTCCGGTCGAGATTTCATTGGCCATACATGCGCAACGAAATTCAAGATTACATTAGGAAATGCAAAAGTTGTCAGGAACAGAAATTGGTCAGAATGAAAACTCGTCAGCCTATGCTAATTACCGACACGCCGTTAGATGCATTTGATAAGATTTCGTTAGATACCGTCGGACCATTACCTGTTACACCTGGAGGAAATCGTCACATTCTCACAATGCAGGATAATTTAACTAAGTATTGTATAGCAGTAGCGATACCAAATATACGGGCCGCTACCATCGCAGATGCATTCGCACGACATTTTATCGCAATCTATGGGACGCCACGAGCAATACTCACAGATAAGGGAACCAGCTTTATCGGTACTCTTATGACAAATCTAGCAGAAATATTCAAAATTAAGCAAATTACTACGTCAGGGTATCGACCGCAAACTAATGGGTCATTGGAACGAAGCCATATTGTTCTCACAGAGTATCTCAAACATTATATGGAGAATTACGAGGATTGGGATTTGTTGATTCCTTTTGCAATGTTCTCCTACAATACGTCAGTTCATGAAGCTACTAATTTCACTCCATATGAATTAGTTTTTGGAAAGCAAGCTCGAGAACCAACCTCATTTCCGACGGGCACAAATTTGAGAACATACGGAGATTATTTATCAGAGCTAATAACAAATGTGGTTAGTAGGGTATATAGGCGGGTTCTAAATCACTTTCAAATTCACGAGAGTGCAGTACCGCCGCAGAGCGATATTGCACAAGCATATTCTAGAGAGGGGGGTGGGGAGCGGGGGGGAATTTTCTTGGAATTATATTTTTCTTGGAATCGTTTCTAGGTCAAGGGCGGCGTTTCGTGGAATTATTTTGCAATATTGCGACATATTTTTCATGGAATTATTGCGTCATATTTTTCTTGGAATTATATTTTTCTTGGGAATCGTTTCTAGGTCAAGGGCGGCGTTTCGTGGAATTATTTTGCACTATTGCGGCATATTTTTCATGGAATTATTGCGCCATATTTTTCCATGTAATTGTTGCAATAAACGTCATGGAATTATTACATAATATTTTTTCCATGGAATTATTGCGCCATATTTTTTCCATGTAATTGTTGCAATAAACGTCATGGAATTATTACGTCATATTTTTTCCATGGAATTATTACGTCATATTTTTTCCATGGAATTATTACAATAATCTTTTCACCCAGTGTCATTCCCACGGTTGGACACTTCCCCCCCCCACCCCCCCGGGGCGGCCATAGTGCTCCAGAAACGTGTTCGAACACGTTTCGCGATACCCCCTTTGTAAGAGAGAGAGAGAGAGATGTAAGAGAGAGAGATGTTACTTGATTGGCCTCCCTCCCACTTCCCCGTGGCAATCATAGTGCTCCTGAAACATGTAAGCGTGAGAGTATTGTGCTTTTATCGTTTCACCCGGTGTCATCATAATTAAAAACGAGCGCTGCATCGTTGGAGTGTAATTGAGACTTGGAAATTTCAAAGTTGAAAAGAATATTTTGTTAACAACGGTAGCAAGATGGTTGAAACGTGGAAAAAAATGTTGAAGTGTTTGACGCGCATGTCAATGCTGCTGAAAACTATGGACGAGTATCGCGAATGGCATCGCTCGTACATCGAGTCTCTGCAGTGTTGCATCAATTATCTAGCCTGTGCGAAGGATGAATTGTCGGTAGGCGAGAAATTTAGTTTAACATCGACTATGTGCCGTATGAAAACTTTGAACGTTTCGTTGAATCATCGTATTTCGTCGTCCCGCGTCGGTAGAGGTTTATACGATCGCGGCGGTGCGAGAGCCTCAACGCTTCGTTGGGAAAATGTCGAGTCGGCGTTTAAAAATCGTATATCAACCGGCATCGTTATCAACGTCGAACATATCGATCCTAAGCAATTTTTACAACACGCGAAACGAATAATTACGGGACGCGTTACGGAATTTTTAATCGTACATTCATCGCTGAAAGCTGGCGTAACGTTGGAGGCGGAATTCATGCAGCGCGCCAACGAGGTTTCCGTGAAAAGTTTCGGCACGCGAAACGTCGCGTTGTTTCGGACGAGCAATCTACGACGGTGGTACCAGAAAGACGTTGTGCCGACGATTTTGACATCTTTGGAAGAGTTTCAAGAGCGAGACAGTGGGTGGGCGCTGTCGAAGATACTACATTTGATTGTGAACTTTGGCAAATACCAACCGTTGCAAGCCGGCTGCACCGGTGCAAGCTATTTGCCTCGAACGATACAGCTGAAAAGAGCGGTCGTGAACGTGAACAGCAACGACGATGCATGCTTTTTTTGGGCGGTCGTGGCGGGTCTCTATCCAGAAGAGACAAATCCGTCACGTTTGTCATCGTATCCACACTACAAAGCGGTGCTTCGAACCGAAGGTTTTCAATCGCCCATGCTGTTCAAAGACATTCGTAAATTTGAACGAGAAAACGACGTTTCCGTGAACGTGTTCGAATGGGCGCGCAAGAGATGCGTAACGCTTCATTTGACCGAGAAAAAACGGAGGAGACATGTCAACTTGCTGTTTCTACAGAATGCCGCAAAGACGCGTGATCATTACGCGTGTATACGAAATTTGTCACGATTGGTTTCATCGCAGCTTAGCAAGAAGAAAAATTATAAGCATATTTGCGATCGGTAAGTTGCACGTTTTTGAATTTTTAAAAAAATTCTTTGAAGCAGAAAAAAGTTTTTTCCCTCAGGTGCTTGCAATATTTTCCCACGCAGGACAGATTAAACGTTCATACGATCGACTGCGAACGAATGAACGATTGCGCTCTAGCGCTTCCAACGAGTGAAGATAAGTGGTTGCGGTTTAAAAACTTTGCGAACAAAGAACAGACACCGTTCGTTATCTATGCTGACTTGGAGTGTCTGCTGCTGTCTGAGGAGCATGAAGGAGAAGGCCGTGCGGCACGCGTACAGTATCAACATCACCACGCGTTTAGCATAGGATACTACATGTGTTGTCGCTACGACGTATCGCTTATCACGCGGTGGAGGCGCCACCCGTTCGGGCGTTAGTCTATCCCGCGGTTGATTTTCCAGGTCTCAGATTGAGAGGTGGAAAACAATCTGTTTCAGGTGTTTTACAGACAGGGCAGCCGGGCTGGGTCCGGCCGTGCTGGACCCAGTCCTCCCGTGATAATCTGTGTTTTCACAGGCTTCGTTACGTACGCTAATCTAAACGGTTCTTTCTCCGGGCGCCAGACATCGAGAGATGTCACACAAAATCACGCTAATGAATGAAGCCGGTGAACTCACGATCGCGAAAGGTAGAATAGCTCAGAATGGTCGCAGGGTTCTACGCAGGATCGGACAGGACGTTCCCCACGGCGGGAATGGACCTCATAAATAATCTCAACTCAATTGTGCCAAGAAAATATAATTGAATACCAGTGTGACTCGACTAATAAAACTGTACACGCTGTCGGGTGCAGGCCCGGCAGCGGAGAATGTGAACAAAGAATATTAACAGAGTATAAACGGCAGATTAACGGCAGATAACAGTAACAGTATAAATCGACGGAAAACTACGTGTTCGGCGGAAGGCCGACACGTGCGCGGATTCGCTGTATCTCAAAATGGCCGCGTCGGAGTCGGTAGCTCGCCGGGTGATCGGGCGTCATCACAGCGATAAAACAAAGTACCGATTCCCGATCTAATACGCGCTTCTCGGAACAATGAGAATAACCCGCGCCAGCAGCCGTCCGAGATTTAGGCCGGCGCGGGGTCACGATGACTTTGACTAAAGAATGTTACTTGACTGTGCGCGGCAGCTTCCAATACGACGCGCGAACACGTGGTTATTTTTCGGAACTCGCGCTGGTCGCTCTCACTGAGGAACTCGCCAAAAGGAACGCAAACAGGCAGCCGTATAACGGCTTACACGAAACACGCGGTCGTCCTCAAGACGAACCGCGAGCAACCGAGAATAATTCACTAAATCGCTGCTCGAGCCACAAACGAAAGAGCACGAATCAATACGATATAATATCGAAGCAGAAAACCTGGTTAGCACTTACCACCGGCAACGCTGAAACTTGGTAGCTAAGCTACGGCAGCGTACAAAGGATCTTACTCATTACGACGCACACGCGTTTACAGAGTTCGTGAGTAACGCGACTATTTCGCACGCGAGCCTACGCAGCAGTGCCCAGGATTTTCGGTGGCTCGAGGATGCGGAAGTGAGGCGTCCCCCACTCTTTCGGTCTTATGCCTGCCAATTACTATCGCTCGCGTTGTCGCTAATAGTTAGGGCCGGCTCTCGACAGGAGGGCCCCGGACCTTGCCGATTTCCCGGTTTCCTTAACGATGGCCCCTCGGCCACCGGGAATGTCGTGAGACATTCCAGGACTGTTCGAGCAGCTCCTGCATGGAACCATTCATGTTGCAGGGCAAGGCGTCGACGGGACGAATCTTCGATATCAGTTTTGGTTCCCAAGTCCCACGTCGGCGCCTCCAGGTTGATTAGCCTGAGCTCGAGGTCCTTTTGTTCTCCTCTGCAGAGGTATTGATGGTCCGGCGTTACGAGGCAGGCTTGCGGCGACAGCATTGGTCTTTCCTTCTTTTTGGCAGCGAGTAAGTAGCCGGGCTCCCTGAGCCCGCGCTACGGTCCTGTAATATTTCGCCGTGCCAATGGGCACGACGTTCCAAGATTCTTACAGTCATAGATCTTATAATACGAGACGTCCCAGCGAGAGCGCTTACTGCTGTTCTATTCGTAATTATTCTACTAAAGGGTGGTCCGGTCCTTCCGATTTTAACCTTAGGGTTTACTTTTTATATTACAAAGGGACGTGGTTAATTTGCCACGTCACAACTCCTCCCCCCCTAGAGAGGACCGGACTACCCCGGTGGCAGTTACCAACCAGGTTTCCGCGGACTCGGCAGCAGTTAAACGTTCTCCTTAGGCGTTTCCTGATAGCGAAAGGACAAAACATGACTACCAACATGTACTCAATGTACTTGACAATCACCAAATACGTAGTCATACCCCCTTCATCCCACATTCAGTCACACATGTCGCTGCCTTATACTTTTACTTCGGACGAGACCTTTTGCTTATTCCCGATGTCACTGCTCTCGGACTTGTGTCCGTTGGCTGTGTTGCATCGCAAAGGTTCAAGTTAGGTAGGGGAATTTGGGTTCGTGGTTCTTTTCGCAGATCTATTTCTCTTATTTCCCGCCAATTTCTCATACGGTTTACTCCTCCGGGTCTCCTATGGAGAGGCGGAAGAACAAACACGTACTTATTTTTGGTACTTGATCTTCAAAATTATCTTTTGTTGTGGGACGGCCTTACTCTCTAAGTCTGTGTCGTTACGTCTGTTTTCGGTTTTCCGCTCTCCCTCCCCACCGTACACAATTATTTTCCCGTTGTACTAAACCTTTTGTTCTTTATTATTAGCACTATCCCCCTTCTATGCTGTTAGCCAAGAGGAATTCTGCATAGTTGCAACTGGGGGGTTACCCGGCAGCAAATATACGAAATCTCCTCTCACGCTCGTCACACGGGAAAGACGACAGTAGCCTACTGGAACGGATACCGAACGGTAGGGAACTAGAGAGCGCGGAAGTTTACTGGTGACGCTCTGGCTAAGAAAATACGCTCTACCTATTTTCCTAAAATTACCGAAAACTTATACGATGTTGTTTATTCTAACTACACCAAACTATTTCTCCTTACTTGGCCTATCCCCACACGGCAGCAAAATATGTGAAATTTTTCCTCAGTTCTTACTATTCTAAGTTCGTGGGCGGTCACTGTAGTCCTAACTTAGGTCCTTTTTTTGTATACGATAACGCTAGTTGCTTCTTTTCTACGGAGGGCTACGGGTATGGTAACGTGTCCTCTGGGGTGGTGAAGTTCCGCTTCCTTCCCCCTCGGTGGCAGCTTTCGGTCACGTCCTCGCCGTGTACCCTGTTCGACCGTTGTGGGGCAGTCTGTCGTTGATGGTGTTTGACAGTAACGTGACTGTGGTTCGGTGCTTCGCACCTCCCGCATCCGTTTTGTCGGTCCTCCCCGTTCCCCTTGTCCTGGTCTTTGGACTGGTTCTGGCCGCTCTATCCGCTGAGGCTCTTTTCTTCCTCTGCAGTTCGTGTTGTTCCCTGCGCTCCTTCCGTTTCGTTTCGCTAGCGTCTCTGCTACTGATTACAGTATCGCGTTTTACTCCTAATGGACCTGGTATGCGCTGGAACTACTTTTGTCGCGAATTTCTTTACCGCTGAACTATCGACTCATTGCTTTTTTGAAAGCCACGACCCCTACCTTGAACTGTATTTCCCTATTACCTAGATGACGTAAGCAGTGTGCCTGCCTCTCCTACGCTTGTTCCATTGAACATTCGGCAGCACCTCGCAAACCTTTCGGGTTTTGGGTTTTCGCCCGAAGTTTAAGAGTGCTGGGGAGCTCGCACAACGGGATTGTACGTTGTATTATAGCGAGGTTGCCTTTTTGAGGAGTTTCTATCCCCTCTTCTCATAGTTTCGCTACCATGGCACCTTGTTCCGTGCACCCTGGCGGTGTGCGATCTTAAGATCGCACCCGGGAAGGTG
Source organism: Lasioglossum calceatum (assembly GCA_963966675.1). Lineage (NCBI taxonomy): Eukaryota > Metazoa > Arthropoda > Insecta > Hymenoptera > Halictidae > Lasioglossum > Lasioglossum calceatum. Next base: position 533,752 of record CAXAAD010000126.1, read on the forward strand.
CAAAGCCCAACGTGCTACTCCACCAAAAGAGTTTTCCTTTCAGATTTCTTCGCTAACTTATTTGAAACTCTCGCGAAACGTCATATTTCTTTTATTGCGCAAGCGAAACCGAAAGCGTGCCCTTTTCATGCCTGGCCCATTGCCCCGGTGGTCAGAAGGAAATTCTACGGATGTTCGGCTTTTTCTGTTGACGGCAGCAAAATCTATCCATTCTAATCGGTTTTTGATCGCTAATGTCACTATTGACCCTGAGTCTACTATTGCGCGAACTTTGCGTTTTTCTTTATACGTATCGATGTTCCGCAAAGGTGCTACTAGCATACTCTCGCGTTTCTCTTTTGACGCGGACCGATACTCCTACTTTCGAAGCCCCTATGGCCTAATCGAGTGGCTCCCCCTCCCATTTCCCGCTGGCCTATTACCCTTCCGGTATCGCTTTAGTGTAGTCCCCGGGGCCCCGTATCGGAAACGATAGATGGTCCACATGCGTGACAGTTTCTAGACCTATGCCCTTTTTTTCCGGCAGTTCCAACACTCGAGGTCATCGCGTATGCGTTTGTCGGCGCACATTGCGGTGGCTCTAGGTTGATATCGCGCGTTTTGTTCTGATCGGTGCGGCGGCGGACTACGCTGGCTGTAATATTTTCCCGGCGTACCGGCCGTGTTCGCAACATCTACGCCCTGCTCGGTACGTTCCCGGTCGCTTTCTTTGAATTTCCGGCTTAAGCGGGATTGGAAGTGGGAGGTTCTCGGCAGCTCTTTCGACTCGTCGCTATTTGTTACTTTCGCGACTGCAGTTTCGATCTTCTATACTTTTTGGGGTTGTACGTGAAATCCGCGTTATCAATTGGTCTTCTAAATCCCTTAATGACTTCATTGGTCTTTAGTTCACGACGTTTTATCACTTAGAATTCGTACCCCAACAACCCTTTCGTATTTTTCTCTTTTCTGACCAAAGCTTTCGTAATCGCTTGAGTATTGCTTGCATCGTCACGAAATATGCCCGTGCCGGTTCTTTTTCTCCCTATCTCTCGCGTTTCTCACCAGATTCTCTTGGTAGTTTGGATCCCCCAAAAAAAAATTTTATGACCTTCTACTTCGAATCTCTCCCAATGAGACCATGTACCTTCGTTTGTTTCGCACCAGCGTGTCGCTACCCTATGTAAGTAAACCGGTACGTCCCGCAGTAGATCCGCCTCGGAGATATTTATACATCGCCGTTGTTTTGCGATTTGATCGAGAAGGATTTCATAATCCTCCTCGATCTTTCCCGAAAAACTTTTTTTTTTTTTCATTACCTCATAATCTCCGACGCGGTAGTACCCCGGCAGCGTAGCGCTTCGCTTGCTATTTTTGGGCCCGAGGGGGTTGCTTTTATTTTCGCGCCGGAACTTCTATTGCGTGTAGCAACGGGAACTGTTAATAATACCGTTTGTTCCTTCAAATTCAACGAAATTTACGTATCTATTCGCGGGTTGTCGAAATAACTTTCGAGTTCCCCTTCCGTAGTTGTTCCCCCGGCCGCGTCTTCAAATTTCTCGTAATGAGTCGATTTATTGCCCCCCTCGTCCCTCTGATCTTCTCTTAAATCCGATGTGGTACGCGATTTTGATTTTATTACCCGTGTCTAAATTGGGAATTAGAGATCCTAGTTTTTCTACCGATACTTGAGAATGCTATTTCGGTCTTCTAATAACACGAGCTTCGAACTATTTACTATAGGATCGGGTAACCGACGAAGCGTCCTCGGCCGAGGACCTTCTAGACGCGGCAGCAAACAACACAGCGAATCTAAATAGACCACCAGCGTATACACAAAAGAACGGAATCTCACGCATTTCGCTTCGCTTCGCTTTTGAATTTCCATTATTGATTTTAATTTCTCGACTTTCGGCAGCCCCAGCAATCTTTTCCAACTATTTCGAAATTTTCATACATACATACAATTAACCCGATGTTACCTATTTTCATCAATTGCTCAATATTCACTAAATAACTGATTAATTCACCGATCTCTTCAGAAATCATAAATCTCTCAGTCCCACACAAATAAATTCATCTATATTCATTTGAACACATCAATGCATTGGCAACAGTTAACAATAAATGTCATATGAACAATATCAAAATTTCAAGGCAGCCACATATAGTACATACAAAATATCGTTATCCATTAAATCAATTGAACAACATATAAATGACTGTTACGTGGCTCGGCGCTGATCGAACAAATTTCGCAAACTTTTACCTCTCGGGGTGGTTTTTGCCCGAGCGAGGAGCGAGTGTTCCATTAACCTTTCCGTATTCCTGCCGGCATCTCTATTGTTCCGTTTTTACCATTTATATGAGGGTCTTGTCCGATCTGCGCACCTCTCTTGGAAAATCCCGTAATCGGTAAATTTTCGCGACGAGGAATCCCAATGTTCGGGCGCCAATTTATCACGCGGTGGAGGCGCCACCCGTTCGGGCGTTAGTCTATCCCGCGGTTGATTTTCCAGGTCTCAGATTGAGAGGTGGAAAACAATCTGTTTCAGGTGTTTTACAGACAGGGCAGCCGGGCTGGGTCCGGCCGTGCTGGACCCAGTCCTCCCGTGATAATCTGTGTTTTCACAGGCTTCGTTACGTACGCTAATCTAAACGGTTCTTTCTCCGGGCGCCAGACATCGAGAGATGTCACACAAAATCACGCTAATGAATGAAGCCGGTGAACTCACGATCGCGAAAGGTAGAATAGCTCAGAATGGTCGCAGGGTTCTACGCAGGATCGGACAGGACGTTCCCCACGGCGGGAATGGACCTCATAAATAATCTCAACTCAATTGTGCCAAGAAAATATAATTGAATACCAGTGTGACTCGACTAATAAAACTGTACACGCTGTCGGGTGCAGGCCCGGCAGCGGAGAATGTGAACAAAGAATATTAACAGAGTATAAACGGCAGATTAACGGCAGATAACAGTAACAGTATAAATCGACGGAAAACTACGTGTTCGGCGGAAGGCCGACACGTGCGCGGATTCGCTGTATCTCAAAATGGCCGCGTCGGAGTCGGTAGCTCGCCGGGTGATCGGGCGTCATCACAGCGATAAAACAAAGTACCGATTCCCGATCTAATACGCGCTTCTCGGAACAATGAGAATAACCCGCGCCAGCAGCCGTCCGAGATTTAGGCCGGCGCGGGGTCACGATGACTTTGACTAAAGAATGTTACTTGACTGTGCGCGGCAGCTTCCAATACGACGCGCGAACACGTGGTTATTTTTCGGAACTCGCGCTGGTCGCTCTCACTGAGGAACTCGCCAAAAGGAACGCAAACAGGCAGCCGTATAACGGCTTACACGAAACACGCGGTCGTCCTCAAGACGAACCGCGAGCAACCGAGAATAATTCACTAAATCGCTGCTCGAGCCACAAACGAAAGAGCACGAATCAATACGATATAATATCGAAGCAGAAAACCTGGTTAGCACTTACCACCGGCAACGCTGAAACTTGGTAGCTAAGCTACGGCAGCGTACAAAGGATCTTACTCATTACGACGCACACGCGTTTACAGAGTTCGTGAGTAACGCGACTATTTCGCACGCGAGCCTACGCAGCAGTGCCCAGGATTTTCGGTGGCTCGAGGATGCGGAAGTGAGGCGTCCCCCACTCTTTCGGTCTTATGCCTGCCAATTACTATCGCTCGCGTTGTCGCTAATAGTTAGGGCCGGCTCTCGACAGGAGGGCCCCGGACCTTGCCGATTTCCCGGTTTCCTTAACGATGGCCCCTCGGCCACCGGGAATGTCGTGAGACATTCCAGGACTGTTCGAGCAGCTCCTGCATGGAACCATTCATGTTGCAGGGCAAGGCGTCGACGGGACGAATCTTCGATATCAGTTTTGGTTCCCAAGTCCCACGTCGGCGCCTCCAGGTTGATTAGCCTGAGCTCGAGGTCCTTTTGTTCTCCTCTGCAGAGGTATTGATGGTCCGGCGTTACGAGGCAGGCTTGCGGCGACAGCATTGGTCTTTCCTTCTTTTTGGCAGCGAGTAAGTAGCCGGGCTCCCTGAGCCCGCGCTACGGTCCTGTAATATTTCGCCGTGCCAATGGGCACGACGTTCCAAGATTCTTACAGTCATAGATCTTATAATACGAGACGTCCCAGCGAGAGCGCTTACTGCTGTTCTATTCGTAATTATTCTACTAAAGGGTGGTCCGGTCCTTCCGATTTTAACCTTAGGGTTTACTTTTTATATTACAAAGGGACGTGGTTAATTTGCCACGTCACACGCTGTGCGAGTATCAGGTTTATCGTGATAAAGAGGGATGCGCCGCGTGGTTCGCGAACAGGTTGTACGAGCTGAGTCGCAAATTACAGCCGATATTTGACAAAACGGTACCAATGAATCCGCTAACCGAAACGGAAAAGTTAAATTTTCGTACGGCCACGCATTGCCACGTCTGCGAGAAACCATTTGAAGAAAACGATATACGGGTGCGCGATCATTGTCATTTCACGGGCGTGTATCGTGGTCCGGCTCACAACGGATGCAATTTGAGCTATCAATCTTCGTACGTGATACCGGTGGTTTTCCATAATTTATCTGGCTACGACGCACATTTTATCATCAAAGAATTAGCAAACTCGTTCGAGGGACGGATAGACGTGTTACCATTGACGAAAGAGAAGTATATCTCGTTCACGAAAAACGTTTCCATCGAGAGAGAGACGGGCGAAGAGCAAAAGTATGCAAAGTTGTTGAAATTTCGCTTCATCGACTCGTTCAAGTTCTTGAACTCGAGTCTGGACAAGCTGTCGTCATATTTAGACAAAAGTAAATTACGCATCGTACGAGGTGAATTTGCACATCTTTCCAACGACGATCTCACCCTTTTGACCAGAAAAGGCGTTTTTCCATACGACTATCTGACATCGTACGATAAATTAAGCGATACATGTTTGCCACCGCGCGAAGAATTTTACAATCGGCTGTATGACCGCGAGATATCCGACGTTGATTACGATCACGCGAATACGGTTTGGTCGCGTTTCGCTATACGAACGCTAGGACAGTACAGCGATTTATACTTAAAATTGGATGTGCTGTTGTTGGCGGATGTTTTCGAAAATTTTCGCGATGACTGTCTCGAGAATTACAAGCTCGATCCGGCACATTATTACACGCTTCCCGGTTTCGCGTGGGACGTGATGCTGAAAATGACAAATATTGAATTGGAGTTGTTCACCGACGTGGACATGCTTTTGTTTGTGGAGCGAGGAATACGTGGTGGATTGAGCCAGTGTTCTCACAGATATGCACATGCAAACAACAAATATTTACCTACACATGACTCGAGTAAACCATCCACCTACTTAATGTATTTCGACGTGAATAATTTGTACGGTTGGGCTATGTCACAACCTCTACCGTACAGAGACTTTCAATGGGTGAACGACGGGGTAGATGATTTTGACGTTGAATCCGTTCCGATCGATAGCCCTGTAGGATACATTTTGGAGGTGGATTTAGAGTATCCGAGCGAAATTCACGATGCCCATGCGGATCTTCCATTTTGTCCAAGTCACGACGCGGCGATGACCAGCTCGAGTCAAAGAAAGTTGATGGCAACACTTCGCGATAAGGAGCGATACGTTGTACATTACCGATACCTCCAACAAAGTTTGAAACACAATCTGAAATTGAAGAAAATTCATCAAATTCTAGAGTTTCAGCAGTCGCGATGGTTGCGCGGCTATATCGATTTGAACACAAAATTACGCGCAAACGCAACCAACGATTTTTCCAAGAATTTGTTCAAATTAATGAACAACGCTGTATTTGGAAAAACAATGGAGAACGTTCGAAATCATGCAACTGTGAAATTACTTTCTCGTTGGAGCGGACGGCACGGCGTCGAACGATTGATAGCTAGACCAAATTTTCACAGCTATACGGTGTTTTCCGAGGACTTTGTCGCGATTCAGCTGAAAAAGCTGCTCGTTAAATTTTACAAACCAATCTACGTAGGCATGTCCGTATTGGATATATCGAAATTTCATTTGTACAGCTTTCATTACGAGTACATGTATCCAAAATTCCAGCAAAATTGTAAGATTTTATACACGGACACGGACAGCCTGATATACGAGATCGCTTGCGATGACGCGTACGAGGCGCTGCTGAAACGTCATATACATCGATACGACACCAGTAATTATGCCGCGAACAACGTTTACGGTGTTCCGATCGCGAACAAGAAACAGCTAGGATTGATGAAGGATGAGAACGGTGGTAAAATTATGACAGAGTTCGTAGGGCTTCGTTCGAAAATGTATGCGATTCGCGTGCAAGATGATCAGGAAACGAAAAAAATCAAAGGCATCAGAACAAACGTTACCGCTCGGGATATAAGTTTCGAAGACTATGTCGAATGCCTTCGTAATAATACGGAAAAAAGTGTTAACAGTAATCGTATAGCGTCTGTACGTCATCAGGTGTATTCGATGTCGGAAAAAAAATTGGCATTGAGTCCGTACGACGATAAGCGGTATATTTGCAGTAATTTGATCAATACTCAACCTTGGGGGCATTACAACATCGATTGAGAAGTTTTTTATCCGTAAAAGAAAAAAGGTAGGGAGATTATTGCAGGTCTTTGAAGACGAGTCGGGGAGGGGGATGCTTCCATTTTGTTGTAAAAAGGAAGTGGTGGGGGAGCGTCCTATAAAAGCATTGTATTCCGAGCGTCACGCTTCAGATTGAGACAATCACAATCACGAAAACAGCACGAAACCAGCACGATGTATTACAACCATCATTCGCCCGCTGAATGTAATCGTTCAAACACCGAGGAGCCATACAAAAAGAGGAGACTAAATAATATGTAAGTAGAAAGATGAAAAATTGTGAAATTTAGAAAAAAACGTCTAATTTTGAAATCTGTTGCAGGGGTTTTCCCAACAACAGCCCTATTTCATCGATGGTACAGCCATCATCGTCGTCGAGGAGTTCGCGCCGGATCTTGGGCCGAAGATATTCAATAGCCGGCAATTATTTTAAATATCTTGAAATTGGTGTGCGCGTTGGCGACGATATTCGTGCGGAACTAGCTATAGGAGATAACCGCGGTAACGAAATCACGTTTTCCCTGGACGCATGGACGGAGTTGTTGCGCACGAAGGAGTGTATTTCCGATTTACTTTCATCGTCTATGCAGAAACAGTGTAGAAAATTGAGCGATGATTTAACATTGCAAATAGTTAATCTCGATGGTAGGAAGCTAGTGAAACTATCGAGTCAGTTCGTAGCTCTGTACATCACGGAAAAAACTATGCGTAACTTGTACAATCTTGAATTCTGCGTACACAATGTGCATTCATGGTTGATCGACAATGTTCCCACGGTTGTCGATAAATATATGAATTTTGTCTTTGCGGTAAAGGATGCCAACGCGAAGAATATCGTGAAAGCGATCGTCGAGAGCGAATCTTTCGATCAAAGTTCACTGATCGATTGCGAACTGGTGGCTTCGTGCGCTGATATCATCGCGACCGAGGCGCAAAGAAACAGATGGGTTTAAAATATTAATGTTGTGTGTGAAAATTGTCTTTGTAACGATATTTTTAAAAATAAAAAATTATTTAAGACTCTTTTGTATTTTTTTATTGTAACATTACATACAATTCCTACAGAAATGTAATTAACGCAGAAAAGGGGAATAAAGTATAGAGAAAAAAATTAATTGTCATAAGTAAAAAACAATTAAAGTATATTCGTTTTAGATATCCACGAATTATGTGACGCGTCCATTCCCAACCATTTTACATATACTTTATTTCCTTTTCTGCGTAATATTTTTTCAACTAAGTATATGTCAGGATATTTTGCCGCGCGTATCTCGTGTTCGTAAAATCCTCCGGCGATAGGTTTGTCCTTAGAGTCAGCCAAGAGGTATGTGACAGGATTCGTTCGTTTCACCGCGGTAATCTTGAATATTTCGGTTGACCAGTTCGGCGTGTATCCTTTGTCGAATAGGGTTTTAAACTTGCTGACGCGCACGCGATCATCGATCTTGAATTTGGCAGGACCAGCAATCTTCACGTTGCTGTACACGGTCGACAGAAGGTGCCCAGCATTTTTACGGTTCACATCGACGGGTCGCATACGGATGGTACGATGTTTTCGATTATTGTAGTCCTCGGTCAACGTGGGAAGCGCATCGATCCAACGATATTTTTCGCTCAACGAGAAAAATTTCCACATGCTGTTCTTTAACGTACGATTGAAACGTTCCACGACGGACGCTTTCATAGTGCTAAACGTGGAATAATGGTGTATGTTGCGGCTCCTCAGATAGTCTTGGAACGTTGCATTGTAGAATTCTTTCCCCATGTCAGTCTGCAAGTTGTTCGGGGCTCTACCGTCCTTCTTCAACGCTGACGCGAAAGCTTTGCACACATCGCTCGCATTTTTACTCTTCAAAGGAACCGTCCACGCGTATTTGCTAAATACATCGATTATCGTGAGAATATATCGATGCCCTCGATTGTCTCGCGCATAGTTTTGAACCTCAACGATATCGGCTTGCCAAAGATCATCGAATCCTCGCACGATCACACGTCTACGCGGGTAAAAACGTCTCGCGGGAGCATGCAGCTCTTCCACCACGTTTTCTTTACTCATCGTCGTCGTCGCTGTATCTGCGCGTATACTTTATCGAGTTTCCCATATATACTCATCTGAAAATCTTCTTTCTCAGTTATATTTCCCTCCCTCATTTTTTTTCAGCGCTCTCTCAAGGATGATCATTTCTATACGATGAATGTTACTTAGTATCAATAATACATGATAGCACAGGTACCGGTGTACAGGTACAGGTACAGGTACAGGTACAGGTACCGGTGTACAGGTCCAGGTACCGGTGTACAGGTACCGGTACAGCTGTAGCGGTATGACGGTTGGCTGTCGGTACAGCTGTAGCAGTATGACGGTTGGCTGTCAAGATCGGTTGACGCGTTTCTTTTAATATTGTCTTGAAATCTTATTCTGAAGTTCTCCAGCCGATCGTTGATGACGTCTTTTTTTACCATATTCTTCTCGAGCGTTTGCAACCAAATTATCGATTCTCGCGTTGATATGTGAATCGGCTGATTTCATATTTTCGTTTGCATCGTATCGGACGTCCTGTATCATGGTCAGTATTTCTGACTTTATCGTTTCTTTAGCCGTTTTCAGATCTTCGATCAGTTTTTCATTCTGTTTAGCTAATATTTCAGACTTTATCGTCTCTTTAGCGGTTTTCAGTTCTTCAACCAGTTTTTTCATGATCTCAGACTCGAGCGTCACGTTAAGCGTGTCCACGTATACTTTGGTTGCAGCATGATCGTTTGCCTCAGGATTCGCCACGCGCCCGATCCTCATACCTTTTGCATCATACAATCTAGCATCATCGTTCATACATATGGTGTTATCACGCACATAACTTTTAAAAACGCCAGGATAGAAAATCGAAGAAACATTCGACTCGCGTTTGTTTGCTCCGTGAAACACCATACCAAATTTGTTGATAGACATTTTTGAGTTAGTCTTCTTCTTCGATTATCGTCAACTCGTATCGCTTGCACAACCGTTTTACTTGCTCTTCGATCTGCAGCATTCGTTGAAATAACTCATCCAGTTTTATCCATAGACTTTGAAATCTCAAGTTCCAGCTTTCACCGTCGTCGTCGTCGTCTCCTCCTCCCGAGGATATCGTTTGATTCGTTTCGCAACAATTAAGACGAACACGCATTTTTATCGAGCCGTAACAATTGACATTTCATTCGACACTAACTCAACGAAACGCACGCGCTTTAATTTATAATTATACCGGCTTCACGAAGTTCTTCGATTATCGACATTATTTCGTTGTTATGGTTGGAATGACCGGCGTTCTTCGAAGCGGTTAACAATTTCAAACGATCGACGAGTTCGTTCGGATCGTCCCAATGCACGTAATCGATTGGATGGTCAGTCACGCGCATAGAAGTTGGAAGTTGAATCCCCTTCCCGCCTCGCGGCAAGAACATCGGTCCTATTACTTTCTTGTACTTGTAACCTTTGTTTCCCATAAGCTGATTCCTGTGTCGATGCGCTTGCGTAACAATGAGAATTCTTTTGTACACGTTCTTATCATCATCGGTGTACAGCCGGTTGTTGGGCAATTTACTGAATATCAATTCGTAAAGACCGTGAGTCCCCTCGTACCGTACTCCGTCAACGATGATATCGTCGTTGTGGTCCACCTCGAACGTTGAATTTCCCAGCATCAGCTTATCGTCCTGGAGATATACTCCGTATACGTTGTCGGATTTTTTCGTTGGTCCGCTAAAAAATTTTTCCAAATATTTACGCGCCAAAGGTCCAAAATTCTCGGATAGATATTGATTCTCCTCTTGATGAGTTTCGGGATTTTCAAAAATATCGCGCATAGAAGATTCCAAACATTCCGTGCTCGGCGATTCGAAGGTATCCTCCTCCTGTCGCGGTGGTGCCACCACCGTCGCCGACTCGATCTCGTCATCGTCAAAAGATATTTTTCTCGAGACATCCTCGTTCTTTTTCCTCTTTATTCTTCTTCTTTTTTTCATAGAGGGCGCTGGTGTCGTTCCCCTAATATCTGAGAATCTTCTTTTTTTTGATAGGAGGGGCGGAGTTTCCTTAATATCCGAGAACGTGTTGTCGTCCGGTTGAACAGTAGCCGTATTTTGAACTAGCTGTTTCAGCGGTTCGACGATCGGTTGTAAAGTTGTTCGCAAATTCGTCTCGGCCGTCATTTTCCCAACTTTCAACGCTAAATACTTTTTACGTATGGTATCGCTGGTCTTCGCTATTTCGTTCACGACCGAAGCTCGCAGCTTCTTCTCCTTCGACGACATATCGAGGGAGAATTTTCTAATGCGACTCCAACGACTCTTACCGAGCAACTGTGCTCATTACAGTACAACAAACTCGATAAATCCACGTCTGTAACGACCACGACTCACGGGGCTGTCTTTATCGATTACGAGAAATCCATACTTCTTTCGCCAACAATCCATGCATAACGTGCTAAACGTCTCAAACGACATATCAGTATTTACATGATCCTGATGAATGTGACGCAAGTTCATGGTATCCTGTTTGAACAGAATCAGCAGATTGGCATTGTCGCGAATTAAATGTTTCGGTATCCTCGCGTACGACTGGCCCAGGTAGAAGCAATCGACGTGCGAATGTCTGCCCATCGCAAAATACTCTCTCATGATATCCTGCTCGTCGCATGCCACATCATCGAAGATGAATATTGAATCGGGCCGTGCTTCTGCGGGGGGGATTACGTCAGCGTTGTTCGCGAACGCGAAGTAGCCAACATCCTTCCCCACGGATGAGAACAGTTTGCTCAAGTATCGATATTTTGGCTGACTCAGCGATTTTGAGTACACGTAAACGTTTGCGAATCGTAGCCCGTTCGCGCTCTCCAGCAGGCTAATCATAACGTTCGTTTTACCGCATCCTGACGGACCGCTTATAACGCATCGTACATTGCTTGGTAACAATGATCCATGTTTTCGCATCGTCTCGTCGCAATCGTCGAACGCGCGACACGTTGGAACACGAATATCCAAAGATTGTCTTACAAAACGCATGATCTGATTGATTCGATGTGGTGGGTGGTTGGGGGGTATTTATACGAGAGCTCGAACACCGTCGACATCAGTCACTCTTCGTGCCTCCCCCGAACGTGAGAGAAAAAAGAATCCGTGTTCTTTAAACAGAGAGAGAGCAGAAAAATAGTTTATGCACATGAATCGTCGTTCACAACGGTGTCTCGGTCCGCATACGGGTAAGGGGTTGTTAAACAGAGCTATAAACGCGTTACCGTTCGAATTGCATATACCTGGTTATCAATTCTGCGGTCCTGGTACGAAACTGACCAAGCGATTAGATCGTGGGGATCGAGGAATCAATCCGTTGGACGCGGCCTGTCGCGAGCACGATATAGCCTATTCACGGTACAAGGATCTTGGAAATCGACACGCGGCTGATCGCGTTTTGGCGGATCGAGCGCTGCATCGAGTAACGTCCGGAGACGCGGCGTGGGGGGAGAAGGTGTCCGCGGCCGCAGTGTTGGCAGCCATGAAAGCTAAAACGAAATTGGGCATGGGTCTGATAAAGAAAAAAGGTGAAAAGAAAAAGAAAACGACAAAACGAATTCTCCCAATCGCCAAACGCGGCGGTTTTCTGCCGTTGCTGTTGCCTGCTTTGTCGGCTATAGGAGCATTGACGGGCGGTGCTGCGGGAGTAGTCAAAGCTATAAACACCGCGAAAGCTGCGAAAAAACAATTGCAAGAAGCGGAGCGACATAATCGAGCCATGGAGGGTCGTGGTATACGTCTCGCTCCGTATAAGCATGGGAAAGGCTTGAAGGAGAAAAAAAAAAACGAAGAAAGACAACACGACGACAGACGCCGAATTGATGGTCATCTGTAAAGGATTACCATATTTTCGTGGAGTTTTTATGCGTGACGATTTGCCGCGGCGCGTGTGGATAAATGAGCGGGGTATAGTCAATCTGGATAATAGTCGTGGTCCGGGAACCCACTGGGTCGCATATATAAAGCACGGCTCGCGTGTCAAATATTTTGATAGTTTTGGAAATCTTCGACCGCCAATCGAGTTGATTCGCTATTTCGGCGCGAACGCGACTATCTTATATAACCATAAACGTTTTCAAAACTACGAAGAAAGCGTGTGTGGACAATTGTGCGTGAAATTTCTCCGAGAAACTACATTATAAATTGTCTGGGAAAAAGTCTGTCTCCCCCTCTGCATGATGCATGCGAAAAAGTCATTTACGTTCACGTTGTCGGGAAGAAGCAGCGTACTGTCATCCAAGTGCTTTCCACCCATAGATCTGAGCAATGGCGAATACGAGTTGGGATTGCTCGATTTGCAAACTTATTACACAATACCAAACATCAGCGCCAACATTGGAAACAATCGATTCTACTTTGGTGAAAAAGATGATGAGATCATCATCCCCGACGGTTCGTACGAATTGGAAGCTATCAACGCATACTTGAGGCGTGAAATATGCGCGCGATATCCTAAAAAAAATGTCGATGAGTCATCTGCCGCCTCCGATATCGAATATCCGCTGGTCTTACGGGCGAACAACAACACCATGAAAAGCGAAATTATAAGCGAGTATCAAATAAACTTTGCAAAGCCTTACAACGTGGGGTCTATCCTAGGATTTTCCACGGGTCGAGTTTTACCACCGAACATGTTGCATACATCGAACGCACCTGTGAATATCATCAGCGTGAATATCGTACGAGTGGAATGCAACATAACCACCGGATCGTACGACAATGGTAAACTCGTTCACACGATACATGAGTTTGCGCCCCAGGTACCGCCAGGGTATAAATTGTCGGAAACGCCCGCGCGAGTCATTTACCTTCCGATCGTTGCACGAGTCATTGACGATTTAACGATTCGCATAGTTGATCAATCCGGGCGTTTGATTGATTTTCGAGGTGAAGAAATCACGGTGCGACTACACGCGCGACGAAGCAATGCTAATTCATAACAATACGGCATTCCATACGTTGAACAACAGCAATAAACTAACCACGGAAAAAAGGTCATCGATTCGTAAGAAATTAACCGTGGAAAACGCAAAGTATCTACGATCTTTGGGATTTATTGTTAAAAAGTGAGAGGAAAAAATCATGTTTGGTGACATTTTGAACATCTCCGAAGAGCCGATCTTCGACAATCGCATAACGAAGATTGAGCTGCACACGTACAATCCGTATGCTAACACGACGTTCGAAAACAGTGATGAGATAAGGATACCCATTCAACAACAAGACCTGTACACGCTCCCGTGTAAAAGCTTCCTATACGTTGAGGGAAAACTTAGTTTATCAGGAAAACTTGAATTACCGGCTGGAGGAGAATCCCACATCGATACGGTGGCCCTCGAGAACAACGCTGTTGCGTTTATGTTTGAGGAAATACGTTATGAATTGAATGGAGTGGAAATCGATCGGTCAAGAAATCCCGGTGTGACGACAACTCTGAAGAATTATGTGAGTCTGTCCAGAACGAGAAGCGACGCGTTGTCCAACGCTGGTTGGATGTATACCGATGACAAACAGAAGCAGACTGCAACAACCACGGCTGCGATACATTTCAACTTTTGCGTTCCTATGAGCGTTTTATTAGGCTTCTGCGAAGACTACAAACGCGTTGTGATAAATGCGCGACATGAATTGATTTTGATCCGCTCGCGTACCGACGCGAACGCGTTGCACAGTCCTTCCAACAACGCGAAACCTATTCTGGATCTGTACAAAATTCAATGGCGAATGCCGCACGTTGCATTGGATGAAGTACATAAGCTGTCCATGTTACGTATTTTAGACAGCGACAGACCGATCGGAATGAGCTTTCGATCATGGGATCTGTATGAATATCCTCTACTACAGACGACTACGAAGCATACATGGGCGATAAAAACAGCTCTGCAAATGGAAAAACCACGATATGTGATATTCGCTTTGCAAACCAATCGAAAGAATAACTTAACGAAAACGGTTACACGATTCGATCATTGTGCATTGGCAAATATTCGGCTTTACTTGAACTCGGAAACCTATCCATACGATGATTTAAATATCGATTTTGAGAAAGGTAAATACGCGTTGCTCTACGACATGTATGCAAAATTCCAAGAATCGTACTATGGAAACGGCGAAGCGCTACTCAACGTTATGGATTTCCTGCATTATGGTCCACTCATCGTTCTCGATTGTTCCCGACAAAACGAAGCGTTAAAAAATGCTACGGTCGACGTGCGAATTGATTTCGAATGTCGAACCGACGTCCCTCCATCGACAACAGCCTACTGCTTAATGATACATGACCGCATCATGGAGTACAGTCCATTGACGAATATTGTTCGAAAAATTACTTAAACCGTTTATACAGATAAAAAATATATGTACTTTATCAAATAAAAAATTATGTGAAAGATCTTATTTTTTTATTAAAAAACAATCCTCCTCATACCCCACATTACGACAAATACTTGCAACCATCGTTTATTCCATTAGAAATATGACTTTAGATTTTGTATGATGTAATGCTGTGTGGATGAAATTGTCCATGGAGACATGACACCGGGTGAAAAGATAAAGAAATATGATACAATACCGCTCTAACATGCAAGATAAAAAATATGCTGACTTTACAGTAATAACATCCTCCTCCCCATAGATTTTTTTTATATTAGTGGTGGGGGTATCCATTATAAATTGCTCGCCGCAGTCGTCGTATGAAGTTATACCATAACAAACGTTGACAATCACGGTGATCGCCATACATACAAAGTTACATCGTGTGTTTTTTATCATCCGACCAGCCAACTTTGGATATCATCCTTTCTTCAACGGTAAGTACATATAATACAAAATTAATAAACGATTGAAAAATCCGGTGAAAAAACTTTCTTTATTTAGATGGATCGCATCTCTCACATCATTGACATGGATGGATTTATTGTAAAAAAAAAATTCATGTGCAAAGAACTAGCCATGATCAATGTTTGTTACGACGGTTCGTTCGAACTCTCTGAATTTTGCTTAGGGGAGAAATTTCATTCTTTATCTGCCGCTGACAAAAAGTCGGCATGGTATGTCAGCAATTTCATACATGGGATTCCATTCAAAGATTTCGGCTACGAAAAATATCAGCAGGACGATATATTCAAAACTATTCAAAATTTTGTGTGTGATTATGCAAATCCAGTTGTAGCATATAAAGGAGGATGTTTCGAGAGAGACATCCTTCGAAAAATGAACATAAACTCAATAAATTTAGAAGATTTCAACTGCCCAAAATATGATGTACTAGTTCACGATCCCATGTATGAAATTGCTGACAAACCGTGTCGACTTCACTGTTGGCGATCGACAAAGAACGTCACATACCATTGTAGTCTGCGCGAAGTGCAAACATTTCGGGCATGGATTAACAATTCTAAAAAAACATGTATGGTATCAATCAGTTATAACACACGTCTTTGAATTTTTCCACATCTAAAACACCTCTTTTTTTACACAGTGTCTTCATAATGATTGTGAAATCAGAGATGGATCCTGCAACCGTCGCAACAACAGATCAGGATACCCCAGCAACACCTGATTATCGTCTCGAGAGTGACAGGCTCCAAAGTTTCCACAACTGGGGTTACTCACACATCGTTCAACCTGAAAAACTCGCCGTCGCAGGATTTTTCTATCTGGGCGATGAGGATTTTGTTGACTGTTTTGAATGTAGTATACAGTTGACTCAATGGGACGATGACGATGATCCAATGCACGAGCATCGCGCCTGGTCGAGATCCTGTGCATACGTTCGTGGGGTGAACTGTGGCAACGTGCCAATCGGAGTTGATCCTGATACAATCCAGCCAAACCCGCGCGGTATAGACGTTTGTGGATTCAATTAAAGAATCGTCGCTCGAAGGTAAAAATAAATTTTTTTACAAATACTCTAAAGTATATAACATGGTTCATATAACTGTCTGTTCGCAGGAAACGAAGAATCCCACTAATGTGTGAATATCTATGGCGAGAGGATGATAACGCGAGCCTTTGAACTGTGTCGGCGACAACTACTGTTCACGTCTCTTTCTTTCCAATACGCTCTTCTTCGTTTGCGTTTGAAAACTTTCATGGTTAATTAAACCACATGTAAAATTATATTATGTTTTGGTATGATGATGAGGCGATTTTTTGAATAAATAAATGTGACATAGCAAAAATAAAAATTTTTTATTTTGGTACAACCTTGAATAATCAATCCCAATTTCCCAAACTGAATGTAGATATGTTTGAAACTATTTTGTTTATTAAAAAAATACAAAAATATAAAATAATACCAAATATTATAGCTATTCTTCATTCTCGTTCTCGTTCTCGTTCTCGTTCGCATTCTCATTCTCGTTCGCATTCTCATTTTCATTGTTAAAAGTCTGAAAGGAGAAAAGATAGATTTTTTAAATTATTAATATTTTTTAATTAGTAAATATATAAAATCATTAACTCACCGTCGGTGCATATGCTATTTGAAATGCTGTGATAAATTCATTATCCCAATTTTCAATATTTATATTATACCGTCGGGCCGCATATAGCCATCCAGCTATGAACGCATCCCTCTCTCTCTCCGAATTAAATGTCTGTTAATATAAAATAGTAATAAAAAACTGACAATAAATAAATAATATAAAAATATTTCATTTATACATACCAATAACTGCATTGTCTCGGCTAAGATGACATCATCATTCGCTAGCACGTAAGCTTCCATGTTTTCAAACTAAACTTGGCGTTGACAACACCCATTCTTATATAATGAAATATTCGCTCGCTTGCAAGTTTAGAAAGATGCTCGTTGCAGTAGATAATAAAATGAAATCTGAACTCGCTAAAGTTTCAATCAGCACTAATAGAGAGAACTGACAAAAACAAATGTGTCCAGGTGCCTCAGCTTGGTAACTCTAAACCATGCGAAAGGATGCTGCTACAGATTATGGAACACGCTCCTCTTACAATGATATGAATAAGAATCGTGAAAACACGTTCCGACACACAATCCTACATGCATCGAAAATGATAAGGGAAACTTTATATCACTGTGAAGTAGAAACTCTCTCGATGTATGAGCAAAAGTTTGAATCGGTTAATTTCATATTTCCGTTTAAACGAATCTATCTTACATCTCTCTCTTACAAAGGGGGTATTGCGAAACGTGTTCGAAAAACGTTTCTGGAGCACAATGGCCGCCACGGGGGAGAAGTGTCCAACCGTGGGAATGACACTGAGTGAAAAGATTATTGTAATAATTCCATGGAAAAAATATGATGTAATAATTCCATGACGTTTATTGCAACAATTACATGGAAAAATATGGCGCAATAATTCCATGAAAAATATGCCGCAATAGTGCAAAATAATTCCACGAAACGCCGCCCTTGACCTAGAAACGATTCCCAAGAAAAATATAATTCCAAGAAAAATATGACGCAATAATTCCATGAAAAATATGTTGCAATAGTGCAAAATAATTCCACGAAACGCCGCCCTTGACCTAGAAACGATTCCCAAGAAAAATATAATTCCAAGAAAAATATGGCGCAATAATTCCATGAAAAATATGCCGCAATAGTGCAAAATAATTCCACGAAACGCCGCCCTTGACCTAGAAACGATTCCCAAGAAAAATATAATTCCAAGAAAAATATGACGCAATAATTCCATGAAAAATATGTCGCAAT
Organism: Lasioglossum calceatum; assembly: GCA_963966675.1. Taxonomy (NCBI): domain Eukaryota; kingdom Metazoa; phylum Arthropoda; class Insecta; order Hymenoptera; family Halictidae; genus Lasioglossum; species Lasioglossum calceatum. The sequence continues at coordinate 552,109 of CAXAAD010000126.1, forward strand.
ATTGCAAAATAATTCCACGAAACGCCGCCCTTGACCTAGAAACGATTCCAAGAAAAATATAATTCCAAGAAAATTCCCCCCCGCTCCCCACCCCCCTCTCTAGAATATGCTTGTGCAATATCGCTCTGCGGCGGTACTGCACTCTCGTGAATTTGAAAGTGATTTAGAACCCGCCTATATACCCTACTGTGGTTCGAATCCGTAATTTAGCAGCAGATAATCTGAATAAAGCAAAGATGCGTTCTAAGGGTTATTACGATTCACGAGCAAAATCCGCTACATTCAACGTAGGCGAGCTTGTTTACGTTCTTTTAGAACCTCGTACTAGTAAATTTGACCCCCATTATGTCGGGCCGTATAAAGTATTAGATGTGACAGATTTGAATAATGTAGTATTACAGACTCATAATAAAATAATCACTAAGCATCAGGATAAATTAAAGCATGCTTATTTTACATCAACAGCCGAAGATGAACATGATCCTCTTTTGTCTGCTGCTGATGCCGTTGATGACGAGCCAACTTCAAGGGGAGAGTAATTCAACAATAGAGCAGGTACAGGGAGAAGTCGGGTTATTTTTCGAGAAGCTGCCTGATCTGAGAACTTATCAAACTCAATGGCGTCTGGTAACCTCGCTCGATGTTGAAAAGTACTTGCAAAATGCACCTCCGGTTCAACAGCTCATTTCCATGCTTAACCAACTTTGCAAAAGGCATGAGGCAACAAAGTGCCTCAATGAAGGTCTGGGACCTCGGTTGGTTAAAAAGGAGGAAAATACGCGCTATTATCGGAACCTGATAAGATCCGCTATAGGCGACCATCCATACTTGAAGGCAAAATCACCTCGATGGGGTGCACCGTTTGGATTCATGGGTACAATTAGCAATATTTTATTTGGGACTTTGACTCAAGAGGATGCAGACTTCTACAATCAAGAGTTGAACAAAATATACAAGAATCAACAAGAGATTACGGAGGTAATAGCAAGACAAACGCATATCATTAAGGGCGAGTTCTCGACGGTACATACGAGATTGGTAAATTTAACCAAAGGAATGTCAGAACTCATGAAGGCAGTTTCTGAACATTCCCAGCAACTACAGGAAACTCAGTCAGAATTAGACAGGTTGCGTTTTGAGAGCGTTATAAGGGAAGCATTATTTGAAATCGAAAAAGGTTTAGATGACTATAGTACAAATTTACTATTATTAATAGATGCAATACTTCTGGCGAAGCAGGGTATCCTTCACCCAGCGATTTTCTCGCCTCAACAACTATTGAATTCCGCTTTAAAAATTAGACAGACTTCCTCCCATGAATTCCCATTTTCACCTGAAGAGTTGTTAACGGAACAGCTCGAAAGAATCACTAAGCTGAATATAATTTTCACTAAAGGCAGGATAGTCTTCGCGCTCACTGTACCATTATTAGATCATCAGATATTCAATCTCTACAAAATTTATCCCTGTCCGGCTGTCCAATCACTTGGGTCGAAAAAGGTAGCGTCATACATTCAGCCGCGGTTTACGTACATTGCAATATCTTCGGACGAACAGCAATATTTCCTACCTGACGAGGATTACTTGAGAACCTGTCATCACCACCATAAGCAATTATTAGGGCCAGTCACACTACCCGTGTACCAGACGAGTCAACACGCCACTTGCGAAACTACACTGTTACTGAACCCCACCACAATAGACTGGAGTACTTGTAATATAAAGGTGACCGGGCACTTAGACACCTATTGGCGAGAGCTAAACGCCCCCGCTACGTGGCTATTTTTCATGCCTGAGGAAAAGAAGGCGCAAATTTACTGCAAAGGAAAAAAGGCGATGGTAAAAACCTTCTACAAGACAGGAATTCTCAAACTAGAAGCAGGATGCCAGACCACAATCAATTCGGTGCAGTTGAAGGCGCTGGATATAATAGAGACCTCGAGGGAGATAGTATATTGCCCTGCCATTTCATACAATTTGTCGTTTTTATTACCAGAATTATCGGAACACCACTTCAAGGTAATAGAGTTAAATGCACCGAGTAAAGAGCAACTTGTCAATCATTGGGATCAACTTCCAGCAGCTATCTCTCTCAACGAAATAGAAAGACAGGTTTAGGGTATTGTGAATCACCAAGAATTGGTCAAGCACCAACACATTGCAATTTTTTCCTCCACGGGAATAGTAGTAGCATGCCTAATCTTCGTCGCCATGCTCATCGTAAAATTTAGAATTTTCAAAAAATGCAATATACGCCGCGAAAATGTAGAACAAACGGGGATGAATATTATCGAATCTCCGGAGGAGGGCCCGCAGCCCCCAAATACGAAGCCTTCTGCTTCAATTTTCTGAGTAGCAGGACTACCCCCACTCCGTGGTGACGCTCCGCATCCTCAGAGATAAGGACCTCAACCCCTATAAAAGGCGAGGCATCGGGTCACCAAAGTCACAGTCACAGCATCCATGCAGGACAACGCGTCGCAGAAAAGGGAATCCATAAAGGGCAGACGCAGTGTTGCTGTCCAGACGGATCATAGCGAGCACTTGTCGAAGGAAAACGGGAAAGTAATTATCCCTCGACCCTATCTGCCGGCGAAGGAGGGACGAGTCGCAAAAGGCAGGGGGACAACGACCAGAGGAACAGCGAAGAAAGTGACAGCCGAGCCAGCAAAGCAGCCGCACTGTTTGGAGTTCTTCGTAGTTACGGATACGAATATACGTGACTGGACTCCAGGGGAACCCTGGAAAAAGAAGACGAGGGTGCGATGAAGACCATGGAAGTACATGCACCTTTCCGTTGCATTGTTGGCGAGGTGGAAAACCAAACAACAGCGTGGATTACCCCTGAGTACTACCCGGAGGAGGTGAGATCGTTTTTCAGGTTTTTCGGCAGACACATGGAGGAGCGCCATCACCTGTGCGTGCCCCTGATCACTGCCGTCAAGCCGGGCCTCCTTGCAGCCATACGGAAGGATGGATCCTGCTGGTTCCGTGGAGAAGTGATCGCGGTGAACGGAGGAGTGGTCTCCGTCTTCCTGGGGGACAGCGGTTTGACAGTGGAGCGAGAAGTCGGTCGAGTGTGGCTCCTGCCACCGCGCTTTCGCACCTTGCCTTGGCAGGCGATCCGCTTGCGCCTAGAGGGTGTTGAACCACGCAACACTCGACCCATCGCAAAAATCACAGCTTTTGCAAAGCACGTGATGGGAAACAGGCGCGGATGCGTCACCTGTATATCAAAGACGGAGGATGGGAACATCGAGGGGCGCCTTTTCCTAGACAGGCTCCCTGGCCAGCCACCACACGACGTTATTGAAGGATGGCTACAGCAGGGATACGTAGTCCCAGTCCGAGCGTCATTTTAGTAATAAGTACACTACACTACACCTACACTACACTACACCCGTCATTTAAAATTTTTTTTTCTTTTTTCTTTTTTTTTTCCCTTTTTTTCTCGAAGTCAATAGTATCTAGGACGTTTCCTTCCTAATGAGAAAGCATCACGCGAACCGCGATGTTTCTTCTTGGTGGGGAGATGTTACGGATAGAGAATATATTCCGTTCGGTTTTTCACAGGAATCTCTTCTAGATCGTCTCTGGCAGGAAGCGTCCTAGATAACCTTTCATATCGCAGTAACCTTTTTAACGAAAACCGAGCTCTGGCCCGATTTAATTGACAGTGACAAAAACTAGAGTTATTAGTCTGGCCCTAAGCCCTAAGCACGATTAGATTATGAACAGAGCATTTCATTCATTGTAGGGGTATATAAACCCTTAGATTCTCACTCTCGCGGGCTAGTACTTCGGTAGACACGTATCGAGTCACGTCGTGCTGTATTTCGGAAAGTCAACTGTTAGTGAGATCGGGCTAGAGTACCTTTCGTATCAAAGTTAACCGTATAGATTCCGCGAGTTCGGTGTAAAATCTATAAGGCAGTGTTAAAGTTCTTTCCGAGTCCCCTGCATTGCCAGTGCGTCAAAACCGTGCATCTTGTTAGGTAATTCTTCTTTTTATTACCTATTTCATTTAGTTCATTTCATTCGCGACAATTACACAATTGTATCACAGATACTTATAATTAGAATATATTTGTGTTGTTTGGTAATTAGAGCAAATTTATTAAACCCATTATTATCGTCCAATATCCTAATCTAGTAATTGAACGTTCCCACACGATACAACCTTACCGCTCGGGTTGTATCAATTAGATTATATTAGTTACGAGGCCTACTAACTGTCCTAGCGACTCCCTGATTTCGCATCAGGTTCGTTCGCTACCTACCATTTGTCCAAATAGAGATTTTTCCTACCTAGTGGCTCCCCAATTTCGCATTGGGTTCGTCCACGAAAACTATACCATCCTAGCGGCTCCCTGATTTCGCATCAGGTTCGTCCGCATCCTAACAGCTCCCTGATTTCGCATCAGGTTCGTCTGTGCTCTTATCCGACCTCCCAGCGGCTCCCCAATTTCGCATTGGGTTCGTCCGCGCTGTTCTACAACCTCCTAGCAGCTCCCCGATTTCGCATCGGGTTCGTCTGCGCGTCTTTCCTAGTGACTCCCCAATTTCGCATTGGGTTCGTTCACGAAGTTTCACCTTCCTAGCAGCTCCCTGATTTCGCATCAGGTTCGTCTGCGTCTGACTCCATTCCTAGAGGCTCCCTGATTTCGCATCAGGTTCGTCCTCGCAGTCTATAATCCTAGCGGCTCCCCAATTTCGCATTGGGTTCGTCCGCGCACCTTAACTAACAAACTGATACCATATTCCTAGGCTGACAACCCTTCGCCGGCCACTCGTTGCTACTCGCGGCCCTGGCTCGTAACATACCTAAGATCGCTGTCATATTGGAACCGTTGCACAACCTGTTAAGGAAGGATCAAAAATTTGTATGGTCGCAAGAATGCCAAAACGTTTTTGACTACCTAAAGGAATTTTTATGCACTAAGCCAGTATTAACAATTTATGACCCTTCGTTACCGATAAAAATCTATACAGACGGAAGTATCCAAGGATTGGGCGCCGTACTAAAACAGCCTCAACCAGAAAGTGGTACAGAGAAACCAGTTGCCTATTTTTCAAAAAAATTAAATAATTCACAAAAAAAGAAAAAGGCAATATATATAGAAGCTTTAGCAATTAAAGAAGCAGTACAGTTTTGGCAATACTGGCTGTTTGGATCTTCGTTGATTTCCGTCCCGCGGAAATTTGAAGTTACGATCCGGCGAAATAGCAGGAAAATAAATATGTTGAAGTAATCGGAATTGTGGGAGAGCGTTTTGATTTATTGTTTGACCACCGTCACTCGCGATATTACAGAAAAAACCGTCGATCTCGGATTACAAGGGTCGGCTTGTAACGGTCGGTACGCGACAAGAACGCTTGCAAGAAAGTATACTTTTCGACAATTCGTAGAAGAGAGAGCGAGGACCCGACCGATTGTTGTGTATATTGTCGCGGCTCGTTCCCCTCGCCGCGCACCCCGAACTACTCGGTCCGCCCGAAGTGTGCGGGGAGGGAGAGACGAACGACGACAACGGCCGAGTCCTCGTACAGATACATTTCGGCAGTTGACACACACACACGAGCTCATTACGGTACGTCACGCGAGTGTATTCGTGTGTTCGCGCGGCGATACCGAACGGCTGACCATTTTATGCTCTAACACTGGCTTATGGGTAGATCTTTCGAAGTTTACTCGGATCATAAGCCATTAAAAGACTTAAACATAAAAGCTAGACCGGATGAAGAGCTAGGCGACATTATATACTACTTGTCACAGTATGATTTTACGGTGAAATATAATCCAGGTAAATTCATCATAGAAGCAGACTGCCTAAGCAGAAACCCGGTATTTGAAGCAGAAGAAAATAATGAAGATAACTTGCAAACCGTAAACCTAATAAATTTAAGAAGTATCATAGATGATCAGAATAAAAACGAAGATTTAAGGAAACAAAAAAACGTGTATGAGGAAAACAAGATATATTACAAGAAGAAAAAAATTATAATATCAGAAGAATTCAGTAAGAAATTAATAAGAAATCTGCATGATCAATTCTGTCATATTGGAATAAATCAAATGACAAGTATGTTGAGACCGCACTACTCAGCAAAGAATTTATCAGAAAATATTAAAAAAGTATGCAAAAATTGTAAAATTTGCATTAAAAATAAAACCAGAGGTCAAGTAAAGTACGGATTAATGTCACAGCTTGGTCCAGCAAGAAAACCGTTCGAGATAATGTCCATTGACACAATCGGAGGTTTTGGTGGCACAAGATCCACAAAAAAATATTTGCACTTGTTGGTGGATCATTTTACAAGATTTGCATACATCTTAACTTCAAAATCACAGTCAGCTCATGATTTTATAAAATTAACTAATATTATAGCAGAAAATGAAGAAATCGGAAAAATTCTAACGGACCAGTACCCAGGAATTAATTCAAAAGAATATAAGGACTTTCTAAAAAGCAAGAATATACCGATTATTTTTACAGCGGTCAATGCGCCTTTTTCCAACGGCCTAAATGAACGGTTAAACCAAACTCTAATAAATAAAATCAGGTGTAAAGTGAACGAAAATAATGGAAGAAAAGCTTGGACAACGGCGGCACATGAATGTGTGCGAAAATATAACGAAACAATGCATACAGTGACAAAGTTTAGTCCAAAATATTTATTAGAAGGAACGATCACGTCAATATTACCAAACGAGTTATCACGAAGAAAAACACAAAGTGAGTTAGAAGAAGACAGAGAAAAGGCTTTGGAAAATAGCATAAAATATCACAAATTTAACAAACAACTTTACGACAAAAATAGAAAGAACTACAATTTTCAAATAGGCGAGTCAGTATATGTTGAAAACGGCAATCGTTTGAACAGAAGAAAATTGGACGAATTAAGAATAGGCCCATATAAGATAGAAGAAAAGGTGTCTGAATCAATCTATCGAATCAATACCGGACATACGAAAAAAGAATCGAATCTCTTCCATATTTCAAAACTTATTCCAATACAAGATACGATGGATAAAGAAGGTGAGCAGGGTTTTTCTCTCACGGAGGGGGGAGATGTAAGGAGTGCGCTCCTTAATTGATCTAAATCTTCCCGCTCAATACAGTGAGTCGATAAGTAAGGGTCCGCAGTAGCGGCAGAGAAATGAAAACAATGTTTCGGCAGACACGTGTGAATACTGCCAATTAATCTTCAACCAGTTATAATAAAGTGAATTGTTTATACGAGGAACAAGATTGCGAAGAACAAACTCTGAATGTTGTTTCTTGTATTTTTACAGGTTCGTAACCATTGTAAATAGTTTAGGCAAATAGTTCAATTAATAAAACTCTTGTATTTTTACAGTGAAACTTTTCAATTTGTTATTCTCAACAATCCTTGAACGTTCAACAAATTATTCAATCGCTCATTACATAGATATACGCTTGAAGATGTTTAATCACTAATAAATTCAAATCGAGCATCACCATGTTTTATTCTTGATTTTCGTTTCGTACTGTCTTGAAGAATCGCCCATTAAATTGTCTCCCACATGTTGCCGATATATATGTATGGCTTGGACTAGACCGAACCAGCGCTTTTCTCGTAAACAGTAAGTATTCCACAAAAGTGGCAGAAGAAATACTGCACCACATCTTAGTGGCAACATGATGACCTAAAACAATTTAGCAAGAATTAATATACGTAGCTATTATTTTATGTATATAAATAAAGTTCAATATAACAATATAATTATTTTACAATATATAACAAATACACAGGACGAAAAGTGATTATGTGTCTATAAAAAAGCAAGTACTGTTTTAAAACAAATTGCATAAAGCACGATCATATCCGTAACGTATAAAATTAAGTTATTAATGCTTTTTATCAGAGAATATAATACTTTTCAAGATCACAAGTTACATGTTACTCACCGTCAACACATTTGCTTGCAATAATCAGGATGTGACTGTGTTCAAATGAAAATAGGTCAGCTAATATTTCTGCTTCGTACACCACATGTAAAAGATAAATTTGAAAAATCACAAAGTATCGTATTCATTCCTTACAAAAATGATTATATTTTATAGGCAGAATATACTTATCTAAATTATCATTTTTACACAGAATTATTCAGGAGCCATGAAAGCAATTCTACACATCTGTATAATTTTGCAGTTCTTCCCTCTTCGTTGTGACTATCGTCGTTTCAAATATAGAGACTGAAAGCAAAAGAGCATACAATTATAATTTTCATAGAAACTTTAAATACAGATTACTTAATTTCTTCCATTGCACACTCTATTAGGTCTTGGTATTTTAACTGGCCAGTTTTAATAACTAGTTTCCAGATATTCTTCATTTTAACCTACACCTGTCAAACTTTTTCCTATCTCCTGTAATACTTGCATGATTCTTCTTGTGGCATTTTAATAATTACTACCAGGCATCCTACACTCAGATAAAATATTACAATTTCACAGCGACATCATCTATACTTGGAATGCAACAAAATACTTTTGCATGAAATAAATTATTTGTTAACAAATTATTTGCTTCATGAAACAAGCAATTCATCTCTTCGTTTCCTTTTATTGGAATAACTGTAGCTACTTAGATCAATCAAAGACTATGGGAACAGAATACGCACAAGGATTTTCAACAATAGTACCTATACTTTAAGCGCACAAAACTACTTATCAAATAATGCGAAACATAATCTGCTTTTTATTGTGGATTTTACTTACTCTTTTATTGATGAATCTCTGTTGAATGCTCCTCTTCTAGTTGTAAACAGATAAATACCACTTTGCAAAGATAGCGCTATATAGGTACCATGTCATGTCGTACTGCTGAAATCCATAATGGTTCTAATGCGTGCACACATGTATTACAAGGCAAAATTACTGTGCTTGTGCATTATTTCATCCAATATCTGGTGGAATTTTCTTCCACTGTCTTAATAATTAGCGTCCAGCTATTCCTCACTCTAACCTATATCTGTCAAACGATATTTTATATAGTTGTTTCTTATTTGCACAAAATTAATATTTATGTAAATTTGTATTATGATATTCACAATCACACACCATTTTTTATATTTTTTTTGACAACGGCACGGAAGATTTCTTATTAGTTATTCTCTTTTGTAAATACACGTTATATCCTCACACACAAGAAACACATAAAAAACCACATAAAAATTTAAATTTAGATCCAAATTTAATAGATTCCAAATCATATTTAACCATATATTTCACAGTACAATATCACCATATGTAGACTTCGAAAAGCAATGATTATAAAATTCGCGGCGTCCAATGATTATAAAATTTCCGGCGTCCAAACGTCACGAATCCAACCGCCACGGCGTCCAAAAGGGTACGAGTTCAATCGGCACGGCGTCCAAACGGCACGAGTCGAATCGGCACGGCGTCCAAACGGCACGAGTCGAATCGGCACGGCGTCCAAACGGCACGAGTCGAATCGGCACGGAGTCCAAAACGAACGCGTCCAATCGGGACAGTCCAATCGGGACGTGTCCAATCGGTCGGAGTCCAACTGGGCATCACTCTAGATCGACCACCCTGAAAGTTGCCCGGGCTATAAAAAGCAGGGTCTGGAGATCGAACGCAGTGGTTATTAGCAACCCATAGCGGGCCGAGGACCGGAACCGCCAATAATGAAACTAGCGTAAGCTGGTGTGCGTTCAGGAAGTGGGGAGTGCCGATCACTCCTCCACGGTCAATTTACTTACTACTACTACTACTACTACTAGGTTAGGTTAGGTTAGGTTAGGTTAGGTTAGGTTAGCTGGGGGTCCTAGGCTCTGTGGCGCCCACAGTGGTGGCTCTGATCCACTGTTGGTCCGTTCTCTCTATTTGAGGGATGTCACAGAGCTAAACCCTCTCGCTCCACCTCCTCGTGGTGGACCCTGGGACACACTTCGGTGTGTGCTAACGGGGCGAGGGGTCGGGACTGGGTCGCAAGATGTCGGCCCGGGACCGTTTACCGCATACCGGTGGTCATGTTTTACCGGAGCGGGGGGGCTTGCCTTCACCGGCTGGTCCTGCGAGGAGGAGAAACCTCTCTAAAAAAGTCCTTAACCCTAAGTTCAGCTCGCGGCGAGGGGGTCACCTCCGGAGTAAGCGCCGGAGGTGGGCCGGGCTAGTGAACCTGGTCTTTAGCGAGCACCTCTGCGGTACCTGCCCGCACCGCAGAGTATGGGTGGGCTTTCCCAGGTAAGGCGGCTCTGCCTGGGGCGACGTCGGTTCCGACCACGCTCGTGGGAATGGTATGGATTTTACGAAAATTTTGGGGAATAAGGGGGGGAAATTGATCGCGGCGGCGGGTCGCGGTGCTGGGAAGGGGAAGGCGGGCTCGGCAAAGCCGAGTGGGGTGGGGGCTGGATACCCGGTTGGGGGCAGCAATTCACCGGTGACCGGGTCGTCGGGGACGGACCGGCATCACGGGGGTGGGAGTAAGGGAGGGGGGGCGTCGGCCCGCCTGACCCCTGGCGAAGTTTTGGCGGGGGGGGTCTCGACCGTGTCGGGTCCGTCCACGCCTGGGGGAAGTCCGGGAGGGGGCTGCTCGCAGTCGATGTCGCCGTCGCTGCTGCGGGACTGGTCGCCGGTGTCCTCGAGGTTGCCGCCCGCGGGAGACGGGGGGCCTGGGGATCTGTGGGGCTGGGAAACCAGTTCCAATATCACGGTGTCCTCCGACCGTTCAACCCGCGCGGGGGGTAAACGATCGGGGGGCCCTATTGGGGTGGTGTCTGTGTCGGGGGGTGGGGGGCGGGTACCGCCTCCTCCGCCTGATCCTCCGGGGATTCTCCACTCGGGGAATCTCGAGATGCGTTGAGGGCCACGGAGGAGTTGAGGGCACGGTTCAGGTCCGCGGACTTGTACGAGATCGTGGAGACCATCAGGAACGCTGCTATAGCAGTGGACAGGGTCTCCACGATCTCGAAGAATCTGAAGGGGACCCTCGTGAGGGACCTTCGGATCGCGGCGAGGGAGGTTAGGGCCGGCACTTCGGAGCTGGTCAAGAGGGTGGAGTTGGCGGCTGGCCCACCGGAGGGGCTTGCTGAGAACGAGCTCGAGGAGGCGCGAGCCGTCGCCCGGACATGGGAGGTTCGATACCAGCAGGTAGTCCGGGAGAGGGACGTCCTCCTCGAGATGCGGGAAGGGCCTCCACCGGCTAAGCTGGCTAGGGCGGGAGAGGGGTCGACACCACCTCCAGTGGGGAAGAATGGTGGGAATGGAGGGGGGTCCCGGGCGAAGTAGTCGCCCGAAGAGCTTGAGGCCATGGGACTCGGTCCTACCCCGGACAGGAAGGAGGGGACGCCGAATCACCGGCCGCGTCCCCTGGCGCGATTTGACGCGGGGAGGGAGGTGTCGCCGCCATCGCTGCGCGATGTGGAGCGATTGGTGGACCGCGTCGTGGGGGAGAAGTTGGAGGCCCTCGAGAGCCGAATCCTGGCGGCCTTGCCCCCCCTCCGGGAGAAGGAGGTACCTGCCGACGCTGCGGACCGTCCTATGGGCGTTCCGGGCGTTGGTGGGGAGCCTTCCGAAGCCCGGGGGAAAGGGAAAGGGAGGGGGAAGAAGGCGGGACCAGGAGGGTCCCAGCCAGTGGCGGTCCCATCAGGACCAGGGGCGGGGACTGCTCCCCGCCCATCCGGACCCGTGAATTCGGGTCCCGGGGTGGGGGACTGGGCCAAAGTGGTGTCCCGGCGGAGCAAGCGGGCGGCCAAAGTGGCCGAAGCGCAGCATCCTCCGGGCCCCTCTGCGGTTGCCGGTGCCCCCCGAGGGACAGTCCCATCGAAGGGACAAGTGGGAGATCCCCCTCCCAGCGGGAGGAAGACGCCTCGGTTGCCGAGGCTGCCTAGAACGGCTGCGGTCGTGATGACCGTGCCGCAGGGGTGCAAGGCCACGTATGCCTCCGCGATGGAGAAGGTCACGTCGTCGATCTCCTTGGAGGAGGTCGGCGTGACCGATGGGCTTACCTACGCCCGAGCCCGAACCGGTGCCCTCATGTTGAGGATCTCCGGGGAGGGTGGTCGGGCGAAGGCGGCCGCCATGGCGGAGCGCATGAGGACGGCGCTCGGGGGATCGGGGGTGACGGTGAGCACTCCCACTCGAACGGCCGAGGTTCGACTACGGGGGTTGGACGTCTGTTCAACTCCCGAGACGATCCGAGACGCCCTCGCTGCTGCGGCTAGCTGCGACAGCGGGGAGGTTCGAGTGGGGGTCGTGCACCGACCACCCACAGCGGGAAATAATGGGCCCGGCACGTGCTGGGTCCGGCTGCCGTTGGCGGCCGCGAGGAAGTTGGCCGGGGTAGGCCGAGTAAGAGTGGGGTGGACCTCTGCGAGAGTGGAGGTGCTGGAGCAGCGTCCGCTCCAGTGCTTCCGTTGCCTCCGCAGGTGTCACACGTGGGCGCAATGCACCCACACGGGTGAGGCGAGCCGGATCGACCGGTGTTATCGATGTGGGGAGGTTGGCCATTGGGCGGCGAAATGTGACGCCGCCCCCAAGTGTCCGCTTTGCAGCGACCTGGGGTTGCCCGCCGGACACCGGTCCGGCACCAAGGCCTGTCCCTCCTTTCAGACTGGGGTCAAACCCGGGCGGAAGGGAGGGCCGGGCGGGGGAAAGGCGGCCGCGACGGATGCGGTCCCTCCGGTCGATCCGCCTCGCCTACCCGACGGGGGGCCGATGGAGGTTGGGGGGGAATAGGAGGCACCGCCCTTCAGGCGGGGCCCCTACTTAGGGGATGGACCTCCTCCCACGACTGGGGGCGCACCCAGTCGCCGGAGGGGGGGTGAGACGCGTGGGTACCGGTACCCATGCGCTCACGGGAGGGGAGACTGGTTCCGGGGATGCGCGTAATGCATCCCTCCTTGGGACCTGGTCTCATCGCGTACGGTGACCTCCCTCCTCACTCACGAGGACGGGGGCCGCCGGGGGTCGCGGGGGGGTTCGAGCCGAAACTCGAACTCCCCAACGAGCGATCCACCGGGATGGGGGATGGGCACGCCTGGCCGTCGGCTGCCTATCCGAGTTTAAGGGGGGTTGCTTTATGGGAGGTCTTTGTAGAAAGACAGCGGGGGCCCAGTTGAGTACTCGCGTGATCCTGGGTGCCCGCATCTAATGTCTAGGGACGGCTATTGGGGTTTTAGTCGGGGTGGCTCCGACATTGGCCCTCCTTATCTTCGGCGATAGGGATGGTTATCCATAAGGGATTTCCCCAATCCAAAAAAAAAAAAGGTTAGGTTAGGTTAGGTTAAATAATCAGAGAAGCAGAACTAGCGAAAAAACGGAAAGAATGCATCATAGCATGCTTTATGGATATAGAGGGAGCCTTCAACATGACTCCAATCGACACGATGAATCAAGCACTGGAAGACTTCGAAGTAGAGGAAAATATTAAAAAATGGATAATAAACATGCTAAGGAACAGGAAAATCAAGGCATTCAGAGGAGACATAGAAGTAGAAGGCTATGTCAAGAGAGGAACCCCACAAGGCGGCATTCTATCACCATTACTATGGTGCATGGCACTCGACCCACTACTAAGGGAACTAAAGGAAACCGGAGCGGAGACAATAGCCTATGCCGATGACGTCGCTGTCATCAGCAGGGACAAAAGTAGGGACAAATGTCTGGAAATCATGCAGACGGCCCTGAGAATCACAGAGATATGGTGCGACTCAGTAGGTCTATCGGTGAACCCGGACAAAACAGAAGTAATGGAATTTACTGGGACCTCAAGGTATCCAAGTAACAGCGGCTTAATATACCTAGATACCCCACTACCTCTGAAAGAGAAAATTAAGTATCTGGGCATAACAATAAGCAGGAAACTAATATGGAGACCCCATGTTTCCAATAAAATAAACGCAGCAAAGAGGAACATAGCAATGCTCAGCAGAGCAATCGGAGCAACATGGGGAATGAAACCACACGTGATGAAATGGATCTATGAGGCAATTATTCTACCAAGAGTAACGTACGGGGCAGTCATCTGGTGGCAAGCGACTAACCTGGTAACAGTCAAGAGATGGCTGGACAGGCTACAAGCAACAGCGAACAGAAGAATCCTAGGATGCGGGGGAACCACCCCAAACAGAGCCATGGAAGTGTTAACCAACACACAACCATTGGACATCAGAATAAAGGCACTAGCACTGAAAGCAGCATACAGACTAATGAGCTGGAGGCAATGGATCGATCAAGGATTCGGGCACTCGAACCTAATAAGCAGCGAGGGAAATGTGGAACTCGTTAACTTAAGCTTAATGCCAAAAGACAACGACGAAAGAAGGTACATAGATAACAAACTATACAAACTAGAAATAAGAAAAAGGGAAGAATGGGCAAAAGGAATCCCAAAGGATCTGACGAAATCAGAACTATGGTACACGGACGGCTCCCGGAAGAACAACCTAACGGGAGCTGCCTGGACCAACAACAAAGACAAGCATTTCTACCTAAGGCTAGGGGAATACCCAACGGTATATCAGGCGGAACTATTGGCTATCCAACTGTGCGCCCGGGAAATATGGACTCAAGGAGGAAATAACAGAGAAATCGTTATTTGCTCGGACAGCCAGGCAGCTATAAAAAGTATGGAAAAAATGGAATGCAGATCAAGACTAATCTGGGAAACTCACGAGACTTTAAACAGCCTAGTGAAACAAGGAAAAACGGTTAAACTAACCTGGATACCGGGCCATAATGGACTACAGGGAAATGAGCTGGCAGACAAGCTAGCCAACACAGGGTCAGACTCACAACCAATAGGCCCCCAACCAATAATAGGCATCCCGCATGCAAACTACGACTTACAAGTCAAGAAATGGGCTGAGACAAAATCAGACGAGAAATGGAAAAACTCCACAGGAATGAAACACAGTAAAAGTTTCTTAGGAGAGGACCGATGGCCGGAAAAGAGAACGAGAGGACTTCTTGAGCTAGAAAAGAATGATCTCAGGAAGATGGTGGAAACCATCACGGGAATAGCACCATTAAACAAACACTTGGAAAGAACAGGAAAAACCAACTCAAGCATATGCACCCTATGCGAGGAATCGGAAGAAACACCGGAACACATTGTAAGAAACTGTCCGGCTGTGATAAGCAAAAGAATGAGACATCTAGGGAAACACTCCATCGAAGGAGACATACTAGAAGAAGTAGAATGGAAAAGAGTAAAAAAGTTCATGGACGACGTAAGCCCCTGGAAATACTAGGAAACAAACAAAGGAAAGAACGGATGGACTCATGAAATCCATAGGAAATACTAGGATGAGGAGACGAGGCTCTCCCGAAGGGGAATCCATAGGAAATAACGGGAACTACAAGACCCAACAAACGGACAACTGGACCCCAGAGATAAGACGGAGAAGAGTGGGGGTCAGATCACAAGTCTGTCCGTAAGAAGACAAAATTAGGCCTACAGCCAAAAGGAAGACACGGGGCAAAAAAAAAAAAAAAAAAAAAAACCCCAAGAATAATGAACAGGAAAAATACCCAAACAAGAACAATAATATTCCTGAGATCTTGAACGGTAATACATGGATGAGGAGACAGGGCTCCCCTGTATTTCAGATCTCAGGACCAAAGCAACAAACAACTGCGGAAACAGAAACGTCCCAAACGAGACCAATAAAGTCTTTAAGATCTCGAACGGTAATACATGGATGAGGAGACAGGGCTCCCCTGTATTTCAGATCTCAAGGACCAAAGCAACACAACCAAATGCGGAAATAGAAACATCCCAAACAGAATCAACAAGGTCTTTAAGATCTCGAACGGTAATACATGGATGAGGAGACAGGGCTCCCCTGTATTTCAGATCTTAAAAGACCAAACCAACTCGAACAAACAATGAAATAGGTCACAATAAAATGGAAAGAATAATAAACTGGAAATAATAAAGTGGAAATAAAAAACTGGAAATAACAAATTGGGAATAGTAAACAATAAAATGGAAAACAAATACCCAAACAAAGAATACAACAGGGTCTCTGAGATCTGACGGTAATGCATGGATGAGGAGACAGGGCTCCCCTGCATTCTAGATCTCACTGCACCAAAGTAACTCTAACAAACAAGGGAATTTAACTCTAAAGGCAATTTACTTACAAATGGAAATTTATAACAAAGGAAATAACAACAAACAGGCAAACAAACGGGGGGACCCAAAAGGTCCCCCAAAAGCAACAAACTTAAACAAGGAAGACAAACCTGAGAATGGGGCAACCCGAGGACGCTGGTCACGTCCAAAAACTCAAATCAGCCACAACTCCTAGTGCGTCTTGAGCCCTCCACACAAACCCAACCCGCGGTAGGCTCGGCAGGTGAAGACCGCATGGAAACAATATTTTGGTCTACTCCGAAATTTAGTTGAAGTCGGATCGAATCCCAAGTTGATTATATATATAGATATATATATAGCTTCTCCCCAACGAAATGTGTATCGCGGCCCCTAGAAACTTGCAAACCCACATAGAGTCACAGATTAGGACCTAACCTAGCCTAAGGGGTGTCGAGTAAAAGGGGGTAAATTCCAGATTAGCTGGAAATAGAGGGAGCATAGGAAGTTACACTCAAGACGCACGAGATGGTTTTGTGGTGAAGAGGGGGGGGCCAAAAGCGCAGGTGTGGCAAACCTGCAGGTCCGAAGGTGAAAAGGTCCGACGTCCGCCACGAGCCGTAAAACGCTCAAAAACTCTCAAATACTAGGTAGAATGGCCTTTCATCAATGACGACCGTCCCTGACTAGTAGATCGACCACCCTGAAAGTTGCCCGGGCTATAAAAAGCAGGGTCTGGAGATCGAACGCAGTGGTTATTTGCAACCCATAGCGGGCCGAGGACCGGAACCGCCAATAATGAAACTAGCGTAAGCTGGTGTGCGTTCAGGAAGTGGGGAGTGCCGATCACTCCTCCCCGGTCAATTTACTTACTACTACTACTACTACTAGGCTAGGTTAGGTTAGGTTAGGTTAGGTTAGCGGCAACGAGCTCGGATCCTCGTTAAAGACGAAATCTCTAAAGGGGCGAGAAACAGTTGCTAGATTACTTGCTTTTCACTCGGGCAAACAAGCAAAGGGAACAAGGGGTCTCTCGACTCAAAGACGCGACGACACACAAACATCGTAGCAAATCTTAACAAGTTTCACGGAACTAACTATTAGTATTATAATCTGAGTCGCACGAGAGAGAGAGGTTTTCACCGCAGCGTAGATTTTCACAGCACAAATATCACACTTTCACTCAAACACAGCCTCCGACGAGAAAGAGGTTTTCACTGCGCTGTATCCCTCGTCGACGCGCTGCCTGGGCGAGACTGCCTAAACATGGAAGCGATGCCCCGTTTCTGCACCGTCACATTGTCCAATGCACAACTCCTCCCGCGCACCCAAAAGGAGAAACCACAGCTAGAGTAATTCCTAAGGAAATAAGAGAAAATGCACATTAAAAAACGAAGATTAGAGTATAATCCTATCGGAATTTAGTATACGTCATTATAGGAAAGACTGTTATTAATTAGTAACGTAGAGGCACAAACTAAGAGAGAGAATAGTCATAGATTACCGGAGGAAATTGAGCGCCGAACCCTTTTAACATTTCAAGTCACCGGAAAGTTCATCGATAATTATAATACATAACAGTTATTGGTCGTCTAGAGAAAAATCACAAGCATTTAGTCCTACAGAAATGGGAGCCGTTAAAGGAAAAGTAGGAACGGGGGGAAGAGGGAAAGAGCTCGAAGGATCGTTATTAATTGGAAAACATAGAAGCATAGTCGACAGAGAAAAACTGTCATAGATTACCTGAGGAAACTGATCGCCGAACTCTCCAGCATCGAATCTCGAGTCACCTGAAAGATTTTAAACAGTATTAGTAATAGAGCCATTATTAGAAGTATGAGATAACGTACATTAAAAGGCAAAATCAGAGTATAATCCTATCAGAATTTAGTATACGTCATTACACGAAAGATTGTTATTAACTGGAACGTACAGGCGCAAGCTAAGAGAAAGAATCGTCATAGATTACCAGAGAAAATCGAGCGCCGAACCCTTCTAACATTGAATCTCGAGCCACCGGAAAGCTCATCAATAATCAATATACAAAACAATTATTAGTCGTCTAGAGGAAAATCACAAGCATTTAGTCCCACAGAAATGGGAGCCGCTAAAGAAAAAAGTAGAAGCAGGGAAAGAGGGAAAGAGCTCGAATGATTGTTATTAATTAGGAAACTTAGAAGCATAGTCGATAGAGAAAAACTGTCACAGTTTACCTGAGGAAATTGATCGCCGAACCCTCCAGCATTGAATCTCGAGTCATCTGAAAGATTATAAAATATTATCAGTAGAATCTCGAGCCGAAGCCTTCTGCTTAACCCGCCGCACTCAACGGACGAAAGCAGCCGCGACAGAATAGACTAAGCAAATACTTAATTCTCCGTAATGTAGCAGATGCCCGCGAAAACGCAACAAACATAACAGCTCGATCGAACGCATCGAACGTCAACGCGAGGTTAGGGCGCGAAGCAACACGTGGCGAAAGGGCGCGAGAATCAAACGCGTGACGAGATTTCGATCGACGCCGGGAGAACGGGACCGCGGAAAACGACCGCGATCTCCCCGACATCGATCGAAAAGACTAAATAAGCAACAAAGGGAAGGGTCAGGAGGAAGAAAACGGGAAAAAAAATTCTTCGTCTCGCGGCCGGGCCGAACCGAGGCGCGAACCGATGATCTCCCGGAAAAGAGAATCGACGGGAACGCGAAACGAAAAATCGATAAATAGTTAGAAATCGGAAATTCGGGCGTAGGGAGAATCGAAAATAATAGAGAGCGAAGCGGGAAGATGCGGTCTGTGTAGTGGACTATGGAAAAAGTCGCTGCAGGCCGGATTTTCCTTACTTTGCTTCGTAGGGCGGTTTTCTCCGCGGCGTTTCGTATGATCGGCCAGAGAGCGCGTTTCTGCGAAACACGCGAAAATCACCGTTACTGATTATACATTGCAACCAAGGGAAAACGCTTAGAGATAACGAATATACTTACCCCGGCATCGTAGGAGAACGGTCGCAAGATAAACGCGGCATCAATACACGGATTAACTGGAAGATATATTACCGGGGCAATAAAAAGACTGACCTCGCCGGGACGGGAACTAGGGATCGCAACGCATAGAAATTAAAAGAACTTCCACGTTTATATTTACAACAACGGTTATGACTCTCTCCCCAAAAATAGATCCCAAACGGTCAGGTATACGGAAAGCAACGGTTATTCTTTGTCCCGCGGCAAAAATCAGACCCACGTGTTGTCCAAACAAATAGCTGAAGCCGTTGAAAAATTTTCAAGACACCGGAACGTACGCAAAACAGATGGCTAGCAATCGGTCCCTCAAGAACCCACTCAGAGTCAACTTTCTATCTCGAGGGTCCGAGCGAAGGAAAAATTCTTCCCGAGCGAACAATGGGCCTCGCCCGAACGTTCCCTTAGCTGTCGACATCTTGTCGCCTCGGTAGGGGCGTAGCCCATCCCCCCCAACTGCCCTCGGTCTGGAAGGGGAGAAGGCGGGATCTTGGAGACGCATAGGGGTGCCCCTGTCCGAGCAGAGAAACGGCTCGCAGTCTTTAGATCTCACTAGCGGAGGAAAGTCATCAGGTTTATTTCATTCTCTCACACAGCAAAAGGCGCGCTCAGTACACGGTAGTGATCGTTACAATAGTTACAGTCGAGCCGATCGCGAACAGAGATTTCTGTCACCGGAAGCATAAGAACATAGTGCATTCCCGCGCATAAGTTTGTGAAATAAGTAAAACTAGAGTCTACACGAACTCAGTGCGAACGAACGCGGTACACACAGCGCAATCAGACGTGAGGCAAATCAACCTACACCGGGAATCGTCGGCGATAATCAAGAAAGGTAGGATCAACTATCCTCTAGCTCGGAAAATAGCAAGCCAAGGTACCCCAGTGATTATCGACAAGTAACGGACGGTGAAGAGGCGCGGCGTCTCCCTAGTAACGTAATTAGTAGCACACGAACAGCCTTACAAATCGTAGTTTTGAATTATCAAATAAATCACGCTCCGTGGCGACCGCGCGGCGATAGGACTCAGCGCGGAATGCCATCTCTCGGAACGACAATTAAAATCAACAAGCACTCTCATAGCCGGCGGAAATTAGCTCGATACAAAAAGCTTCATTCATTCAGAGACAAGCAGATATACGAATCACCGACAAACAGATAGCCAATTTCAGCAACAAGCAAACAGTCCGCGGTAGAAGGTTTCGTTCCCTTTCGAAGGAAGCACTGCGATGAAATCTCTCTCTCTCTCTCTCTCTCTCTCTCTCTCACTCACTCACTCACTCTCTCTCTCTCTCTCTCTCTCTCACTCACTCACTCACTCACTCACTCACTCTCTCTCTCTCTCTCTCTCTCTATTATGACATCACGAGATCATTACAAGATTAGAACCGATACTGAATCAAATAGACTACTTTCTCGCCCGACAGACACATCCGTACTAAAATCACAACAGATATACAAACACAAATTGAAATACAGTAGTTAAAATCGGTAGAACGGTTGCGGCAACGAGCTCGGTTCCTCGTTAAAGACGAAATCTCTAAAGGGGCGAGAAACAGTTGCTAGATTACTTGCTTTTCACTCGGGCAAACAAGCAAAGGGAACAAGGGGTCTCTCGACTCAAAGACGCGACGACACACAAACATCGTAGCAAATCTTAACAAGTTTCACGGAACTAACTATTAGTATTATAATCTGAGTCGCACGAGAGAGAGAGGTTTTCACCGCAGCGTAGATTTTCACAGCACAAATATCACACTTTCACTCAAACACAGCCTCCGACGAGAAAGAGGTTTTCACTGCGCTGTATCCCTCGTCGACGCGCTGCCTGGGCGAGACTGCCTAAACATGGAAGCGATGCCCCGTTTCTGCACCGTCACATTGTCCAATGCACAACTCCTCCCGCGCACCCAAAAGGAGAAACCACAGCTAGAGTAATTCCTAAGGAAATAAGAGAAAATGCACATTAAAAAACGAAGATTAGAGTATAATCCTATCGGAATTTAGTATACGTCATTATAGGAAAGACTGTTATTAATTAGTAACGTAGAGGCACAAACTAAGAGAGAGAATAGTCATAGATTACCGGAGGAAATTGAGCGCCGAACCCTTTTAACATTTCAAGTCACCGGAAAGTTCATCGATAATTATAATACATAACAGTTATTGGTCGTCTAGAGAAAAATCACAAGCATTTAGTCCTACAGAAATGGGAGCCGTTAAAGGAAAAGTAGGAACGGGGGGAAGAGGGAAAGAGCTCGAAGGATCGTTATTAATTGGAAAACATAGAAGCATAGTCGACAGAGAAAAACTGTCATAGATTACCTGAGGAAACTGATCGCCGAACTCTCCAGCATCGAATCTCGAGTCACCTGAAAGATTTTAAACAGTATTAGTAATAGAGCCATTATTAGAAGTATGAGATAACGTACATTAAAAGGCAAAATCAGAGTATAATCCTATCAGAATTTAGTATACGTCATTACACGAAAGATTGTTATTAACTGGAACGTACAGGCGCAAGCTAAGAGAAAGAATCGTCATAGATTACCAGAGAAAATCGAGCGCCGAACCCTTCTAACATTGAATCTCGAGCCACCGGAAAGCTCATCAATAATCAATATACAAAACAATTATTAGTCGTCTAGAGGAAAATCACAAGCATTTAGTCCCACAGAAATGGGAGCCGCTAAAGAAAAAAGTAGAAGCAGGGAAAGAGGGAAAGAGCTCGAATGATTGTTATTAATTAGGAAACTTAGAAGCATAGTCGATAGAGAAAAACTGTCACAGTTTACCTGAGGAAATTGATCGCCGAACCCTCCAGCATTGAATCTCGAGTCATCTGAAAGATTATAAAATATTATCAGTAGAATCTCGAGCCGAAGCCTTCTGCTTAACCCGCCGCACTCAACGGACGAAAGCAGCCGCGACAGAATAGACTAAGCAAATACTTAATTCTCCGTAATGTAGCAGATGCCCGCGAAAACGCAACAAACATAACAGCTCGATCGAACGCATCGAACGTCAACGCGAGGTTAGGGCGCGAAGCAACACGTGGCGAAAGGGCGCGAGAATCAAACGCGTGACGAGATTTCGATCGACGCCGGGAGAACGGGACCGCGGAAAACGACCGCGATCTCCCCGACATCGATCGAAAAGACTAAATAAGCAACAAAGGGAAGGGTCAGGAGGAAGAAAACGGGAAAAAAAATTCTTCGTCTCGCGGCCGGGCCGAACCGAGGCGCGAACCGATGATCTCCCGGAAAAGAGAATCGACGGGAACGCGAAACGAAAAATCGATAAATAGTTAGAAATCGGAAATTCGGGCGTAGGGAGAATCGAAAATAATAGAGAGCGAAGCGGGAAGATGCGGTCTGTGTAGTGGACTATGGAAAAAGTCGCTGCAGGCCGGATTTTCCTTACTTTGCTTCGTAGGGCGGTTTTCTCCGCGGCGTTTCGTATGATCGGCCAGAGAGCGCGTTTCTGCGAAACACGCGAAAATCACCGTTACTGATTATACATTGCAACCAAGGGAAAACGCTTAGAGATAACGAATATACTTACCCCGGCATCGTAGGAGAACGGTCGCAAGATAAACGCGGCATCAATACACGGATTAACTGGAAGATATATTACCGGGGCAATAAAAAGACTGACCTCGCCGGGACGGGAACTAGGGATCGCAACGCATAGAAATTAAAAGAACTTCCACGTTTATATTTACAACAACGGTTATGACTCTCTCCCCAAAAATAGATCCCAAACGGTCAGGTATACGGAAAGCAACGGTTATTCTTTGTCCCGCGGCAAAAATCAGACCCACGTGTTGTCCAAACAAATAGCTGAAGCCGTTGAAAAATTTTCAAGACACCGGAACGTACGCAAAACAGATGGCTAGCAATCGGTCCCTCAAGAACCCACTCAGAGTCAACTTTCTATCTCGAGGGTCCGAGCGAAGGAAAAATTCTTCCCGAGCGAACAATGGGCCTCGCCCGAACGTTCCCTTAGCTGTCGACATCTTGTCGCCTCGGTAGGGGCGTAGCCCATCCCCCCCAACTGCCCTCGGTCTGGAAGGGGAGAAGGCGGGATCTTGGAGACGCATAGGGGTGCCCTTGTCCGAGCAGAGAAACGGCTCGCAGTCTTTAGATCTCACTAGCGGAGGAAAGTCATCAGGTTTATTTCATTCTCTCACACAGCAAAAGGCGCGCTCAGTACACGGTAGTGATCGTTACAATAGTTACAGTCGAGCCGATCGCGAACAGAGATTTCTGTCACCGGAAGCATAAGAACATAGTGCATTCCCGCGCATAAGTTTGTGAAATAAGTAAAACTAGAGTCTACACGAACTCAGTGCGAACGAACGCGGTACACACAGCGCAATCAGACGTGAGGCAAATCAACCTACACCGGGAATCGTCGGCGATAATCAAGAAAGGTAGGATCAACTATCCTCTAGCTCGGAAAATAGCAAGCCAAGGTACCCCAGTGATTATCGACAAGTAACGGACGGTGAAGAGGCGCGGCGTCTCCCTAGTAACGTAATTAGTAGCACACGAACAGCCTTACAAATCGTAGTTTTGAATTATCAAATAAATCACGCTCCGTGGCGACCGCGCGGCGATAGGACTCAGCGCGGAATGCCATCTCTCGGAACGACAATTAAAATCAACAAGCACTCTCATAGCCGGCGGAAATTAGCTCGATACAAAAAGCTTCATTCATTCAGAGACAAGCAGATATACGAATCACCGACAAACAGATAGCCAATTTCAGCAACAAGCAAACAGTCCGCGGTAGAAGGTTTCGTTCCCTTTCGAAGGAAGCACTGCGATGAAATCTCTCTCTCTCTCTCTCTCTCTCTCTCTCACTCACTCACTCACTCTCTCTCTCTCTCTCTCACTCACTCACTCACTCACTCACTCACTCTCTCTCTCTCTCTCTCTCTCTCTCTCTATTATGACATCACGAGAACATTACAAGATTAGAACCGATACTGAATCAAATAGACTACTTTCTCGCCCGACAGACACATCCGTACTAAAATCACAACAGATATACAAACACAAATTGAAATACAGTAGTTAAAATCGGTAGAACGGTTGCGGCAACGAGCTCGGTTCCTCGTTAAAGACGAAATCTCTAAAGGGGCGAGAAACAGTTGCTAGATTACTTGCTTTTCACTCGGGCAAACAAGCAAAGGGAACAAGGGGTCTCTCGACTCAAAGACGCGACGACACACAAACATCGTAGCAAATCTTAACAAGTTTCACGGAACTAACTATTAGTATTATAATCTGAGTCGCACGAGAGAGAGAGGTTTTCACCGCAGCGTAGATTTTCACAGCACAAATATCACACTTTCACTCAAACACAGCCTCCGACGAGAAAGAGGTTTTCACTGCGCTGTATCCCTCGTCGACGCGCTGCCTGGGCGAGACTGCCTAAACATGGAAGCGATGCCCCGTTTCTGCACCGTCACATTGTCCAATGCACAACTCCTCCCGCGCACCCAAAAGGAGAAACCACAGCTAGAGTAATTCCTAAGGAAATAAGAGAAAATGCACATTAAAAAACGAAGATTAGAGTATAATCCTATCGGAATTTAGTATACGTCATTATAGGAAAGACTGTTATTAATTAGTAACGTAGAGGCACAAACTAAGAGAGAGAATAGTCATAGATTACCGGAGGAAATTGAGCGCCGAACCCTTTTAACATTTCAAGTCACCGGAAAGTTCATCGATAATTATAATACATAACAGTTATTGGTCGTCTAGAGAAAAATCACAAGCATTTAGTCCTACAGAAATGGGAGCCGTTAAAGGAAAAGTAGGAACGGGGGGAAGAGGGAAAGAGCTCGAAGGATCGTTATTAATTGGAAAACATAGAAGCATAGTCGACAGAGAAAAACTGTCATAGATTACCTGAGGAAACTGATCGCCGAACTCTCCAGCATCGAATCTCGAGTCACCTGAAAGATTTTAAACAGTATTAGTAATAGAGCCATTATTAGAAGTATGAGATAACGTACATTAAAAGGCAAAATCAGAGTATAATCCTATCAGAATTTAGTATACGTCATTACACGAAAGATTGTTATTAACTGGAACGTACAGGCGCAAGCTAAGAGAAAGAATCGTCATAGATTACCAGAGAAAATCGAGCGCCGAACCCTTCTAACATTGAATCTCGAGCCACCGGAAAGCTCATCAATAATCAATATACAAAACAATTATTAGTCGTCTAGAGGAAAATCACAAGCATTTAGTCCCACAGAAATGGGAGCCGCTAAAGAAAAAAGTAGAAGCAGGGAAAGAGGGAAAGAGCTCGAATGATTGTTATTAATTAGGAAACTTAGAAGCATAGTCGATAGAGAAAAACTGTCACAGTTTACCTGAGGAAATTGATCGCCGAACCCTCCAGCATTGAATCTCGAGTCATCTGAAAGATTATAAAATATTATCAGTAGAATCTCGAGCCGAAGCCTTCTGCTTAACCCGCCGCACTCAACGGACGAAAGCAGCCGCGACAGAATAGACTAAGCAAATACTTAATTCTCCGTAATGTAGCAGATGCCCGCGAAAACGCAACAAACATAACAGCTCGATCGAACGCATCGAACGTCAACGCGAGGTTAGGGCGCGAAGCAACACGTGGCGAAAACGACCGCGATCTCCCCGACATCGATCGAAAAGACTAAATAAGCAACAAAGGGAAGGGTCAGGAGGAAGAAAACGGGAAAAAAAAATTCTTCGTCTCGCGGCCGGGCCGAACCGAGGCGCGAACCGATGATCTCCCGGAAAAGAGAATCGACGGGAACGCGAAACGAAAAATCGATAAATAGTTAGAAATCGGAAATTCGGGCGTAGGGAGAATCGAAAATAATAGAGAGCGAAGCGGGAAGATGCGGTCTGTGTAGTGGACTATGGAAAAAGTCGCTGCAGGCCGGATTTTTCTTACTTTGCTTCGCATGGCCCCCTCCCCCACCCTAGTCCATGTCTTACGCCTTGGCTCGCGTGACCAAAGTGTCGTTTGTCCGTGAGGACACGAAATTGGTCTTATAGCCAAAAGGAAATCACGGAATAAAGGAAATGGAAATATGGAAATATGGAAATAGGGAAATGAGGAAAAAAAAAGGAAATCTCACGACCAACAAAAAAAAAGGGAAAGAAAAGAAAACCGGCAAGGTCTCTTACTGCAATATTTATCGATTAATAAATCGATTCGTGCCTCGTAATCTTTTACGGTGCCGATATCATATTTGTCTTCTGCAAATACCGTCTTATATTTCTCTATAATACCTTCTATTTGACCTCTTTTCTTGTCCTAAATGGATAACCTTTATCTGAAAATCTCCATGAATGTGCTCATTAAAATTATTGAGTATAGTTCTATCTTTCCTTCTGCTGTTTTTATAATCTTTTATCGATTGTGCCACCTATCTTTCTCGTATCCATATTCCTTTTTTTTTTTTTTTTTTTTTTTTTTTTTTCCCCAGATTTATTGAATCTCTCTTTCACCCCTTCTCTCTTCTTAAACCAACAAGACTCTTCTGGGTGATATCTCATGCCCATTCAAACTTTCACAGTTGCTGCATGGCTTCTTCTCTTCAAATTTCTTTCTGCACTCGACTTTATCTTCTTTCTTGAAATGTTGTTTTTATTTGTCCAACTTTCGCAGTTTCTAATTCCATTGAATAATTCAGTCGAGTCTTTACATTTCTTCTTGTCTATTTTATTCCTTATAAACTCAGGCGAGCCTGCTGCTATAAGCATTATTAAGGTGCTTGAACTTATATCTTTATCCATATCCAATAATAATCTCTAATTTTTCATCGCATACTCAATTAGTAAACCCCCTTTGTATCTAAATGATATAGCGTACATCCCTGTGCTCCATCCCTGGTCTGGGAAAGTTTCTAAAAATCTATTCTTCCATGCAGACCATTTAGCATCCACTATCAACTCTGTCAGCGTTGCACCATGCCAATCCAGACACGCCCTATCTAAAAATAATCTCAATACCTCGATCCTTGTGCTGTCTCCAATGATTTCAAATCGTGTGCATTCTTTCTCGAGTATCTCTAATCATTGTTCAGCGTTTGAATGTTTACCGGTGAATTCTCCACCATAAACTTCTCTGCTATATTTTTCAAGTTTCGTTGGCTTTCATTCTTTTGTGTAGTTTGTTCTTCCTTTTCCATTTTGTCTATTCTCTCATCTAAGTATGTATCGTTACACATTACACTTTACGTTAAAAGAAAAAGGGAAGGAGAAGAAAGGAAAAGGAAAAAGAAAAAATGGGAACACGAACTGAGGAGAAAAAAAAAAAAAAAAAAAAAAAAACCCTCAAGAAGAACGAACAGGAAAGACACCCAAACAAGAACAATAATGGTCCTGAGATCTTGAACGGCAATACATGGATGAGGAGACAGGGCTCCCCTGTATTTCAGATCTTAAGGACCAAAGCAACACAACCAACCGCGGAAATAGAAAAATCCCAAAAAAGATCAATAAGGCCTTTAAGATCTCGAACGGTAATACATGGATGAGGAGACAGGGCTCCCCTGTATTTCAGAACTTAAAAGACCAAACCAACTCGAACAAACAATGAAATAGGTCACAATAAAATGGAAAGAATAATAAACTGGAAAAATAATAAATTGGAAATAATAAACTGGAAATAACAAATTGGACATAGTAAATAATAAAATGGAAAACAAATACCCAAACAAAGAATACAACAGGGTGTCTCTGAGATCTGACGGTAATACATGGATGAGGAGACAGGGCTCCCCTGTATTCTAGATCCCACTGCACCAAAGTAACTCCAACAAACAATGAAATAGGGCACTATAAAATGGAAAGAATAATAAACTGGAAAAATAACAAATTGGAAATAGTAAATAATAAAATGGAAAACAAATACCCAAACAAAGAATACAACAGGGTCTCTGAGATCTGACGGTAATACATGGATGAGGAGACAGGGCTCCCCTGTATTCTAGATCCCACTGCACCAAAGTAACTCCAACAAACAATGAAATAGGTCACTATAATATGAAAAGAATAATAAACTGGAAAAATAAAAAACTGGAAATAACAAATTGGAAATAGTAAATAATAAAATGGAAAACAAATACCCAAACAAAGAATACAACAGGGTCTCTGAGATCTGACGGTAATACATGGATGAGGAGACAGGGCTCCCCTGTATTCTAGATCCCACTGCACCAAAGTAACTCCAACAAACAATGAAATAGGTCACTATAAAATGGAAAGAATAATAAACTGGAAAAATAACAAATTGGAAATAGTAAATAATAAAATGGAAAACAAATACCCAAACAAAGAATACAACAGGGTCCCTGAGATCTGACGGTAATACATGGATGAGGAGACAGGGCTCCCCTGTATTCTAGATCTCACTGCACCAAAGTAACTCCAACAAACAAAGAAATAGGTCACAATAAAATGGAAAGAATAATAAACTGGAAAATAATAAATTGGAAATAATAAACTGGAAATAACAAATTGGAAATAGTAAACAATAAAATGGAAAACAAATACCCAAACAAAGAATACAACAGGGTCTCTGAGATCTGACGGTAATACATGGATGAGGAGACAGGGCTCCCCTGTATTCTAGATCCCACTGCACCAAAGTAACTCCAACAAACAATGAAATAGGTCACAATAAAATGGAAAGAATAATAAACTGGAAAAATAGAAAACTGGAAATAACAAATTGGAAATAGTAACTAATAAAATGGAAAAAAAAAAATACCCAAACAAAGAATACAACAGGGTCCCTGAGATCTGACGGTAATACATGGATGAGGAGACAGGGCTTCCCTGTATTCTAGATCTCACTGCACCAAAGTAACTCTAATAAACAAGGGAATTTAACTCCAAAGGCAATTTATTTACATATGGGAATTTATAACAATGGAAATTTATTTACAAATGGAAATTTATAACAAAGGAAATAACAACACACAGGTAAACAAACGGGGGGACCCACAAGGTCCCCCAAAAGCAACAAACTTAAACAAGGAAGACAAACCTGAGAATGGGGCAACCCGAGGACGCTGGTCACGTCCAAAAACTCAAATCAGCCACAACTCCTAGTGCGTCTTGAGCCCTCCACACAAACCCAACCCGCGGTAGGCTCGGCAGGTGAAGACCGCATGGAAACAATATTTCGGTCTACTCCGGAATTTAGTTGAAGTCGGATCGGATCCCAAGTTGATTATATATATAGATATATATAGCTTCTCCCCAACGAAATGTGTATCGCGGCCCCTAGAAACTTGCAAACCCACATAGAGTCACAGATTAGGACCTAACCTAGCCTAAGGGGTGTCGAGTAAAAGGGGGTAAATTCCAGATTAGCTGGAAATAGAGGGAGCATAGGATATAACACTCAAGACGCACGAGATGGTTTTGTGGTGAAGAGGGGGGGCCAAAAGGGCAGGTGTGGCAAACCTGCAGGTCCGAAGGTGAAAAGGTCCGACGTCCGCCACGAGCCGTAAAACGCTCAAAAACTCTCAAATACTAGGTAGAATGGCCTTTCATCGATGACGACCGTCCCTGACTAGTAGATCGACCACCCTGAAAGTTGCCCGGGCTATAAAAAGCAGGGTCTGGAGATCGAACGCAGTGGTTATTTGCAACCCATAGCGGGCCGAGGACCGGAACCGCCAATAATGAAACTAGCGTAAGCTGGTGTGCGTTCAGGAAGTAGGGAGTGCCGACCACTCCTCCCCGGTCAATTTACTTACTACTACTACTACTACTAGGTTAGGTTAGGTTAGGTTGGGGTCCTAGGCTCTGTGGCGCCAACAGTGGTGGCTCTGATCCACTGTTGGTCCGTTCTCTCTATTTGAGGGATGTCACAGAGCTAAACCCTCTCGCTCCACCTCCTCGTGGTGGACCCTGGGACACACTTCGGTGTGTGCAAACGGGGCGAGGGGTCGGGACTGGGTCGCAAGATGTCGGCCCGGGACCGTTTACCGCATACCGGTGGTCATGTTTTACCGGAGCGGGGGGGCTTGCCTTCACCGGCTGGTCCTGCGAGGAGGAGAAACCTCTCTAAGAAAGTCCTTAACCCTAAGTTCAGCTCGCGGCGAGGGGGTCACCTCCGGAGTAAGCGCCGGAGGTGGGCCGGGCTAGTGAACCTGGTCTTTAGCGAGCACCTCTGCGGTACCTGCCCGCACCGCAGAGTATGGGTGGGCTTTCCCTGGTAAGGCGGCTCTGCCTGGGGTGACGTGGGTTCCGACCACGCTCGTGGGAATGGTATGGATTTTACAAAAATTTTGGGGAATAAGGGGGGGAAATTGATCGCGGCGGCGGGTCGCGGTGCTGGGAAGGGGAAGGCGGGCTCGGCGAAGCCGAGTGGGGTGGGGGCTGGATACCCGGTTGGGGGCAGCAATTCACCGGTGACCGGGTCGTCGGGGACGGACCGGCATCACGGGGGTGGGAGTAAGTGAGGGGGGGCGTCGGCCCGCCTGACCCCTGGCGAAGTTTTGGCGGGGGGGGTCTCGA
Source organism: Lasioglossum calceatum (assembly GCA_963966675.1). NCBI lineage: Eukaryota > Metazoa > Arthropoda > Insecta > Hymenoptera > Halictidae > Lasioglossum > Lasioglossum calceatum. Next base: position 582,769 of record CAXAAD010000126.1, read on the forward strand.
CCGTGTCGGGTCCGTCCACGCCTGGGGGAAGTCCGGGAGGGGGCTGCTCGCTGTCGATGTCGCCGTCACTGCTGCGGGACTGGTCGCCGGTGTCCTCGAGGTTGCCGCCCGCGGGAGACGGGGGGCCTGGGGATCTGTGGGGCTGGGAAACCAGTTCCAATATCACGGTGTCCTCCGACCGTTCAACTCGCGCGGGGGGTAAACGATCGGGGGGCCCTATTGGGGTGGTGTCTGTTTCGGGGGGTGGGGGGCGGGTACCGCCTCCTCCGCCTGATCCTCCGGGGATTCTCCACTCGGGGGAATCTCGAGATGCGTTGAGGGCCACGGAGGAGTTGAGGGCACGGTTCAGTTCCGCGGACTTGTACGAGATCGTGGAGACCATCAGGAACGCTGCTATAGCAGTGGACAGGGTCTCCACGGTCTCGAAGAATCTGAAGGGGACCCTCGTGAGGGACCTTCGGATCGCGGCGAGGGAGGTTAGGGCCGGCACTTCGGAGCTGGTCAAGAGGGTGGAGTTGGCGGCTGGCCCGCCGGAGGGGCTTGCCGAGAACGAGCTCGAGGAGGCGCGAGCCGTCGCCCGGACATGGGAGGTTCGGTACCACCAGATAGTCCGGGAGAGGGACGTCCTCCTCGAGATGCGGGAAGGGCCACCGCCGGCTAAGCTGGCTAGGGCGGGAGGGGGCACGACACCACCTCCGGAAGGGAAGAATGGTGGGAATGGAGGGGGGTCCCGGCCAAAGCACTCGCCCGAGGAGCTGGAGGCCATGGGACTCGGGCCTACCCCGGACAGGAAGGAGGGGACGCCGAATCGCCGACCGCGTCCTCTGGCGCGATTCGACGCGGAGGAGGAGGAGTCGCCACCATCGCTACGCGACGTCGAGCGACTGGTTGACCGCGTCGTGGGGGAAAAGCTGGAGGCCCTCGAGAGCCGAATCCTGGCGGCCTTGCCCCCCCTCCGGGAGAAGGAGGTACCCAGCGACGCTGCGGACCGTCCTCTGGGCGTTCCGGGCGTTGGTGGGGAGCCTTCCGAAGCCCGGGGGAATGGGAGAGGGAGGGGGAAGAAGGCGGGACCAGGAGGGTCCCAGCCAGTGGCGGTCCCATCAGGACCAGGGGCGGGGACTGCTCCCCGCCCATCCGGACCCGTGAACTCGGGTCCCGGGGTGGGGGACTGGGCCAAAGTGGTGTCCCGGCGGAGCAAGCGGGCGGCCAAAGTGGCCGAAGCGCAGCATCCTCCGGGCCCCTCTGCGGTTGCCGGTGCCCCCCGAGGGACAGTCCCATCGAAGGGACAAGTGGGAGATCCCCCTCCCAGCGGGAGGAAGACGCCTCGGTTGCCGAGGCTGCCTAGAACGGCTGCGGTCGTGATGACCGTGCCGCAGGGGTGCAAGGCTACGTATGCCTCCGCGATGGAGAAGGTCACGTCGTCGTTCTCCTTGGAGGAGGTCGGCGTGACCGATGGGCTTACCTACGCCCGAGCCCGAACCGGTGCCCTCATGTTGAGGATCTCCGGGGAGGGTGATCGGGCGAAGGCGGCCGCCATGGCGGAGCGCATGAGGACGGCGCTCGGGGGATCGGGGGTGACGGTGAGCACTCCCACTCGAACGGCCGAGGTTCGACTACGGGGGTTGGACGTCTGTTCAACTCCCGAGACGATCCGAGACGCCCTCGCTGCTGCGGCTAGCTGCGACAGCGGGGAGGTTCGAGTGGGGGTCGTGCACCGACCACCCACAGCGGGAAATAATGGGCCCGGCACGTGCTGGGTCCGGCTGCCGTTGGCGGCCGCGAGGAAGTTGGCCGGGGTAGGCCGAGTAAGAGTGGGGTGGACCTCTGCGAGAGTGGAGGTGCTGGAGCAGCGTCCGCTCCAGTGCTTCCGTTGTCTCCGCAGGGGTCACACGTGGGCGCAATGCACCCACACGGGTGAGGCGAGCCGGATCGACCGGTGTTATCGATGTGGGGAGGTTGGCCATTGGGCGGCGAAATGTGACGCCGCCCCCAAGTGCCCGCTTTGCAGCGACCTGGGGTTGCCCGCCGGACACCGGTCCGGCACCAAGGCCTGTCCCTCCTTTCAGACTGGGGTCAAACCCGGGCGGAAGGGAGGGCCGGGCGGGGGAAAGGCGGCCGCGACGGATGCGGTCCCTCCGGTCGATCCGCCTCGCCTACCCGACGGGGGGCCGATGGAGGTTGGGGGGGAATAGGAGGCACCTACTTAGGGGATGGACCTCCTCCCACGACTGGGGGCGCTCCCAGTTGCCGGAGGGGGGGTGAGACGCGTGGGTACCGGTACCCATGCGCTCACGGGAGGGGAGACTGGTTCCGGGAATGCGCGTAATGCATCCCTCCTAGGGACCTGGTCTCATCGCGTACGGTGACCTCCCTCCTCGCTCACGAGGACGGTGGCCGCCGGGGGTCGCGGGGGGGTTCGAGCCGAAACTCGGACTCCCCAACGAGCGATCCACCGGGAAGGGGGATGGGCACGCCTGGCCGTCGGCTGCCTATCCGAGTTTAAGGGGGGTTGCTTTATGGGAGGTCTTTGTAGAAAGACAGCGGGGGCCCAGTTGAGTACTCGCGTGATCCTGGGTGCCCGCATCTAATGTCTAGGGACGGCTATTGGGGTTTTAGTCGGGGTGGCTCCGACATTGGCCATCCTTATCTTCGGCGATAGGGGTGGTTATCCATAAGGGATTTCCCCAATCCAAAAAAAAAAAAAAAAAAAAGAAGGTTAGGTTAGGTTGGTATACGTCATTATAGGAAAGACTGTTATTAATTAGTAACGTAGAGGCACAAACTAAGAGAGAGAATAGTCATAGATTACCGGAGGAAATTGAGCGCCGAACCCTTTTAACATTTCAAGTCACCGGAAAGTTCATCGATAATTATAATACATAACAGTTATTGGTCGTCTAGAGAAAAATCACAAGCATTTAGTCCTACAGAAATGGGAGCCGTTAAAGGAAAAGTAGGAACGGGGGGAAGAGGGAAAGAGCTCGAATGATCGTTATTAATTGGAAAACATAGAAGCATAGTCGACAGAGAAAAACTGTCATAGATTACCTGAGGAAACTGATTGCCGAACTCTCCAGCATCGAATCTCGAGTCACCTGAAAGATTTTAAACAGTATTAGTAATAGAGCCATTATTAGAAGTAAGAGATAACGTACATTAAAAGGCAAAATCAGAGTATAATCCTATCAGAATTCAGTATACGTCATTACACGAAAGATTGTTATCAACTGGAACGTAGAGGCGCAAGCTAAGAGAGAGAATCGTCATAGATTACCGGAGAAAATCGAGCGCCGAACCCTTCTAGCGTTGAATCTCGAGCCACCGGAAAGCTCATCGATAATCAATATACAAATAATTATTAGTCGTCTAGAGAAAAAATCACAAGCATTTAGTCCCACAGAAATGGGAGCCGCTAAAGGAAAAAGTAGAAGCAGGGAAAGAGGGAAAGAGCTCGAATGACTGTTATTAATTAGGAAACTTAGAAGTATAGTCGATAGAGAAAAACTGTCACAGATTACCTGAGGAAATTGATCGCCGAACCGTCCAGTATTGAATCTCGAGTCACCTGAAAGATTTTAAATATTATCAGTAGAATCTCGAGCCGAAGCCTTCTGCTTAACCCGCCGCACTCAACGGACGAAAGCAGCCGCGACAGAATAGACTAAGCAAATACTTATTTCTCCGTAATGTAGCAGATGCCCGCGAAAACGCAACAAACATAACAGCTCGATCGAACGCATCGAACGTCAACGCGAGGTTAGGGCGCGAAGCAACACGTGGCGAAAGGGCGCGAGAATCAAACGCGTGACGAGATTTCGATCGACGCCGGGAGAACGGGACCGCGGAAAACGACCGCGATCTCCCCGACATCGATCGAAAAGACTAAATAAGCAACAAAGGGAAGGGTCAGGAGGAAGAAAACGGGAAAAAAAATTCTTCGTCTCGCGGCCGGGCCGAACCGAGGCGCGAACCGATGATCTCCCGGAAAAGAGAATCGACGGGAACGTGAAACGAAAAATCGATAAATAGTTAGAAATCGGAAATTCGGGCGTAGGGAGAATCGAAAATAATAGAGAGCGAAGCGGGAAGATGCGGTCTGTGTAGTGGACTATGGAAAAAGTCGCTGCAGGCCGGATTTTTCTTACTTTGCTTCGCATGGCCCCCTCCCCCACCCTAGTCCATGTTTTACGCCTTGGCTCGCGTGACCAAAGTGTCGTTTGTCCGTAAGGACACGAAATTGGTCTTATAGCCAAAAGGAAATCACGGAATAAAGGAAATGGAAATATAGAAATATGGAAATAGGGAAATGAGAAGAAAAAAAAAAAGGAAATCTCACGACCAACAAAAAAAAAGGGGAAAGAAAAAGAAAACCGGCAAGGTCTCTTACTGCAATATTTATCGATTAATAAATCGATTCGTGCCTCGTAATCTTTTACGGTGCCGATATCATATTTGTCTTCTGCAAATACCGTCTTATATTTCTCTATAATACCTTCTATTTGACCTCTTTTCTTGTCCTAAATGGATAACCTTTATCTGAAAATCTCCATGAATGTGCTCATTAAAGTTATTGAGTATGGTTCTATCTTTCCTTCTGCTGTTTTTATAATCTTTTATCGATTGTGCCACCTATCATTCTCGTATCCATATTCTTTTTTTTTTTTTTTTTTTTTTTTTTTTTCCCCAGATTTATTGAATCTCTCTTTCACCCCTTCTCTCTTCTTAAACCAACAAGACTCTTCTGGGTGATATCTCATGCCCATTCAAACTTTCACAGTTGCTGCATGGCTTCTTCTCTTCAAATTTCTTTCTGCACTCGACTTTATCTTCTTTCTTGAAATGTTGTTTTTATTTGTCCAACTTTCGCAGTTTCTAATTCCATTGAATAATTCAGTCGAGTCTTTACATTTCTTCTTGTCTATTTTATTCCTTATAAACTCAGGCGAGCCTGCTGCTATAAGCATTATTAAGGTGCTTGAACTTATATCTTTATCCATATCCAATAATAATCTCTCCTTTTTCATAGCATACTCAATTAGTAAACCCCCTTTGTATCTAAATGATATAGCGTACATCCCTGTGCTCCATCCCTGGTCTGGGAAAGTTTCTAAAAATCTATTCTTCCATGCAGACCATTTAGCATCCACTGTCAACTCTGTCAGCGTTGCACCATGCCAATCCAGACACGCCCTATCTAAAAATAATCTCAATACCTCGATCCTTGTGCTGTCTCCAATGATTTCAAATCGTGTGCATTCTTTCTCGAGTATCTCTAATCATTGTTCAGCGTTTGAATGTTTACCGGTGAATTCTCCACCATAAACTTCTCTGCTATATTTTTCAAGTTTCGTTGGCTTTCATTCTTTTGTGTAGTTTGTTCTTCCTTTTCCATTTTGTCTATTCTCTCATCTAAGTATGTATCGTTACACATTACACTTTACGTTAAAAGAAAAAGGGAAGGAGAAGAAAGGAAAAGGAAAAAGAAAAAATGGGAACACGAACTGAGGAGAAAAAAAAAATAAAAAAAAAAAAAAAACCCTCAAGAAGAACGAACAGGAAAGACACCCAAACAAGAACAATAATGGTCCTGAGATCTTGAACGGCAATACATGGATGAGGAGACAGGGCTCCCCTGTATTTCAGATCTTAAGGACCAAAGCAACACAACCAACCGCGGAAATAGAAAAATCCCAAATAAGATCAATAAGGCCTTTAAGATCTCGAACGGTAATACATGGATGAGGAGACAGGGCTCCCCTGTATTTCAGATCTTAAAAGACCAAAACAACTCGAACAAACAATGAAATAGGTCACAATAAAATGGAAAGAATAATAAACTGGAAAAATAATAAATTGGAAATAATAAACTGGAAATAACAAATTGGACATAGTAAATAATAAAATGGAAAACAAATACCCAAACAAAGAATACAACAGGGTGTCTCTGAGATCTGACGGTAATACATGGATGAGGAGACAGGGCTCCCCTGTATTCTAGATCCCACTGCACCAAAGTAACTCCAACAAACAATGAAATAGGTCACAATAAAATGGAAAGAATAATAAACTGGAAAAATAGAAAACTGGAAATAGTAACTAATAAAATGGAAAACAAATACCCAAACAAAGAATACAACAGGGTCCCTGAGATCTGACGGTAATACATGGATGAGGAGACAGGGCTCCCCTGTATTCTAGATCCCACTGCACCAAAGTAACTCCAACAAACAATGAAATAGGTCACTATAATATGAAAAGAATAATAAACTGGAAAAATAAAAAAACTGGAAATAACAAATTGGAAATAGTAAATAATAAAATGGAAAACAAATACCCAAACAAAGAATACAACAGGGTCTCTGAGATCTGACGGTAATACATGGATGAGGAGACAGGGCTCCCCTGTATTCTAGATCCCACTGCACCAAAGTAACTCCAACAAACAATGAAATAGGTCACTATAAAATGGAAAGAATAATAAACTGGAAAAATAACAAATTGGAAATAGTAAATAATAAAACGGAAAACAAATACCCAAACAAAGAATACAACAGGGTCTCTGAGATCTGACGGTAATACATGGATGAGGAGACAGGGCTCCCCTGTATTCTAGATCCCACTGCACCAAAGTAACTCCAACAAACAATGAAATAGGTCACAATAAAATGGAAAGAATAATAAACTGGAAAAATAAAAAACTGGAAATAACAAATTGGAAATAGTAAATAATAAAATGGAAAACAAATACCCAAACAAAGAATACAACAGGGTCTCTGAGATCTGACGGTAATACATGGATGAGGAGACAGGGCTCCCCTGTATTCTAGATCTCACTGCACCAAAGTAACTCCAACAAACAAAGAAATAGGTCACAATAAAATGGAAAGAATAATAAACTGGAAAATAATAAATTGGAAATAATAAACTGGAAATAACAAATTGGAAATAGTAAACAATAAAATGGAAAACAAATACAAAAACAAAGAATACAACAGGGTCTCTGAGATCTGACGGTAATACATGGACGAGGAGACAGGGCTCCCCTGTATTCTAGATCCCACTGCACCAAAGTAACTCCAACAAACAATGAAATAGGTCACAATAAAATGGAAAGAATAATAAACTGGAAAAATAGAAAACTGGAAATAACAAATTGGAAATAGTAACTAATAAAATGGAAAAAAAAATACCCAAACAAAGAATACAACAGGGTCCCTGAGATCTGACGGTAATACATGGATGAGGAGACAGGGCTCCCCTGTATTCTAGATCTCACTGCACCAAAGTAACTCTAATAAACAAGGGAATTTAACTCCAAAGGCAATTTATTTACATATGGGAATTTATAACAATGGAAATTTATTTACAAATGGAAATTTATAACAAAGGAAATAACAACAAACAGGTAAACAAACGGGGGGACCCACAAGGTCCCCCAAAAGCAACAAACTTAAACAAGGAAGACAAACCTGAGAATGGGGCAACCCGAGGACGCTGGTCACGTCCAAAAACTCAAATCAGCCACAACTCCTAGTGCGTCTTGAGCCCTCCACACAAACCCAACCCGCGGTAGGCTCGGCAGGTGAAGACCGCATGGAAACAATATTTCGGTCTACTCCGGAATTTAGTTGAAGTCGGATCGGATCCCAAGTTGATTATATATATAGATATATATAGCTTCTCCCCAACGAAATGTGTATCGCGGCCCCTAGAAACTTGCAAACCCACATAGAGTCACAGATTAGGACCTAACCTAGCCTAAGGGGTGTCGAGTAAAAGGGGGTAAATTCCAGATTAGCTGGAAATAGAGGGAGCATAGGATATAACACTCAAGACGCACGAGATGGTTTTGTGGTGAAGAGGGGGGGCCAAAAGGGCAGGTGTGGCAAACCTGCAGGTCCGAAGGTGAAAAGGTCCGACGTCCGCCACGAGCCGTAAAACGCTCAAAAACTCTCAAATACTAGGTAGAATGGCCTTTCATCGATGACGACCGTCCCTGACTAGTAGATCGACCACCCTGAAAGTTGCCCGGGCTATAAAAAGCAGGGTCTGGAGATCGAACGCTGTGGTTATTTGCAACCCATAGCGGGCCGAGGACCGGAACCGCCAATAATGAAACTAGCGTAAGCTGGTGTGCGTTCAGGAAGTGGGGAGTGCCGACCACTCCTCCCCGGTCAATTTACTTACTACTTCTACTACTACTAGGTTAGGTTGGGTTGATCTGTCTAACCTCCTTCTTGCTGAAGACAGCAGAAAGGCTAATAGACAGGCATTTGAAATGCTCAACTCTCAGAGCAAAAGAACTGTTTTCAGGACAACACGCATACAGAACAGGACACTCCACTGAGGTGGCACTGCACAGAATAATCAGAGAAGCAGAACTAGCGAAAAAACGGAAAGAATGCATCATAGCATGCTTTATGGATATAGAGGGAGCCTTCAACATGACTCCAATCGACACGATGAATCAGGCACTGGAAGACTTCGAAGTAGAGGAAAATATTAAAAAATGGATAATAAACATGCTAAGGAACAGGAAAATCATGGCATTCAGAGGAGACATAGAAGTAGAAGGCTATGTCAAGAGAGGAACCCCACAAGGTGGCATTCTATCACCATTACTATGGTGCATGGCAATCGACCCACTACTAAGGGAACTAAAGGAAACCGGAGCGGAGATAATAGCCTATGCCGATGACGTCGCTGTCATCAGCAGGGACAAAAGTAGGGACAAATGTCTGGAAATCATGCAGACGGCCCTGAGAATCACAGAGATATGGTGCGACTCAGTAGGTCTATCGGTGAACCCGGACAAAACAGAAGTAATGGAATTTACTGGGACCTCAAGGTATCCAAGTAACAGCGGCTTAATATACCTAGATACCCCACTACCTCTGAAAGAGAAAGTTAAGTATCTGGGCATAACAATAAGCAGGAAACTAATATGGAGACCCCATGTTTCCAATAAAATAAACGCAGCAAAGAGGAACATAGCAATGCTCAGCAGAGCAATCGGAGCAACATGGGGAATGAAACCACACGTGATGAAATGGATCTATGAGGCAATTATTCTACCAAGAGTAACGTACGGGGCAGTCATCTGGTGGCAAGCGACTAACCTGGTAACAGTCAAGAGAAGGCTGGACAGGCTACAAGCAACAGCGAATAGAAGAATCCTAGGATGCGGGGGAACCACCCCAAACAGAGCCATGGAAGTGTTAACCAACACACAACCATTGGACATTAGAATAAAGGCACTAGCACTGAAAGCAGCATACAGGCTAATGAGCTGGAGGCAATGGATCGATCAAGGATTCGGGCACTCGAACCTAATAAGCAGCGAGGGAAATGTGGAACTCGTTAACTTAAGCTTAATGCCAAAAGACAACGACGAAAGAAGGTACATAGATAACAAACTATACAAACTAGAAATAAGAAAAAGGGAAGAATGGGCAAAAGGAATCCCAAAGGATCTGACGAAATCAGAACTATGGTACACGGACGGCTCCCGGAAGAACAACCTAACGGGAGCTGCCTGGACCAACAACAAAGATAAGCATTTCTACCTAAGGCTAGGGGAATACCCAACGGTATATCAGGCGGAACTACTGGCTATCCAACTGTGCGCCCGGGAAATATGGACTCAAGGAGGAAATAACAGAGAAATCGTGATTTGCTCGGACAGCCAGGCAGCTATAAAAAGTATGGGAAAAATGGAATGCAGATCAAGACTAATCTGGGAAACTCACGAGACCTTAAACAGCCTAGTGACACAAGGAAAAACGGTTAAACTAACCTGGATACCGGGCCATAATGGACTACAGGGAAATGAACTGGCAGACAAGCTAGCCAACAAAGGGTCAGACTCACAACCAATAGGCCCCCAACCAATAATAGGCATCCCGCATGCAAACTACGACTTACAAGTCAAGAAATGGGCTGAGACAAAATCAGACGAGAAATGGAAAAACTCCACAGGAATGAAACACAGTAAAAGTTTCTTAGGGGAGGACCGATGGCCGGAAAAGAGAACGAGAGGACTTCTTGAGCTAGAAAAGAATGACCTCAGGAAGATGGTGGAAACCATCACGGGAATAGCACCATTAAACAAACACTTGGAAAGAACAGGAAAAACCAACTCAAGCATATGCACCCTATGCGAGGAATCGGAAGAAACACCGGAACACATTGTAAGAAACTGTCCGGCTGTGATAAGCAAAAGAATGAGACATCTAGGGAAACACTCCATCGAAGGAGACATACTAGAAGAAGTAGAATGGAAAAGAGTAAAAAAGTTCATGGACGACGTAAGCCCCTGGAAATACTAGGAAACAAACAAAGGAAAGAACGGATGGACTCACGAAATCCATAGGAAATACTAGGATGAGGAGACGAGGCTCTCCCGAAGGGGAATCCATAGGAAATAACGGGAACTACAAGACCCAACAAACAGACAACTGGACCCGAGAGACAAGACGGAGAAGAGTGGGGGTCAGATCACAAGTCTGTCCGTAAGAAGACAAAATTAGGCCTACAGCCAAAAGGAATACACGGGGCAAAAAAAAAAAAAAAAAAAAAAAAAAAAAACCCCAAGAAGAATGAACAGGAAAAATACCCAAACAAGAACAATAATATTCCTGAGATCTTGAACGGTAATACATGGATGAGGAGACAGGGCTCCCCTGTATTTCAGATCTCAGGACCAAAGCAACAAACAACTGCAGAAACAGAAACGTCCCAAACAAGACCAATAAGGTCTTTAAGATCTCGAACGGCAATACATGGATGAGGAGACAGGGCTCCCCTGTATTTCAGATCTTAAGGACCAAAGCAAAACAACCAACTGCGGAAATAAAAACATAACAAAACAAGAACAATAAGGTCTTTCAGATCTCGAACGGTAATACATGGATGAGGAGACAGGGCTCCCCTGTATTTCAGATCTCAAGGACCAAACCAACTCGAACAAACAATGAAATAGGTCACAATAAAAATGGAAAGAATAATAAACTGGAAAAATAATAAATTGGAAATAATAAACTGGAAATAACAAGTTGGAAATAGTAAAATAATAAAATGGAAAACAAATACCCAAACAAAGAATACAACAGGGTCTCTGAGATCTGACGGTAATACATGGATGAGGAGACAGGGCTCCCCTGTATTCTAGATCCCACTGCACCAAAGTAACTCCAACAAACAATGAAATAGGTCACAATAAAATGGAAAGAATAATAAACTGGAAAAATAAAAACTGGAAATAACAAATTGGAAATAGTAAATAATAAAATAGAAAACAAATACCCAAACAAAGAATACAACAGGGTCTCTGAGATCTGACGGTAATACATGGATGAGGAGACAGGGCTCCCCTGTATTCTAGATCCCACTGCACCAAAGTAACTCCAACAAACAATGAAATAGGTCACAATAAAATGGAAAGAATAATAAACTGGAAAAATAGAAAACTGGAAATAGTAACTAATAAAATGGAAAACAAATACCCAAACAAAGAATACAACAGGGTCCCTGAGATCTGACGGTAATACATGGATGAGGAGACAGGGCTCCCCTGTATTCTAGATCTCACTGCACCAAAGTAACTCTAATAGACAAGGGAATTTAACTCCAAAGGCAATTTATTTACATATGGGAATTTATAACAATGGAAATTTATTTACAAATGGAAATTTACAACAAAGGAAATAACAACAAACAGGCAAACAAACGGGGGGACCCAAAAGGTCCCCCAAAAGCAACAAACTTAAACAAGGAAGACAAACCTGAGAATGGGGCAACCCGAGGACGCTGGTCACGTCCAAAAACTCAAATCAGCCACAACTCCTAGTGCGTCTTGAGCCCTCCACACAAACCCAACCCGCGGTAGGCTCGGCAGGTGAAGACCGCATGGAAACAATATTTCGGTCTACTCCGGAATTTAGTTGAAGTCGGATCGGATCCCAAGTTGATTATATATATAGATATATATAGCTTCTCCCCAACGAAATGTGTATCGCGGCCCCTAGAAACTTGCAAACCCACATAGAGTCACAGATTAGGACCTAACCTAGCCTAAGGGGTGTCGAGTAAAAGGGGGTAAATTCCAGACTAGCTGGAAATAGAGGGAGCATAGGAAGTAACACTCAAGACGCACGAGATGGTTTTGTGGTGAAGAGGGGGGGGCCAAAAGGGCAGGTGTGGCAAACCTGCAGGTCCGAAGGTGAAAAGGTCCGACGTCCGCCACGAGCCGTAAAACGCTCAAAAACTCTCAAATACTAGGTAGAATGGCCTTTCATCAATGACGACCGTCCCTGACTAGTAGATCGACCACCCTGAAAGTTGCCCGGGCTATAAAAAGCAGGGTCTGGAGATCGAACGCAGTGGTTATTTGCAACCCATAGCGGGCCGAGGACCGGAACCGCCAATAATGAAACTAGCGTAAGCTGGTGTGCGTTCAGGAAGTGGGGAGTGCCGATCACTCCTCCCCGGTCAATTTACTTACTACTACTACTACTACTAGGTTGGGTTGGGGTCCTAGGCTCTGTGGCGCCCACAGTGGTGGCTCTGATCCACTGTTGGTCCGTTCTCTCTATTTGAGGGATGTCACAGAGCTAAACCCTCTCGCTCCACCTCCTCGTGGTGGACCCTGGGACACACTTCGGTGTGTGCAAACGGGGCGAGGGGTCGGGACTGGGTCGCAAGATGTCGGCCCGGGACCGTTTACCGCATACCGGTGGTCATGTTTTACCGGAGCGGGGGGGCTTGCCTTCACCGGCTGGTCCTGCGAGGAGGAGAAACCTCTCTAAAAAAGTCCTTAACCCCAAGTTTAGCTCGCGGCGAGGGGGTCACATCCGGAGTAAGCGCCGCGGGCTAGTGAACCTGGTATTTAGCGAGCACCTCTGCGCTACCGGCCCGCATCGCAGAGTATGGGTGGGCTTCCCCAGGCAAGGCGGCTCTGCCTGGGGTGACGTCGGTTCCGACCACACTCGTGGGAAGTCAATGGATTTTTCAAAAATTTTGGGGAATAAGGGGGGGAAATTGATCGCGGCGGCGGGTCGCGGTGCTGGGAAGGGGAAGGCGGGCTCGGCAAAGCCGAGTGGGGTGGGGGCTGGATACCCGGTTGGGGGCAGCAATTCACCGGTGACCGGGTCGTCGGGGACGGACCGGCATCACGGGGGCGGGAGTAAGGGAGGGGGTCGTCGGCCCGCCTGACCCCTGGCGAAGTTTTGGCGGGGGGGTCTCGACCGTGTCGGGTCCGTCCACGCCTGGGGGAAGTCCGGGAGGGGGATGCTCGCAGTCGATGTCGCCGTCGCTGCTGCGGGACTGGTCGCCGGTGTCCTCGAGGTTGCCGCCCGCGGGAGACGGGGGGCCTGGGGATCTGTGGGGCTGGGAAACCAGTTCCAATATCACGGTGTCCTCCGACCGTTCAACTCGCGCGGGGGGTAAACGATCGGGGGGCCCTATTGGGGTGGTGTCTGTGTCGGGGGGTGGGGGGCGGGTACCGCCTCCTCCGCCTGATCCTCCGGGGATTCTCCACTCGGGGGAATCTCGAGATGCGTTGAGGGCCACGGAGGAGTTGAGGGCACGGTTCAGGTCCGCGGACTTGTACGAGATCGTGGAGACCATCAGGAACGCTGCTATAGCAGTGGACAGGGTCTCCACGATCTCGAAGAATCTGAAGGGGACCCTCGTGAGGGACCTTCGGATCGCGGCGAGGGAGGTTGGGGCCGGCACTTCGGAGCTGGTCAAGAGGGTGGAGTTGGCGGCTGGCCCGCCGGAGGGGCTTGCCAAGAACGAGCTCGAGGAGGCGCGAGCCGTCGCCCGGACATGGGAGGTTCGGTACCACCAGATGGTCCGGGAGAGGGACGTCCTCCTCGAGCTGCGGGAAGGGCCGCCGCCGGCTAAGCTGGCTAGGGCGGGAGGGGGCACGACACCACCTCCAGAAGGGAAGAATGGTGGGAATGGAGGGGGGTCCCGGCCAAAGCACTCGCCCGAGGAGCTGGAGGCCATGGGACTCGGGCCTACCCCGGACAGGAAGGAGGGGACGCCGAATCGCCGACCGCGTTCTCTGGCGCGATTCGACGCGGGGGAGGAGGAGTCGCCACCATCGCGTGGTTGACCGCGTCGTGGGGGAAAAGCTGGAGGCCCTCGAGAGCCGTATCCTGGCGGCCTTGCCCCCCCTCCGGGAGAAGGAGGTACCTGCCGACGCTGCGGACCGTCCTATGGGCGTTCCGGGCGTTGGTGGGGAGCCTTCCGAAGCCCGGGGGAAAGGGAAAGGGAGGGGGAAGAAGGCGGGACCAGGAGGGTCCCAGCCAGTGGCGGTCCCATCAGGACCAGGGGCGGGGACTGCTCCCCGCCCATCCGGACCCGTGAATTCGGGTCCCGGGGTGGGGGACTGGGCCAAAGTGGTGTCCCGGCGGAGCAAGCGGGCGGCCAAAGTGGCCGAAGCGCAGCATCCTCCGGGCCCCTCTGCGGTTGCCGGTGCCCCCCGAGGGACAGTCCCATCGAAGGGACAAGTGGGAGATCCCCCTCCCAGCGGGAGGAAGACGCCTCGGTTGCCGAGGCTGCCTAGAACGGCTGCGGTCGTGATGACCGTGCCGCAGGGGTGCAAGGCCACGTATGCCTCCGCGATGGAGAAGGTCACGTCGTCGATCTCCTTGGAGGAGGTCGGCGTGACCGATGGGCTTACCTACGCCCGAGCCCGAACCGGTGCCCTCATGTTGAGGATCTCCGGGGAGGGTGGTCGGGCGAAGGCGGCCGCCATGGCGGAGCGCATGAGGACGGCGCTCGGGGGATCGGGGGTGACGGTGAGCACTCCCACTCGAACGGCCGAGGTTCGACTACGGGGGTTGGACGTCTGTTCAACTCCCGAGACGATCCGAGACGCCCTCGCTGCTGCGGCTAGCTGCGACAGCGGGGAGGTTCGAGTGGGGGTCGTGCACCGACCACCCACAGCGGGAAATAATGGGCCCGGCACGTGCTGGGTCCGGCTGCCGTTGGCGGCCGCGAGGAAGTTGGCCGGGGTAGGCCGAGTAAGAGTGGGGTGGACCTCTGCGAGAGTGGAGGTGCTGGAGCAGCGTCCGCTCCAGTGCTTCCGTTGCCTCCGCAGGGGTCACACGTGGGCGCAATGCACCCACACGGGTGAGGCGAGCCGGATCGACCGGTGTTATCGATGTGGGGAGGATGGCCATTGGGCGGCGAAATGTGACGCCGCCCCCAAGTGTCCGCTTTGCAGCGACCTGGGGTTGCCCGCCGGACACCGGTCCGGCACCAAGGCCTGTCCCTCCTTTCAGACTGGGGTCAAACCCGGGCGGAAGGGAGGGCCGGGCGGGGGAAAGGCGGCCGCGACGGATGCGGTCCCTCCGGTCGATCCGCCTCGCCTACCCGACGGGGGGCCGATGGAGGTTGGGGGGGAATAGGAGGCACCGCCCTTCAGGCGGGGCCCCTACTTAGGGGATGGACCTCCTCCCACGACTGGGGGCGCACCCAGTCGCCGGAGGGGGGGTGAGACGCGTGGGTACCGGTACCCATGCGCTCACGGGAGGGGAGACTGGTTCCGGGGATGCGCGTAATGCATCCCTCCTTGGGACCTGGTCTCATCGCGTACGGTGACCTCCCTCCTCACTCACGAGGACGGGGGCCGCCGGGGGTCGCGGGGGGGTTCGAGCCGAAACTCGGACTCCCCAACGAGCGATCCACCGGGATGGGGGATGGGCACGCCTGGCCGTCGGCTGCCTATCCGAGTTTAAGGGGGGTTGCTTTATGGGAGGTCTTTGTAGAAAGACAGCGGGGGCCCAGTTGAGTACTCGCGTGATCCTGGGTGCCCGCATCTAATGTCTAGGGACGGCTATTGGGGTTTTAGTCGGGGTGGCTCCGACATTGGCCCTCCTTATCTTCGGCGATAGGGATGGTTATCCATAAGGGATTTCCCCAATCCAAAAAAAAAAAGGTTAGGTTAGGTTAGGTTAAATAATCAGAGAAGCAGAACTAGCGAAAAAACGGAAAGAATGCATCATAGCATGCTTTATGGATATAGAGGGAGCCTTCAACATGACTCCAATCGACACGATGAATCAAGCACTGGAAGACTTCGAAGTAGAGGAAAATATTAAAAAATGGATAATAAACATGCTAAGGAACAGGAAAATCAAGGCATTCAGAGGAGACATAGAAGTAGAAGGCTATGTCAAGAGAGGAACCCCACAAGGCGGCATTCTATCACCATTACTATGGTGCATGGCACTCGACCCACTACTAAGGGAACTAAAGGAAACCGGAGCGGAGACAATAGCCTATGCCGATGACGTCGCTGTCATCAGCAGGGACAAAAGTAGGGACAAATGTCTGGAAATCATGCAGACGGCCCTGAGAATCACAGAGATATGGTGCGACTCAGTAGGTCTATCGGTGAACCCGGACAAAACAGAAGTAATGGAATTTACTGGGACCTCAAGGTATCCAAGTAACAGCGGCTTAATATACCTAGATACCCCACTACCTCTGAAAGAGAAAATTAAGTATCTGGGCATAACAATAAGCAGGAAACTAATATGGAGACCCCATGTTTCCAATAAAATAAACGCAGCAAAGAGGAACATAGCAATGCTCAGCAGAGCAATCGGAGCAACATGGGGAATGAAACCACACGTGATGAAATGGATCTATGAGGCAATTATTCTACCAAGAGTAACGTACGGGGCAGTCATCTGGTGGCAAGCGACTAACCTGGTAACAGTCAAGAGATGGCTGGACAGGCTACAAGCAACAGCGAACAGAAGAATCCTAGGATGCGGGGGAACCACCCCAAACAGAGCCATGGAAGTGTTAACCAACACACAACCATTGGACATCAGAATAAAGGCACTAGCACTGAAAGCAGCATACAGACTAATGAGCTGGAGGCAATGGATCGATCAAGGATTCGGGCACTCGAACCTAATAAGCAGCGAGGGAAATGTGGAACTCGTTAACTTAAGCTTAATGCCAAAAGACAACGACGAAAGAAGGTACATAGATAACAAACTATACAAACTAGAAATAAGAAAAAGGGAAGAATGGGCAAAAGGAATCCCAAAGGATCTGACGAAATCAGAACTATGGTACACGGACGGCTCCCGGAAGAACAACCTAACGGGAGCTGCCTGGACCAACAACAAAGACAAGCATTTCTACCTAAGGCTAGGGGAATACCCAACGGTATATCAGGCGGAACTATTGGCTATCCAACTGTGCGCCCGGGAAATATGGACTCAAGGAGGAAATAACAGAGAAATCGTTATTTGCTCGGACAGCCAGGCAGCTATAAAAAGTATGGAAAAAATGGAATGCAGATCAAGACTAATCTGGGAAACTCACGAGACTTTAAACAGCCTAGTGAAACAAGGAAAAACGGTTAAACTAACCTGGATACCGGGCCATAATGGACTACAGGGAAATGAGCTGGCAGACAAGCTAGCCAACACAGGGTCAGACTCACAACCAATAGGCCCCCAACCAATAATAGGCATCCCGCATGCAAACTACGACTTACAAGTCAAGAAATGGGCTGAGACAAAATCAGACGAGAAATGGAAAAACTCCACAGGAATGAAACACAGTAAAAGTTTCTTAGGAGAGGACCGATGGCCGGAAAAGAGAACGAGAGGACTTCTTGAGCTAGAAAAGAATGATCTCAGGAAGATGGTGGAAACCATCACGGGAATAGCACCATTAAACAAACACTTGGAAAGAACAGGAAAAACCAACTCAAGCATATGCACCCTATGCGAGGAATCGGAAGAAACACCGGAACACATTGTAAGAAACTGTCCGGCTGTGATAAGCAAAAGAATGAGACATCTAGGGAAACACTCCATCGAAGGAGACATACTAGAAGAAGTAGAATGGAAAAGAGTAAAAAAGTTCATGGACGACGTAAGCCCCTGGAAATACTAGGAAACAAACAAAGGAAAGAACGGATGGACTCATGAAATCCATAGGAAATACTAGGATGAGGAGACGAGGCTCTCCCGAAGGGGAATCCATAGGAAATAACGGGAACTACAAGACCCAACAAACGGACAACTGGACCCCAGAGATAAGACGGAGAAGAGTGGGGGTCAGATCACAAGTCTGTCCGTAAGAAGACAAAATTAGGCCTACAGCCAAAAGGAAGACACGGGGCAAAAAAAAAAAAAAAAAAAAAACCCCAAGAATAATGAACAGGAAAAATACCCAAACAAGAACAATAATATTCCTGAGATCTTGAACGGTAATACATGGATGAGGAGACAGGGCTCCCCTGTATTTCAGATCTCAGGACCAAAGCAACAAACAACTGCGGAAACAGAAACGTCCCAAACGAGACCAATAAAGTCTTTAAGATCTCGAACGGCAATATATGGATGAGGAGACAGGGCTCCCCTGTATTTCAGATCTTAAGGACCAAAGCAAAACAACCAACTGCGGAAATAAAAACATCCCAAAACAAGAACAATAAGGTCTCTCAGATCTCGAACGGTAATACATGGATGAGGAGACAGGGCTCCCCTGTATTTCAGATCTCAGGACCAAAGCAACAAACAACTGCAGAAACAGAAACGTCCCAAACAAGACCAATAAGGTCTTTAAGATCTCGAACGGCAATACATGGATGAGGAGACAGGGCTCCCCTGTATTTCAGATCTTAAGGACCAAAGCAAAACAACCAACTGCGGAAATAAAAACATAACAAAACAAGAACAATAAGGTCTTTCAGATCTCGAACGGTAATACATGGATGAGGAGACAGGGCTCCCCTGTATTTCAGATCTCAAGGACCAAACCAACTCGAACAAACAATGAAATAGGTCACAATAAAAATGGAAAGAATAATAAACTGGAAAAATAATAAATTGGAAATAATAAACTGGAAATAACAAGTTGGAAATAGTAAAATAATAAAATGGAAAACAAATACCCAAACAAAGAATACAACAGGGTCTCTGAGATCTGACGGTAATACATGGATGAGGAGACAGGGCTCCCCTGTATTCTAGATCCCACTGCACCAAAGTAACTCCAACAAACAATGAAATAGGTCACAATAAAATGGAAAGAATAATAAACTGGAAAAATAAAAACTGGAAATAACAAATTGGAAATAGTAAATAATAAAATAGAAAACAAATACCCAAACAAAGAATACAACAGGGTCTCTGAGATCTGACGGTAATACATGGATGAGGAGACAGGGCTCCCCTGTATTCTAGATCCCACTGCACCAAAGTAACTCCAACAAACAATGAAATAGGTCACAATAAAATGGAAAGAATAATAAACTGGAAAAATAGAAAACTGGAAATAGTAACTAATAAAATGGAAAACAAATACCCAAACAAAGAATACAACAGGGTCCCTGAGATCTGACGGTAATACATGGATGAGGAGACAGGGCTCCCCTGTATTCTAGATCTCACTGCACCAAAGTAACTCTAATAGACAAGGGAATTTAACTCCAAAGGCAATTTATTTACATATGGGAATTTATAACAATGGAAATTTATTTACAAATGGAAATTTACAACAAAGGAAATAACAACAAACAGGCAAACAAACGGGGGGACCCAAAAGGTCCCCCAAAAGCAACAAACTTAAACAAGGAAGACAAACCTGAGAATGGGGCAACCCGAGGACGCTGGTCACGTCCAAAAACTCAAATCAGCCACAACTCCTAGTGCGTCTTGAGCCCTCCACACAAACCCAACCCGCGGTAGGCTCGGCAGGTGAAGACCGCATGGAAACAATATTTCGGTCTACTCCGGAATTTAGTTGAAGTCGGATCGGATCCCAAGTTGATTATATATATAGATATATATAGCTTCTCCCCAACGAAATGTGTATCGCGGCCCCTAGAAACTTGCAAACCCACATAGAGTCACAGATTAGGACCTAACCTAGCCTAAGGGGTGTCGAGTAAAAGGGGGTAAATTCCAGACTAGCTGGAAATAGAGGGAGCATAGGAAGTAACACTCAAGACGCACGAGATGGTTTTGTGGTGAAGAGGGGGGGGCCAAAAGGGCAGGTGTGGCAAACCTGCAGGTCCGAAGGTGAAAAGGTCCGACGTCCGCCACGAGCCGTAAAACGCTCAAAAACTCTCAAATACTAGGTAGAATGGCCTTTCATCAATGACGACCGTCCCTGACTAGTAGATCGACCACCCTGAAAGTTGCCCGGGCTATAAAAAGCAGGGTCTGGAGATCGAACGCAGTGGTTATTTGCAACCCATAGCGGGCCGAGGACCGGAACCGCCAATAATGAAACTAGCGTAAGCTGGTGTGCGTTCAGGAAGTGGGGAGTGCCGATCACTCCTCCCCGGTCAATTTACTTACTACTACTACTACTACTAGGTTGGGTTGGGGTCCTAGGCTCTGTGGCGCCCACAGTGGTGGCTCTGATCCACTGTTGGTCCGTTCTCTCTATTTGAGGGATGTCACAGAGCTAAACCCTCTCGCTCCACCTCCTCGTGGTGGACCCTGGGACACACTTCGGTGTGTGCAAACGGGGCGAGGGGTCGGGACTGGGTCGCAAGATGTCGGCCCGGGACCGTTTACCGCATACCGGTGGTCATGTTTTACCGGAGCGGGGGGGCTTGCCTTCACCGGCTGGTCCTGCGAGGAGGAGAAACCTCTCTAAAAAAGTCCTTAACCCCAAGTTTAGCTCGCGGCGAGGGGGTCACATCCGGAGTAAGCGCCGCGGGCTAGTGAACCTGGTATTTAGCGAGCACCTCTGCGCTACCGGCCCGCATCGCAGAGTATGGGTGGGCTTCCCCAGGCAAGGCGGCTCTGCCTGGGGTGACGTCGGTTCCGACCACACTCGTGGGAAGTCAATGGATTTTTCAAAAATTTTGGGGAATAAGGGGGGGAAATTGATCGCGGCGGCGGGTCGCGGTGCTGGGAAGGGGAAGGCGGGCTCGGCAAAGCCGAGTGGGGTGGGGGCTGGATACCCGGTTGGGGGCAGCAATTCACCGGTGACCGGGTCGTCGGGGACGGACCGGCATCACGGGGGCGGGAGTAAGGGAGGGGGTCGTCGGCCCGCCTGACCCCTGGCGAAGTTTTGGCGGGGGGGTCTCGACCGTGTCGGGTCCGTCCACGCCTGGGGGAAGTCCGGGAGGGGGATGCTCGCAGTCGATGTCGCCGTCGCTGCTGCGGGACTGGTCGCCGGTGTCCTCGAGGTTGCCGCCCGCGGGAGACGGGGGGCCTGGGGATCTGTGGGGCTGGGAAACCAGTTCCAATATCACGGTGTCCTCCGACCGTTCAACTCGCGCGGGGGGTAAACGATCGGGGGGCCCTATTGGGGTGGTGTCTGTGTCGGGGGGTGGGGGGCGGGTACCGCCTCCTCCGCCTGATCCTCCGGGGATTCTCCACTCGGGGGAATCTCGAGATGCGTTGAGGGCCACGGAGGAGTTGAGGGCACGGTTCAGGTCCGCGGACTTGTACGAGATCGTGGAGACCATCAGGAACGCTGCTATAGCAGTGGACAGGGTCTCCACGATCTCGAAGAATCTGAAGGGGACCCTCGTGAGGGACCTTCGGATCGCGGCGAGGGAGGTTGGGGCCGGCACTTCGGAGCTGGTCAAGAGGGTGGAGTTGGCGGCTGGCCCGCCGGAGGGGCTTGCCAAGAACGAGCTCGAGGAGGCGCGAGCCGTCGCCCGGACATGGGAGGTTCGGTACCACCAGATGGTCCGGGAGAGGGACGTCCTCCTCGAGCTGCGGGAAGGGCCGCCGCCGGCTAAGCTGGCTAGGGCGGGAGGGGGCACGACACCACCTCCAGAAGGGAAGAATGGTGGGAATGGAGGGGGGTCCCGGCCAAAGCACTCGCCCGAGGAGCTGGAGGCCATGGGACTCGGGCCTACCCCGGACAGGAAGGAGGGGACGCCGAATCGCCGACCGCGTTCTCTGGCGCGATTCGACGCGGGGGAGGAGGAGTCGCCACCATCGCTACGCGACGTCGAGCGACTGGTTGACCGCGTCGTGGGGGAAAAGCTGGAGGCCCTCGAGAGCCGTATCCTGGCGGCCTTGCCCCCCCTCCGGGAGAAGGAGGTACCTGCCGACGCTGCGGACCGTCCTATGGGCGTTCCGGGCGTTGGTGGGGAGCCTTCCGAAGCCCGCGGGAAAGGGAAAGAGAGGGGGAAGAAGGCGGGACCAGGAGGGTCCCAGCCAGTGGCGGTCCCATCAGGACCAGGGGCGGGGACTGCTCCCCGCCCATCCGGACCCGTGAATTCGGGTCCCGGGGTGGGGGACTGGGCCAAAGTGGTGTCCCGGCGGAGCAAGCGGGCGGCCAAAGTGGCCGAAGCGCAGCATCCTCCGGGCCCCTCTGCGGTTGCCGGTGCCCCCCGAGGGACAGTCCCATCGAAGGGACAAGTGGGAGATCCCCCTCCCAGCGGGAGGAAGACGCCTCGGTTGCCGAGGCTGCCTAGAACGGCTGCGGTCGTGATGACCGTGCCGCAGGGGTGCAAGGCCACGTATGCCTCCGCGATGGAGAAGGTCACGTCGTCGATCTCCTTGGAGGAGGTCGGCGTGACCGATGGGCTTACCTACGCCCGAGCCCGAACCGGTGCCCTCATGTTGAGGATCTCCGGGGAGGGTGGTCGGGCGAAGGCGGCCGCCATGGCGGAGCGCATGAGGACGGCGCTCGGGGGATCGGGGGTGACGGTGAGCACTCCCACTCGAACGGCCGAGGTTCGACTACGGGGGTTGGACGTCTGTTCAACTCCCGAGACGATCCGAGACGCCCTCGCTGCTGCGGCTAGCTGCGACAGCGGGGAGGTTCGAGTGGGGGTCGTGCACCGACCACCCACAGCGGGAAATAATGGGCCCGGCACGTGCTGGGTCCGGCTGCCGTTGGCGGCCGCGAGGAAGTTGGCCGGGGTAGGCCGAGTAAGAGTGGGGTGGACCTCTGCGAGAGTGGAGGTGCTGGAGCAGCGTCCGCTCCAGTGCTTCCGTTGCCTCCGCAGGGGTCACACGTGGGCGCAATGCACCCACACGGGTGAGGCGAGCCGGATCGACCGGTGTTATCGATGTGGGGAGGTTGGCCATTGGGCGGCGAAATGTGACGCCGCCCCCAAGTGCCCGCTTTGCAGCGACCTGGGGTTGCCCGCCGGACACCGGTCCGGCACCAAGGCCTGTCCCTCCTTTCAGACTGGGGTCAAACCCGGGCGGAAGGGAGGGCCGGGCGGGGGAAAGGCGGCCGCGACGGATGCGGTCCCTCCGGTCGATCCGCCTCGCCTACCCGACGGGGGGCCGATGGAGGTTGGGGGGGAATAGGAGGCACCTACTTAGGGGATGGACCTCCTCCCACGACTGGGGGCGCTCCCAGTCGCCGGAGGGGGGGTGAGACGCGTGGGTACCGGTACCCATGCGCTCACGGGAGGGGAGACTGGTTCCGGGAATGCGCGTAATGCATCCCTCCTAGGGACCTGGTCTCATCGCGTACGGTGACCTCCCTCCTCGCTCACGAGGACGGTGGCCGCCGGGGGTCGCGGGGGGGTTCGAGCCGAAACTCGGACTCCCCAACGAGCGATCCACCGGGAAGGGGGATGGGCACGCCTGGCCGTCGGCTGCCTATCCGAGTTTAAGGGGGGTTGCTTTATGGGAGGTCTTTGTAGAAAGACAGCGGGGGCCCAGTTGAGTACTCGCGTGATCCTGGGTGCCCGCATCTAATGTCTAGGGACGGCTATTGGGGTTTTAGTCGGGGTGGCTCCGACATTGGCCATCCTTATCTTCGGCGATAGGGATGGTTATCCATAAGGGATTTCCCCAATCCAAAAAAAAAAAAAAAGGTTAGGTTAGGTTAGGTTAGCGGCAACGAGCTCGGTTCCTCGTTAAAGAAGAAATCTCTAAAGGGGCGAGAAACAGTTGCTAGATTACTTCCTTTACACTCTCGATTCACAGACGCAACAACACACACATCGTAGCAAATCTTAACAAGTCTCACGGAACTAACTATTAGTACTAAAATCTGAGTCGCATGAGAGAGAGAGGTTTTCACCGCAGCGTAGATTTTCACAGCACAAATATCGCACTTTCACTCAAACACAGCCTCCGACGAGAAAGAGGTTTTCACTGCGCTGTATCCCTCGTCGACGCGCTGCCTGGGCGAGACTGCCTGAACATGGAAGCGATGCCCCGTCTCTGCACCGTCACACTGTCCAATGCACAGCTCCTCCCGCGCACCCAAAAGGAGAAACCACAGCTAGAGTAATTCCTAAGGAAATAAAAGAAAATGCACATTAATAAACGAGGATTAGAGTATAATCCTATCAAAATTTAGTTTACGTCATTATAAGAAAGACTGTTATTAATTAGGAACGTAGAGGCACAACTAAGAGAGAGAATAGTCTTAGATTACCGGAGGAAATTGAGCGCCGAACCCTTGTAACATTTCAAGTCACCGGAAAGTTCATCGATAATTATAATACATAACAGTTATTGGTCGTCTAGAGAAAAATCACAAGCATTTAGTCCTACAGAAACGGGAGCCGTTAAAGGAAAAGTAGGAACGGGGGGAAGAGGGAAAGAGCTCGAATGATCATTATTAATTAGAAAACATAGAAGTATAGCCGATAGAGAAAAACTGTCATAGATTACCTGAGGAAACTGATCGCCGAACTCTCCAGCATCGAATCTCGAGTCACCTGAAAGATTTTAAACAGTATTAGTAATAGAGCCATTATTAGAAGTAAGAGATAACATACATTAAAAGGCAATCCTAGTATACGTCACTACACGAAAGATTGTTAGTAACTGGAACGTAGAGGCGCAAGCTAAGAGAGAGAATCGTCATAGATTACCGGAGAAAATCGAGCGCCGAACCCTTCTAGCGTTGAATCTCGAGCCACCGGAAAGCTCATCGATAATCAATATACAGAATAATTATTAGTCGTCTAGAGAAAAATCACAAGCATTTAGTCCCACAGAAATGGGAGCCACTAAAGGAAAAAGTAGAAGCAGGGAAAGAGGGAAAGAGCTCGAATGATTGCTATTAATTAGGAAACTTAGAAGTATAGTCGATAGAGAAAAACTGTCACAGATTACCTGAGGAAATTGATCGCCGAACCGTCCAGTACTGAATCTCGAGTCACCTGAAAGATTTTAAATATTATCAGTAGAATCTCGAGCCGAAGCCTTCCGCTTAACCCGCCGCACTCAACGGACGAAAGCAGCCGCGACAGAATAGACTAAGCAAATACTTATTTCTCCGTAATGTAGCAGATGCCCGCGAAAACGCAACAAACATAACAGCTCGATCGAACGCATCGAACGTCAACGCGAGGTTAGGGCGCGAAGCAACACGTGGCGAAAGGGCGGGAGAATCAAACGCGTGACGAGATTTCGATCGACGCCGGGAGAACGGGACCGCGGAAAACGACCGCGATCTCCCCGATATCGATCGAAAAGACTAAATAAGCAACAAAGGGAAGGGTCAGGAGGAAGAAAACGGGAAAAAAAAATTCTTCGTCTCGCGGCCGGGCCGAACCGAGGCGCGAACCGATGATCTCCCGGAAAAGAGAATCCACGGGATCGCGAAAGGAAAAAATCGATAAAAAGTTAGAAATTGGAAATTCGGGCGTAGGGAGAATCGGAAATAATAGAGAGCGAAGCGGGAAGATGCGGTCTGTGTAATGGACTATGGAAAAAGTCGCTGCAGGCCGGATTTTCCTTACTTTGCTTCGTAGGGCGGTTTTCTCCACGGCGTTTCGTATGATCGGCCAGAGAGCGCGTTTCTGCGAGACACGCAAAAATCACCGTTACTGATTTTACATTGCAACCAAGGGAAAACTCTTAGAGAAAACGAATATATTTACCCCGGCATCGTAGGAGAACGGTCGCGAGATGAACGCGGCATCAATACACGGATTAACTGGAAGATATATTACCGGGGCAATAAAAAGACTGACCTCGCCGGGACGGGAACTAGGGATCGCAACGCATAGAAATTAAAAGAACTTCCACGTTTATGTTTACAACAACGGTTATGACTCTCTCCCCAAAAACAGATCCCAAACGGCCAGGTATACGGAAAGCAACGGTTATTCTCTGTCCCGGGGTAAAAATCAGACCCACGTGTTGTCCAAACAAATAGCTGAAGCCGTTGAAAAATTTCCAAGACACCGGAACGTACGCAAAACAGATGGCTAGCAATCGGTCCCTCAAGAACCCACTCAGAGTCAACTTTCTATACCGAGGGTCCGAGCGAAGGAAAAATTCTTCCCGAGCGAACAATGGGCCCCGTCCGAACGTTCCCTTAGCTGTCGACATCTTGTCGCCTCGGTAGGGGCGTAGCCCATCCCCCCCAACTGCCCTCGGTCTGGAAGGGGAGAAGGCGGGACCTTGGAGACGCATAGGGGTGCTCTCGTCCGAGCAGAGAAACGGCTCGCAGTCTTTAGATCTCACTAGCTGAGGAAAGTCATCAGGTTTATTTCATTCTCTCACACAACAAAAGTCGCGCTCAGTACACGGTAGTGATCGTTACGATAGTTACAGTCGAGCCGGTCGCGAACAGAGATTTCTGTCACCGGAAGCATAAGAACATAGTGCATTCCCGCGAATAAGTTTGTGAAATAAAGTAATCCTAGAGTCTACACGAACTCAGTGCGAACGAATTCGGTACATACGAACGCAGTACACACAGCGCAATCAGACGTGAGGCAAATCAACCTACACCGGGAATCATCGACGATAATCAAGAGAGGTAGGATCAACTATCCTTTAGCTCGGAAAATAGCAAGCCAAGGTTCCCCAGTGATTATCGACAAGTAACGGACAGTGAAGAGACGCGGCGTCTCCCAAGTAACTTCAACTAATAGCACACGAATAGCCTAACAAATCGTAGTTTTGAATTATCAAATAAATCACGCTCCCTGGCGACCGCGCGGTGATAGGATTCAGCGCGGAGTGCCATCTCCCGGAACGACATTTAAAATCAACAATGCATTCTCATAGCCGGCGGAAATTAGTTCGATACAAAAGCTTCATTCATTCAGACAAGCAGATATACGAATTACCGACAAACAGATAGCCAATTTCAGCAACAAGCAACGAGTCCGCGATAGAAGGTTTCGTTCCCTCTCGAAGGAAGCACTGCGATGAAATCTCTCTCTCTCTCTCTCTCTCTCTCTCTCTCTCTCTCTCTCTCTCTCTCTCTTCTCTCTCTCTCTCACTCCATATCTCTCTCTCTCTCTCTCTCACTCCATATCTCTCTCACTCTCTCTCTTCTCTCTCTCTCTCACTCCATATCTCTCTCTCTCTCTCTCTCTCTCTCTCTATTATGACATCACGAGAACATTACATTCTCGCCTGACATACACGTCCGCATTAAAATCACAACAGATATGCAAATACAAATTGAAATATAGTAATTAAAATCGGTAGAACGGTCGCGGCAACGAGCTCGGTTCCTCGTTAAAGAAGAAATCTCTAAAGGGGCGAGAAACAGTTGCTAGATTACTTCCTTTACACTCTCGATTCACAGACGCAACAACACACACATCGTAGCAAATCTTAACAAGTCTCACGGAACTAACTATTAGTACTAAAATCTGAGTCGCATGAGAGAGAGAGGTTTTCACCGCAGCGTAGATTTTCACAGCACAAATATCGCACTTTCACTCAAACACAGCCTCCGACGAGAAAGAGGTTTTCACTGCGCTGTATCCCTCGTCGACGCGCTGCCTGGGCGAGACTGCCTGAACATGGAAGCGATGCCCCGTCTCTGCACCGTCACACTGTCCAATGCACAGCTCCTCCCGCGCACCCAAAAGGAGAAACCACAGCTAGAGTAATTCCTAAGGAAATAAAAGAAAATGCACATTAATAAACGAGGATTAGAGTATAATCCTATCAAAATTTAGTTTACGTCATTATAAGAAAGACTGTTATTAATTAGGAACGTAGAGGCACAACTAAGAGAGAGAATAGTCTTAGATTACCGGAGGAAATTGAGCGCCGAACCCTTGTAACATTTCAAGTCACCGGAAAGTTCATCGATAATTATAATACATAACAGTTATTGGTCGTCTAGAGAAAAATCACAAGCATTTAGTCCTACAGAAACGGGAGCCGTTAAAGGAAAAGTAGGAACGGGGGGAAGAGGGAAAGAGCTCGAATGATCATTATTAATTAGAAAACATAGAAGTATAGCCGATAGAGAAAAACTGTCATAGATTACCTGAGGAAACTGATCGCCGAACTCTCCAGCATCGAATCTCGAGTCACCTGAAAGATTTTAAACAGTATTAGTAATAGAGCCATTATTAGAAGTAAGAGATAACATACATTAAAAGGCAATCCTAGTATACGTCACTACACGAAAGATTGTTAGTAACTGGAACGTAGAGGCGCAAGCTAAGAGAGAGAATCGTCATAGATTACCGGAGAAAATCGAGCGCCGAACCCTTCTAGCGTTGAATCTCGAGCCACCGGAAAGCTCATCGATAATCAATATACAGAATAATTATTAGTCGTCTAGAGAAAAATCACAAGCATTTAGTCCCACAGAAATGGGAGCCACTAAAGGAAAAAGTAGAAGCAGGGAAAGAGGGAAAGAGCTCGAATGATTGCTATTAATTAGGAAACTTATTCGAATGATTGCTATTAATTAGGAAACTTAGAAGTATAGTCGATAGAGAAAAACTGTCACAGATTACCTGAGGAAATTGATCGCCGAACCGTCCAGTACTGAATCTCGAGTCACCTGAAAGATTTTAAATATTATCAGTAGAATCTCGAGCCGAAGCCTTCCGCTTAACCCGCCGCACTCAACGGACGAAAGCAGCCGCGACAGAATAGACTAAGCAAATACTTATTTCTCCGTAATGTAGCAGATGCCCGCGAAAACGCAACAAACATAACAGCTCGATCGAACGCATCGAACGTCAACGCGAGGTTAGGGCGCGAAGCAACACGTGGCGAAAGGGCGGGAGAATCAAACGCGTGACGAGATTTCGATCGACGCCGGGAGAACGGGACCGCGGAAAACGACCGCGATCTCCCCGATATCGATCGAAAAGACTAAATAAGCAACAAAGGGAAGGGTCAGGAGGAAGAAAACGGGAAAAAAAAATTCTTCGTCTCGCGGCCGGGCCGAACCGAGGCGCGAACCGATGATCTCCCGGAAAAGAGAATCCACGGGATCGCGAAAGGAAAAAATCGATAAAAAGTTAGAAATTGGAAATTCGGGCGTAGGGAGAATCGGAAATAATAGAGAGCGAAGCGGGAAGATGCGGTCTGTGTAATGGACTATGGAAAAAGTCGCTGCAGGCCGGATTTTCCTTGCTTTGCTTCGCATGGCCCCCTCCCCCACCCTGGTCTATTCCTTGCGCCTTGGCTCGCGTGACCAAAGTGTCGTTTGTCCGTAAGGACACGAAATTGGTCTTATAGCCAAAAGGAAATCACGGAATAAAGGAAATGGAAATATGGAAATGAGGAAAAAAAAGGAAATCTCACGACCAACAAAAAAAAAAGGGAAAGAAAAGAAAACCGGCAAGGTCTCTTACTGCAATATTTATCGATTAATAAATCGATTCGTGCGTCGTAATCTTTTACGGTGCCGATATCATATTTGTCTTCTGCAAATACCGTCTTATATTTCTCTATAATACCTTCTATTTGACCTCTTTTCTTGTCCTAAATGGCTAACCTTTATCTGAAAATCTCCATGAATGTGCTCATTAAAGTTTATTGAGTATGGTTCTATCTTTCCTTCTGCTGTTTTTATAATCTTTTATCGATTGTGCTATCTATCTTTCCCGTATCCATATTCTTTTTCTCGAACGGCAATACATGGATGAGGAGACAGGGCTCCCCTGTATTTCAGATCTTAAGGACCAAAGCAAAACAACCAACTGCGGAAATAAAAACATCCCAAAACAAGAACAATAAGGTCTTTCAGATCTCGAACGGTAATACATGGATGAGGAGACAGGGCTCCCCTGTATTTCAGATCTCAAGGACCAAAGCAACACAACCAACTGCGGAAATAGAAACATCCCAAACAGAATCAACAAGGTCTTTTAGATCTCGAACGGTAATACATGGATGAGGAGACAGGGCTCCCCTGTATTTCAGATCTTAAAAGACCAAACCAACTCGAACAAACAATGAAATAGGTCACAATAAAAATGGAAAGAATAATAAACTGGAAAAATAATAAATTGGAAATAACAAGCTGGAAATAGTAAAATAATAAAATGGAAAACAAATACCCAAACAAAGAATACAACAGGGTCTCTGAGATCTGACGGTAATACATGGATGAGGAGACAGGGCTCCCCTGTATTCTAGATCCCACTGCACCAAAGTAACTCCAACAAACAATGAAATAGGTCACAATAAAATGGAAAGAATAATAAACTGGAAAAATAGAAAACTGGAAATAGTAACTAATAAAATGGAAAACAAATACCCAAACAAAGAATACAACAGGGTCCCTGAGATCTGACGGTAATACATGGATGAGGAGACAGGGCTCCCCTGTATTCTAGATCTCACTGCACCAAAGTAACTCCAACAAACAATGAAATAGGTCACAATAAAATGGAAAGAATAATAAACTGGAAAAATAAAAACTGGAAATAACAAATTGGAAATAGTAAATAATAAAATAGAAAACAAATACCCGAACAAAGAATACAACAGGGTCTCTGAGATCTGACGGTAATACATGGATGAGGAGACAGGGCTCCCCTGTATTCTAGATCCCACTGCACCAAAGTAACTCCAACAAACAATGAAATAGGTCACAATAAAATGGAAAGAATAATAAACTGGAAAAATAGAAAACTGGAAATAGTAACTAATAAAATGGAAAACAAATACCCAAACAAAGAATACAACAGGGTCCCTGAGATCTGACGGTAATACATGGATGAGGAGACAGGGCTCCCCTGTATTCTAGATCTCACTGCACCAAAGTAACTCTAATAGACAAGGGAATTTAACTCCAAAGGCAATTTATTTACATATGGGAATTTATAACAATGGAAATTTATTT
The DNA here is from genome assembly GCA_963966675.1 of Lasioglossum calceatum. Classification (NCBI taxonomy): domain Eukaryota; kingdom Metazoa; phylum Arthropoda; class Insecta; order Hymenoptera; family Halictidae; genus Lasioglossum; species Lasioglossum calceatum. The sequence goes on from CAXAAD010000126.1 coordinate 613,777, forward strand.
ACAAATGGAAATTTACAACAAAGGAAATAACAACAAACAGGCAAACAAACGGGGGGACCCAAAAGGTCCCCCAAAAGCAACAAACTTAAACAAGGAAGACAAACCTGAGAATGGGGCAACCCGAGGACGCTGGTCACGTCCAAAAACTCAAATCAGCCACAACTCCTAGTGCGTCTTGAGCCCTCCACACAAACCCAACCCGCGGTAGGCTCGGCAGGTGAAGACCGCATGGAAACAATATTTCGGTCTACTCCGGAATTTAGTTGAAGTCGGATTGGATCCCAAGTTGATTATATATATAGATATATATAGCTTCTCCCCAACGAAATGTGTATCGCGGCCCCTAGAAACTTGCAAACCCACATAGAGTCACAGATTAGGACCTAACCTAGCCTAAGGGGTGTCGAGTAAAAGGGGGTAAATTCCAGACTAGCTGGAAATAGAGGGAGCATAGGAAGTAACACTCAAGACGCACGAGATGGTTTTGTGGTGAAGAGGGGGGGCCAAAAGGGCAGGTGTGGCAAACCTGCAGGTCCGAAGGTGAAAAGGTCCGACGTCCGCCACGAGCCGTAAAACGCTCAAAAACTCTCAAATATTAGGTAGAATGGCCTTTCATCGATGACGACCGTCCCTGACTAGTAGATCGACCACCCTGAAAGTTGCCCGGGCTATAAAAAGCAGGGTCTGGAGATCGAACGCAGTGGTTATTTGCAACCCATAGCGGGCCGAGGACCGGAACCGCCAATAATGAAACTAGCGTAAGCTGGTGTGCGTTCAGGAAGTGGGGAGTGCCGATCACTCCTCCCCGGTCAATTTACTTACTACTACTACTACTACTAGGTTAGGTTAGCGGCAACGAGCTCGGTTCCTCGTTAAAGACGAAACCTCTAGAGGGGCGAGAAACAGTTGCTAGATTACTTGCTTTTCACTCGGGCAAACAAGCAAAGGGAACAAGGGGTCTCTTGACTCAAAGACGCGATGACACACAAACATCGTAGCAAATCTTAACAAGTTTCACGGAACTAACTATTAGTATTATAATCTGAGTCGCACGAGAGAGAGGGGTTTTCACCGCAGCGTAGATTTTCACAGCACAAATATCACACTTTCACTCAAACACAGCCTCCGACGAGAAAGAGGTTTTCACTGCGCTGTATCCCTCGTCGACGCGCTGCCTGGGCGAGACTGCCTAAACATGGAAGCGATGCCCTGTTTCTGCACCGTCACATTGTCCAATGCACAACTCCTCCTGCGCACCCAAAAGGAGAAACCACAGCTAGAGTAATTCCTAAGGAAATAAGAGAAAATGCACATTAAAAAACGAAGATTAGAGTATAATCCTATCGGAATTTAGTATACGTCATTACAGGAAAGACTATTATTAATTAGTAACGTAGAGGCACAAATTAAGAGAGAGAATAGTCATAGATTACCGGAGGAAATTGAGCGCCGAACCCTTTTAACATTTCAAATCACCGGAAAGTTCATCGATAATTATAATACGTAACAGTTATTGGTCGTCTAGAGAAAAATCACAAGCATTTAGTCCTACAGAAATGGGAGCCGTTAAAGGAAAAGTAGGAACGGGGGGAAGAGGGAAAGAGCTCGAATGATCGTTATTAATTGGAAAACATAGAAGCATAGTCGACAGAGAAAAACTGTCATAGATTACCTGAGGAAACTGATCGCCGAACTCTCCAGCATCGAATCTCGAGTCACCTGAAAGATTTTAAACAGTATTAGTAATAGAGCCATTATTAGAAGTAAGAGATAACGTACATTAAAAGGCAAAAATCACAGTACAATCCTATCAGAATTTAGTATACGTCATTACACGAAAGATTGTTATTAACTGGAACGTAGAGGCGCATGCTAAGAGAGAGAATCGTCATAGATTACCGGAGAAAATCGAGCGCCGAACCCTTCTAGCGTTGAATCTCGAGCCACCGGAAAGCTCATCGATAATCAATATACAAAATAATTATTAGTCGTCTAGAGAAAAAATCACAAGCATTTAGTCCCACAGAAATGGGAGCCGCTAAAGGAAAAAGTAGAAGCAGGGAAAGAGGGAAAGAGCTCGAATGACTGTTATTAATTAGGAAACTTAGAAGTATAGTCGATAGAGAAAAACTGTCACAGATTACCTGAGGAAATTGATCGCCGAACCGTCCAGTATTGAATCTCGAGTCACCTGAAAGATTTTAAATATTATCAGTAGAATCTCGAGCCGAAGCCTTCTGCTTAACCCGCCGCACTCAACGGACGAATGCAGCCGCGACAAAATAGACTAAGCAAATACTTATTTCTCCGTAATGTAGCAGATGCCCGCGAAAACGCAACAAACATAACAGCTCGATCGAACGCATCGAACGTCAACGCGAGGTTAGGGCGCGAAGCAACACGTGGCGAAAGGGCGCGAGAATCAAACGCGTGACGAGATTTCGATCGACGCCGGGAGAACGGGACCGCGGAAAACGACCGCGATCTCCCCGACATCGATCGAAAAGACTAAATAAGCAACAAAGGGAAGGGTCAGGAGGAAGAAAACGGGAAAAAAAATTCTTCGTCTCGCGGCCGGGCCGAACCGAGGCGCGAACCGATGATCTCCCGGAAAAGAGAATCGACGGGAACGCGAAACGAAAAATCGATAAAAAGTTAGAAATCGGAAATTCGGGCGTAGGGAGAATCGAAAATAATAGAGAGCAAAGCGGGAAGATGCAGCCTGTGTAGTGGACTATGGAAAAAGTCGCTGCAGGCCGGATTTTCCTTACTTTGCCTCGCATGGCCCCCTCCCCCACCCTAGTCCATGTCTTACGCCTTGGCTCGCGTGACCAAAGTGTCGTTTGTCCGTAAGGACACGAAATTGGTCTTATAGCCAAAAGGAAATCACGGAATAAAGGAAATGGAAATATGGAAATATGGAAATAGGGAAATAGGGAAATGAGGAAAAAAAGGAAATCTCACGACCAACAAAAAAAAAAGGGAATGAAAAGAAAACCGGCAAGGTCTCTTACTGCAATATGTATCGATTAATAAATCGATTCGTGCCTCGTAATCTTTTACGGTGCCGATATCATATTTGTCTTCTGCAAATACCGTCTTATATTTCTCTATAATACCTTCTATTTGACCTCTTTTCTTGTCCTAAATGGCTAACCTTTATCTGAAAATCTCCATGAATGTGCTCATTAAAGTTTATTGAGTATGGTTCTATCTTTCCTTCTGCTGTTTTTATAATCTTTTATCGATTGTGCTATCTATCTTTCCCGTATCCATATTCTTTTTTTCCCAGATTTATTGAATCTCTCTTTCTCCCCTTCTCTCTTCTTAAACCAACAAGACTCTTCTGGGTGATATCTCATGCCCATTCAAACTTTTACAGTTGCTGCATGGCTTCTTCTCTTCAAATTTCTTTCTGCACTCGAGTTTATATTCTTTCTTGAAATATTGTTTTTATTTGTCCAACTTTCGCAGTTTCTAATTCCATTGAATAATTCAGTCGAGTCTTTACATTTCTTCTTGTCTTTATTCCTTATAAACTCAGGCGAGCCTGCTGCTATAAGCATTATTAAGGTGCTTGAACTTATATCTTTATCCATATCCAATAATAATCTCTCCTTTTTCATAGCATACTCAATTAGTAAACCCCCTTTGTATCTAAATGATATAGCGTACATCCCTGTGCTCCATCCCTGGTCTGGGAAAGTTTCTAAAAATCTATTCTTCCATGCAGACCATTTAGCATCCACTGTCAACTCTGTCAGCGTTGCACCGTGCCAATCCAGACACGCCCTATCTAAAAATAATCTCAATACCTCGATCCTTGTGCTGTCACCCATGATTTCAAATCGTGTGTATTCTTTCTCGAGTATCTCTAATCATTGTTCAGCGTTTGAATGTTTACCGGTGAATTCTCCACCATAAACTTCTCTGCTATATTTTTCAAGTTTCGTTAGCTTTCATTCTTTTGTGTAGTTTGTTCTTCCTTTTCCATTTTGTCTATTATCTCATCTAAGTATGTATCGTTACACATTACACTTTACGTTAAAAGAAAAAGGGAAGGAGAAGAAAGGAAAAGGAAAAAGAAAAAACGGGAACACGAACTGAGGAGAAAAAAAAAAAAAAACCCTCAAGAAGAACGAACAGGAAAGACACCCAAACAAGAACAATAATGGTCCTGAGATCTTGAACGGCAATACATGGATGAGGAGACAGGGCTCCCCTGTATTTCAGATCTTAAAAGACCAAACCAACTCGAACAAACAATGAAATAGGTCACAATAAAATGGAAAGAATAATAAACTGGGAAAATATTAAATTGGAAATAATAAACTGGAAATAACAAATTGGACATAGTAAATAATAAAATGGAAAACAAATACCCAAACAAAGAATACAACAGGGTCTCTGAGATCTGACGGTAATACATGGATGAGGAGACAGGGCTCCCCTGTATTCTAGATCCCACTGCACCAAAGTAACTCCAACAAACAATGAAATAGGTCACAATAAAATGGAAAGAATAATAAACTGGAAAAATAAAAAACTGGAAATAACAAATTGGAAATAGTAAATAATAAAATGGAAAACAAAAACCCAAACAAAGAATACAACAGGGTCTCTGAGATCTGACGGTAATACATTGATGAGGAGACAGGGCTCCCCTGTATTCTAGATCCCACTGCACCAAAGTAACTCCAACAAACAATGAAATAGGTCACTATAAAATGGAAAGAATAATAAACTGGAAAAATAAAAAACTGGAAATAACAAATTGGAAATAGTAAATAATAAAATGGAAAACAAATACCCAAACAAAGAATACAACAGGGTCTCTGAGATCTGACGGTAATACATGGATGAGGAGACAGGGCTACCCTGTATTCTAGATCCCACTGCACCAAAGTAACTCCAACAAACAATGAAATAGGTCACAATAAAATGGAAAGAATAATAAACTGGAAAAATAAAAAACTGGAAATAACATATTGGAAATAGTAAATAATAAAATGGAAAACAATTACCCAAACAAAGAATACTACAGGGTCTCTGAGATCTGACGGTAATACATGGATGAGGAGACAGGGCTCCCCTGTATTCTAGATCTCACTGCACCAAAGTAACTCCAACAAACAAAGAAATAGGTCACAATAAAATGGAAAGAATAATAAACTGGAAAATAATAAATTGGAAATAATAAACTGGAAACAACAAATTGGAAATAGTAAACAATAAAATGGAAAACAAATACCCAAACAAAGAATACAACAGGGTCTCTGAGATCTGACGGTAATACATGGATGAGGAGACAGGGCTCCCCTGTATTCTAGATCCCACTGCACCAAAGTAACTCCAACAAACAATGAAATAGGTCACAATAAAATGGAAAGAATAATAAACTGGAAAAATAAAAAACTGGAAATAACAAATTGGAAATAGTAAATAATAAAATGGAAAACAAATACCCAAACAAAGAATACAACAGGGTCTCTGAGATCTGACGGTAATGCATGGATGAGGAGACAGGGCTCCCCTGTATTCTAGATCTCACTGCACCAAAGTAACTCCAACAAACAAAGAAATAGGTCACAATAAAATGGAAAGAATAATAAACTGGAAAATAATAAATTGGAAATAATAAACTGGAAATAACAAATTGGAAATAGTAAACTGTTACGGATGACGAACAGGTGTTCAATATCATCTCTGGCAGGAACCGTCCTAGATAAACGAACAGAGCCACCCTAGATAAATCTACATAGCTGTTTAGTTTAGTTTAGGGCCCAAACATACGCACGACCAACTGGTCGTTGACAAAATACGAATGTTCACTGAAAGGGTACTGACAAGTACCACCTGTCATTGCAGGAGTATATAAGCCCTTGCATTTCTACTCTCGTGGGCTAGTACTGTCGTAATCACGAATCGTGTCGCGTCGTGCTGCATCTCGGAAGTCAACTACCAGTGAGATCGGGCTAAAGTTCCCCTTCGAATCAAAAGTTAACCGTATAGATTCCGCGAGTTCGGTGTAAAATCTATTAGGCAGTGATAAGGTTGCTCCGAGACCCCCGCATTGCCAGTGCGTCAACACCGTGCATCTAGTTTAGGTAATACACTTCTACCTTCAATTCTTTCTATTCCAAACTCAATTCATTCGCGACAATTACACAATTGTAACACTAATTCTTATAATCAGAATATATCTGTGTTCTTTGATAATTAACGCAAATTCATTAAACCCATAATTATCGTCCAATATCCTAATCGAGTAATTGAACGTCCCCACACGATACAATCTTACCGCTCGGATTGTATCACTAAATTATACTAGTTACGAGGCTTACTAACTATCCTAACAGCTCCCTGATTTCGCATCAGGTTCGTCTGTGCTTTTATCCAAACTCCTAGCGGCTCCCCAGTTTCGCATTGGGTTCGTCCGCGTCGTTCTACAACTTCCTAGCAGCTCCCCGGTTTCGCATTGGGTTCGTCTGCGCTTGACTCCATTCCTAGAGGCTCCCTGACTTCGCGTCAGGTTCGTCCTCGCTGTCTATAATCCTAGCGGCTCCCCAATTTCGCATCGGGTTCGTCCGCGTACCTTTAACTAACAAACTGATACCATATTCCTAGTGCAACAACACTTCGCCGGCCACTCGTGCTGCTCGCGGCCCTGGCTCGTAACAGAACTGGTGACAGCGGTGGGATTTGTTCAATTATTTTAGGATCACTTTAATTTTGGGTTTACTACGTTAAATTACTCGTAGCTGAGTATTGACAATATACTAGTTTTCCTAGTTACGTCTCGATATTACTAGCAATATACTAGTTTTCCTAGTCACGCCTTTATATCATTAATATACTAGTTTTCCTAGTTAAAAGATTTCAATATACTAGTTTCCTCTAGTTATACTTCTTAAAAAATTATTTGCTATATACTAGTTTTCGCTAGTTACGCTTCTATAAATAATATACTAGTTTTCTCTAGTTACTCTTCTTAAAAAATGCAGAATATGACTGCAAATACCTCTTCTGTTGACATAATGAACTTGACGGTTTCACTTGCAAATTCTATGTCGCTGTTGACGCAAAAGACATGCTTACAGAATATTACTTCGACTATTCCGACCTTTGACGGGGAAGACCCCTCTTTGATTCGTTTCGTACAAACTTTAGAGGACGGGTTAACTTTGATTCCGGAGGGTACGGAAACCGAGTATCTGGCAATTGTTCTTACTAAGCTCGTCGGGCCAGCACGTAGATGCACATTAGAGCACAAGTTTACCACCGTAAAAGCGTTAATTCAACATCTAAAGAAACGGTTCGCTCCCGGCAAGAGCCTATCATTTTATCAAGTGGAAATCGCGAAACTACATATTCGCGAAGGAGAGAGCCTACGACAATACATCGATAGGACAAGCCACTTGGTCTACTGTACGCGCGGAGCCATAAGGGAAAAATACGTGGCCAACGCCGAAGAATTTATCAAAATGATGGAAAAAGACGTCATTGAAAATTTCATCGATGGATTACCGGATCGGATTTCCCTGAAGGTGTCGGCTTTCCTAAAAGATATTAAAAATCTAGAGGATGCTTACGACGTCGTGCTACAGATAGACAAGAGATTAAGGAATCGACGACAGTCGCCTCGGAGTGAATCACCACCAAGGTGGTCCCGCCGAGATTCATACGACCAGGATTCTCGCTACCGCGATCGTGAAGTGTCATATCCTTTATCTCCAAGCAGATATGACCAACACAGGGATCGACGCACGAGACCATCTGGTTTCGAGGAGGAAAGAGAAGGACGAGCTGCAGCCTGGACCTTGCGTCACAGGAGCCCCTCCAATTCCCCCTCCAACCGTTCAGATTCGTCACCAGTGAGAGACGGAGAGAGACGGTACACAATTTTGAAAAATTCCGATAAGGATCGCATGTCAAAACCGTATTGTTGGCATTGCGGAACAACCGGACACGATGGAAAATTCTGCAAGAATCGACCACGTAGTCCGCGATTCCGACGAGACTCACGAGATTCGCGAGATTCGTCCGTAGAATCAACCAAATCTTTAAACTTCGATCGCGCTCACCGTACAGGCGACACGATGTGCGAAAACAAAGAAGTTCGCCCAAGAACTGTCCGCTTCGAGGAAAAACCCTCATCAAGGAAGCTCCAGCACCACGAATCAAAATCAAAATCCCAGAACTGGAATCAGGCACGGGAGAATTTCTAATTGACGGTGGAGCATCCGTAAATTTAGTAGTTCTTGACGTTTTAGGGGAAGGAGCAGAAATTGTTTCACGCGAAGAAATTGAAATAACTGGTCTTACTACAACCCCAATTCGCACTCTGGGAACTACGATACTTCACATACATGAAGCTCCTGCGTTTTTCTACGTAGTGAAGCGCCTTGCAATAGAAGCAGATGGACTTATAGGAAGCCCATTTTTAAAACAGGAACAAGCAGAAATTTCTTATTACCATGGAACAATGGTATTAAAAAATAAGCCCATCAGGCCTATTCGATTTTCAAATTACCAGCAGGACTCAGATGTACCGACCAAACATCGCATCGATGCCCGATCATCTCAACAGATTGCAATAAGAATAGCTAACCCAAGGATTAAAGAAGGCTATTTACCACGCATACAAACACACGAGCATCTTTACATAGGAGAAGCCGCCGTCCTGAACGACAGAGGAAAATGTCATGTTATGGCAACAAACACCAGCGAAGAAGCTCTGGACGTGGAAATAGAGCCACAAATTTTAGAACCTTACGACATTTTGAGCACATCAGATGAAGATATTTATACACAGGTACGACATCACTGTAATTTCAAAACTAGAGAAGATAGGATACAGGGAATCTCCGAAACGCTAAATTTGAGCCACCTGAACGAAGAAGAACGCCTCAGCATCACCGCATTGATAAAGGAATTTCCCGATCGATTTTATCTCCCTGGAGATAAATTAGGGAAGGCCTCAGATTTTAAGCACTCCTTACATACAACTGATGAGATTCCGATTAACACGAGACAGTATCGCTACCCTCCTGTTCACCAAGAGGAAATCAAAAAGCAAATTAATGGCTTATTATCCGAAGGTATTATTACTCCGTCGAAATCTCCGTACAATTCACCCTTGTGGATTGTACCCAAAAAACCAGATGCGCAAGGAAACAAACGTTGGCGCATGGTAATAGATTTTCGTGCGCTTAACGAGAAGACCATCTCCGATAAATATCCATTGCCTCAAATCACGGAAATACTGGATCGTCTCGGTGGAGCGAAATACTTCTCGGTTTTCGATCTCGCCAGCGGGTTTCACCAAATAGAAATGGACCCGAAAGACAGACAGAAGACAGCTTTCACCACCCCTAACGGACATTATGAATTTTCACGAATGCCGTTCGGCTTAAAAAATGCACCACCTACTTTCCAACGCCTCATGGATCAGGTATTGACTGGACTTCAGGGAACGGATGTTTTCGTTTACCTGGACGATATCGTGGTTTACGCTTCGTCGTTACACGAGCACAACGTTAAAGTCAGGAAATTGTTAAACCGTCTGCGAGAACATGGTTTAACTCTTCAGACAAATAAATGCGAATTCTTACGGAAAGAAGTTGCATACCTCGGACATATTATTTCAAGACAGGGAGTAAAACCCGATCCCCGAAAATTAAAAGCTGTCAAGGATTTCCCAACACCTACCTCACAGAAGAATATCCAACAATTTTTGGGTCTAGTAGGATATTACCGAAGATTCATATCAGATTTTACTACAAAAGCAAAGTCTTTAATTGACCTATTAGGAAAGGGCAAAAAATTCAAATGGACCGAAGAACAAGAAAGCAGTTTTAAGCAGTTACGTGAAGAACTCTGTCGAGAGCCTATTTTACAGTATCCAGATTTCAGCAAACCATTCGTCATTACAACAGACGCCTCCGAATATGCCGTTGGAGCCGTGCTTAGTCAAGGTGAAATAGGAAACGATCTGCCGATTGCTTATGCATCGCGCAGCCTCAACAAAGCAGAAAGAAATTATTCAGCCACGGAAAAAGAATGTTTAGCTATGGTATACGCCGTTATATATTTCCGACCGTATGTGTACGGAACAAAATTCACATTGGTTACAGATCATCGACCATTAGTTTGGCTACATTCGGTAAAAGATCCGACATCAAGACTCATGAAATGGAAGCTCAGACTCCTAGAATATGATTATCAGGTGGTCCATAAATCTGGAAAAACAAATAAGAATGCGGATGCATTATCACGTAATCCTACTTCCATCTGTTTACCACTCATCCCGAGGGAACCGAAAGACCCCGATTTTAAAATCCACATACCGAAAACACCTGTCGACGCTGGTTCAATAGGACAACGCATCAGACAACTACATCGGGACCGAGAAAAACGGCCGAAATATCAACAAACAAGCAGCAGTTCAGATGAGATGGAAGAACCCGCCCTGGGGAAAGTTCAACACTCGCCAATAATTAACATAAACAGAACCCTTCCGAGTTTATCTAGAGAGATAGCGATGCCAGATGAAGACCAGGACAACACACACCATTTTTTGCCCGCGGCAAACTCCACAGAAATTTTTTCTACGGATAGAAACACTAGTCTACCTGGTGATTTAATTTCGTTTGACGATTCAATGGAAAAAACTGTCATAGAAAATAGGAACAATTTACAGAAGGATATACCCAATATATCGCAAGTACCATTTCCTGAAGCAAGTGGAATTTTGCAACCCACCGTAATTCGAGTTCCAAACAATTTAATACGCAAAACAAGGGTGCGGCATCTTCCTGATCGCACAGCCGACCCTTACCCATTCTCCAACGCCGATACCGATGGTTCTTCCACCGAAACTGACCTGGAAGCGCCGCCAGAACCGAAACAAGGGATTAACATTTCTTCAAACACCCTTACCGCAAGGGAAGATCATTATGTACACTTCATATCAGCCGATCGCAACTTAATAACCCCCATAGGAAAACTGTTGCTGGACACGGGATTAATAAATAAGCAGGAACTTTTAGCTGCACGACCGAAAAAGGGACAGGTCATAATTTCAAACAATGGGTTATTTAAAACCTTCAGCATAGTAATTTCCGATAAGTTCCACGATAAACCAAAAAGAATGGATATAATTCATGGTTTGAAAACTCTTCAATCTGCTTTAGAACAAAATAGAAGCAAATCTTTTCGAATATCCGCCACCGGAGATCATCATAAATCATCGCCCGATGAACTTTTCAAAGCATTAAAAGAAGTCTTCACAGATTCACCTTATCAAATCACAATATGTAATTGTGTTATTACTACACCTTCCGTAGAAGACAGGCAAGAAATTATCCATGAAGCACACGATAGCTTAATAGGAGGGCATAAGGGAGTTACAAAAACCTACAATCGCATTCGATCGAGATTTCATTGGCCGCACATGCGCAACGAAATTCAGGATTACATCCGAAAATGCAAAAGTTGTCAAGAGCAGAAATTAGTCAGAACAAAAACACGTCAACCCATGTTGATCACTGACACGCCGTTGGACGCATTTGATAAAATTTCTTTAGATACCGTTGGACCATTACCAATTACACCTGGAGGGAACCGATACATTCTCACCATGCAGGATAATCTAACCAAATATTGTATTGCAGTAGCGATACCTAATATCCGAGCCACCACCATCGCAGATGCCTTTGCACGGCATTTTATTGCAATCTATGGGACACCTCGAGCAATACTCACGGATAAGGGAACCAGCTTTATTGGAACTCTTATGACAAATCTGTCAGAAATATTCAAGATTAAACAAATTACCACCTCCGGATACCGACCACAGACTAATGGATCATTGGAGCGAAGCCATATTGTTCTTACAGAATACCTCAAACATTATATGGAAAATTACGAGGATTGGGATTTATTAATTCCGTTTGCAATGTTTTCTTATAATACGTCTGTTCACGAAGCTACCAACTTTACACCGTACGAACTAATTTTTGGCAAACAGGCACGAGAGCCAACCTCATTTCCAACTGGCACAAAATTGAAGACATATGGAGATTATTTATCAGAACTAATAACAAATGTAGTCCGAATCCGTAATATAGCAGCAGATAATTTGAATAAAGCAAAAATTCGCTCTAAAGGTTACTACGATTCCCGAGCAAAATCAGCCACATTTAACGTGGGCGAGTTTGTTTACGTACTCCTCGAACCTCGTACTAGTAAATTTGACCCCCACTATATCGGTCCCTACAAAATACTAGACGTGACGGATTTGAATAACGTAGTACTGCAGACACATAATAAAATAATTACCAAGCATCAGGATAAACTAAAACATGCTTACTTTACATCAACAGCTGAAGATGAGAATGATTCTCTTTTATCTACTTCTGCTGCCGCTGACAACGAGCCAACCCCAGAAGGAGAATGAATCAACAATAGAACAACTACAGGAAGAAACCGGATTATTTTTCGAGAAACTGTCGGACCTGAGAACCTATCAAACCCAGTGGCGCCTGGTAACTTCGCTCGATGTTGATAAATATCTTCAACACGCACCACCGGTACAGCAACTTATTTCAATGCTCAACCAGCTTTGCAAAAGACATGAGGCAACAAAATGCCTCAATGAGGGCCTTGGACCTCGACTGATCAAGAAAGAGGAAAACACACGTTATTATCGGAATTTAATCAGATCCACTATAGGTGACCATCCATACCTGAAGGTAAAATCGCCTCGACGTAGTGCGCCGTTTGGTTTCATGGGTACGGTCAGCAATATTTTATTCGGTACCTTAACTCAAGAGGACGCAGACTATTACAATCAGGAATTAAACAAAATTTACAAGAATCAACAAGAGATCACAGAAGTAATAGCAAGACAAACTCACATCATCAAGGGTGAATTCTCGACAGTACATACAAGATTGTTAAATTTAACCAAGGGAATGTCTGAACTTATGAAAGCAGTTTCCGAACATTCCCAACAATTACATGAAACCCAGTCGGAAATAGATAAGCTACGTTTCGAGGGTGGAATAAGAGAAGCATTATTTGAAATTGAAAAGGGTTTAGACGATTATAGTACTAACTTACTATTGTTGATAGACGCAATACTTTTAGCAAAACAAGGGATACTCCATCCGGCGATTTTCTCGCCCCAACAATTATTAAATTCGGCCTTAAAAATCAGGCAAACTTCATCGCATGAATTCCCTTTTTCACCTGAGGAGTTGCTAACAGAACAGCTTGAAAGGATTACAAAACTGAACATAATTTTCACTGGAGGCAGGATAGTTTTTGAGCTTACAGTACCACTATTAGATCATCAGGTATTTAGCTTCTACAAAATCTATCCCTGTCCATCCGCTCAACGTCTTGGATCGAAAACAGTAGCATCATACATCCAACCACGATTCACGTACATCGCAGTATCGTCCGACGAACAACAGTATTTCCTGCCTACTGAGGATTATCTAAGGACTTGTCGTCATCACCGTAAGCAACTATTGGGACCAGTTACACTACCTGTGTATCAAACAAATCAGCATACTACCTGCGAAACCACCCTACTGTTAAACCCCAGCACAATAGACTGGACCACCTGCAATATAAAGGTGACCGGGCACTTGGAGCCCTATTGGAAAGCTCTAAACGCACCCGCTGCGTGGTTATATTTTATGCCTGAGGAAAAGAAAGCACAGATTTATTGCAAAGGAAAAAAGGCGACAATAAAGACTTTTTATAAAACGGGAATTCTCAAATTAGAAGCAGGCTGTCAGACCACGATCAACTCCATGCAGTTGAGGGCACTGGATATAATAAAAACATCAGAAAATATAGTATATTACCCTGCCACATCATACAATTTATCGCTTCTATTACCCGAGATATCGGAACATCACATGAAGGTAATAGAGTTAAATGTCCCGAGTAAGGAACACCTCGTCAACCATTGGGATCAGCTTCCAGCGGCTATATCTCTTGGCGAAATAGAAAAACAGGTAAAAGGTATTACGGCCCACCGAGAATTGATCAGACACCAACAAATTTCAATTTCTTCCTCTATGGGAATAATAGTAGCATCTCTAATCATAGTTGGCTTGGTTATTTTAAAATTCAAAATTTATCGAAAATGCAACGTGCGCCGTGATAGTGTAGAGCGGACGGAAATAAATATTATTGAACCATCGGAGGCGGGCGCACAATCAACAAACATGAAACCCTCCGCCTCAATCTTCTAAGGAGCGGGACTGCCCCCACCCCTCAGCGGTGCCACGCATCTGGAGAGATAAGGATTTCAGCCCCTATAAAGGCAGAATCCCGGTTTTTCCAAAAACCACAGTAACAGCATCCATGCGGAAGAACGCATCATCGCAACCAGAGTCGTCTAAGGGAAGACGCAGTATTGCCGTTCAAACAGGACAGAGCGGGCGCTCTGAAAAGGAAAATACGCCAGGACGTATCATCATCTCTCGACCTTATCAACCAGCGAAGGGAGGAAGAGTTGTGAAGGGCAGGGCAACTTCAACGCAGAGGCCAAAGACAACAGCCGGTTCACGACAGGAAGAACGCATCCAAATTAGAAGCAACAACATCCTGGCGAAGCCGATTCGTTACGTTTTGCAAACAACGCCGACGCCCGCTGTACCTGTCACTCTTCCGTGGGAGCTGCGGCCTTTCACAAAGATACCTCACCTTCCGCAGCTGGACCGGATTTGCATCGAAGATCCACGGTACCGCAGATATTGCTTCATCCGAAGCAATCTCCTCAAACGCTTCTACTAACTTCACGCCATACAATAATCACCAACTACAAGCCAAATGAGGCCCTGTGAGGTGGACGCGCCGTTTCGATGTGTCGTTCGCGAGATCGAGGACCAGACAACCGCCTGGATCACCGCGGAAAGTCCGTCGGAAGAGGTGAAGACATTCTTCAGAGCCTTCGGTAGCCACATGCGGGCACGTCATCACCTATGCGTGCCTGTGTTGGCAGCCATCAGGCCAGGACTCCTAACAGCGATACGAAATGGATCCTGTTGGGCCCGCGGCGAGGTAACCGAGGTACGAGCAGGAGTGGCCACCATCTTCCTGGGGGATTGCGGTACAAAGGTAGATCGAGAGATCAGCCAGATTTGGATACTGCCGCCGCGTTTCCGGACCCAACCTTGGCAGGCGATCCGAATGGTCCTTCAAGGCGTCCGCCCACGCAACAACCGCCCCGTCAGGAAAATCATCGCTTTCGCCAAACATGTGATGGAAAATAGGAGCGGTTGTGTCGTCGATATAACAACAAGAGAGGACGGACACATCGAGGGGCGCCTGCTCCTTGACAGGCTCCCGAACCAACCACCGCACGACGTCGCTGAGGGATGGCTACAATTGGGCTATGCAGTCCCGACCTGAACTTCACCTAGCAATAAGTACACTACATTACACTACACTACACTACACTCGTCATTTTTTTTTTTTCTTTCTCTTTTCTTCTCTTTCATTTTTTAAATTTTTTTTTCATTTCATTTTTTCTCTTCTCTTTTTCTTTTCCTCAAAGTCTATTGTATCTAGGACGTTTCCTTCCTGATGAGAAAGCATCACGCGAACCGCGATGTTTCTTCTTGGTGGGGAGATGTTACGGATGACGAACAGGTGTTCAATATCATCTCTGGCAGGAACCGTCCTAGATAAACGAACAGAGCCACCCTAGATAAATCTACATAGCTGTTTAGTTTAGTTTAGGGCCCAAACATACGCACGACCAACTGGTCGTTGACAAAATACGAATGTTCACTGAAAGGGTACTGACAAGTACCACCTGTCATTGCAGGAGTATATAAGCCCTTGCATTTCTACTCTCGTGGGCTAGTACTGTCGTAATCACGAATCGTGTCGCGTCGTGCTGCATCTCGGAAGTCAACTACCAGTGAGATCGGGCTAAAGTTCCCCTTCGAATCAAAAGTTAACCGTATAGATTCCGCGAGTTCGGTGTAAAATCTATTAGGCAGTGATAAGGTTGCTCCGAGACCCCCGCATTGCCAGTGCGTCAACACCGTGCATCTAGTTTAGGTAATACACTTCTACCTTCAATTCTTTCTATTCCAAACTCAATTCATTCGCGACAATTACACAATTGTAACACTAATTCTTATAATCAGAATATATCTGTGTTCTTTGATAATTAACGCAAATTCATTAAACCCATAATTATCGTCCAATATCCTAATCGAGTAATTGAACGTCCCCACACGATACAATCTTACCGCTCGGATTGTATCACTAAATTATACTAGTTACGAGGCTTACTAACTATCCTAACAGCTCCCTGATTTCGCATCAGGTTCGTCTGTGCTTTTATCCAAACTCCTAGCGGCTCCCCAGTTTCGCATTGGGTTCGTCCGCGTCGTTCTACAACTTCCTAGCAGCTCCCCGGTTTCGCATTGGGTTCGTCTGCGCTTGACTCCATTTCTAGAGGCTCCCTGACTTCGCGTCAGGTTCGTCCTCGCTGTCTATAATCCTAGCGGCTCCCCAATTTCGCATCGGGTTCGTCCGCGTACCTTTAACTAACAAACTGATACCATATTCCTAGTGCAACAACACTTCGCCGGCCACTCGTGCTGCTCGCGGCCCTGGCTCGTAACAAAACAATAAAATGGAAAACAAATACCCAAACAAAGAATACAACAGGGTCTCTGAGATCTGACGGTAATACATGGATGAGGAGACAGGGCTCCCCTGTATTCTAGATCCCACTGCACCAAAGTAACTCCAACAAACAATGAAATAGGTCACTATAAAATGGAAAGAATAATAAAGTGGAAAAATAACAAATTGGAAATAGTAAACAATAAAATGGAAAACAAATACCCAAACAAAGAATACAACAGGGTCCCTGAGATCTGACGGTAATACATGGATGAGGAGACAGGGCTCCCCTGTATTCTAGATCCCACTGCACCAAAGTAACTCCAACAAACAATGAAATAGGTCACTATAAAATGGAAAGAATAATAAACTGGAAAAATAACAAATTGGAAATAGTAAACAATAAAATGGAAAACAAATACCCAAACAAAGAATACAAAATACCCAAACAAAGAATACAACAGGGTCCCTGAGATCTGACGGTAATACATGGATGAGGAGACAGGGCTCCCCTGTATTCTAGATCTCACTGCACCAAAGTAACTCTAATAGACAAGGGAATTTAACTCCAAAGGCAATTTATTTACATATGGGAATTTATAACAATGGAAATTTATTTACAAATGGAAATTTACAACAAAGGAAATAACAACAAACAGGCAAACAAACGGGGGGACCCAAAAGGTCCCCCAGAAGCAACATACTTAAACAAGGAAGACAAACCTGAGAATGGGGCAACCCGAGGACGCTGGTCACGTCCAAAAACTCAAATCAGCCACAACTCCTAGTGCGTCTTGAGCCCTCCACACAAACCCAACCCGCGGTAGGCTCGGCAGGTGAAGACCGCATGGAAACAATATTTCGGTCTACTCCGGAATTTAGTTGAAGTCGGATCGGATCCCAAGTTGATTATATATATAGATATATATAGCTTCTCCCCAACGAAATGTGTATCGCGGCCCCTAGAAACTTGCAAACCCACATAGAGTCACAGATTAGGACCTAACCTAGCCTAAGGGGTGTCGAGTAAAAGGGGGTAAATTCCAGACTAGCTGGAAATAGAGGGAGCATAGGAAGTAACACTCAAGACGCACGAGATGGTTTTGTGGTGAAGAGGGGGGGGCCAAAAGGGCAGGTGTGGCAAACCTGCAGGTCCGAAGGTGAAAAGGTCCGACGTCCGCCACGAGCCGTAAAACGCTCAAAAACTCTCAAATATTAGGTAGAATGGCCTTTCATCGATGACGACCGTCCCTGACTAGTAGATCGACCACCCTGAAAGTTGCCCGGGCTATAAAAAGCAGGGTCTGGAGATCGAACGCAGTGGTTATTTGCAACCCATAGCGGGCCGAGGACCGGAACCGCCAATAATGAAACTAGCGTAAGCTGGTGTGCGTTCAGGAAGTGGGGAGTGCCGATCACTCCTCCCCGGTCAATTTACTTACTACTACTACTACTACTACTAGGTTAGGTTAGGTTAGGTTAGGTCGCACTTGTGTTGTCACAGAGTGAAGACGTGTCCATAACGGCTCCGCGCTTGTGATCTGCAAAGAGTGTAAAAAAGCTCAAAAAGAATAAAAATTTTGTGATAGGTAAGTTCGTTTAATAATTTTACATAATAGTTTAAAAAATTACAAATAAAAAATTAGTACTTTAGTAACAATAAACATCCAAAGTTCTCAAGTGGCCACCGCCGGTGGCAATTTCAAATCCGAAGTGAACTCGAACACTAAAAGGGCTATTATTACGAAAATAATCCGCCCACAGGGCCTACAAGGCTCCGAAAGGCTCGCAAACAAGAGACATTACCACAAATCTTGATATTCGGCAGATAAATAACTGTAAAAGTGAAGAAAAGAAGCCTCTGAAAAGTGACAGTTGAAACGGTGCTACCGCAAATCTTTTGTCCACTTAGCAAGAGTTAGTATAAGACAGCATTATTAATTTAATCAATCCACCGCCGTAATCTTACAGGTTTAGTCCAAGTACCAATAGGGCCCGATCAATCCCTCCTTGCATACCTGAAACAATATATTAAATAAAAATCAACTCCCCTAAATCAGGGATAGCGGTCAATATATTGCCTGCACGACCAGCCGTAACGGCTTTTCTCGATCCTCGATTCCGTGAATTATAACATATTATAATCAATAATCACTCACGTAGCAATAAGATAGCCAGGATAGAATAGTTTGCGATAAACTATTATATAAATTAACACAAAAAGCACTAGAAAGAGGTTTCAGAATAGGTTAGGAAATCTGTCAAATTTTCCTCAACCGTGAAGTCTGAGCAGGAACAATACAACTTAAATTCTACTCCCAAGAAATCAGTTTTTGTTAAATAGTGATCATAGTGAAACATTAGAAGAGGAGCACAGAAGCGCACGAGATAGAAGAATTTACGAAGAGGAGCACAGAACCGTACGCGGAGACAACCGTAGACAGAAACCACAGCGTAGGATTATCAGCGAAGCAAGCCCGTAGAGGTGTAATAGTAAAATCAACACACATTAACAGACAGAAAACATGGAAGATCCTGGAGGTACAGGATCCAACATAGCCAAAATAAGGCAAATAATACAAAGCTCGCTCAGCGATGAGAGTCTACAAATACTCTCCGATAGCATGCTCCCGAACGAAATAGCAGATCTAATGAGCTCCACCATCCAACAGGCCAAGGAAAATCTCCCAGATATCAGGCTCATCCCGATTATCAAACAGGAACAGGAAAAGAATGATTCTTTCAACAAAGCGGACTCCATACAGGAGTCGGACACGGAACAGGATATTATGGATATAGAGAACTTCACAGACGCTGAAGAGAAATTGAAGCAATCGGACAACCATACGAACAGACCACAGTCACCGGCCAGCGTGTTATCCCCTATTCTCTCCGGGACTAAACAGAACGTACAAAAGAAACCAACAGTCAAAATCACAAAGGAGAAAACATATCAGCAACCGATAACCAACCTAAGACGGGAACTGGAAAAATTCAACGAGGGAAACAGCGGAACCAACAAGCACTGGTACACGGAATTAAACAAGGAAACTTCCAACAACCAAAGGTCATCGGGAAAAGGAAACGGAAACAACGAGACTGACACGGAAACAGAAACACCGAGAAGAGAAGCGAACACGGATGACATCATCAGGGCATATGATGCAGGAACCGGTCGCATCTACTCCAAAAAATACCCCCGTCTATCAGCTATAACTGCTGTAACAGACGAAGAAAGAGCATACAAGATGCGAAACTATGACGTGAACGAAAACGCCACCACCATTATAAACACCTTGCTCTCCATACAACGAAATATGCAAGCACTAGAAATAGACATAAAAAGATCCAACAATATAAGGAAAAACACTAAACTGCTAACAAGCATCACACTAAACGAAGTGAACGAAACCGTAAAGCAGTCGACGAAACTCCTGAACACCCTCGAGGCACAAGACCAAGAGGTGATATTCATACTTGAAAATAAACAGAAACAAGTGAAAAGACTTCTGGATCTCTCTGCAGAGATCAGAACAATCAACGAAACCAGACTAGAAAAACCGAAGAGAAAGAGGGACTCCCCGACTGACGGGAGAGCAACACACAAAATAATAAAAAGCCTACAGGAAACAGGAGCCAGATACACAGACACTGATGACAACGAAACCACCACAAACGACGAAGCCACCTCCGCCAACAGATTACAGTCACGCGCAAAACCAAGGAAACACACGAAAACGGAAACATCGAAGAACACAAGCAAGTACTTCTTCAGCCAGCCGACACACAATGTAGGAGCTAATTCAAACATAGAATCAGAGATAGACTCAATCGCTCCGATCCAATCAATAGTTAAAAACCAAAACAAAATATCATGGGCTGATGTAGCCAAGAAGAAAACGCCCACCACTCCAGAAGGGACAGAACAGAAGAAAACCAAACAAATTAAGAAACTCGAGATACTGGCCTCTAAGAGGAATAATGCAATCATAATTAACACTAAGATTGGAACCTCCGACGACAAGAACAAAGATGGAAACGACAAGGAAAAAAGCAAGACATTCGCAGAGATTCTCACTGGTCTCAAAAACAAAAAGACGCTTGATCCCAAGGAAATTACAAATGTCAGAAAGACAAGAGAGGGAAATCTTCTCATAGAAGTCACTGCGAACGCAAACGTAGACAACATCAGAAACCAAGTGGAAGCTGCCACCGACAAGCTGTACCCGGTGATCAAGAAGGTACAAAACACCACTATAGAAATAGACAGTGTTGAACCCTCAATCACAGAAGAGGAATTACAGAAGGAACTGCATGAATACTTGGAGATGAAAGGCAACGCTACAGACGTTAAAATTATTAAAAAATACACAAACTACAACGGGCTACAAAAATTCATCATTAGATTCCCTACTCCGGACAGAAAGATAGACCTGGCAAACAAAGATAGACTGAGACTAGGATTCTCAATCGTTAAAATAAAGATCCTCCCCAACATCAACAGGTGCAACAGATGTCACTCGCTGAACCACTCCACAACCCAATGCGACAAACCGACAAACTACATAGTCTGCCGAAAATGCAGTGAGGAAGGACACTTAATGGAGAAATGCACAAATGCACCGAGCTGTAGGCTCTGCAGGGAAAATAACTTCCCACCAAATAAGTGTATGCACGTGACGGGCTCTTTAAACTGCCCGTCTTACAAGGAGCACGTGAGAAATCTCTAGGAGGCAACCCAGCACCCGAGCCACCTAAAAAGAAAAGAAAATCAACTAGAATCGCGCCAGAACACAATAGAAGCGTAGATACATCAAAAAGCACTCACCGCAACCTTCAGAAACCCGAACAGGAACACTCCAGCAGATCTGGAAACAAGAAGACAGAGGAAATAAGAAGAAAATCAACAAAGAAAAAACGCAGGACTGGACCATCTTTTAAGATACTACAGATCAACCTGAACCACACCTACCGAGCGACCACAAACCTGGAAATAAAACAGTCCCAATCAGAATACGACGTGATTGCGATAACCGAACCAACTAAGGGAAACAAAAAATGGATATACAACAGGAACAACACTGCAGCAATGCAAGTTGGGTTTAAATCTGCGATCTGGCACTACCAAGACCAGAACATCATCGAGGACCACTGGATAGCAATTTTTATAAAAGACACCTACTACTACTCCACGTACATCTCACCCAACTGTAAAATAGAAGTTTTCAAACACATAGTAGACGAACTCTTCACTCAACTCCAAACCAAAACTGACAAAAATTTCGTAGTCACCGGAGACTTCAACGCCCACTCTCCGGAATGGGGTGACAAAAAATTGGACGAAAGAGGAAGATACCTGGCCCTGGCAATACACGAAAATAACTACAAAATCATACAAACCATAGGTACACACACTTTCAATAGAAACGGACGAAACTCTAAAATAGATATCGCCTTCGCTCCTACCGTAATCTCCAAAAAAGTCACAAGAGCAGAAATCCTCAAGGATAACACAGAATCGGACCACCTCTACATCGAATACAAAATGGAACCAGCAGCAGAACAACTACGTAGATCCCTACTAGACCCGACAAAATGGAAGCTCACAGAAAAGAACAAGGAAAAACTACATTCAGAACTAAGCAGGAGACTGAATCAAATCATAATCCCGGAGCCCGACTACAACAAAAATGATCTACTAGGAATCTACAATAGAATCGAACAGGAAATCACTAGATGCCAAGCAACGATCAACGACACCTGCAGTAAAACACTACTCCGATCGAAGATGTTCCAGAATAAAAAGGAAAATCACTGGTGGTGCGAAGAAATTAAAAGACAAAGAAGCTGCACAAACAACAGCAGGAGGATATACCTGAAGATTCTGAGGAAAAGACGCGACAAAGAACACCCTGAAGTGATAACAGCACGGAGAAAATACTGTAAGAACAGACTGACCCTTCAAGACAAGATCAGGAAAGCGAAGGCGCAAGCATGGGAAAAATTCATTTGCAGTCTGAAGAATAATCCATGGGGGAAACCATATCAGATTATAAGAAACTTCATCAAAGAGAAGAAACAGGCACCGATCATCTCCAAGGAAGCAGCCTCCGCAACTTTAGATGTACTCTTCCCTGAAGACGAGACCGAGAGGAAACTGCAGAGAGAAAACAAAGAGATTATGGATCCAGAGAACGCGAAAACTCCCAACGGAACACCTCTAACATACATAACACTACCAAACGGCGACACATACGATAAAAACACACGTAAGACTGTAGCATACAAACCAGTCACAGTGACAGAAATCACAAAAATCACGAACGATCTAAACAATAAAAAGGCACCCGGTAGAGACAACATTAGCGCGCCTATATGCAAAACAATAGTGCACGCGAGCCCGCAGCTGATCACAAAGATCATGAACACGTGCCTGAAGACAGGATACTTCCCCACCCAATGGAAAGAACAGAAAGTGATTCTAATCAAGAAACCGAACAAACCGGATGGCGTCCTAAGTAGCTACAGACCGCTCGCCCTGCTGAGCACCTGGGCAAAAATCTTGGAGAGAGTAGTGAAGAACAGAATGGAAGAACACCTGGAGATTGTTCCGCTACACAAAAACCAATTCGGTTTCCGAAAGAACAGAGCCACGACTCATGCCATCACTGCAGCAACAACCTTCCGCGACGCAGCCACGAAGAAATCCCACTACACGGCGATCGTAGCACTGGACGTTAGAAACGCCTTCAATTCGGTGTCATGGAAGGCCTTAAGGGATGCAATAACAGCGAAAGGTTTCCCAGCCAACCTACAAAAAATATTATACAACTACCTCTCAAACAGATCACTGATATACGAACCACAAAACAAAGCCTACTTAATAAAAAGAGAAATCCACCGGGGAGTCCCACAGGGATCGATACTGGCACCTACGATGTGGAACATCGCATACGACGATATTTTCCAACTGGAAATACCAAAAACTGTCAACATCATTGCCTACGCAGACGACGTTGCACTACTGGTCTCCAGCGTATACCTGGAAAAAATGAAAAACGATATAAAAACAACTATAGAGAAAATCGAAGAATGGATGGACACAAAGGGACTAACGCTGGCAAAAGAAAAGACGGAGATGACATTACTGAACAGGAAAAGAATAGACCCTCCCCTTGAAATCAGACTCAGAGACGACGTAATCATTACACCTGCCGAGAGTATAAGATACTTAGGAATCTACCTGGAAAAATATAACAGATACTTCACTCAAGTCGAAAAGAGTACCTCCAAGGCAATGAACACCGCAAACTATCTAGCACGCCTGACCCCGAACATAGGAGGACCAGGAGCCCCGGCACGATACTTGTACTACTACGTCTTCGAGTCGATAGTAATGTATGCTGCTCCTGCATGGGCTAAAGCCATCGAGGTCGAGAGAAACCGAAGACTCCTGAAACAATCACAAAAGCTGGCTTTAGTAAGAGTGGTCAGGGCGTACAGGACCACCCCTCTAATATACCTGAACATACTCACTGGAATCCCGAACATTATCGAGATAATCAAAGAGAGAATCACGCTGGCAGCATGGGAACTGAAATTCCTAGAAGGAACGGAGCCGCAGAACGCTCATCCACAACCAAGAGCCCCCGGTCCAGCAATAAGGAACAGAAGAAACATCAGAAGAAGGATATTAGAACATCAAGCGATCCCCGAGACCGTGCGCACCATACATACAAACTCACCGCATACTCCAAACACTAATCCACCGCAAGTAAACACAGCTCCGACAACAGTGAACCTAAAAGACCGACAGGATCAACTGAAAGGCGAAAGGAAAAGACAAAGAGAGATAGAAAGATTAAAGACACTGAGGAACTTACAAGAACAATGGGATAACGAACACTCATCAAAACCTCTCTTTCAATGGATCCCGGACATTGGGAAATGGCTTTCCGTGCAACGCCAGAACATCAATTATTTTACCATACAACTCCTTACAGGCTACGGAATCTTCGCCAACTATCTGCATAAAATAAACAGATGCGCCTCGGACCAATGTTGGTTCGAATGCAACGTAGAAGATACACCAAGCCACACACTACTGGAATGTCCTAGATGGCAAACGGAAAGGGACGTATTCTGTATCAAGCACAAAATAGCACACCCTTACGACATCAAAAAATTCTCCGCAGTCATCCACAAATCCGACGAAGCATGGAAGGACTTCCAAAACCTATGCAGCACAATAATGAAGGACAAACAACAAACAGAAAATAACAGACAGAGGGAAGAACGTAGAAGAAGACTGGAGGAATTGAACGCCAGACGTAACAACCACAGCAACAACAACATAACAACAAGAACAGAAGGAATCTACGACACTGGAACGCAACGCCAAACACGTGACCCGCTACAACAATCCCAGAACGCACAGCAACAATTACAATCTAGCGCAGAGCCCAGACTAGCACAATTAACTAACAATAGTCGAATAACAAATACCAGGAGGATACCTCTATACGAGATTCATACACCGACGAACACACAACAACAACCAACACAGATCTCACAACAACAATCACAAAGTAGCAGCCTGAACAGACCAACACAAGCAACAAACATGAGGCGAAAATTCCTGTACGAGATATATGTACCAAATAACACGGTACAACAATCGCAAAGCACACAACACCAACCGCAAAATAGCTCGGCAACGAGTTCAACACAAACAACAGCAAATACCAGAAGGAAATTTCTATACGAAAAGTATGTGCCGAAGAAATGAATGGTTCCGATAAAAATGACGCATCACAGAAAATAGTACAACACGACACACGAGGTTAGAATACACGTAGCACACACTGAACACTAAAGTCGCCCCGAACACATTACTATCACGCACAGATTATCACATCACACCAAAATAGCATCTGACGATACCCAAACGGACTACACACAATATCAAACACTTATTTATCGATAAACGAAAAGGTAAAGACAAAGCACGCGAAAGCAGAAGGAAAAGACCAAACAAGATGGCGGATCTCTCACGGAAAAAGGAGCACCCACACTGCAACCATGGAGGACACAAACATAGAACTGAAAACAGGGAAGAACGCGAAACCACAGCACAATAGATGGGAAACAAGCAACCGCGGGCCCGTTACATACAAATCCACAGAAGAACGAAATACACAGAGAGGACTCAACAACAACAAAATAAAGCGAACATAGACTGTAGCTACGTAAGAAGACAACACTACGGCCAAGCCACAACGGAACCACGGAAACAAGATGGCGCCCAAGAGCCAATGGAAACACAGACTGAGAAGAAAGAAGAAACTACGAAGAACTAGAAGACGAAGAGATCTCTCTGAGGAAGACTGGGAAGGAGACGCAGATCCAAAGAAGAAGAGATTAAAACCATAAGCAAGAAGAGAAGAAGAGGAGAAAAGATACAGAAAAACCGGAGGACGACACAAACCCAAGGCACCCGGACAACTACAACCGCAAATCAAGGTACGTGTAAGAGAAAGAAAGAGAGTGTGAGTCCAACGTACGCGTCAATAAAAATGAAGTGCACGAGAGGAAGAGAGAAAATGCGACAATGAGAGTGAGAGAGAGAGAGAGAGAGAGAGAGAGAGATAGAGAGAGAGAGGCAGCGAAGCGGTGAACGAGCACGCAGACATCCTGGACATCAAGGAAGACAAGAAGAAGCAGAGTATGAACGGAAGAGAGCAAGGAAGAGAGCAAGGAAGAGAGCAAGGAAGTGAGCAAGGAAGAGAGACAGAAACGAGCAAGAGGACGCGACCGACGAGCGAATGAGAGTCTGACTGACAAGAAAATGAGACAAGCGAACTGATGGATGATGACGAGAGACAGAGAACGAATGAACGAGCTGTATAAATGTTGGGAAAGGGAAAGAAAATGTGAGAATGACTGGTGAAAGAATGCATGAGCGAATGCTAAGAGAAAAAGAAATTACAGACGCAAGCACCACAACAGGGATGAAAGAGGCTGGTCGAAGTAAAATCTTCGGACAGTTCCGACCAGCTTCTCCCACCGGAGTCAAGGAGTAGCCGTGTAGGGAGAGTTTTAGTGGGGTAAACCTCGTGCGGCCTGCGTATTGCACCACCACGCGCAGGCGCACCATTGCGGGCAGTGCACATGCCACCTGATTTAAATATCGGGGGCATCGCTGAGGGAGTCCCCACACACCCCGGGGTTGCGATGATCCTGGGGCATGTCATAAAGATTAAACTCCCTATACGTTAAACAATAAAAAAAAAAAAAAAAAAAAAAAAAAAAGGTTAGGTTAGGTTAGGTTAGGTTAGGTTAGGTTAGGTTAGGTTAGGTTAGGTTAGGTTAGGTTCCAGCCGGAAGTCGCACTTGTGTTATCACAGAGTGAAGACGTGTCCATAACGGCTCCGCGCTTGTGATTTGCAAAGAGTGATAAAAAAGCTCAAAAAGTATAAAATTTGGTGATAGGTAAGTTCGTTTAATAATTTTACAAAATAGTTTTTAAAAATTACAAATAAAAAATCAGTGCTTTATTAGTTATTAAGAACCAAAGTTTCCAAGTGGCCACCGCCGGTGGCAATTTCAAATCCGTAGTGATCTCGATCGCTAAAAGTACTATTACAACGAAAATATCCCGCCCACAGGGCCCACAAGGCTCCGTAGGGCACATAAACAAGAGACGTTACCACTGAGTTCGATAATCGGCAGATAAATAACTGAAAAAGAGTAGAAAAGGAACATCGGAAAAGTGACAGTTGTAACGGTAATGAGGGCAGAAAAACGCAAAACTTTTGTCCACACAGCAAGAGATAATACAAAATAACGTCATTGATTTAATAAATTCACCGCGGAAATCGTGCTAGTTTAACATAAGTAGCAATAGGATCCGATCAAACTCACCTTACTGACCCGATTTAACACTTTTAATACAACAATCCCCCTAAACCGGGAGTAGCGGTCAATACTTTGCCCGCAGGACCCACCGGAACGGTGTTCTTGATTTTACGAAGAAAATCAACAACACTTATCGTAGTAGTAAGGTACCCTGCCTAGAACAGAACAGTTAAGACTGATTATTGGTTAATATAACACATAAAGAAAGCAGAAAGCGTCTTCAGAGTAAGAAACGATTTCAGGTTAGGAAATCTGTCAAATTTTCCTCAAACGTGAAACCCTATCAGGTACAGCTCGATTCTAATTCTATTCCCAAGGATCAGTTTATTAATAAGTGATCATAGACAAACATTAGAAGAGGAGCACAGAACCGTACGCGGAGGCAGCCGAAGACAGAAACCATAGCATAGGTCTATCAGTCAAGCAAGCCCGTAGTCAGCCGGGTAGCTAAAACAGTAGAAAGAAATCATCAGAAGAAGATTAAAAATAACAGGAAAAAACATCACAAGATATCAGACAGAAATCATGGAAGATCCTGGAGGTACAGGATCCAACATCGGCAAGATAAGACAACTCATTCAAAACTCGCTCAGCGACGAGAGTCTGCAAATACTCTCCGACAGCATGCTGCCGAACGAAATCGCAGACTTAATGAGTTCCACCATCCAGCAGGCTAAGGAAAATCTCCCGGATATCAGACTCATACCAATAGTGAAACAGGAACAGGATAAGAACGACCCGTTCAACAAAGCCGACCCTGTGCCGGAATCAGATACAGACCAGGAGATTATGGATATAGAGGACTTCACCGACGCCGAAGAGAAACTGATACAATCAGACAAACCTACGAACAGACCACAGTCACCGGCCAATATACTATCCCCTATACTCTCAGGGACAAAACAGAACGCAAACAGGAAAGCAACAGTCAAAATTACTAAAGAGAAAACTCTCCAGCAACCAATAAATCTAAGATTGGAACTGGAAAAATTCAATGAAGGAAACAACGGAACCAACAAACACTGGAACAAGGACTCAAACAAAGAAACTTCTAACAACCAACCGTCGTCATCGGGAACAGGAAATGGAAATAAAGTGACTGTCACGGGAACAGAAACGCCGAACAGAGAAGCGAACACGGATGACATAATCAGAGCATACGATGCAGGAATCGGTCGTATCTACTCTAAAAAATACCCACGCCTATCAGCTATAACAGCCGAATCAGACGAAGAGAGAGCATACAAAATGCGAAACTATGACGTGAACGAAAACGTCACCACCATCATGAACACCCTATACTCAATACAAAGAAATATGCAAGCGCTAGAACAGGACATAAAAAGATCAAATAACATAAGGAAAAACACTAAATTGTTAACAAGCATCACGGTAAACGAAGTGAACGAAACCGTAAAACAGTCAACGAAACTACTGAACACCCTCGAGGCACAAGACCAAGAGGTGATATTCATACTGGAAAACAAGCAGAAACAAGTAAAAAGACTTCTGGATCTCTCTGCGGAGATCAGAACAATCAACGAAAACAGACCAGAAAAACCTAAGAGAAAGAGGGATTCCCCGACTGACGGGAGACTAACGCACAAAATAATAAGAAGCCTACAGGAAACAGGAGCCAGATACACAGACACAGATGACAACGAAACCACCACAAACGACGAAGCCACCTCCGTTAACAGAATGCAGTCACGTACAAAACCAAGGAAACACACGAAAACGGAAACAGCTAAGAACACAAGCAAGTACTTTTTCAGCCAGCCGACACACAATGTAGGAACTAATTCTAACATAGAATCAGAGATAGACTCAGTCGCACCTATCCAAGCAACAGGGAAAAACCAGAACAAAATTTCATGGGCCGATGTAGCCAAGAAGAAAACGCCCACTACTACAGAAGGGTCAGAACAGAAGAAAGCAAAACAAATTAAGAAACTCGAGATACTGGCCTCCAAGAGGAACAACGCAATAATAATCAACACTAAGACAGGAACCTCCGACGACAAGAACAAAGATGAAAACGACAGAGAAAAAAGCAAGACATTCGCAGAGATCCTCACTGGTCTCAAAAACAAAAAGACGCTTGATCCCAAGGAAATTACAAATGTCAGAAAGACAAGAGAGGGAAATCTTCTCATAGAAGTCACAGCTAACGCAAACGTAGACAAAATCAGAAACCAAGTGGAAGCTGCCACCGACAAGCTGTACCCGGTGATCAAGAAGGTACAAAACACTACTATAGAAATAGACAGTGTCGAACCCTCAATCACAGAAGAGGAATTACAGAAGGAATTACATGAATACTTGGAGATGAAAGGCAACGCTACAGACGTTAAAATTATTAAAAAATACACAAACTACAACGGGCTACAAAAATTCATCGTCAGATTCCCTACTCCGGACAGAAAGATAGACCTGGCAAACAAAGATAGACTGAGACTAGGATTCTCAATCGTTAAAATAAAGATCCTCCCCAACATCAACAGATGTAACAGATGTCACTCGCTGAACCACTCCACAACCCAATGCGACAAACCGACAAACTACACAGTCTGCCGAAAATGCAGTGAGGAAGGACACTTAATGGAGAAATGCACAAATGCACCGAGCTGTAGGCTCTGCAGGGAAAATAACCTCCCAACAAATAAGTGTATGCACGTGACGGGCTCTTTAAACTGCCCGTCTTACAAGGAGCACGTGAGAAATCTCTAGGAGGCAACCCAGCACCCGAGCCACCTAAAAAGGAAAAAAAATCAACTAGAATCGCGCCAGAACACAATAGAGCTAGCGTAGATACACCAAAAAGCACTCACCGCAACCTTCAGAAACCCGAACAGGAACACTCCCGCAGATCTGGAACCAAGAAGACAGAGGTAATAAGAAGAAAATCAACAAAGAAAAAACGCAGGACTGGACCATCTTTTAAGATTCTACAGATCAACCTGAATCACACCTACCGAGCGACTACAAACCTGGAAATAAAACAGTCTCAATCAGAATACGACGTGATTGCGATAACTGAACCAACTAAAGGAAACAAAAAATGGATATACAACAGGAACAACACTGCAGCAATACAAGTTGGGTTTAAATCTGCGATCTGGCACTACCAAGACCAGAACATCATCGAGGACCACTGGATAGCAATCTTTATAAAAGATACCTACTACTACTCCACGTACATCTCACCCAACTGTAAAATAGAAGTATTCAAACACATAGTAGACGAACTCTTCAGCCAACTCCAAACTAAAACTGGCAATAATTTCGTAGTCACCGGAGACTTCAACGCCCACTCTCCGGAATGGGGCGACAAAAAATTGGACGAAAGAGGAAGATACCTGGCCCTGGCAATACACGAAAATAACTACAAAATCATACAAACCATAGGTACACACACTTTCAATAGAAACGGACGAAACTCTAAAATAGATATCGCCTTCGCTCCTACCGTAATCTCCAAAAAATTCACAAGAGCAGAAATCCTCAAGGATAACACAGAATCGGACCACCTCTACATCGAATACAAAATGGAACCATCAGCAGAACAAGTACGTAGATCCCTACTAGACCCGACAAAATGGAAGCTCACAGAAAAGAACAAGGAAAAACTACATACAGAACTAAGCAGGAGATTGAATCAAATCATAATCCTGGAGTCCGACTACAACAAAAATGATCTACTAGGAATCTACAATAGAATCGAACAGGAAATCACTAGTTGCCAAGCAACGATTAACGACATCTGCAGTAAAACACTACTCCGATCGAAGATGTTCCAGAATAAAAAGGAAAATCACTGGTGGTGCGAAGAAATCAAAAGACAAAGAAGCTGCACAAACAACAGCAGGAGGATATACTTGAAGATTCTGAGGAAAAGACGCGACAAAGAACACCCTGAAGTGATAACAGCACGGGGAAAATACTGTAAGAACAGACTGATCCTTCAAGACAAGATCAGGAAAGCGAAGGCGCAAGCATGGGAAAAATTCATTTGCAGTCTGAAGAATAATCCATGGGGGAAACCATATCAGATTATAAGAAATTTCATCAAAGAGAAGAAACAGGCACCGATCATCTCCAAGGAAGCAGCCTCTGCAACTTTAGATGTACTCTTCCCTGAAGACGAGACCGAGAGGAAACTGCAGAGGGAAAACAAAGAGATTATGGATCCAGAGAACGCGAAAACTCCCAACGGAACTCCTCTAACATACATAACACTACCAAACGGCGACACATACGATAAAAACACACGTAAGACTGTAGCATACAAACCAGTCACAGTGACAGAAATCACAAAAATCACGAACGATCTAAACAACAAAAAGGCACCCGGTAGAGACAACATTAGCGCGCCTATATGCAAAGCAATAGTGCACGCGAGCCCGCAGCTGATCACAAAGATCATGAACACTTGCTTGAAGACAGGATACTTCCCCACCCAATGGAAAGAACAGAAAGTGATCCTAATTAAGAAACCGAACAAACCGGATGGCGTCCCAAGTAGCTACAGACCGCTCGCCCTGCTGAGCACCTGGGCAAAAATCTTGGAGAGAGTAGTGAAGAACAGAATGGAAGAACACCTGGAGATTGTTCCGCTACACAAAAACCAATTCGGTTTCCGAAAGAACAGAGCCACGACTCATGCCATCACTGCAGCAACAAACTTCCGCGATGCAGCCACGAAGAAATCCCACTACACGGCGATCGTAGCACTGGACGTTAGAAACGCCTTCAATTCGGTGGCATGGAAGGCCTTAAGGGATGCAATAACAGCGAAAGGTTTCCCAGCCAACCTACAAAAAATATTATACAACTACCTCTCAAACAGATCACTGATATACGAACCGCAAAACAAAGCCTACTTAATAAAAAGAGAAATCCACCGGGGAGTCCCACAGGGATCGATACTGGCACCTACGATGTGGAACATCGCATACGACGATATTTTCCAACTGGAAATACCAAAAACTGTCAACATCATCGCCTACGCAGACGACGTTGCGCTACTGGTCTCCAGCGTATACCTGGAAAAAATGAAAAACGATATAAAAACAACTATAGAGAAAATCGAAGAATGGATGGACACAAAGGGACTAACGCTGGCAAAGGAAAAGACGGAGATGACGTTACTAAACAGGAAAAGAATAGACCCTCCCCTTGAAATCAGACTCAGAGACGACGTAATCATTACACCTGCCGAGAGTATAAGATACTTAGGAATCTACCTGGAAAAATATAACAGATACTTCACTCAAGTCGAAAAGAGTACCTCCAAGGCAATGAACACCGCAAACTATCTAGCACGCCTGACCCCGAACATCGGAGGACCAGGAGCCCCGGCACGATACTTGTACTACTACGTCTTCGAGTCGATAGTAATGTATGCTGCACCCGCATGGGCTAAAGCCATCGAGGTCGAGAGGAACCGAAGGCTTCTGAAACAATCACAAAAACTGGCATTAGTAAGAGTGGTCAGAGCGTACAGGACCACCCCCCTAATATACCTGAACATACTCACTGGAATCCCGAACATTATCGAGATAATCAAAGAGAGAAACACGCTGGCAGCATGGGAACTGAAATTCCTAGAAGGAACGGAGCCGCAGAACACTCACCCACAACCAAGAGCCCCCGGCCCAGCAATAAGGAACAGAAGTAACATCAGAAGAAGGTTATTAGAGCATCAAGTGATCCATGAGACCGTGCGCACCATGCATATAAACCCACCGCATACGCCAAACGCTAATTCACTACAAGGTAACACAGCTCCGACAACAGTGAATCTAAAAGACCGACAGGATCAACTGAAAGGCGAGAGGAAAAGACAAAGAGAGATAGAAAGACTAAAGACACTGAAGAACCTACAAGAACAATGGGATAACGAACACTCAGCGAAACCTCTCTTTCAATGGATCCCGGACATCGGGAAATGGCTTTCCGTGCAACGCCAGAACATAAACTACTACACCATCCAACTCCTTACAGGCTACGGAATCTTCGCCAACTATTTACACAAAATAAACCGATGCGCCTCGGACCAATGCTGGTTCGACTGCAACGAAGAAGACACACCAAGCCACACGCTTCTGAAATGTCCTAGATGGCAAACCGAAAGGGATGTATACTGTAACAAACACAAAATAGCACCCCCCTACGACATTAAAAAATTCTCCGCAGTCATCCACAAATCCGACGAAGCCTGGAAGGACTTTCAAAAACTATGCAGTACAATAATGAAGGACAAACAGCAAACAGAAAATAACAGACAGAGGGAAGAACGCAGAAGAAGACTGGAGGAACTGAACGCCAGACGTAACACAGCACCATCCGCAAAATAGTCCGGCATCGAATTCGACACAAACAACAGCAAATAACAGAAGGAAATTTCTATACGAAACGTATGTGCCGAAGAAATGAACGGCTCCGGTTAAAAATAACGCACCACAGAAAATACTACAACACGACACACGAGGTTAGAATACACGTAGCACACACTGAACACTAAAGTCGCTCCGAACACATTACTATCACGCACAGATTATCACATCACACTAAAATAGCATCGGACGATACCCAAACGGACTACACACAATATCAAACACTTATTTAACAATAAACGAAAAGGTAAAGACAAAGCACGCGAAAGCAGAAGGAAAAGACCAAACAAGATGGCGGATCTCTCACGGAAAAAGGAGCACCCACACTGCAACCATGGAGGACACAAACATAGAACTGAAAACAGGGAAGAACGCGAAACCACAGCACAATAGATGGGAAACAAGCAACCGCGGGCCCGTTACATACAAATCCATAGAAGAACGAAATACACAGAGAGGACTCAACAACAACAAAATAAAGCGAACATAGATTGTAGCTACGCAAGAAGACAACACTACGGCCAAGCCACAACGGAACCACGGAAACAAGATGGCGCCCAAGAGCCAACGGAAACACAGACTGAGAAGAAAGAAGAAACAACGAAGAACTAGAAGACGAAGAGATCTCTCTGAGGAAGACTGGGAAGGAGACGCAGACCCAAGGAAGAAGAGATAAAATACCATATGCAAGAAGAGAAGAAGAGGGGAAAACATACAGAAAAACCGGAAGACGACTCAAACCCAAGGCACCCGGACAACTACAACCGCAAATCAAGGTACGTGTAAGAGAAAGAAAGAGAGTGTGAGTCCAACGTACGCGTCAACAAAAATGAAGTGCACGAGAGGAAGAGAGAAAATGCGACAATGAGAGTGAGAGGGAGAGAGAGAGAGAGAGAGAGAGAGAGAGAGAGAGAGAGAGAGAGAGGCAGCGAAGCGATGAACGAGCACGCAGACATCCTGGACATCAAGGAAGACAAGGAGAAGCAGAGTATGAACGGAAGAGAGCAAGGAAGAGAGCAAGGAAGTGAGCAAGGAGAGAGACAGAAACGAGCAAGAGGACGCGACCGACGAGCGAATGAGAGTCTGACTGACAAGAAAATGAGACAAGCGAACTGATGGATGATGACGAGAGACAGTGAACGAATGAACGAGCTGTATAAATGTTGGGAAAGGGAAAGAAAATGTGAGAATGACTGGTGTAAGAATGCATGAGCGAATGCCGAGAGAAAAAGAAATTACAGACGCAAGCACCACAACAGGGATGAAAGAGGCTGGTCGAAGTAAAATCTTCGGACAGTTCCGATCAGCTTCTCCCACCGGAGCCAAGGAGTAGCCGTGTAGGGAGAGTTTTAGTGGGGTAAACCTCGTGCGCCCTGCGTATTGCACCACCACGCGCAGGCGCACCATTGCGGGCAGTGCACATGCCACCTGATTTAAATATCGGGGGCATCGCTGAGGGAGTCCCCACACACCCCGGGGTTGCGATGATCCTGGGGCATGTCATAAAGATTAAACTCCCTATACGTAAAACAATAAAAAAAAAAAAAAAAAAAAAAAAGGTTAGGTTCCAGCCGGCGTAACATGTTGCACGCAAACCGAGTGCAACGACGGCTGGCTGTTCGGACCATACGGGGATTTCGCACCATCTCCGGGGAGGCGGCGTGCCTACTCGCGGGCATGACTCCCCTACACCTCATGGCGGTGGAGCGGGCGGCTACGTATCAGATTGCCTGCTCCATCCGTCGGGGGGAGTTATGCCCCGAGGGGGAGGAGGTCGAAGTGCTGAGGCACCAGGCCCGAAGGGACACCCTGGCCCGGTGGCGGGAGGAAATTGCTTCCGCCGACTCGGACCGGCTAATTGTCCGGGCACTCCTGCCCATTCTGGAGAAATGGTGCGGGAGTCGGGTACGGCTCACCTACCATATGACACAGGTGCTCTCCGGGCATGGTTGCTTTGGGGAGTACCTGTGTCGCATCGGGAAGGAACCGACGACGCAGTGCCACCACTGCGGTGAGGCCCGGGACACTGCGCGGCATACGCTGGAGGAATGTCCAGCGTGGTCGAAGCCGCGCAGGGTCCTCAGGGGCGTTTTTGGGATGGACCTCTCCTTGCCGGTCGTGGTCGACCACATGATCGGCGACGAGAGGTCAAGATCCGCGTTCGCCTCCTTCTGCGAGAATGTCATGTCGCAGAAGGAGGCAGCGGAGAGGGAGAGGGAGTCCGACCCCCTCTCCGCCAGGAGGCTGGCCTCGGCGGGGCGATCCCGACGAGGCAGACGGCCCGCCATAAGGGGCCGCAGACGTGTTGGCGGCGGCGGGACTACGTAGTTACTCCCATCGCCGCCAAGGTGAGTTCGCCGTTTAGGCGTCCCCGGGGTGGGCAGGCCGCGGGGGGAGGTGGAA
This sequence comes from Lasioglossum calceatum, assembly GCA_963966675.1. Classification (NCBI taxonomy): domain Eukaryota; kingdom Metazoa; phylum Arthropoda; class Insecta; order Hymenoptera; family Halictidae; genus Lasioglossum; species Lasioglossum calceatum. The sequence goes on from CAXAAD010000126.1 coordinate 650,163, forward strand.
CTCCAAAACCCTCCCCCCCACCACAAAGTTGCGGCCTGCCGGCCGACCCCCCCTTTATATTTAATTACGGGGGTCGACCAGGGGGGCGGGACAGGGGGAGAGGACAGACGCGAGCCGGAACTCGCCTCTGTCACCTTCTTGTCGCGTGCGGAAACCTCCCACCCCGGCCGGGCGGGAACCCTTCTGGGTTCTCTTCCCCGAGCGAGGAGGGGGGTCTCCGGGGGTCGCGGGTGTCTCGAGCTGGGGCTCGAGGCACCCAGCCGAGCGACCCCAGGGAAGGGGGACACCGTGTGGGTGACCCGCACGGGGTCCGAATAGATTAGGTTCTTGACTAGGGGGAGCTTCTCTCCCCCCGGGATTGGGGCTCTAAAGCCGGGGCTGGAGGTGGTCGGTTGCATTCGTTTTCGAGATCCCGACCACCTCCAAACTAGCTCAGGGAGGTCACCGTAGGTTTTTTAGTGGGTAGGTCTGGCCCTTCTGGACAGACGAGCCCCACATAACCCCGTCTTTCCCCCAGGAGGACGGGGTATGCGTAAAGCATTTTTCCTACGTTAAAAAAAAAAAAAAAAAAAGGTTAGGTTAGGTTAGGTTAGCGGCAACGAGCTCGGTTCCTCGTTAAAGACGAAATCTCTAAAGGGGCGAGAAACAGTTGCTAGATTACTTGCTTTTCACTCGGGCAAACAAGCAAAGGGAACAAGGGGTCTCTCGACTCAAAGACGCGACGACACACAAACATCGTAGCAAATCTTAACAAGTTTCACGGAACTAACTATTAGTATTATAATCTGAGTCGCACGAGAGAGAGAGGTTTTCACAGCAGCGTAGATTTTCACAGCACAAATATCACACTTTCACTCAAACACAGCCTCCGACGAGAAAGAGGTTTTCACTGCGCTGTATCCCTCGTCGACGCGCTGCCTGGGCGAGACTGCCTAAACATGGAAGCGATGCCCCGTTTCTGCACCGTCACATTGTCCAATGCACAACTCCTCCCGCGCACCCAAAAGGAGAAACCACAGCTAGAGTAATTCCTAAGGAAATAAGAGAAAATGCACATTAAAAAACGAAGATTAGAGTATAATCCTATTGGAATTTAGTATACGTCATTATAGGAAAGACTGTTATTAATTAGTAACGTAGAGGCACAAACTAAGAGAGAGAATAGTCATAGATTACCGGAGGAAATTGAGCGCCGAACCCTTTTAACATTTCAAGTCACCGGAAAGTTAATCGATAATTATAATACATAACAGTTATTGGTCGTCTAGAGAAAAATCACAAGCATTTAGTCCTACAGAAATGGGAGCCGTTAAAGGAAAAGTAGGAACGGGGGGAAGAGGGAAAGAGCTCGAATGATCGTTATTAATTGGAAAACATAGAAGCATAGTCGACAGAGAAAAACTGTCATAGATTACCTGAGGAAACTGATTGCCGAACTCTCCAGCATCGAATCTCGAGTCACCTGAAAGATTTTAAACAGTATTAGTAATAGAGCCATTATTAGAAGGAAGAGATAACGTACATTAAAAGGCAAAATCAGAGTATAATCCTATCAGAATTCAGTATACGTCATTACACGAAAGATTGTTATTAACTGGAACGTAGAGGCGCAAGCTAAGAGAGAGAATCGTCATAGATTACCGGAGAAAATCGAGCGCCGAACCCTTCTAGCGTTGAATCTCGAGCCACCGGAAAGCTCATCGATAATCAATATACAAATAATTATTAGTCGTCTAGAGAAAAAATCACAAGCATTTAGTCCCACAGAAATGGGAGCCGCTAAAGGAAAAAGTAGAAGCAGGGAAAGAGGGAAAGAGCTCGAATGACTGTTATTAATTAGGAAACTTAGAAGTATAGTCGATAGAGAAAAACTGTCACAGATTACCTGAGGAAATTGATCGCCGAACCGTCCAGTATTGAATCTCGAGTCACCTGAAAGATTTTAAATATTATCAGTAGAATCTCGAGCCGAAGCCTTCTGCTTAACCCGCCGCACTCAACGGACGAAAGCAGCCGCGACAAAATAGACTAAGCAAATACTTATTTCTCCGTAATGTAGCAGATGCCCGCGAAAACGCAACAAACATAACAGCTCGATCGAACGCATCGAACGTCAACGCGAGGTTAGGGCGCGAAGCAACACGTGGCGAAAGGGCGCGAGAATCAAACGCGTGACGAGATTTCGATCGACGCCGGGAGAACGGGACCGCGGAAAACGACCGCGATCTCCCCGACATCGATCGAAAAGACTAAATAAGCAACAAAGGGAAGGGTCAGGAGGAAGAAAACGGGAAAAAAAAAATTCTTCGTCTCGCGGCCGGGCCGAACCGAGGCGCGAACCGATGATCTCCCGGAAAAGAGAATCGACGGGAACGCGAAACGAAAAATCGATAAATAGTTAGAAATCGGAAATTCGGGCGTAGGGAGAATCGAAAATAATAGAGAGCGAAGCGGGAAGATGCGGTCTGTGTAGTGGACTATGGAAAAAGTCGCTGCAGGCCGGATTTTCCTTACTTTGCTTCGCATGGCCCCCTCCCCCACCCTAGTCCATGTTTTACGCCTTGGCTCGCGTGACCAAAGTGTCGTTTGTCCGTAAGGACACGAAATTGGTCTTATAGCCAAAAGGAAATCACGGAATAAAGGAAATGGAAATATGGAAATATGGAAATAGGGAAATGAGAAGAAAAAAAAAAAAGGAAATCTCACGACCAACAAAAAAAGGGAAAGAAAAAGAAAACCGGCAAGGTCTCTTACTGCAATATTTATCGATTAATAAATCGATTCGTGCCTCGTAATCTTTTACGGTGCCGATATCATATTTGTCTTCTGCAAATACCGTCTTATATTTCTCTATAATACCTTCTATTTGACCTCTTTTCTTGTCCTAAATGGATAACCTTTATCTGAAAATCTCCATGAATGTGCTCATTAAAGTTATTGAGTATGGTTCTATCTTTCCTTCTGCTGTTTTTATAATCTTTTATCGATTGTGCCACCTATCTTTCTCGTATCCATATTCTTTTTTTTTTTTTTTTTTTTTTTTTTTTTTTTTTTTTTTCCAGATTTATTGAATCTCTCTTTCACCCCTTCTCTCTTCTTAAACCAACAAGACTCTTCTGGGTGATACCTCATGCCCATTCAAACTTTCACAGTTGCTGCATGGCTTCTTCTCTTCAAATTTCTTTCTGCACTCGACTTTATCTTCTTTCTTGAAATGTTGTTTTTATTTGTCCAACTTTCGCAGTTTCTAATTCCATTGAATAATTCAGTCGAGTCTTTACATTTCTTCTTGTCTATTTTATTCCTTATAAACTCAGGCGAGCCTGCTGCTATAAGCATTATTAAGGTGCTTGAACTTATATCTTTATCCATATCCAATAATAATCTCTCCTTTTTCATAGCATACTCAATTAGTAAACCCCCTTTGTATCTAAATGATATAGCGTACATCCCTGTGCTCCATCCCTGGTCTGGGAAAGTTTCTAAAAATCTATTCTTCCATGCAGACCATTTAGCATCCACTGTCAACTCTGTCAGCGTTGCACCATGCCAATCCAGACACGCCCTATCTAAAAATAATCTCAATACCTCGATCCTTGTGCTGTCTCCAATGATTTCAAATCGTGTGCATTCTTTCTCGAGTATCTCTAATCATTGTTCAGCGTTTGAATGTTTACCGGTGAATTCTCCACCATAAACTTCTCTGCTATATTTTTCAAGTTTCGTTGGCTTTCATTCTTTTGTGTAGTTTGTTCTTCCTTTTCCATTTTGTCTATTCTCTCATCTAAGTATGTATCGTTACACATTACACTTTACGTTAAAAGAAAAAGGGAAGGAGAAGAAAGGAAAAGGAAAAAGAAAAAATGGGAACACGAACTGAGGAGAAGGAAGAAAAAAAGGAAAAAAAAAAAAAAAAAACCCTCAAGAAGAACGAACAGGAAAGACACCCAAACAACAACAATAATGGTCCTGAGATCTTGAACGGCAATACATGGATGAGGAGACAGGGCTCCCCTGTATTTCAGATCTTAAGGACCAAAGCAACACAACCAACCGCGGAAATAGAAAAATCCCAAATAAGATCAATAAGGCCTTTAAGATCTCGAACGGTAATACATGGATGAGGAGACAGGGCTCCCCTGTATTTCAGATCTTAAAAGACCAAAACAACTCGAACAAACAATGAAATAGGTCACAATAAAATGGAAAGAATAATAAACTAGAAAAATAATAAATAGGAAATAATAAACTGGAAATAACAAATTGGACATAGTAAATAATAAAATGGAAAACAAATACCCAAACAAAGAATACAACAGGGTGTCTCTGAGATCTGACGGTAATACATGGATGAGGAGACAGGGCTCCCCTGTATTCTAGATCCCACTGCACCAAAGTAACTCCAACAAACAATGAAATAGGTCACTATAAAATGGAAAGAATAATAAACTGGAAAAATAACAAATTGGAAATAGTAAATAATAAAATGGAAAACAAATACCCAAACAAAGAATACAACAGGGTCTCTGAGATCTGACGGTAATACATGGATGAGGAGACAGGGCTCCCCTGTATTCTAGATCCCACTGCACCAAAGTAACTCCAACAAACAATGAAATAGGTCACTATAAAATGGAAAGAATAATAAACTGGAAAAATAACAAATTGGAAATAGTAAATAATAAAATGGAAAACAAATACCCAAACAAAGAATACAACAGGGTCTCTGAGATCTGACGGTAATACATGGATGAGGAGACAGGGCTCCCCTGTATTCTAGATCCCACTGCACCAAAGTAACTCCAACAAACAATGAAATAGGTCACAATAAAAGGGAAAGAATAATAAACTGGAAAAATAGAAAACTGGAAATAGTAACTAATAAAATGGAAAACAAATACCCAAACAAAGAATACAACAGGGTCTCTGAGATCTGACGGTAATACATGGATGAGGAGACAGGGCTCCCCTGTATTCTAGATCCCACTGCACCAAAGTAACTCCAACAAACAATGAAATAGGTCACTATAATATGAAAAGAATAATAAACTGGAAAAATAAAAAACTGGAAATAACAAATTGGAAATAGTAAATAATAAAATGGAAAACAAATACCCAAACAAAGAATACAACAGGGTCTCTGAGGTCTGACGGTAATACATGGATGAGGAGACAGGGCTCCCCTGTATTCTAGATCCCACTGCACCAAAGTAACTCCAACAAACAATGAAATAGGTCACAATAAAATGGAAAGAATAATAAACTGGAAAAATAAAAAACTGGAAATAACAAATTGGAAATAGTAAATAATAAAATGGAAAACAAATACCCAAACAAAGAATACAACAGGGTCTCTGAGATCTGACGGTAATACATGGATGAGGAGACAGGGCTCCCCTGTATTCTAGATCTCACTGCACCAAAGTAACTCCAACAAACAAAGAACTAGGTCACAATAAAATGGAAAGAATAATAAACTGGAAATAATAAATTGGAAATAATAAACTGGAAATAACAAATTGGAAATAGTAAACAATAAAATGGAAAACAAATACCCAAACAAAGAATACAACAGGGTCTCTGAGATCTGACGGTAATACATGGATGAGGAGACAGGGCTCCCCTGTATTCTAGATCCCACTGCACCAAAGTAACTCCAACAAACAATGAAATAGGTCACAATAAAATGGAAAGAATAATAAACTGGAAAAATAGAAAACTGGAAATAACAAATTGGAAATAGTAACTAATAAAATGGAAAAAAAAAATACCCAAACAAAGAATACAACAGGGTCCCTGAGATCTGACGGTAATACATGGATGAGGAGACAGGGCTCCCCTGTATTCTAGATCTCACTGCACCAAAGTAACTCTAATAAACAAGGGAATTTAACTCCAAAGGCAATTTATTTACATATGGGAATTTATAACAATGGAAATTTATTTACAAATGGAAATTTATAACAAAGGAAATAACAACAAACAGGTAAACAAACGGGGGGACCCACAAGGTCCCCCAAAAGCAACAAACTTAAACAAGGAAGACAAACCTGAGAATGGGGCAACCCGAGGACGCTGGTCACGTCCAAAAACTCAAATCAGCCACAACTCCTAGTGCGTCTTGAGCCCTCCACACAAACCCAACCCGCGGTAGGCTCGGCAGGTGAAGACCGCATGGAAACAATATTTCGGTCTACACCGGAATTTAGTTGAAGTCGGATCGGATCCCAAGTTGATTATATATATAGATATATATAGCTTCTCCCCAACGAAATGTGTATCGCGGCCCTTAGAAACTTGCAAACCCACATAGAGTCACAGATTAGGACCTAACCTAGCCTAAGGGGTGTCGAGTAAAAGGGGGCAAATTCCAGATTAGCTGGAAATAGAGGGAGCATAGGAAGTAACACTCAAGACGCCCGAGATGGTTTTGTGGTGAAGAGGGGGGGCCAAAAGGGCAGGTGTGGCAAACCTGCAGGTCCGAAGGTGAAAAGGTCCGACGTCCGCCACGAGCCGTAAAACGCTCAAAAACTCTCAAATACTAGGTAGAATGGCCTTTCATCGATGACGACCGTCCCTGACTAGTAGATCGACCACCCTGAAAGTTGCCCGGGCTATAAAAAGCAGGGTCTGGAGATCGAACGCAGTGGTTATTTGCAACCCATAGCGGGCCGAGGACCGGAACCGCCAATAATGAAACTAGCGTAAGCTGGTGTGCGTTCAGGAAGTGGGGAGTGCCGATCACTCCTCCCCGGTCAATTTACTTACTACTACTACTACTACTACTAGGTTAGGTTAGGTTAGGTTAGGTTAGGTTAGGTTAGGTTAGGTTAGGTTAGGTTAGGTTGGGGTCCTAGGCTCTGTGGCGCCCACAGTGGTGGCTCGGATCCACTGTTGGTCCGTTCTCTCCATTTGAGGGATGTCACAGAGCTAAACCCTCTCGCTCCACCTCCTCGTGGTGGACCCTGGGACACACTTCGGTGTGTGCAAACGGGGCGAGGGGTCGGGACTGGGTCGCAAGATGTCGGCCCGGGACCGTTTACCGCATACCGGTGGTCATGTTTTACCGGAGCGGGGGGGCTTGCCTTCACCGGCTGGTCCTGCGAGGAGGAGAAACCTCTCTAAAAAAGTCCTTAACCCTAAGTTCAGCTCGCGGCGAGGGGGTCACCTCCGGAGTAAGCGCCGGAGGTGGGCCGGGCTAGTGAACCTGGTCTTTAGCGAGCACCTCTGCGGTATCTGCCCGCACCGCAGAGTATGGGTGGGCTTTCCCAGGTAAGGCGGCTCTGCCTGGGGCGACGTCGGTTCCGACCACGCTCGTGGGAATGGTATGGATTTTACGAAAATTTTGGGGAATAAGGGGGGGAAATTGATCGCGGCGGCGGGTCGCGGTGCTGGGAAGGGGAAGGCGGGCTCGGCAAAGCCGAGTGGGGTGGGGGCTGGATACCCGGTTGGGGGCAGCAATTCACCGGTGACCGGGTCGTCGGGGACGGACCGGCATCTCGGGGGTGGGAGTAAGGGAGGGGGGGCGTCGGCCTGCCTGACCCCTGGCGAAGTTTTGGCGGGGGGGTCCCGACCGTGTCGGGTCTGTCCACGCCTGGGGGAAGTCCGGGAGGGAGCTGCTCGCAGTCGATGTCGCCGTCGCTGCTGCGGGACTGGTCGCCGGTGTCCTCGAGGTTGCCGCCCGCGGGAGACGGGGGGCCTGGGGATCTGTGGGGCTGGGAAACCAGTTCCAATATCACGGTGTCCTCCGACCGTTCAACCCGCGCGGGGGGTAAACGATCGGGGGGCCCTATTGGGGTGGTGTCTGTGTCGGGGGGTGGGGGGCGGGTACCGCCTCCTCCGCCTGATCCTCCGGGGATTCTCCACTCGAGGGAATCTCGAGATGCGTTGAGGGCCACGGAGGAATTGAGGGCACGGTTCAGGTCCGCGGACTTGTACGAGATCGTGGAGACCATCAGGAACGCTGCTATAGCAGTGGACAGGGTCTCCACGGTCTCGAAGAATCTGAAGGGCACCCTCGTGAGGGACCTTCGGATCGCGGCGAGGGAGGTTAGGGCCGGCACTTCGGAGCTGGTCAAGAGGGTGGAGTTGGCGGCTGGCCCGCCGGAGGGGCTTGCCGAGAACGAGCTCGAGGAGGCGCGAGCCGTCGCCCGGACATGGGAGGTTCGCTACCAGCAGGTAGTCCGGGAGAGGGACGTCCTCCTCGAGATGCGGGAAGGGCCGCCGCCGGCAAAGCTGGCTAGGGCGGGCGGGGGCACGACACCACCTCCAGAAGGGAAGAACGGAGGAAACGGAGGGGGGTCCCGGCCAAAGCACTCGTCCGAGGAGCTGGAGGCAATGGGACTCGGGCTTACCCCGGACAGGAAGGAGGGGACGCCGAATCGCCGGCAGCGTCCTCTGGCGCGATTCGACGCGGGGGAGGAGGAGTCGCCACCATCGCTACGCGACGTCGAGCGACTGGTTGACCGCGTCGTGGGGGAAAAGCTGGAGGCCCTCGAGGGCCGTATCCTGGCGGCCTTGCCCCCCCTCCGGGAGAAGGAAGTACCTGTCGACGCTGCGGACCGTCCTCTGGGCGTTCCGGGCGTTGGTGGGGAGCCTTCCGAGGCCCGGGGGAAGGGGAGAGGAGAAGGGAGGGGGAAGAAGGCGGGACCAGTGGGGTCCCAGCCAGTGTCGGTCCCATCAGGACCAGGGGCGGGGACTGCTCCCCGCCCATCCGGACCCGTGAATTCGGGTCCCGGGGAGGGGGACTGGGCCAAAGTGGTGTCCCGGCGGAGCAAGCGGGCGGCCAAAGTGGCCGAAGCGCAGCATCCTCCGGGCCCCTCTGCGGTTGCCGGTGCCCCCCGAGGGACAGTCCCATCGAAGGGACAAGTGGGAGATCCCCCTTCCAGCGGGAGGAAGGCGCCTCGGTTGCCGAGGCTGCCGAGAACGGCTGCGGTCGTGATGACCGTGCCGCAGGGGTGCAAGGCCACGTATACCTCCGCGATGGAGAAGGTCACGTCGTCGTTCTCCTTGGAGGAGGTCGGCGTGACCGATGGGCTTACCTACGCCCGAGCCCGAACCGGTGCCCTCATGTTGAGGATCTCTGGGGAGGGTGGTCGGGCGAAGGCGGCCGCCATGGCGGAGCGCATGAGGACGGCGCTCGGGGGATCGGGGGTGACGGTGAGCACTCCCACTCGAACGGCCGAGGTTCGACTACGGGGGTTGGACGTCTGTTCAACTCCCGAGACGATCCGAGACGCCCTCGCTGCTGCGGCTAGCTGCGACAGCGGGGAGGTTCGGGTGGGGGTCGTGCACCGACCACCCACAGCGGGAAATAATGGGCCCGGCACGTGCTGGGTCCGGCTGCCGTTGGCGGCCGCGAGGAAGTTGGCCGGGGTAGGCCGAGTAAGAGTGGGGTGGACCTCTGCGAGAGTGGAGGTGCTGGAGCAGCGTCCGCTCCAGTGCTTCCGTTGCCTCCGCAGGGGTCACACGTGGGCGCAATGCACCCACACGGGTGAGGCGAGCCGGATCGACCGGTGTTATCGATGTGGGGAGGTTGGCCATTGGGCGGCGAAATGTGACGCCGCCCCCAAGTGCCCGCTTTGCAGCGACCTGGGGTTGCCCGCCGGACACCGGTCCGGCACCAAGGCCTGTCCCTCCTTTCAGACTGGGGTCAAACCCGGGCGGAAGGGAGGGCCGGGCGGGGGAAAGGCGGGCGCGACGGATGCGGTCCCTCCGGTCGATCCGCCTCGCCTACCCGACGGGGGGCCGATGGAGGTTGGGGGGGAATAGGAGGCACCGCCCTTCAGGCGGGGCCCCTACTTAGGGGATGGACCTCCTCCCACGACTGGGGGCGCTCCCAGTTGCCGGAGGGGGGGTGAGACGCGTGGGTACCGGTACCCATGCGCTCACGGGAGGGGAGACTGGTTCCGGGGATGCGCGTAATGCATCCCTCCTAGGGACCTGGTCTCATCGCGTACGGTGACCTCCCTCCTCGCTCACGAGGACGGGTGCCGCCGGGGGTCGCGGGGGTGGTTCGAGCCGAAACTCGGACTCCCCAACGAGCGATCCACCGGGAAGGGGGATGGGCACGCCTGGCCGTCGGCTGCCTATCCGAGTTTAAGGGGGGTTGCTTTATGGGAGGTCTTTGTAGAAAGACAGCGGGGGCCCAGTTGAGTACTCGCGTGATCCTGGGTGCCCGCATCTAATGTCTAGGGACGGCTATTGGGGTTTTAGTCGGGGTGGCTCCGACATTGGCCATCCTTATCTTCGGCGATAGGGATGGTTATCCATAAGGGATTTCCCCAATCCAAAAAAAAAAAAAAGGTTAGGTTAGGTTAGGTTAGGTTAGGTTAGCAGAACGATGAGTTCGGATTATGATTTGGTGGAGTAGAGTTGAGTTTGAAAGAATAGTAATTTGTGGTGTTAAGGAGAGATCGGAGAGAGTATTCAGCCAATCAAGGTGCTCTTGGATGCTCTTGAACCTAAAAGAGAAAAAAAAAAGCACAGAGTTAGTTAGTTAGAAATAGGTTTGCGTTAGAATAGAGTGAGAGTGTATAAACTAATTAGGATAAGTAAATAGGACTAGGATCTGGGTAGGGGAGGGGATTTTCAAAAAGCGAGGAGAAGAGAGAGGTGGAGGATTGTGCGAGGAGAAGATCGGGAAAAACCGCGCTCGAATCGCTTAAAATACAGAGGAGATAAAGGGAGTTTTCCAACAGATAGGAAAATAGCATAGGAAGGAAAGAGACCACAGTAGAAAGAGACAGGTAGAATAGCGCAGCCTTAAGGGTGCGCTATACTACTAGGAGGAAGAGAGACAGACAACTGTCTCTCTCACTCCAATAGGAGAATCTGTTAAAACCCAGAAAAGACAGGGAAACCAAAGAATTTTGGAAAATAAAATTAAACAGAGCGGTGGGGAATAGCTAAGGGGGGAGGATTGCCGGGGCCGATCCCTTAATCCTTTCCTCGCGAGCGCCTTAAAAGGGTTAAAAGATTTTTTATTAAAGATTCGTGCGAATATAAATTGGTGAAGTGGGGGGGGGGGGAATTTCGAAGTGCTCCCAGACCCCCCGAGTGGGTACTCGTTCGAGAGGGGACGCCAAGAGAAGGCAGATGGTAGTGTAAAAAAGTTAGGTTAGTTAGGTATTTAGTGCGAAAAATAGAAAGTAAGACAGTTAGGATAAGGCAGATACCCCCGATACCCTCCCTGGGGGAAATCTTACTATAAGTAGAATATGTATTGATTAGGTATAAGGATGCGAAGCGGATAGTGTTTAAGTTTTTATACAAATATTGCGAATTAGGGTAGGATAAAGCGGGCGCGCGAATAGAATTAAGTGACTTGTACAGAAAAAGCGGAAAATAAAGCAGAAAGAAGAGGTTAGCAGAACGATTCGAACTGTCATAGCGATCAGACCGCGATCAGTTGGGAGGTTTTCCCTGTGCGATTTGTTTAAATCTTTTTTGTTTTTAGGCGATATTAATAGTTATAATAAGTTTTAGTATAAAGTAAGAAATAGTGCTAGTTTTATGTATTTAGTGTTTTATGGTGTAGGTTCCAAGTGGGGGTTTTTGTGATTGTTATATAGGCTAGTGTTCCGTGACAGAACGTTTTATTCTTAGGAAGCGATAGGGGAGTGAATACGGTGAAATTCCGACGGTATAGGACTTTTCAAAAGTGGTGGCCCGAAAATCGGAAAAGACCGTAGCCGGCTAACCGAGAGCCTTAAAAATCGGTCTATCCGACCTTTTTTGCTCGGAGGGAGGCCGTCTGCCTCCCCTCGGTTTTCGGGGAATAAATCGGGAACGGCTCGATAAAAAATTCTGAGACCGAGAATTCGGAGTCTGGAGAGGAAGAAGAGCGTCCTGGAATTTTTCCAGAATTTTCCAGCGACGTTTCGATCGCGAGTGGGCCCCCGCTTCTGAAAACCGGTATACGGGCACAAGAGGTGACGGCGCACAAGGACGGAAACTAGCAGGAAAGGCTTTCCCTGCTAGTTGACCCCGAAACGCGATCCGGCCGTCGGTTCGCGAGATACGGCGTCCGTGCGCCCTTCGGAGCGGGGATAGGCGGAATTTCGGAACAGCGAAAGCGGCTCGGTTCGGCGAGCTGCGTCCGACCGCGAAATTTCGAAGAAATCGGCCGAGGAATAACGGAGATAGGTTTGCGGCGGGGAGGTGCGGTCGAGGTAATCGGCCTGACGGCCCCCGATTTCATAAACGACGTCCGATCGGGCTGAAAATCGACGGCCGTCCGGCCCCCGGGCCAACGGAGCGAGCGATTGTGTTTCCGGGCGAAAAACCGATTTTCTCCGCTATCCGAACGGGACAAACTTTGTCCGATCCGGACGAAAATCGGCGAACGTGTCGGGCACGTCCCACCGAGCGGTTCTTCACCCTTGAAGAAAATCGTTAGTTTTAAAGGTAGGATAAGGAAAGCGGGGTTTCTAGGAATAGGAGCGTAGCGTTAGGTTAAGAAAAGGCGTGCGTGATTCAACATCCAAAATCCGTTGATTGTTGTGTTTTATTTTTAATTGTTATAAGTGGCGGTAATAAAGTAGGAAAATTATATAAAAAAAAGGTTAGGTTAGGTTAGGTTAGGTTAGGTTAGGTTCACCCCCTCGGTAGGGCGAGCCGCGCTTTTCGAACAGCTGGGAGGAAAGGCCTTCCCTCCCAGCATTCGGAAAACGCGATCGGGCCGTCGGGGGCCGAGATAAGGGGGGCGTGACAGAGAAGGAGTGGGGTTTTCGCGAAAAAACCAATATAGGTTTTCGACAGCTCTTCCCCAGGGCTGTCCGGGCGCCGAGTTGCGACCAGATAGGACGAAAGGGGCAAATTTGGATCGAGCGGCGGAGGGGTAAAGGGGATCACGGTTTCCGGTTAGGTGAGGGTAGTTGGATCGCGGCGAGATTCGAGGGGTGACCCAAGCCGGGGCGGGCGAGTCGATCGGGCCGGGTCCGAAGTCGGATAACCGAAATTTCTGTTATCCGAACTCGGAAAAAACGGGCGGATCGACAAGAAAAGCGGGGAGCGGGCGGATAGCGGCGGGCAGAAGCGATCTCTACCCCGCGAAAATTTGTAAATAACGGATTTTTGTTCATGTTTTGCGTATAAAAATAAGGATAGTTTTAGAATTCGTAGTTTAGCGTCCAAGCGTTAGGAATTAGGGTTGCGGCGATTTTTGTGTGTTTTTTGCGTTTTAGTTAGGAAAATATTTCTAGAGTAAGAGAAAGCGACTGTATATAAGAAACATAGTGTACATACTGAGAGGAAAATAAATATAGTAAGTAAACTTTAAAGAAAACGTCCATAACTAACCTAGTTCACGGAGAGAAGCGGGAAAGGGGACAGGAGGAGGTGAAGGGGATAGAATGGAGGGTTCGCCTCCCTTCCTCACTCCGTTATCGTTCTTAAAGAAAAATAAAGGGGATAAAATAAAGAAGAAGAGGGGAAGAAAAGAAAAAGGGGAGGACGAGGATTCAGACCCTGAAACGGAAGGCTCGGTAAACTCTGGGACCTCCAAAAGGTCGAAATTAGAGGGAAAAATGTGGAATTCTGGCTCTAGGGAAATCTTGGTGGTCGAGGACTCAGAAACGGAACTGGAAATAGGGCAATCGGAACTGGAGCTAGGGGAAAGTAGAAAGGGGGAATTCCAAGAAATTGACGAAGAAGTAAGGGAGGGAGTAATGGAGATAGAAAAGATAGCGAATAGGATGAAGAGTAGTAATGGGCGCATAAAACAACACCTGTTCAGGGAAAACGAAGAAGATAGGATAGTTTTGATAGACTCCATAGTGAAGGCACAGTACGACCAGGCGGACGAGATCCTAGCTGAATTGGAGAAATCAGTTAAATACGTGAAGATACTATTAGAAAATAAAGAGTTAAGGAAGAAAAATAAAATGTTGGACAAATTTACTCAAATGGAGGGTAGGGTGAGGGACATGGGAACGCAACCCTCTCCGAAGACAACTCCGAACGGGGATGATAGGGCCCGGGAGGAAGGGCAGAGTAGGAAAGGGAAAGGAAACAGGAAGGGGGAAAATCAGAAAACAAGCGTAGAGGAAGGGGGAGAAGAAGAAAGGGATAGTAGACAGGGTACAAGTAGGGAAGAAACCGAGGAGTGGCAGCTAGTGGAAAAGACAAATAAAACGAGGCAACAGAGGGAAAATGAAAGGAAAAAGAAGAAAGAAGAGGAGGAGAAGAGGAGCAGGGAAATTAATAGAAGGGAAAGGGAAATGAAGGCGAAAATCGCAGCGAAACCCAAGGCGGACGCGATCATAATTAAAACCACGAAAGATAAAACGTTTGCAGATCTCTTCAGGGATCTGAAAAAAGGAGCGGGGGATAAACTTCAGGGTATCCAAAGCGTGAGAAGGTCCAGGGCGGGCGATTTGATACTTGAAATGGAAATGAACTCGAAGGCCGTTGATCTAGAGGAAGTAGTGAAAGGGGCAATAGGAAGTGAACACAGCGTGAGAAGAATGTCTCCGAAGATTCTGTATGAACTAAGGGAGGTGGATCCGACTCTAGAAAAGGAAGAATTCAGGGAAGAATTGGCAAAGATTCTGGAAATTAATAAAGAGGAAGCGGAGATAAGATCAATGCGTTTCGGATATGGGGGGACTAAGATAGCAATTGTCAGCCTACCAGCGGTAGTTGGCGAGAAAATAGGAGAGGAGAAAGAGATAAAAGTAGGATACACCCTCTGTAAAATGAAGAGAACTTGGAATGTAATAAGGTGTTTCAAGTGCCACGAGTTTGGGCACATGTCCTATACCTGCAGCAATAATGTGTCAGGTAAAGAGATTTGCAGGAGGTGCGGTATAGAAGGGCACCAAATCAAGGAATGCGTAGCAGTGAGATGTTGCATCCTGTGCACGAGAGCCGGCATCCCGGCGGCAAAAGCGGAACATATAGCGGGAACGGCAAATTGCCCGCAGTTTAAAAAATATATACAGATGGCCAATGGGAGAAAACAATTACCTTCGAGTTAAAAATTTTACAGATAAACTTGAATCACTGCAAGCTGGCCCACGAGCTGCTCACTCAGACCGCAGCGGAACTAAAGGCTGACTTAGTGCTCATCTCGGAACCACTCAAGAACCCAGGCCAGTGGATATGGGCAAAGAGAGGTAGAGCAGCGATATGGATAACGGGACAGAATGGATTAAGAAATATGGAGGACGGAAATAAGGAGGACGAGGATTTCGCTGCGGTCAGAGTGGGTAAGTGCGTTATAATCAGTGTGTATTTTTCACCGAGTCTGCCTTCAGGAAAATTTGCTCCGAGAATCAAAAGGCTTATGGACTACATTAAAATCCAGAAAAGAGAGGGCAAGGACGTAATTGTAGCAGGAGACTGGAATGCCAGCTCTCCAGCCTGGGGAGCAGTAAAACAAAATTTGAGAGGAGTCATACTTTTGGAAGAAATGACGAAGGCAAACATCCACCCGATAGTGCCGAATGGAGGAAATACTTTCGGTAAAGGAAATAGGAAATCCAATGTGGACTTCCTTGCGGTATCAACGAGCCTCCTAAGGGGGAAAAAAACAGTGAGTAACATATTAAAGAAAGAATCAGGTTCTGATCACTTTTATATCATGACAAATATAGAGACGAAGGAAGTTCTGGAAATGGCAGGCGCACCAGCAAGATGGAAGGTGACGAGACCGGACTTGATTACCTTAGGAGTAAATTTGAACAAAAGACTGAGAGAAAAAGGATTAAACGAAATAGAGATATACAACGAGGAGGAGGGGGTTGAGTTCACTCAGACGCTATATGAAGTCTGCGACGAATCGCTCAAATCCACAGCAACAAGGAAGCCGAAGGGAAGACCAAACATTTGGTGGAAACCAGAATTGCATGAGCAAAGGAAAAAGGTCCAAAGGCTAAGAAGGGAAGGACAAAAGGCCAGGAGGAGAGGAAATGTAGAAGAAGCGGAGTTCCTGAACTTTCTCTACAAGATGGAAAAGAGAGGCCTGGCTCGGGAAATTTGGAAGGCCAAAGAGGAAAAGTGGAATGAGATGTGCAATACCATAAACGGGGACATATGGGGAAAGCCTTATAAAGCAATCATTAAAAAGGTGAAAGGGAGCTCTCCACCTGCTGCACTCTCCTCGGAATGCGCAGATAAGGTGTTAAAAGGACTATTTCCAAGGACGGAAGAGGTACAAGAAAGTAATGGAAGAGAGGAAAGAGGGACAGAGGAGGTATTCATTATAGAGAACTTCCGGAAAGTAGACACCAAGGAGATAGAGAGCGCGGCAGGAAGGCTGAAGGCGGGGAAGGCAGCGGGGCTGGACGGTATGCCGCCGGAGGTAATAAAGGCTATTGCATGCTATAGACCGGACAGAATAGCAGCTCTTTTTAACGGAATACTGGAGAGAGGAAGGATCCCAAAGGAATGGAAGGCGGCCAGGGTCATTTTGTTGAGGAAAGAAGGAAAGGACACTGGATCTCCTTCAGCATACAGGCCAATTTGTATCCTGAACGCGATAGCCAAACTATTAGAATACATTGTAAGAGACAGACTCATGGAGGATCTAGGAGAAGAGCCCTTCGAGGAGGCTCAATATGGTTTTAGGACGGGCAGATCGACGATACAGGCGATTCAAAAACTCAAGGACATTGCGATGAATAGCTCGGTCAAACAGAGATACGCGGCAATGATAGCGCTAGATATCAAGAACGCATTTAATTCGCTGGAGTGGGGAAGTATACAGAAAGAGTTGAAGAGGAGAAAAGTGGCGACGTACATAGTAACTCTTTTACACGATTATTTCCAGGAAAGGGAGATAAAGTACAAAACAACGAACGAGGAGGTTTGTATGCTGATGGAGAGGGGGGTCCCGCAAGGATCTGTACTGGGGCCGACACTGTGGAACCTAGTATATGACGGCCTCCTGAGGATGAGGCTTCCGAAGCTATGTAATATAATAGCCTTCGCTGACGACGTGGTTCTGATTGGAGAGGACAGAAAGCTCACAGGGCTGAAAGAAAAGATGGAAAGCATGGTCAAAAATGCCAAGGCCTGGATGGGAACTGCAGGGCTAGAATTGGCGGAACAGAAAACGGAGGCGATGATGCTGAACAAAAAAAGAATAGGAGAGAATTTCGGCTTCACAGTGGGAGGAGCAAACATAGTACCGAAGGAGGCCGTCAGATACCTGGGAGTCATCGTAGACGACAGAAAAAGGTTCTATAAGCACATAGAGACGGCCACTAACAAGGGAGTTAGGATCATAACGGCCCTCAGTAGGATAATGGGAAATAAGATGAAAACAGGAGTGAAAGCGAGAAGATTATACTACCTGATTCTTGAATCTATAGTGCTGTACGGAGCCCCAGTGTGGGAGGGAGCACACACGGTGGGGAGAAACGAAACACTGTTGAAAAGAACGCAAAAAATTGGCCTATCAAGAGTGATTTCGTCCTACAGATCGGTGCCGAATGCAACTCTGTGCGTACTGACGGGTATACCGCCGTGGGAATTCAAAATCACGGAAAGGAAAGAGCTGTTCAAATGGGAAACTGAAATATTCGGCGATAAAACGGAAAGATGGAGAAGTGGAAGAAGGACCTTAACAGAGACAGAAGAGACTGAGAGTGGACACGGAGACCTTTCGGTAGAGACGATCCAGGAGGAAGATGGAGAAGACATAGACGAATATAGGATACCAGACCTCAAGGAATTTAATTATGAGCCAGAAGAAGAGGAAGAGGGAGAAGAGGGAAACGACAAGACAAGGAGAGAAAAAGAGAGGAAGGCACTGAAGAAATGGCTGAAAGTAAAGGCAAAAGAGAGAACACTCAAGAGATGGCAGAGGTCGTGGGAGAAGGAAACGGTGGGGAGGTGGACGCACGAGCTGATCCCGGATATTAAAAAATGGACAAGCAGGAGCCATGGAGAATTAAATTTCTTCACGACTCAGGTAATGACGGGACATGGGGTCTTTAACTCTTTTAGGAAGAGAATAGGTAAAGCGGCAAGCTCGGACTGCTGGTTCCATCCGGGGGTACTGGACAATCCGGAGCATACCCTAATGCACTGTGATAAATGGAGAGAGGAAAGAGAGAGACTGATGACTACCTTGAACATCGAGGAGACGAACCCCAGCACCGGAAGGATAATGCAGTGTATCCTGATGAAGGAGGGAAACTGGAGAGCATTCGAGGGATTCTGCAAGCAAATCATGGAGGAGAAAGCGGAGGAGGAAAGAAGAAGAGAAACAGAAGGAACGGAGGTAACGGACGAGCAGGGATTGGACGAGGACCTGGAATCCAGAGACTTCAGAAGGTTGCAAAACCTCTGAGGAGAGACAGCTGAGACTACATAAATATTGAAGCTGAGTATATTTAGAACTTAAATTTATTTAGATTTTAAATTTATAGTTGAAAATCAAAGAGATAAAGGGGGTAAAATACAGTCCTGTATGGGTTTTCAGCCGACCTCGGAGACGACGTGGAGGGGGGAGGAGTGGAGGTGCCAACGCGGGAGGAGCAAGGAGCCGACGGAAGTCCCAGAGGGTTTCACCCCCGAAGCAGCTACTTGGATGCCAGTGGATGCAGCAGATGCGGGACCTGGCTAGGAGAAAGCGTAGGAGGAGAGGCAACGAGGGATTCGAGGTCGGGGTGGTGCCGTTCCGCAAAGCACCTTCCGCTCCGCAACCATCTGAAGCGTCTCGCTCGGAGGAAAGCTGGGACTCATGCGGCTTGACGGGATGAAAAAGAGTATTAGTGAAACAAAATGAGAGTAGGAACAAAAATAGGATAGGAAAAACGCGTAATAAAGGAGAGAGATAATTGTAAAAATTGTAAATGTGTATATACTGAAATGTATTTATATGACGAAATTTTAACGAATAAGGGGACAAGCCAGAGAAGGGTATTTAATAGGGGGTGTAAATGACAATAGGAAGAGTACCCAGATACTCAAACGACAGTTATTTATAGATCTTTTATTAATTGACAGTTATTTAGCTGATAAGGGCAGAGTGTAAGGGGAAGGATTATCAGGGAAAGTAAGTAGGCGGTATCTAGTCATATAGTTAGTTGTATATTTACTTAGTTATTCATTTATATATTTATTTATTTATTAATTTGCTTAAGTAGTTAGTTATTTAAAGGTAGGAATAATTAAACAACAAATCTCTAAATGCAGGGATTAAATGAGGGGATTAGCGGGATGTGCAAGGACAGGGGAACAGAAACAGAGAGGATCAGTGTGGGATTTTGCATCCGGTCGCGTGAAAGAAAGAGGAAGAAGTAACGGTGCGAAGAAGTATAAATACTGAAAGTATATACACATCGGAGAATAAGAGTAAAAGAGCGAGGCGTAGCCTTTAAATATAGTAAAATGACAAAAAGAGAACGTAAAAAGATGAGAAGAATAAAGAGAGGAGAAGTATAAAGATAAGATTAGAAATTTAAAAGGCTAAGGAAGGGTAAAGGTACAGTGTTAGGATAGGACGGGATGTTCGGAGTAAAACAAGGGAAAGAGAAAAGAAATAATTGACAGGAGGATTGATAGATAGAGATAGGAATGCGAAGCGAAACACTGCGTAGGATAGGAGAGAGGTGACGTAGGCAGAGATATGACGCGTCGCGAAAGGCTCGGAATATGGCCGACGTGACGTAGCCAACGGGAGATTCTAGTATTTTTAATAATTAGTTCATTTAGAAGAGGCTGTTGCAAACCAAAATGGGTACAGGGGGGTTTCTGAACAGGACAAACACAGTAGCCACTAGAGTGGGGTGCAGGAAAGCCTAAGTGAACAAATATTTTTCGGAGGAAAAAATAAAAAGTTTTCTCGACACAGCATGGAAGAGAAGAGAAAAATATATGAAGGAGCCGAATTTCGAGTAATTAAAGCTCTATAGTTTAGAAGATATTCAGAGGGAAATAAAGAACGAAAATTTTTTTTTCTTATTCAAAAGTGCTAGAAATTTCGATGCTGAACGAAAATGGGATAA
The DNA here is from genome assembly GCA_963966675.1 of Lasioglossum calceatum. Lineage (NCBI taxonomy): Eukaryota > Metazoa > Arthropoda > Insecta > Hymenoptera > Halictidae > Lasioglossum > Lasioglossum calceatum. The sequence continues at coordinate 670,124 of CAXAAD010000126.1, forward strand.
AATAGAAAGAATAAGCCTAACTCAGATAACAAAAATATAAATAATTTAGAAGCTACTAGAAAGAATAAGAATAGAAATTTTAAGATAAGATTAGAATTCAAGAGGCTATGGAGATTTAAAGGTATAGTAGGGGATAGGATAGAAAAGGAAGCCCGGAGTAAACACGGGAAAGAGAAAACAGAGAATTGACAGAAGGATAGACAGAGACAGGACTCTGAAGGGAAACTCTGCGTAAGATAAGTGAGAGAGAGGCGGCGTAGACAGAGACACGATGCGTCGCGTAAGGCGAGGAAGATGGCCGACGTGACGTCACCAACGAGAGATTGTAATATTATTAATAATTAGTACATTTAGAGGAGGCCGATGCTAGCCAAAATGTGAACAGGGGGGTTTCTGGGCAGGACAAACACAGTAGCCACAAGAGTGGGGCTCAGGAAAGCCTAATTGAGCAAATATTTTTTTTTCGGAGAAAAATTAAAAATTTTTCGATACAGCATGAAAGGGAAGAGGAAAATATATGGAGGAGCCGAATTTTGACTAATAAAAGTTCTATAGTTTAGAAGATATTCAGAGGGAAAATAAAGAAAGAAAAATTATCTCTTTCTCTTTCTTTTTCAAAAAGGGAGAGATCTTGATAATGAGCGAAAGAGGGATAAAAATAGAAAGAATAAGCCTAACTTAGATAATAAAAATACAAGTAACTTAGAAACTACGAGTATGAAAGTGGGCGTGCTGTGGTTGGCCTTGCTCGAGGAGCCTCTCCTGTGGGCATGTAGGGAACAGCTACGGTAAAAAAGATAAGAACACGCGAAGGTGAATAGAGCGAGGAGGGAAGTAGACAAAGGAGAGCGAAGGGGAATAAAAAGGGGGGAAAGGACAAAAAGTAAGAGAGAAAAAGTCCGCCCGTGTTCAAAAAGAATGTTTGAAGGTGAAGCCAACGGACACAGAGGAAAAAGGTTGATAGTCGGACAGGAGGAAAAAAGTTTGGAAAGACATCGAAAGCGGTAGAGAGGGGGTAGAAACGATAGGCCGAGGGTAGGGTCGGTCGCTAGCCGTTGGAGGACAGAGCGACAGTTCGATTTTGTAACCTGAGAGTATCGTTCAGGTAGTTAAAACCGAAGAGAGTGATAAGAAAAGACATCGAGAGTTTCGTGTTTTTTCGAGTCGGGAGGGAAAGGTGAGAAGAGAAAGGAGCAAAGGATACATTTCAAGTGAAAGATTATATTATTAGTTAATTGACTTCATCTAGTGAACTAATCTAGGGGGAAAGGAAATAAAATCGTTACAAAGAGCTGTAGATGACAAAGTAACAGTTATAGTTCTTGTTTGTTTATTCCCTTTAGTCGGTATACAATTAAAATAATTCAGATAATACAGTGAAGCGGGCAAAGTGAACCGTGCACTCACACACAAAGCGTGGTCATGCGGGGGTGAACATTTCGCCTCGAAGTGAACCGTCGCAGAAACAAAGAAGTCGGAAAATAAAAGTTTTACTGGTGTGAAAGCAGCCTAATGGTTCGAGTTTCGAGCTCAAGGCCACGCGCCGCCGTTACAGTTAAGACGGGTCGAAAAAGGAAACAAACAGCGGTAGAAAGAGATGATGACGCATTGGCGAAGAAGTGTGTGTGTGGGACTCGGCTGTGTCCGGGCTCATGCTCATGTTTACGAGGAGGCAGGGCCGTAGGCTTCAGGGGATCCTCGAAAGGGGAGCCCAGAGTGTTGTTTGAGAAACCCAAGCTAGAGATCTGGAAAGAAAAAGAAATAGAGATTAAAAGGAGGAGAATAAATAAGAACCCTGTACGGAAAGCGAAATTAAAAGTGAAAAAAAGAGAAAAAAAAAAAAAGATTGAAGTTAATTAATTAATAATATAACAATAATTAAAATCGAGTGATAAAGTGTAATGTTGGTGTTATACTTAGCTTGTGTGATGTGCATCTCTTTTGTTTTCTCCACTTTGTAGGACAGGCATTCCTGGTGGAGAGATCCCTGGGGGTGGGCTCGGTCCGAGTAGGCTGAAAAAAAAAAAAAGAGAATTTTAGTAAATAGAGTTAAGGGGGAAAAAGGAGTTAGAATAGGATTTAGGGAAGTAGGAATAAGCTTAGGAGTAGGACATAGTTAGATTTAGAAATAGATATAATTAAAAAGGGGAAAGAGCGAAAAGGGAGCTAAAGGGGGTACCAAAATCTTTTGGGTCGACCGGGAGGAGGTCCCAGGTGTACAAGTAGCATTTAAGCGAAAATACAGGAGGACCAAAAATTGGTGGCCCAAAATTTTTAAGTAACCGTAGAGGGAGAACGCGACGTGCGAAAAATCGGGTCGTTCGACCTTTTCTGTTCAGGGGGAGGTTCTCTTTCCGCCCCCGGAAGAAATTGGCTTGGAGGAGAACGGCCCGATAAAAATCGGAATAAACCGGATTTCCGGCAATAGAGGGGAAAGGACTTCGCGCCCGAATTTTTTCGGATTTTTCCTAGCAACTTTGGGCACGAGGTAGACGTAGAGGGGCGAAATTCGGAACACCCCCTCGGTAGGGCGAGCCGCGCTTTTCGAACAGCTGGGAGGAAAGGCCTTCCCTCCCAGCATTCGGAAAACGCGATCGGGCCGTCGGGGGCCGAGATAAGGGGGGCGTGACAGAGAAGGAGTGGGGTTTTCGCGAAAAAACCAATATAGGTTTTCGACAGCTCTTCCCCAGGGCTGTCCGGGCGCCGAGTTGCGACCAGATAGGACGAAAGGGGCAAATTTGGATCGAGCGGCGGAGGGGTAAAGGGGATCACGGTTTCCGGTTAGGTGAGGGTAGTTGGATCGCGGCGAGATTCGAGGGGTGACCCAAGCCGGGGCGGGCGAGTCGATCGGGCCGGGTCCGAAGTCGGATAACCGAAATTTCTGTTATCCGAACTCGGAAAAAACGGGCGGATCGACAAGAAAAGCTGGGAGCGGGCGGATCGCGGCGGGCAGAAGCGATCTCTACCCCGCGAAAATTTGTAAATAACGGATTTTTGTTCATGTTTTGCGTATAAAAATAAGGATAGTTTTAGAATTCGTAGTTTAGCGTCCAAGCGTTAGGAATTAGGGTTGCGGCGATTTTTGTGTGTTTTTTGCGTTTTAGTTAGGAAAATATTTCTAGAGTAAGAGAAAGCGACTGTATATAAGAAACATAGTGTACATACTGAGAGGAAAATAAATATAGTAAGTAAGGTTAGGTTAGGTTAGGTTAGGTTAGGTTAGGTTAGGTTAGGTTAGGTTAGGTTAGGTTAGGTTAGGTTAGGTTAGGTTAGGTTAGGTTAGGTTAGGTTCTTAGGAGTTGTAAAGACAGAGGGCTTAACCGATAAAAGTTTTAGGGAATTGGCTTATTCAATTCAACTGAATTAAGGGAATTTTGGAGTAGGTTTTGAGATAGTGTAAGATAGTTAATAGTATAGAGTAATGTATTGTCATAGTTTAGTTTTAGTTTAGCTTAAGTGAAATTATTTAATTTAGAAGTTTAGTGCGGATAAAGGGGCGATTACCGCCGAGTTTGTGAACCGCTAAATCGAGGACTTCTGTTAATAGTTAATAGTTAATAGTTAATAGTGTATAGTGTGTGACGTTAGAGGGATCGGGTGCGAGCCGACCCTAAGCAGCTGCCGACGGGTAAAACTCGATTCAGGCTATAAATTGCGGGACTCGAGTGCCGACGGCAAAATTCGATTTCGGGCCGTAAATTTCAGGACACCGACGGCAAAATTCGATTTCGGGCCGTAAATTTCTGGATTCGGTAGCGAGTTTGCGACGGCTGTTGAAAATTTCGGGCCTAAAGTCTCTGGACAGTGTACGTAGATTCCTTACGGGAAAAGTCCAGGGAATTACCGGCAGTTAGTGGCGCAGTAAATTTTCAGAATTAGTGTAGTTTTAGGATTTGAAGGTTACCCCTGGGCGTGATAGTGCGGGCAGGGTCCGTGAATATTTTGGGCAATTGGACTTTTTGATTCTCGAGTTTTGAAAAAAGGGTCCAGGGACTATAAGTACTACTGTACCCTCCGTACCGATAGTTCCTGGACAAAAAAGTCTTCGGGCCCCAAGTTCTCGTATTCGAGGCCCGACGGCAAAATTCGATTTCGGGCGGTAAATTTCCGGACAGGAGATATTGTGTGGGTGTGCGTTAGCGGAGTGCGAAGCGACTTGCAGGTTAGAATTCTTTGTAAGCGAGAGAGAGGATTAAGTGTTGTATAGCGGAACTGTGAACGTATTTAGTGGTATAGAATAAAGAAGGAAATTTGTTTAAAAAAAAAAAAAAAGGTTAGGTTAGGTTAGGTTAGGTTAGGTTAGGTTGAGAGCGGTCTTAGCATTTGAGGTGAAAAGTCAGCAGGCTTAAGATTCAATCGTTAGGGAGTTCGTCTCAATCAATTCAATTGATTAAGGTGATTTAGGATTAGGTTTTAGGTTTTAGGTAGTGTAAGATAGATAATAGAATAGAGTAAGGTTTAGTCATAGTTTAGTTTAAGTGAATTAATTTAGAGGTTTAGTGCGGATAAAGGGGTGAATACCGCCGAGTTTGCGTACCGCTAAACCGAGGACTACTGTTAATAGTGTATATAGTGTGAGACGTTAGAGGGGTTGTGGGCGAGCCGTGCCTAATCGGTTGCCGACGGGTAAAACTCGATTCAGGCTATAAATTGCGTGACTCGAGTGCCGACGGCAAAATTCGATTTCGAGCCGTAAATTGCGGGACGCCGACGGCAAAATTCGATTTCGGGCCGTAAATTTCTGGTCGCCGACGGCAAAATTCGTTTTCGGGCCGTAAATTTCTGGATTCGGGTAGTTTTGGGTCTGGAGTGTTACCCCTGTGCATGGAGGTGCGGGCAGTGACCTTGATTATTTAGGGTTATTGGATTTTTTTGAATCGAGCGTTTTAATAATTGTCCAAGGACTATAAGTACTACTGTACCCTGCGTACCGATAGTCCCTGGACAATAAAGTCATCGGGCCCCAAGTTCTCGTACTCGAGGGCCGACGGCAAAATTCGATTTCGGGCCGTAAATTTCTGGACGCCGACGGCAAAATTCGATTTCGGGCGGTAAATTTCCGGACAGGAGATTTTGAGTGGGAGTGCGTTAGCGGAGTGCGTTGCGACTTTTAGGTTAGATTTTCCTGTAAGCGAGAGAGAGGATTTAAGTGTTGTATAGTGGACGTGTGAAAGTTTTGCTTTCAATTAAAGGAGGAAATTTGTTCAACCCTGTTGTTTTTCATTTAGAATTAGTTATAAAATAGATTTAAGGAAAGCGGACTGCTTAAGGAATCCGGGGGTTGACCCCGGTAAGTACTTAAGTATGCCGGTGGAACACTCCCCCAAGGAGATAGAAAGGGCAAGAATTAGATCTCTGTCGTGCAGCGAGAACCTCTTGAAAGGGGATACTAGCAGGGTACTTGAGACGACCTCGGGAACGAAGAGGAAAATAGGAGACAATGAGGAAGGTGATTTAGATAGCGTAAGGGACCAGAATGAGGATGAAATAACAATTTTAGACGACGACGATGAGGAGCATTCGGATAGGGAAGGAGTGAAGAGGCAGAAACGGGAAGCGGAGAACGCGGAATTGGTAGTTCTAAAAAAGAAACTAGAGGAGATTAGCGTAGTGGTGAAGGCTGCCAATCACAAAGCAGAATTAGTGAGAAACTATTGTAGGGATAACAGCTGCGTTAAAAGAACAACGTTAGAGGATGCTCGAAAGGTATTAACGAGCTTAGAAAAGGTTTTAGGTATGCTGGCTGAAGCGGGTAATTCGATAGGAACTAGAATATCATATGCGGAATTGAAAAGTAAGGAGACGCAGGTTTCGCCATCGCTAAAGGAGAGGTCAAGGGCTAGTAATGTTGCGAACAAGGCCACACAGAGTGACCTACCGGGCGAAGGGCAGTCACAGGGTAGAACCGCAGAAGGGGAAAAACGGAAAGAGCCAGTCTCACTAGGGAATAACCAGGGGTGGGTTAAAATAAACGACAAGGAAAGAAAAGAGTTAGCAAGGAGGGAAAAAGAGGAGAGAAAAAAGGCGGAAGAAGAAGAAAGGAGGAGGAAATTAGAGGTAGAGAAGAAAGATAGGGAAGCTAGGAGAAGACTGAAGCCGTCACCCCCGAGACCGGAAGCTATCCTAGTCAAAGCGTCGGAGAACAAAACGTTCGCGGACCTCTTTAAGGATCTAAAGACGAACGCCGGGGATAAAATAGGGGGTATACAGACAATTAGGAAATCCAGGGGGGGTGATCTGTTGATTGAGCTAAGGAAGGACACTAAGAGTACCGATTTTGAGAAAATAGTCAAAGACTCGTTGGGACCTTCCCAACCAACGAGAAGATTGGTGCAAAGAATAACCTACGAGATTAGAGATATAGATCCGACGCTGGAAAAAGAGGAAATAAGGGCGGAGTTAGCGGACAAGTTACAAGTTGCTGCCGATGAGGTCGAAATTAGAAATAAAAGATTCGGTTACGGGGGCACATCCACGGTAATAGCTTCCCTCCCCAAAGCTATTGAGGGTAGATTAATAGAGGGAAGTAAAATAGCGATCGGATTCACTCTCTGTAGATGCACAATAGCTACTAACGTTATTAGATGCTTCAAATGTCACGACTTTGGACATATGTCGTACACGTGTCCACAAAAGAATGCGGCGAACACATGTAGGAGATGCGGTTCGGAGGGGCATTCGATTAACGAATGCCAAAATGACAGGAAGTGCATCCTCTGTACAAAGAAGGGCGCTAGCCCGGAGGAAGCGGCACACGTGACAGGAGCGGTCAATTGCCCGCAATTCAAAAAGCATCTGGCGCAGGAGCGGAGGTGTTGTTGATCGCTGAACCCCTTCGGAACCCGAGACCAAGCGGGAAGGTGGACTCACCAGGCTGCTGGTAACATCAGGGAGGGGAAGACGACCCAGAGCAGACTTCCCAGGGCCACCACTGGGAGGAACATCGAAATAGGCTGGCGAGGAAGCTGGGATTTCAACGAGGGGATCTCTACAAGAGACTGATTGAGGTGCTTCGGATAAAGGAGGAGGAGGAAAGAAGAAGGGAAAAATAACCTGTTTTAGACGATGGACTTATTAACTAAGCTAAGCTAAGTAATCAGTTCTGTATAGCTAATCATTATATTATATGAGCATATAATCGCCTGTCCCTCTTGTTACAGCCATCTTGGAGGAAGGAGAGTTCCAGGGGGTCGAGGGGTATCTGACGAATTCAGCTGTTCAGAGGGAGCAACATGGACTACGAGTCACCCTGTGTTTAAGCTTCATTTGCGGGTCCAGGATGGCTGGTGTGGAAGCGTTGCCCTACCTCTACGAACAGAAGACTGGACTAGAAGAGGAACTCCCTCTCCTCCCCCCTGCAGTCCCCGGACTCCAAGACTGGCTGAAGAAGGACAGGCGCAGGGAAAAGGAATCCACAAAGACCACTGTACGGTCGGATTAAATGTTGCGTCTATAGTATGTATGTTATTGTTAATTAGATGTAAGTTTTCCTCTCTCTCGCGCGTGTAGGTTACCGGTATATTTTTAGATTAAATATAAGCTGAAAAGGAATAACGATAAGTGAGGATATCCCCGAGGGTAGGGGGGTTACCTAACGATCATCAAGGGTGATAAGAGGACAAAATAGATAGGAGGTTAATACAGGAAAAGGGTTAAGACTAGTAGACATTGTACCATATAAGACTAGAGAGCGCGCAGTTACCGACGGTAAACCGGTAAAACAGGGCACGCGGTCAAGGCACCGTGAGCAAACGGCTGCGGCGGCCAGGTGCAATCACGTGGAGCGAGCAAGGAATAAGATGGCGGATACGTACTGCGAGTACTAACGGAATTGTTAAATCTGCATTTATCTTGAAAATGAGATAGAGTTAACCGCGGTCATTCCGGCTAGCCGAGTTTAGTGAGGAACTCGATGAGTAGTCGAGGAAATTTGCGTATTTTATGCGCAGATTGACGCTTTAGAAATCCAAATTATTTTGGAAAATTATTAACAAGTACAATCGATCAAAAATAGAAAAGAAATAATATTTGGTCCTTTGATATGCGCAGCTATGTCGAATGGTTTAGAAATGATTAGCGATTTTGTCAAATGCCTAGAGAGAGAAAAGAGGTAGGCGAACGCTGGTCCGGACAAGGATAGACATACATTAGCCTGGGACGCGTTGCACAATCGAGGCAAGCCGGGTAAGGGTATACTCCGGTACGGCGAAACAGAGAGGCTTAGAATAGTTATTTGAACACGAGATAGTTTAAAGGTACGAGGATGTGAATGCATTAACTCATGAGGACTCCGATAAAGAATAAGTGCAGGGAATGATATGTAGGATGTCTGAATAATCTAAGCTGTAAACGGGGAGGATCTCATGGACGCGGGAGGTGAAAGGTATACCAATGGTATTTTTTCTTTTTCTTCTCTTAGAAATACCCCGCGTTACGTGAAATCTTTACCCGTAAGATTATTCAGCAATATATTAAGAGCAGAATTCCCGGCGGGGAAGTATAGGCGCCGAAGACCAATGTAATTGTAAAGGTCGGAGGAAAAAGTAGTTTATAGGAGTACATAGAATAATGTAAATAAGTAAGGGGAAAACCCCAGGTCAACGGCGGGCGATCAGAGGTGAGGAGGATAAGAAAGAAAGAAGGAAAAAAGAAAAATAGAGCAAACAACAAGGCGGGTATACGTGGTAGGAGAAAAGGTCGTTAGAATCAGCTAACGACAATTTTTTGAAAGGGGATTGGGAGGGGATACGGATAGGTAACGGTATTACCGAGCAGCCCCACGACCTACAGAGCGGTCTTAGCATTTGAGGTGAAAAGTCAGCAGGCTTAAGATTCAATCGTTAGGGAGTTCGTCTCAATCAATTCAATTGATTAAGGTGATTTAGGATTAGGTTTTAGGTTTTAGGTAGTGTAAGATAGATAATAGAATAGAGTAAGGTTTAGTCATAGTTTAGTTTAAGTGAATTAATTTAGAGGTTTAGTGCGGATAAAGGGGTGAATACCGCCGAGTTTGCGTACCGCTAAACCGAGGACTACTGTTAATAGTGTATATAGTGTGAGACGTTAGAGGGGTTGTGGGCGAGCCGTGCCTAATCGGTTGCCGACGGGTAAAACTCGATTCAGGCTATAAATTGCGTGACTCGAGTGCCGACGGCAAAATTCGATTTCGAGCCGTAAATTGCGGGACGCCGACGGCAAAATTCGATTTCGGGCCGTAAATTTCTGGTCGCCGACGGCAAAATTCGTTTTCGGGCCGTAAATTTCTGGATTCGGGTAGTTTTGGGTCTGGAGTGTTACCCCTGTGCATGGAGGTGCGGGCAGTGACCTTGATTATTTAGGGTTATTGGATTTTTTTGAATCGAGCGTTTTAATAATTGTCCAAGGACTATAAGTACTACTGTACCCTGCGTACCGATAGTCCCTGGACAATAAAGTCATCGGGCCCCAAGTTCTCGTACTCGAGGGCCGACGGCAAAATTCGATTTCGGGCCGTAAATTTCTGGACGCCGACGGCAAAATTCGATTTCGGGCGGTAAATTTCCGGACAGGAGATTTTGAGTGGGAGTGCGTTAGCGGAGTGCGTTGCGACTTTTAGGTTAGATTTTCCTGTAAGCGAGAGAGAGGATTTAAGTGTTGTATAGTGGACGTGTGAAAGTTTTGCTTTCAATTAAAGGAGGAAATTTGTTCAAAAAAAAAGGTTAGGTTAGGTTAGGTTAGGTTAGGTTAGGTTAGGTTAGGTTAGAGCGGTCTTAGCATAGGAGTTGTAAAGACAGAAGGCTTAAACGATAAAATTCTTAGGGAGTTGGCTTATTCAATCCAATTGAATTAAGGTTATTTAGGAGTAGGTTTCTCGTAGTGTAAGATAGTTAATAGTATAGAGTTATGTATAGTAATAATCACAGTTTAGTTTTAATTTAGTTTAAGTGAATTAATTTAGAGGTTTAGTGCGGATAAAGGGGTGAATACCGCCGAGTTTGCGTACCGCTAAACCGAGGACTACAATTGTTAATAGTGTATATAGTGAGAGACGTTAGAGAAAGTGTGTCCGAGCCGGGCTTAATCGATTGCCGACGGGTAAAACTCGATTCAGGCTATAAACTGCGGGATTCGAGAGCCGACGGCAAAATTCGATTTCGGGCCGTAAATTTCTGGACGCCGACGGCAAAATTCGTTTTCGGGCCGTAAATTTCTGGATGCCGACGGCAAAATTCGTTTTCGGGCCGTAAATTTCTGGATTCGGGTAGTTTTGGGTCTGTAGTGTTACCCTTGTGCATGGAGGTGCGGGCAGTGACCTTGATTATTTAGGGTTATTGGATTTTTTGAATCGAGCGTTTTTATAATTGTCCAAGGACTATAAGTACTACTGTACCCTGCGTACCGATAGTCCCTGGACAAAAAAGTCTTCGGGCCCCAAGTTCTCGTACTCGAGGCCCGACGGCAAAATTCGATTTCGGGCCGTAAATTTCTGGACGCCGACGGCAAAATTCGATTTCGGGCGGTAAATTTCCTGACAGGAGATATTGTGTGGGTGTGCGTTAGCGGAGTGCGAAGCGACTTGCAGGTTAGAATTCTTTGTAATCGAGAGAGAGGATTAAGTGTTGTATAGCGGAACTGTGAACGTATTTAGTGGTATAGAATAAAGAAGGAAATTTGTTTAATGCTGTGTTTTTATCGAAATAAGCCTTAAGATAGATATAAGGATAGCGGCTAGCTTAAGAAATCCGGGGGCGGACCCCGGTATTTAATATAAGTATGCCGGTGGAACACTCCCCAAAGGAGATAGAAAGGGCAAGAATTAGATCAATGTCGTGCAGCGAGAATCTCTTGAAAGGGGATACTAGCAAGGTGCTCGAGACGACCGCGGGAACTAAGAGGAAAATAGGAGAGAATGAGGATGGTGATTTAGATAGCTTAAAGGACCCTATCGAGGATGAAATAACAATTTTAGACGACGATGGGGAGGAGCAATCAGATAGGGAAGGAGTGAAGAGGCCGAAAAGGGATGCGGAGAGCGCGGATTTGGTAGGGCTGAAAAAGAAGCTAGAGGAGATAAGCGTGGTGGTGAAGGCTGCCAATCGCAAAGCGGAATTGGTTAGGAACTACTGTAGGGACAACAGCTGCGTCAAAAGAACAACGCTAGAGGATGCGGGAAAAGTATTAAACAGCTTAGAGAAGGCTATAGGGTTGCTGGCTGAAGCTGGAAACTCGATAGGAAATAGAATAGTATATGCGGAAGGTAGGTCGGAAAGCAAAGAGACCCAGGTGTCCCCGTCACTTAAGGAGAAGGCGAGGTCGAACAAGGCCACTCAAAGTACACTGGGTGAAGGGCCTTCGAACGGTAAGAATGGAGAGTGTGAAAAGGAAAAAGACCCTCAGTTACAGGGTAATAACCAAGGGTGGGTGTTAAAAAACGATAAGGAAAGGAAAGAATTAGCTAGGAGAGAAAGAGAGGAGAGAAAAAAGGTAGAAGAGGAAGAAAAGAGAAGGAAACTGGAGTTAGAGAAAAAAGCTAGGGAAGAGAGGAAAAGACGGAATCCTCCCCCTCCGAGGCCGGAAGCAGTTTTGATTAAAGCTTCAGCGAGTAAAACGTTCGCGGACTTATTTAAGGACTTGAAAACGAACGCAGGGGATAAAATGGGGGGCATTCAGACGATTCGGAAATCCAGGGCCGGGGATTTGCTAATAGAGCTCAGAAAAGAGACGAATAGTACGGAATTTGAGAAGCTAGTTAAAGATTCGTTAGGGCCGTCTCAGCAGACGAAAAGACTTGTTCAGAGAATCACGTACGAAATAAGGGACATTGACCCCACATTAGAAAAGGAAGAACTCAGGGAAGTGTTAGCTTCAAAATTACAAATCGAGACAAACGAGGTCGAGATCAGGAATAAAAGATATGGCTATGGTGGCACTTGCACGTTAATAGCCTCCCTTCCGAAAGCGATAGAAGATAGGTTAATAGAAGAAGGAAAAATAGCAATAGGATATACTTTGTGCAGGATTAGAATAGCAAATAACGTGGTTAGATGCTTTAAATGCCACGACTTCGGGCACATGTCATACACATGCCCGGAAAGGAATGCGGTGAACAGATGTAGGAGATGTGGGGCAGAGGGGCATTCAATTAATGAGTGCCAAAACGAAAGGAAATGTATCCTGTGCACAAAAAAGGGTGCTAGCCCCGATGAGGCAGCTCATGTGACAGGGGCGGTAAATTGTCCACAATTTAAAAAGTATATGGCGCATTTGAGCGGGAGAAGAGAGATAAATTCAAGCTAAAAGTTTTGCAAATAAATTTGAATCATGCCAGACTGGCACACGAGCTAGTGTACCAGTCGGCTCTCGAGCTAGGTGTGGACGTGGTTCTAATTTCTGAACCTCTTCGTAACCCAGGACATTGGGTCTTTACAAAGAATGCGAGCAATGCCGCGATTTGGGTGACAGGCACAAGGGGTGTTAAGAGACAGGAAGATGGTGATTACTGTGAGGAGGATTTTGTTGCAATAAGGGTGGGGAGATATTCAATTATTAGCGTGTATCTTTCCCCTAACTTGTCTCCGGAACGGTATGCGGCAAAACTAGAAAAAATAGAAAGCTTAATAAGAAAGGAAAAGAATGAGGGTAGACTAATTATAATAGGAGGGGACTTTAATGCCAAGTCTCCAGCGTGGGGGTCCGGTTTGCAAAGCACGAAAGGCACTCTGGTCCTGGAGATGCTGCTGGGACAAGAAATTTTTCCGACTGCCCCGATAGGGGGACCGACATTCGAAAGAAGAGGGTCGTCCTCGGTTATTGATTTCGTAGCCACATCCCCGGAACTACAGGAAGGAGGGCAGCTCATATCCAGAGTACTCAGCAAAGAGACAGCCTCGGATCATAGATATATTCTTACCGAAATACACACAGGAGAACTAGGTAATCCAGAAGTTGAAAGGCCCTGTAAATGGAGGGTCACGCCGGAAGGAGTGCAGAAGCTGGGAGCAATTCTGGACAGAAAGATGGAGGATAGTAACCTGCTGGGGACAGTGTGCATGGCAGCAGGGCAGGTGGAGGAAATGGTGCAGGCCCTCCCGGAGATCTGCGAGGAAGCTCTGGAAAAAACATCAAAGAAAAGGAATAAGAGAGAAAATATATGGTGGAATGACGAGATCGAAAGGACCAAAACCGAGGCTCAGAAGCATAGGAGAATGTGCCAAAGAGCAAGGAAGAGAGGGGACTCAGCCGAGGCGGACATGCTCCAACAGTTCTACAAGATGAAGAGGAAAGAACTACATGTTCTAATACTGAAGGCGAAGGAGAAGAGCTGGTCCGAACTTTGTGACAAGATCAACGACGATGTGTGGGGTAAACCCTACAAATCGATCATGAGAAGGGTGAAAGGCCTAACCCCGCCTCCGTCACTTTCATCAAGTATGGCGGAAACGATTATGTATACTTTGTTTCCTCAGAAAGACTCGAGTGCAGAATCCACACCAGGAACCATTATACGAGGATGCAGCAGAGACAGGGAGGATGAGATCGCTGTGGAGGAAAGCTTCCCAATGGTGACTCGAGGGGAAATCTTAAAAGCAAGCAGCGCTCTTAAGACAGGCAAGGCCGCCGGGCCGGATGGGATCCCCCCGGAAGCAATCAAGGCCATGATTGCCCTAAGACCAGACGGGTTTGCCGCTTTGTTCAATGGCATCCTTAAACACGGGATACCGGCGCAATGGAAAAGGGCCAGAACAATCCTGATTAGAAAACAAGGTAAGGACCCTGCTACCCCCTCTGCTTACCGTCCTATATGCATTATAGACGCTGCCGCCAAGCTCCTGGAGTACGTCCTGAAGGCTAGATTTCTGGATTTCTTGGGACCCAAGCCCTTCAGTCCAGAGCAATTTGGGTTCTGCAAAGGGAGGTCAACTTCACATGCGATGGATCTCCTAAAGAGCAAAATGGAAGAGGCCACGAAACATTTCAGATTCGCAGCGGCAGCGGCTCTGGATGTTAAAAATGCCTTCAACTCGCTCAAATGGGAAAAGATTATCGAGGAAATGCGCAGAAGAAGAATGCCAGAATATTTAGTAAAGCTGACGAAGGACTACTTCAGGGGCAGGGAAGTATTCTATCAATCGGCGGAAGGACAGGTAGGATTGGTAATGAAGAGGGGAGTTCCGCAGGGTTCTGTTTTAGGTCCGCTCCTATGGAATTTGGTCTACGACGGTCTCCTCAGAAGGAAACTCCCCCCGCTGTGCACTATGATCGCCTTTGCGGACGATATCATAATCATAGTGCAAGACTTTAAGCTAGACAAAATGAAAATGAAACTGGAGAGGATTATTCAGGACACTAGGATTTGGATGGAAGGGGCAGGATTGGAACTGGCGGAGCAGAAAACGGAGTTAATGATGGCGAACAGAAAAAGGTTACCGGAGGGGTTCTGCATTAGGATCGGAGCTGCGGAAATAATACCAGCAAAGACACTCAAGTATCTGGGGATAACGTTCGACAATCAGAAAATTTTTATCAAACACATCGAATCCGCAACCAATAAGGCAGTCAAGGCAATGTCCGCTCTCAGCGGCCTAATGAGGAACAACATGAGGACTTCCCAGAAAGCCAGGAAATTATATTACCTCACTACGGAGTCCATAGTTCTGTATGGAGCACCAATATGGAGCGATAGTGCAGGTAAGATATTTTCCACAAACGCACTGAGAAGAACGCAAAGACTAGGCCTGGCGAGGGTGGCCTCGGCTTACAAAACTGTTCCAGTGGACACTCTCTGCGTTTTGACTGGTATCCCACCGTGGGACTTGAAGGCGGAAGAGAGGAAAATCCTCTTCCAGTGGGAAACCCTAATCCTGGACTATCAACACGAGACGGAGACCGGAAGATCTGAGGATTTTCTGGGGACTAGCCGTACCAGCAGAACGGTGCAGGGAGAGCTTGTAGAGGAAGAACGTAGTAGAATTCTTGGGGAACTGAGGAGCCGGGATCCTGATTTCGAGGAAGAAGCGGCTATGAGCCATGGGGAAGAAGGAAGGAAAATAATATTAAAGAAGAGGCTCAGACGTATTGCCAAAGAGAGAACCCTGGTCAATTGGCAAACTAAATGGGACGCGGCTGCAGTGGGAAGGAAAACCTACCAACTAATTCCAAATATAGAGGAGTGGATATCCAGGAAGCATGGTCAGCTAGACTTTCATCTAACTCAAGCCCTTACCGGGCATGGCGTCTTTAATACTTTCAGGCACAGAATCGGGAAGGCGGCCTTACCCGACTGCTGGTACCACCAGGGAGTAGAAGACGACCCGGAGCATACCTTCACCCAGTGCGACCACTGGGAGGAACAACGAAATAGGCTGGCGATGAAGCTGGAAGTTCAACAAGGGGATCTCTCTATGAGACTGATTGTAAGAAAAATGCTGAGCTCCAAGTCCTCCTGGAGGGCTGCCAAATATTTCTTCAAGGAGGTACTACAGAAAAAGGAAGAGGAGGAAAGAAGAAGAGAAAAACAACCTGCTTTAGCCGACGGGCTTAGTAACTAAGCTAAGTTAATCAGTTCTTTATAGCTAATCAGTATATGAGCATGTAATCACCTGTCCCTCGTGTTACAGCCATCTTGGAGGAAGGAGAGTGCCAGGGGGTCGAGGGGTGTCCGGCGAATTCAGCTGTTCGGAGGAAGCAACGTGGACTACGAGTCACCCTGTGTTAAAGCTTCAGCTGCGGGTCCAGGATGGCTGGTGGGGAAGCGTTGTCCCACTAGGAGCAGAAGATTAGAAGAGGAACTCCCCCTCTTCCCCCCCTGCTCTCCCCGGACTCCAGGATTGGCTGAAGAAGGACAGGCTCCAGGAAAAGGAATCCGAACAGACCACGTTACGGTCGGATTAAATGTTGCGTTTATAGTATGTATTTTATTGTTAATTAATTGTAAGTTTCCCTCTCTCTCGTGCGGCTAGGTTAGCGGTATATATTTTTAGATTATAAAATAGGTTAATAAGGAACATCGTTAAGTGGGGACACCCCCGAGGGTAGGGGGGTTACCTTGCGCTTAACAAATGTGATAACAGGACAAGATAGAGAGGAGGTGAAGACAGTGAAAGGGTTAAGATAGGGCAATAAAGTAAAACTATAGATGGTATCAGTTAAGACCTGGGAGCGCGCAGTTACCGGCAGTAAATCGGTAAAGCAGAGTACGCGGGCTATGTTCTGAGAGCAAACGGTTGCGGGCGTCAGGCGCTAACACGTGGAGCTGGGCATGGCATAAAATGGCGGATATATAGCGAGTACTAACAGAAATTGTTAAACCTGCAATTATTAGAAAATGGAAATGGTGTTAAGCGCGCTTATCCAGGATAACCAAGTTTATTGAAGTACTCGATGAGTTGACGAGGGAATCTGCGTATTTGATGCGCAGATAGTTGCTTTTGAAATCTAAATTATTTTTGAAAAAACTAACAGGTACAATCGATCAAAAATAGGAAATAAGAAGTATTTGGTCCTGTGATAAGCGCAGCTATAACGAAGGGTTTAGGAGTTATCGGCGATTTTGCCCAATGCATAGAGAGAGAAAAGAAGTATGCGAACTCAGGTCCGAGACAAGGAGAGGCATACATAAACCGGTGGTGCGTCGCACAGTCGAGGCAAGCCGGGCAAGTGTATACTCCGGTACGACGTAACGGAGAGGCCTAAACTGATATAAGGATTCGAATGCTCTAATCTAGGAGGACTCCAACAATGAATAAAAATTACAGGGAATGATAAGAAGGATGACTGAATAATCTAAGTTGTAAACGGGGGGGATCTCAGGGACGCGGGAGGTGAGAGGTAGACCAATGGTATTTTTTCCCTTTTTCTTTCTTTCTTAAAAATACCCCGCGTTCGTGAGATCTTTACCC